>OZ025293.1:366482829-367137829 GCA_964019185.1 Maratus speculifer
AAAGGTCAGAAGTAATATTTATAAACACGTGTTCCTAATTCAGTGACATTTCAGTGAATTTTTTAATGTTATAGCAGTATTTTTGATAGTTTTAACTTCCAAACACTGTTTTTATATAAAGAGCTATTCAAAGTGGTTATATATAGGCTTATTAGGTAACTTCTGAGCGGTTAACTTTTAAATATATTGATATCAAAGATATAAGCGTAAATTTGCCTTTTGGAGCCGTTAGTATGCAGCTATTGTTTTACTAGCAGCTAATGAAAATGATGTATTTTTTAATTTATAAAACTACAAACTTCAAACAGATAATTAAAAATAAGCAATGAAATGTTATTTTTTATAACCTTTACCTGTTTTACTCTTAATATTTTTTATCTCATCGAAATTGAATTTTACAAAATTTTTAAGGCAAAAAATATACCTGTATAGTTTTAGCTTCACAGTGAAGAAAATTACATAAATTTTACCACCGGCATCTTAGAATTTCTTGCCGCAGCTCACTATCACGTCAGTTTCTGAGTGCTTTGTCAAAGATAAGTATGATAAATATCTAAAATTCTCATTTTTTGCGCATCAAATGTCTTTTTTTTAGTTTGCATTTTTGCGCCGAGAGCAGTTTCTTAGATCAATGATAAAATACAGAGAAAGGATTTTACGCTTCCAAAAGCTTTTAGTTGATTTAACGAAGTGGATTTTTTAGAAAAGACTGGTTATGCTCCAGCAAGTTATAAAGAAAACTTTTAATTATTAAAAGCACTAACCTGGAATTTTGACTTTAATTTACGCATTGTAAATATTTTACTGTTCTGAAGTAATTCTTTTTTCAAAGATTTGTTATGTTTTTTTGTTTGCTGAAGTATGTCATTATTAACTAAAATAATATAAAAAAATATTTTTGTCACTTTTTGTAAATAATGTATCTTTATTTTACAATTAAAGTTAAACAAAAATGGAACATCTCGAACAGATGATCCTTTATACAGTCATTTTCCTCCTAAAGGATTTATTAATTTTTTAAAAACAAAAGAAATGATAGTATTTCTTTCTTTATGAATTCATGCTTTTTCATATAGTTATATCGACGCTATCTATATTATAAAGGACAACACTATTTCTGTGTAACGCATATGTCCTTCGGCGAATGGCAACACTTTCAAATTTTAAATGCAGTTTCAGTTTTACAATTTTCGGCCTTATCTATCATCAGCTATTTATTTTATGCAACTAAAATTTCTAAGTTTACTCTACATTGCATGTTCACATTCTAACATTAAAGAATTATTTAAAGTCTAACAAAGTTAAGTAACAGTTCTGAATTTATCTAACAAATGTATTTATTTTTGTACTCCTATGGAGGACCAAAAAGCTCTATTAGCTTATTCGAAAGACAGATAGCAAAAAATTACTTCCCTGACATGCAACACTTTCCGGAATCTGTTGTTCTGTCAGTTAAATTACATTTGAAGGTTTAGAAATTGCTTTTATTTGATTTGATGAAAGGTTTTATGTTTTTATATTGCATTCACGTACAAATACTATGTTACAAGGTTCTTTATGATCCAGGAAAAGTATTTTGGCATATTATTATTTGGAAAGTAATTAACGTTCTTCATCTGTGTATTTTTAATAAAAAATGCAATAGTTAAAAAGTTGAAGTTTCCATGAGCATATAAAATACTATTTATTTTACAGTAAAATAAGTTTTTGTATTTTGTGTAATTATCTTTTTATATTTATAAATGAATATATAAATAAGAACGAAAATTCATGTGCCCAGCATATATTACATATAACTTTCCAACGTATTTGGTATAGTGTAACGCAGTTTATTAAGGGACGACAAGATTGGGTGCAATCCTATAGGAAACATGCGAGATTTGACCCTTTCGGGGTCTGAATTTTTTTTCCATTTTAAGAATAAAATTACATTATTTTAATAACGTTTATCACAGCTATCCAAATCAATTTACTGGAGTTTAAAGATACGTTTGAAAAATAATGTATTACAACAGGATTTAAGAAAATATTATAACTTTTTTATGTTTTTACGTTTTATCACACATAAATGGTTTAAAAAATAACTTATATTTTAAATTTAAAAAGTGAAATATATGTATAAAATAAAGGAATCGCCAACGGTGCAAAGAGAAATAAGCAAACCTTTATTATTATTATTATTACTTAATGTCAAAACATAAATGAAGTCATAATAAGAAAGGCAGAGCCATATGCTATCAGTTTTATATGTAAAAAGAAACTAAGCAATAGTTCAGACAAAATAATACTTGATGAAAAGAATGTACTATTAATAGTACACCAGACCCATTTCCTCGGAAATTACCCTCGGATTTTGATGAAATTTGGAAACTATATTTACTGGATTATGATCAAGATTTACCGCAGAATTTTTTTAGACTAATTTATTTTATTTTAGAGCAATGGCAATTTTTCAGAAATTTACCATATTTTAGAAAAAATTTCTGAAGCTAATTAATTTTTTTAAACTGTCTGCCACATGTGATCTTACATTTATATGCTACCACAAAAAAATCATTAAAATCGGTCGGGTAGTTTCCGAAGAAACGAGTCTTAAAGCTCGCATTATGCCCATGGGATTGCACCCAGTCTTGTCTTATTTTAAAAAAAATTTCTGAAACTAATTAATTTCTTTAAACTGTGTGCCACATGTGATCTTACATTTATATGCTACCACAAAAAATCATTAAAATCGATCGGGTAGTTTCCAAAGAAACGGGTCTTAAAGCTCGCATTATGCCCATAGGATTGCATTCAGTCTTGTATTCCTTTAAGATGAAAAATTATGTCAAGATAAACAATTTGAAAAGTTATTTAAAAATCCAATTTCTGCTATTGTAATCAATAATTGGGAGTTTTTTCTTTTTTTGTGCCATCCTGTAGGGGATCTATATATTTTTATGTATACTACGTAGTATGGTAAAAGTTAGTTCAGTGAAACGAATAGCAAAGCTGAAAGTATCCATCCAACAATTTCCGTCATTAAACTATCATATATTTGAGAATTTTTGTGCAGTGTTGTATATGATCAACAGAATTTATACCCAGCAAGTAATACATTATAAATAGTTCAATACATTATAAATAGTAATGCAATTGGAAATGCACTTTCAGTAAAGGCTTCAATAGTTCAATTTCTTCTATAGCTAAGTTAGTAAACGGTAACTGGTTACAATTGAAGCTTCAACTGTAACCGGTTTCGCAATGTCTCATTACAGCCGAGTAAAACTTCCACCAATAAATTTGAACCGATTTTTTTCTTTTATAAACCCCTTATCAATCAAAAATCTCAGTCATTACTATGTACAAAAACAGCTATCTATTTTTATTGGTGAATATTAACTTAAGCGGAGGTAAAGATCTGCGTTTCTGCCATATTGTAACAAGCTAGAAAACTTCCTGTCAAGACCTGTGAAAGAGATTATAATAACCCAGCCGAGCTCCATCGCTAAAGGAATAGAAGTTTTTACCATATTTATGAGAGAAATTTTGCGTAAATAAGCATCTAAAATAACGTGAAATTTTCAATTCTGAATTTACTTGTGGAAGTTTGCTTTGGCAATGAATAAAAACAGTTGATGTAAAAATCAGCCACGATCTTGTGACAATCCCTCACTTGTTTCACTGGCAGATGGTAGATTACATACTAACATGTCTCCTCCTCTTTATTCATACTTCATTGTTTTTTGAGCTTGAAGTATATGTTTAACACTCCTAGTACTCTTGAGGTTTTGTTTGCCCCCCGTTACTTTCTATTTTGAAGTTTTTAACATTTCAAACCAAAAAAATTTATTTGTTCTTTATATGAAATTTAATAACCACCTCCTAGGAAGATGTTACCTATTATAAAATAAAATTTCTTGTTTGAATCATATAAAACTAAGAGTCCTCAGAAAGTATTAAAAACTGATACTAGGATTGTAATTACGAGCAGTAAGTGTTAAAACAATATTTGCAATAATTCTTCAAACTCAAAAAAAAAAAAAAAAAAAAAAAAAAAAAGACAGCGCATTTTTAAAAATGCATCGTAAAATTTATAGAATTTGAAAAGCAAACTACATTACTGCATGCCTGATGAAAAAACTGCATAAACACAAATGCAGTTTTTAAGTATTTATATAATCTAAACTTTTAATCGATAAATATTAATTTGTTAACCTAAAATCGGCAAGGAAACATTTGTAGACAAAAATATTTCTTCAAGGACATAATTTATTTAAGTTATTTCGAATTGATATATTTTCTTTTCCACAGACTTATTTAAGTTATTTCGAATAGATATCATTTCTTTTCTACAGATTTAAATACTTAATTTTCGTAGATTTCTTTCTTAATATTTTATTTTAAAATAAAAAATTATTTATTATTATTGAAATAGTAAATGTTAAATTAAATTGGAAATACACATTAATATAAAATATAAAATTTTATTTCAAAATCGAACATATAATTACACTAGTCTTTTCACAAGGCCTTCATTATTTTTCAAAATCTTTTCTTACCACATCCCGGGAAAATAATGTATTATCAATGTGATAAAGACTTATCATTAAAATATCATTTACTGCAGGCGAATTTCTTTTTCGGCAATCCAGTGCTGACCTGTCAATTGTGAAAGTTTGATATCTTTTGTACGTATGATCAACAGGAAATATAAAAGTTTTTTATGTTATAAAAGTGTTTTGTGAAATTTTATTGCATAAAAATTCATTTTATCTCTTTTTTTTGTAAAGAAATTAAATTTGACATATTTTTAAAAAGTTATTCTTTGAGGATCACAATACTTAGAAGTTGTAATGGAAACTATAAGTAAAGCAATAATAATAACTAAAATGGATTTGCATTTTGATAAATATTCTTTTCATAATATTACGATAAACAGTATGATATACTAGCAAGCTTTGTTTCGCTTCGATAGATGTATTTAAAATTGCTAATTTATTATTTTATTTTTTAATTAAATTATTATCAAATTATTTTGTTATTTAATTAAATTGTCATTTTATTATTTTATTAAATTATTTTAATTAAAAAGTAACACAGAAAACTTCATTAAACATCAATTAATTATTATTTTAATTTGATACCTTCCATTATATTTTTAACATAAAAAAATATTCACTATTCCAAAAACGTTTTTTCAAATGGACTTTTCATATATGCGCAGTTATTTATGTAAATAAAAATGCATTAATGAATTTAATAATGTATATAGTAATTTTTATTTTTATTAATGTGCTGTCTCATAAACAATATAACATTCTGTTAGTTATTTTAACCACTTAACCGTCGCGCCCGAGACATCCACGGCTTTTATTCAGAATTGTTTGATTCCCACCAGTTTTATAAAATAGTGTCATTGGTTTTATTCTGGCATCATTTTACTTGCCATTAAATAGGATAAATATTTTTTTTTTCAAAAAAGTGATGGCAGTAATGAATTTGAATTTTTAAATCGCAATTTTATGCGACCATTAAGTGGTTAAAAAATAACATTGTCAGTAGAATTATTAACTTAAGAAAAAGCGGCATATAGTCTGCGAGAAAAAGAATTTTAACTGATCTCCAGCTTATCTTTGGAACCTATTGATATTGAAAATATGAACTCATTTTGAATTGTTAAACTGAAAAGAATAATTACTCGTAATTATACGTATTCCTGATATTAAAATCAGTATTGCTTTTCCTAGATTATGTTGAATTATGAGCTTAGCAATTTCAGGGATAAGTAATCGTGTTTCTGTATTTTTACGAGAGTTTTAGAAAAAAAATCAAAACAAGGAAAATCCATTTTACAACTTTATTTCAGCAAAGTTATCAAAGAAAAGTTTAAGTAAATGGTTCTGGTGCAAATTTTTATTAAAATTAATTGGGATGTAATATACAAAGATCGTACGGGTCCAGTAATTTCTAGACCAAGAAATTCTTTGGTACCAGTATTTTTTTACATATCTTTCCTTAAATAAAAGGATATTTCGCGCATTTGAACTAGATTTATTTTCTTATTAAAACAAGTACTGGTATTTCACCATCTCAAGGGGTAATTTAAATTATTTCACAAAGAAATGATTAAGAATAAAACTTGAACACACTCCGAAATCACATGACTCGCCTTTAGTGGCTGACTAAACAGTGCCTCTATGAAAAGTTGAAAAGAACCATTTTCTTGTCCTATGTATAATAAGATGATACTATACATAACAATATTTTTAAAAAATCAACATCCTTATTCCACTGAAAATGCCATTAATGATGTGTATTTTTTTAGATTATCTTTTGCATTTGGAGTATTTTTTTATTCCAAATAGATTTTTTTCTCATTTTCTAAATGTCTTTTGGCGGATAACATTCGTGACTGGAACACATTTATAACTTTCTAAGTAGTTTTCAAAATATTTTTAAACAACAAAAATCTTATTCTTAAGAAAATAAATATTTAAATTGTATTCGGAACAAAATCATTTAGTATTAACCATTAACATTAGAGGAGATGGGGGATGAAAGCGATATTTAATCTTTACAAGTTTATAAAATAATGGTGCTAAAAAATATTATTTTCAAATTTGCACATTATTTTCATCTAAAACCTTCCCTTGGATGCTAGTAAAATTGCTTATTCTCTACTCCTCTGTTAAAAATCTACAGAAAACAGTCCAGCAATTCAACCGTTTTTCTGGAAAACCTGTTAAAAAACGAAATTTAACTTTATTTTAATCATAAAATTGTCAATAATAGGGTCAAGTAACCAATGTCTTTACAAACGGTCGAATTGCTGAACATTTTGCTGCAGATTTTTTACAGTGTTCAATTATTAAAAATACATACGTATTTTAATAAATTAGGAGAAATTGCCCTTTTATTCTCATTGTAGTGGATAGAAGGAACAAACATAAATAAAACTTTTTTATGAACATTCATTTATGGTTACCTTTTAAAAAAATGAAAGATAATAATGCACAAATAACGATAGTTTATATTGCAACATATGATAAAACTAAAACAAGAAAAATAACATGTTTAGGCCTACCTGTCATAAAACAACTTTAAATTTTAAGAAAGATTTAACCATAGTTTTCTTACCGCAAGTTACTGATTTATTTAACTTTATCACAATATCATTAATATTCACGTCGTTCGTGTCAACAGCATCAGTAAATACAAAGTGGTTTTATTTTGCTTTTTTTTCGTATCCGAATCCCAGGTTTTTTTTTTTTTCATGCGACAAAAATAAGACATCTTTGTTTATTAATGATGGAAATTTTGGTTTAGAACACGGTTATCGAATGTTAGCTCCACGTAATTACGAATCCATTTTTTTAAATTGAGAGTAGTAAGATAAAAATGCAATTATTATCATTTCTAAATATTTATTAGATCTTTTAATAGCTGTTGAGATTCCTTAAAAGCTATCAATTTGCTCAGACTTTTTTAATATTAAACAATAAATTACTTGATTTTCCAAGTTTTCTCACGCTTTAGCAAAACAATGTTATAGATATTAGAATGCAACAAACTGCGGATTATAGCCAGGAACTGTTTGATATGCAACTAATTTCTGAGTATTTTTCGGTCAGACTGACAGAGAGTCAGCTGAATTTTTTAATGTATTTTGGAGTTTATGTCGTCTAAATAGTGGAATGGACTTAGGAATAAGCAATTTTAATAAAAGGCACAGTCAGACACTTAATAGCAGACTACTTAATAACAGTTGCCTAAGTAATACGTCTGGTTCGTTTATTATTGATGCTTTTAATGCGGACAAAGTTTTAAGGAAATATTAAAAAAGAAATTTTCATGAAATAAAACTATCAAAAGCATAATCTCCGGATTTTGAATAATTTTATCTTTTATGCCGATGATGCAGACTGCATTGAGTAGAAACATAAGAAATGTAAAAAACGTGTATTTATGTTGTTTATCCCATAACTATTCATAAATCTAGCACAATTAAACACACTACAAAGGAAATTGGAATTATCTTTCATTGTGCATCGAATTCATAAAATAAAAAGAAATATATTCTTAAAATTCAAAAGAGAATAAATGTAGTTATTTAAACATTAAAATGCATACTTAGGTGCATTCCCTTCTTCAAATAAATAGTATAAATGCACTTTTTAAGTATTTGAGCATGATAAAGTTGTAATCGTAAATTTTAATTTATTTTTTCACTTAAAAACGTCAAGGAAGTAATTTCAAAATTGCATCGTTTCACTAACTACAAAACTTAAAAGTTAAGTACATTTGTAATTATTATTCCAATGTTTTAAGTACGTTTAAGTAACTGTTTTGATATGTAAACTATTTTGAGGGAGAAAAACTATTGAAATAGTTTTTGAAAAGATAATAAGATATTGCATATAAGGCTCAACCGAAACAGATTTTTATGACCAAAAACATATTTCGGTCATCTTGAAAATTTTGGCGTAAAACAAAAATGTTCAATTTTTTTTTAGTAATTAATACATATTTAAATACACATAGTTATTAATTATACGTGTTGTAAAGTTGGCTCTCTAGGCCTCTTACCAAAACTCTTTATTTTCATATAAAATAAAATGTAATTAATTCGTCAACATCTCAAAATGATTTTCTAATGATAAGAATTTTGTCTAATAAAAAAATGTTTTAAGTGCCTCTGTATATCTTTTATAATATTTTTTTTGTAAATTATCCTCTGTTATACTATATGTTCATATTAATAAAGAATAGAACAGAAACAGTATTTAAAACACATTTGTGGTTTCAAACTAAAAATATTTTATTGCTCATAAATCTGAAGCTTTTAATGATCAACAGAAAAGTTTCTTGAAAGTTTAGTCTTATAAACATTGCCTCCTTTATAATCTGTACTCACAACTTTAGTCAGGTTTGACTGATGATTATAGACGGTGAAGGTCATAGCAATAAATAAAAAGTGTCTCAAATGAACCGCTACAGCTCAAAATAAGTCAGTAATGTTAAAAAAATTTTAAGACCGAAACGAGAAATTTTGAATACAGATAGTTTCGGTCCAGCCTATTTTTGGACAGCATTTTCGCCGAAACTCAGATTTCAGACCGTAAATGAAAATGAAAACAAATTTTCGGTTGATCTCTAATTGCATGTGAATATGTGAATAGAAAATATACATTTTTATTCCAGTATCTAAGCATATCTTTACATCATTATTTTTAAAAACTTTTATTTAAGGTCTGCATTCTTTTCACGAAACCTTTTCTTAGTAGATCCTAGTAAAATGATGAATTATCACAATAATAATGACTTATCATTAAAATATCGTTTACTGCAGGCGAATGTCTCTTTCGGAAATCTAACAGCTGACCTGTCAATTGTGACAATATGATATGTCTTATATAATATAGATGCGAAACAAGAAAAATAAATGTTTTTTATCTTGTAAAACATATTTTATGGAAATTTATTTTGATACAGTATAAGGTTTTGAGGAAGAAAAAACTATTAAAATGTTTTTTAATAAATTAAAAAGCTGTTACCTATGAATAGAAAACATATTTTATTCCAATATCTTATATATCTTTACATCATTCCTTTCAAAAAATTCTCCATGGTGTCTACATTATTTTTTTGAAATTTATTCTTTGAATCTTTTCTTTGCAGATCCTAGTAAAATGATGTATTACCAAAATGAAAATGACTTATCATTAAAATGTCGTTTACTGCAGGCGAATGCCTTTTTTAGAAATCCAACAGTTGACCCGTCAATTTTAAAATTTTGACATCTCTTGTATGTATAAAAGACAATTTTTTTTTTGTAACAGGAACGGAAATTTATGCGATCTGAGAATGAAACACTTTCCAATATATTCAGAATACTATAACAGAATTTAATTGCTATTACCATGAATATTTATTAAAATATACGATTTTTTAAGCAGGACTGTGTGTCATCTACAAGTATGTATGCATACTACATAGTATGCTAAACGTTAGTTCTACTAAAAACACAGTTGAAAATTTCCACCAATAAACAGACGTTGTTGAAAACATCGGTGCGACATTGCATATGATCTGTAGAATTTATACAAAGCAAGCAAAATTTAAAAAATAGTTAAATTTAAAAAAGCATACCAGAACTGTAAACGCACTCCAGTAATTACTTTTCGTAGGCTTCAAATGTTCAATTATTGCTAATTTTCTTCTACAGCCAAATTCTTTTATATGTCCCAGTAATTGAATGATAAGTTCTATGCACACTATATTCTATAGTAAGAACCTGAATGAAGTATATCAATTTCAAAATGTTTAAAATACAGTAATATCACTAATTTACATCGCATATTTTCCATAGACCGTAATGTAATGTAATTCTTTTCAGTGGATTTGTAAATGGCCTGAAAATAATACAGATCTCATTTTCAATACCGAATATCCCATAGTAAACTACAATAGCGTATATCCATTTCATGGTAATCAGACTATATTTACACGAATTAAAACATGGGCAGACAGACAGATTGGCCAGACAAACGAAATTCATAAACTTGTTAAACTATGCTGCAAAGTGTTAAAAACTATTTTATGAAAAATCGTTTTGATACAATATAGATATATTTAGTAAAAAGGGTATAATTGAGTCATTTTTTAAAAGCGATTTTTAATACTTTCCAATTTAACTGAAAACTGCTTATGAATTCAGTTTGACTATCTGTCTGTCCGTGCTCTAACTAGTCTAACGTGGTTTGATTGATATTGGGTTATCCTATGGCATGAACGGCATTCAACATGAAGTGTGTAACATTTACGGTTCATCTACAGAGTCACTCAGAAACAATTCCGCAACAAAGCGCTTTGTGGGGAAAATAGTTTCACTTCATTTTAAACATATTGAAATACATTACTGAAGTTTCCTACAAGGTTCTTATGCAGAGTATTTAAATGGTGTGCACACACAAAAGAAATGGGCTAAAGAAGAAAATGAATAATAATAAAACTACTGAAACCTACGAATAACAATTGTTGGAAGTGTGTTTTCAGCTGTGGTATGCGTTTTTAAAGTTAACTGTTATTTAAATATTACTTGGTGTTTATAAATTTTATAGATCATATACAGAGTAGCACAAAATTGTTCAACAAGTTCCGTCTATTGTTGGAAATTCTTGAATGGAAAATTTTTAACTGTGTTAGGCGTTTAATTGAACTAAATTAAAGCGTACTATATCGTATACATACATAACCATCGATCATGTACAGAACTGCACAAAACAATCGTATATTTTCTCGACTATTCATGGTAGTAAAAAAAATTTTGTTTTCCAAATTTTTCATTCCGACATCATTTTTCACCAAAATTGTGACGTTTTATAATAATGCTGTGAACGGTTTAGAAAGTAGTCATAATCTAGGCTGCATGTATCATTTTTTCTTTCTTGTTAAAGAGGATTCAGATAAAGATTGCAGATAAAGATGAATTGCGTGTTTAACTAACAGAAATTCTATATATTATATTGCTTTTCTTATAAATGTTCACTTGCTTAATACAATTAAACGCTTTGTCTATATAAACTAGGGGTGCACAACTTGTGGCCCGCGAGCCACAAAGCTACCACTATTTCCATAAAGAATAATTTTCCTTATAATAATGACAGAAACTTTACTATTAAATAAAACAAACGGCATTTCTCAAATATTCTGATGGCAAACTTTTCTTTTTCGCGCATCACTAATATAAAAAATATACACATCTATGTTTATTCTATAACTCATAAAAAAAATTTTTGTTCTGTATTGGCCTATATTTCTGGCGAGTAAAAAATAGTTTTTCGATTAGTTATTTTTGAGCATTCAACTAGTTTTACTTAAACACACGACGATAAAGTGCACTGAAATCGATTAAAGAAGATCCCCAGTTTTCGTCAATATTGAAATCATTTGGGAATTTCCATAAAAATTGTCAGCTATCACACATGGTGAGCTATTTATCTCTCCAAATTTGGCGATCTTTTCTAAAGTTACCAAAAATAGCTAGAATTTGTCGATGGCAGACAGTAAATTTAGTTTTAAGTGTATGAGAGTAGCTAGTATGGCTTCAAAATTTAAATTAAATTTACAAGAAACCACGATAATCAGGACTCATAAATAGAAACTTATTATAGAAAAATTAACAAGCTAGAACATTAAATTGCTATATCTCAGCAATTTTTCAAGATAGTGACAAAACAAAAATGTTTTTGAATCAATATATTTTTTGAATTTGAAATCTATAAGTAACAACCATTTTGAAAGAAGATGATAGGTAAAGCTGGTCAACGAATTTGGTCGAGAACTTTTTAAAATACTTTACACATGCTCTGCCACATCCATATTTGTTCATAAATATGAGTACTATCACATGACAGAATATACGGTAAAGTTCCGAAGGTTAGTCTCTTCCGAATATTATATTACCCCCTAATAGATGTTGCATGTTTCCTTTTAAAAAAAAAGTATCATTTATAACCCCGCCTCTTCAAAACATCCTTCCAATTTCCATAAAATTCTCTAAAAAGTCCCAATTATAAACTTTCTTTAAAATCATTAGAATTTTCTGTGTGCTTAAAGAGGGTTTGCTTTCAGTACTTTACGGTATGTAAATATATTTTTTTGACTATTTTTGCAAAGAAATTTTTATCGTTGAATTAATAATTTTTTTCTTTAAAATGACAATGAAGCAATCTGCAATATTTTACTAACGTAGAAATTTAGTCAGGTATATATGTAACAGTTTTTACACTGTTTTCTGTAGTCCTACATATTATCTATAGCCTTTGTGTTGCTATTGAAAATGTTTTAGAAAAGTTGAAATCTTTTCAAATGTTTATTAGTAAACTAATTATACCATGTTGATGGAAAATATATATATTTTATTCTGATATCTAACATATTTTTATATCATTTGTATCGGAAAAAATTTCATCAAGGCCTGCATAAAATCTTTTCTTATAATACATCCCGGTAAAATGATGCATTATCAAATCGATAATGACTTATCTTTATGCTATCGCTTACAGCAGCCGAATAATTTTTCAGGAATCCAACAGATGACCCATCAATTGTGAGAATTTGATATATCTTGTACTCGTGATCAACAAAAAGAGTAAACGTTTCTTTATGCTATAAAAAGTATTTTATTAAAATTTATTGCAATGTATTGTGATATTTGTTAGTAAAGAAAGCATACCTGACCTACTTTTGAAAAAAAGATTCTTTGATGTTCGCAAAATTTTAAAATTGTATTTTATTGTAACATATTAAAATGCTATTCAAAAGGAAACTTGATAAATAAAATAGATTATTTTTATCTTACAGAAAAGTCATATAATTTATTTTTAGCCGTATTTATTAAAAATTTTAATTTATCAAACGTACATAAATAGAACATAAACACTGCGCACATATTTACAATCATAAATGACAGTGTATTTAATTCGAGATTTGTGAACTATACAAGGTGATTTCAAAAGTATGGTATCATCTTTAATGTTTAATATATAACACTTTAAGAATCATTTATCGTATAGGAAAGCGCAGTCGCACGTGATGCGTTGAAGCATACACATGGAAGAGCGACAGGAAAGAAATGTTTATTAAATTCCATATTGACAGTTACGATATTTACAATGAGTGTTCAAAATTGAGTCAAGAAACAATAATGCATGCCTGGTAGTGTCGTCTGAGCGACTGGTGTATAGATTCAAAGAGATAGGTTTGTCACACAGATTTGCATCAAAACGGATACTCAAGCGACTAGAACACAAAATAGTCAAGTCCCATAGATTACTCTATCTATGTCCTTACAAGAATTAGTCAAGAGTCGATAAATCGGGAGATCGTGGCGACTAAATGATTTGTCCAACACGCCAAGACAGGTATTGTTATCATATTTGTCCAGAAAACGTTTTTTACCAGAACAACTTCAAGATGCTCCGTTCGCCATTTGTAAACGGTTGTAGTTTCAGCGTGATGGGGTGCAAGCACATTTCAACAGTATTGTGCCAAAGGGAAAACAAAGAAAGTTCTAGCTTGCATGTTTTGATTTCGTTGGCTCGTGGAACTATTGTTTCTTATTAGGAAATAATTATTAATAATTGTACGAGCCAATGAAATAAAAAAATCCAAGTTGTTTGAAAATTTTTCTTTGTTCTGCCTGCTTCATGTGATGTTTCGTGACGTCTAAACAAAGCATCTTACAGCTTTCTTTAATGTAGGGAGCGTTGGTTGTGCGCAATTACCCGGATGGTAGTTTTGGGGCACGATGGATTGGAGGTGCAGGTTTATGCGACTCCAAAAGGATCTCGTCGCTCCAATGCCATTTAAGGCATTTTCCTGTGTTTGTGAATCAACACGTTACTTGAACCCATACATTCCTATAAATTGAAGTGTTACAGTGTCTTCTATCAATCTTTATAATTTTCCCCATGAATTTGAAATCCACCTGCATTGTATAAAGAATGCTATTAATGTTTGAGAACCTAAGCTAGTGACTCAAAGACGTTCACAAGCTAATTTTAAGCCAATTACAGCGTTCTTTAAAAATTTTTCGTTTGTATTCTTACTTTTAAAGGAATATTTTTGTATAAGATAGAGGGGTTCAATATCGAGTCGGCAACTAATGTATTTTTATCATTTGAGTTTCAATTTTCTTTTCTAAGAACACTTTTATATTAGAAACCAGTTCCGAAAGAGAA
Source organism: Maratus speculifer (assembly GCA_964019185.1). Taxonomy (NCBI): domain Eukaryota; kingdom Metazoa; phylum Arthropoda; class Arachnida; order Araneae; family Salticidae; genus Maratus; species Maratus speculifer. The sequence goes on from OZ025293.1 coordinate 366,497,556, forward strand.
ATGTTTCTGAGAAAGAAAAATAACAGTAATCAAAACCAAAAGTAAAAAAGTATAAAATACCTGGCTTTCCCATAAATCACAGGCATCATTTAAAAATAATTTAAAAAACTCATTTAAAAATATTATTTTAAATATATTAAATCTGAAGCGTAAACTGTTTAAAAACCTTTTAACGTCACTATCTTTCTTAAGGAGAGCCATAATTATAAGGTATTAACCCATTAGTGCCTGGCGTCCCATTTTTGGGACAGTTTTAAAAAATTCATGCAAGCGCATTTCACACCGGTAAAAAAAGAGTATAAATAAATACTTTCTTTCTCGAGACAAAGTCCTCAATAAATTAAGATAAAAGTTATTCTTCCTTTAAAAGTGGTGGGAAAATGCAAAATTTGAATTTTAACGAAGAAAATAATTCAGGCACTAATGGGTTAAAAAATCGATATTTTGTTGTTCATGTTTAAAAAATATATATGTACAATTCTGAACTGTACAAAACAAACAACATGAAAATATTCTAATTAGAATCAGGTCAGTTTGAAATTGACACCCACTTCAGTTTATTTTTTAATTTTTATTTCACTTTTACGTTAATTGATCAATTTTAAAGAATCTAAAATGACTTAACGCTCTAGTTTTGTAAATCATCATAATTACATTTTTAGATTATGGTTCATACATTTTAATTTAAAAAATAGACTGGCAATCATTTTCCACAAAAACTCGACAGTTATTTAAAAATATCAGTTACTATGAAACTGTCAACAACAACACTTAATGCTTTTATGTTGAAAGAACTAGTCTAAGGGGAAAAAAGTTATGTTCTGTGGTAAAATATAAAAATAATATTCAAAACAAAATTTGACAAAGCAGACGTTTCTACAACGCTTACAAAATTTGTGTTTTTAAAATTTTAACATTAAATATTAAGTGTAATGTATATGAACCTGCATTGAGGAATTATAACATACAAAAGAATGTTAATATTTAAAAAAAAATTGCAACGTGAAAAAAAAAATGAATATTTCAATTCTTGTTTCCCTACATGTTACAGTTTTCGTGGCTCTTAAATCCGTAAATATGACTTGTAGATTTATATGTATTGAATATATATATTTTTAAGAAACATTCAATTCTAATTTTGCAATAATTTTTGAAAAAGGCAAGAAAATATCAGACTTTGAACTTCTCTTTGCTTAATAAGCTCCAGTTAAATAGAATTATTAGAAATATTGCACTATTTTATCTGCCTTAAAATCTATTATTTTAAAATGGGAAATTTTATAATAACTAGAATTATATGTAATAATTATTCTTGTTAACACTTTTATAAATGACTTGTAAATATTCTCAACACATGAAATCCAAACTAATGCGGATTCGCAGAAATTTTAAATGTCGGCGTTATTTAAAATATGATTTAATAAACTTGTATTTTTATTGAATAAAATTTTTTTTATGAAAATAAATATCCCTGATAGACCTCTTATTAAAATAATATTTATGATTCAATTGGCTATACTTCATTGCCATTATATAGTAGGGTGGTGCGAAAAAACAAAAGTTTTTATTTCCGAATCGCTATAGTGCGGAAAAGTTGCGATTGGTAAATAAAAGAAAAACAAAAAAAGAATTTTTCAAGTCTGACTATATCTTCCGATCGCGCAAACTACCTAAATATTAAAAAAAATTTTTAATTTCAGATTTTTTCAGAATTTTTTAAAAAATATTACATATACATATATTTTATCACTATAGTGAAAAATATTTGCATATTGTACTGTTTAATAATTATAATTAAATAAATTGCGTTTATAGAATATCTTCCGATCGTGCAAACTCCTTAAAAATCGGGAAAAAATTCAATTTTCAGTGATTTTGATGTATTGAGAAAATAATTAAATAAGTTCAGTTTGCGGTCTCATGTTAAAATTTAAATGTAAATTAATACTATTGAGCACATTATGCCATTTTTGAACAATCGAGATCTTACCACGACGAGATCGCTGCAGGGCGAAAAGGTTTAGTAGTTTGCGCAACTCCTGTTAGCCATGTTGCGAAACAGCGCTGAAGTCGCCCTACGTCCCATCGCTTCCCAACCTCATCCACTTGCACAGTGCTCCATTTCGTATCAGTGAGCCCGTAAATGAATTTCATTTGTTAATTGGGTGTATTGTGTTATTTTAATCCATTAACAAGTGACATGGATATGGATATGCAAGTGTCGTTGACCAAGAAAATTACTAGACAATCTTTTCATTGTCCTATATTCGGTCATTCAAGAGATTTTCTGCCAAATATTCTACCAACACACGAATATAGCGCCTGTATACCTACGACACTAAAAAACACCCTTTAAAGGAATTTAAATGCTTCTAGAGTTGTTAAAAACACTTCTAGACTTTTTCAATAAATGCGCCCATATAATACGCATTGATATGAAGAATGATACATGCTTGAAGATTTTTTATAGTAATCTTAAACAGGTATATGTTGTCCCACGTGATATTTGTCTTAGAACTGAGGAGGATAAATAAAGTATCGTCCTTTCTTCCATCAAAGTATATGTCATGTGGCTCTTCTGAATCCATTTGACTTTGACGTAAATGTTTTCTAATGCGGCTGATTTCCATTCTAATTTTTTATCAATCTATAACTTGAGAAGCATCTGTTTTAGTTATTACAGCAATATCTTCTAGCACACTCAACGCTATAGTAGCACCTGCAGGGTGAAATACACCATTGCTGTCGCAATGTAACAATGTAGATTGTAAGTCCGCATTCATTTTCCGTGGTAATTTCTTCTTCCTAAATCTGATAGCCTGTATCGGTCATGGTAATGAGATTTTTCATATACCTACATTAGCATTAAAACTCTCATGTATGTCATCCAAATGCTCAGGATATTTCATTTCCGCTTCAACAGATTTGGAAGGTTACCTTTTCAATATATAATTTCGTCGTCCAAATCTTGTATTCAGTTTTTTTCCTCCTTTTGATGTATAGTACCAAATTTTTCCGTTCCATACTTTCTCTGGAGGTAGTTAAATCTATGCTCAATCACTGGAATTTTGTTGTGTTATTCAGACGTACAATCAGTCTCAATCGGACACTCCCTCAGATCTGGAGACATTTTACAGGCGAAATTTTAATTCATTGCGTATTTGCAGGCTGTAGTATCACAAAGTTGAACTCCTTGTTTTTTAAATTCATCAACCTTTTATATAAAATCTGGCTTTTCCTTGTCTAAAATATAAGATTTCATTAGTTTATAATACTTATCGTAGAAGGCATTAATTATCTAAATGATTCTATACTCAGAAACCTTTGGGATCGACGCCTTCTAATAGATATATTTTATATTTTGTGCCAGTGTATTGCTGACAGGTGAGAAACTCACTTTAATGTTGTTGAGTTTACTTGCTAAAAGAAACCAAAGCAGCATCGAAGAAGCATCAAAGCAGCATCGAAGAACATCTTCATGTGTTGGAAGAAAATTTGGCAGAAAATCTCTTGGATGACCGAATATAGGACAGTGAAAAGATTGTCTAGTAATTTTCTTGGTCAACGACATATGCATATCCGTATCCATGTCACTTGTTAATGTATTTAAAATAACATAATGCACCCAATTAACAAATGAAATTCGTTCACAGGCTCACTGATACGAAATGGCACACTGTGCAAGTGGACGAGGTTGGGGAGAGATGGGTATGTTTATGTACACGTATGACGACTTCAGCGCTGTTTCGCATCGTGGCTAACAGGAGTTGCGCAAACTACTAAAACTTTTCGCCCTGCAGCGATCTCGTCGTGGCAAGATCTCTGTTGTTCAAAAATGGCCTAATGTGCTCAATAGTAATAATTTACCTTTCAAATTTAACAAGAGACCGCAAACTGGACTTATTTAATTATTTTCTTAATGCATCAAAATCACTGAAAATTGAATTTTTCACCGACTTTTAATGAGTTTGCGCGATCGGAAGGTATTCTCTAAACGCAATTAATTTTTTTATTATTATTAAATAGTACAATATGCAAATGTTTTTCACTACAGTTGTTAAATATTTGTATATGTAATATTTTTTTAAAAAATTCTGAAAAAATCGGAAATTTTCAATTTTTTTGAATTTTTAGGTGGTTTGCGCGATCGGAAGATATTGTCCGATTTGAAAAACTCTTTTTTTGTTTTTCTTGTATTTACCAATCGCAACTTTTCCGCACTATAGCGATGCGGAAATAAAAACTTTTGTTTTTTTCGCACCACTTTACTATATAGCATAGCTGCCAACTCTTCTGATTTTTTGGCCCGGAAAAATTTTATAGAAATTTTTGCCTTATTTAATCGGCAGATTACGGCGATTTGAAATGGTAAAATTTTCTATAAAATTTTTCCGGGCTGAAAAAGCGGAAGATGTTGGCAGCTACGCTATATAGCCAACAAAATTAACTGTAACCACTGTTAGCAATCTCACTGATAGCTGCTTTTTTCAATTTTTAAAGTTTAATGTGAAATTTCCAGTTTACTTATAGTTACTATTGAAATTTTGTTTCATTTGGAGTCCTAGTACTATTGTTAAAAATATTTGAATGTGTGAAATTGCATTAGAATTAAAACTAAACAAAAAGTTTAGAGTATAAATAGTATTCTTTTATTTACTTTCTCATTATTAGAATACTCGTTAATGACCTAATAAGATCGTTAGAAATATTTGAAGAGATAAAATTTAATTCGAACTAATCCTGTACAAAATGTTTAATGCAGAAACAGTATTTTATTAGTTAATCGTACCTTTTAATCATCTTTTGGTCGAGTGGTCTGGCATATGGTTCGCAGTTGTTTATGTGACAATTTCTATTACAGTAGTGAATGGTTGAATTAATATGTTTAGATGAAATTGCATGTATAAAACACACTGTCACATTTATGTTTTAATTACCAGAAATGGGTCAAAAATTACGTAAATGTGGTAATAGTATATTCTGGGCATTAACTACAGATAAAGATTCATTTCTACAAAACAATTTAATTTGAAATAAAAGCACTGTATTCAATAATTTCCTGCTTAATAAAAAATATATTTATTCAAGAAAACGCCAAATCTATCATAAATGCGACAAAGCTATGGGAAATCACGCCTCATTTAGGCACAATGACCTTAATACGAGAGAGGTTCAATATCATTGGTGTGTATAAAATATTTGTACTGCGGTGGTTCATGTGGAATATCGAAGTCTCATGTCTTAGATGCCTATATGCTCAATTTTAGAACCATGTCGCTATATTAATATATTTCTGGAGGGGGGATTAACAGAGTGCGTAGTCATCAAGAAACTCAGATAATTTTTATTCTATTAGTATCAGAAATTCTTTAAAGTACTGGTTGTTAGATCAGAAAAAGGATTTATTTTTCGTTAAATAAAACAAATATTACATTATAAAAATTCTGGTAAAAGGTCCTTACAAGGTGCTTCCAGACTACGCACCCTGATTAAAGAGTGGGTGCGTGGGGCAAAAGGCTGGTTCGGATCTTATGGGGATAGATTTGTTACAGTGGATGAGACATGGCTGCTGTCTTTTGTACTCGGGATTATAGTGATGTAGCCCCGTCTCACCCATTGTCACAAATCTACTCTCATAAACTCCAAATCAGGCTTTCTCCTTTCACAGCCCTTCTTTAAAAATATGTCTTTAAAACTTCACAACTCCTTCCAAAAATTTATTAATAAGGCAGGTACGGTTCTTAAATTAAGCATAAAGGCATCTGAGACATTAGGCTTCAATATTTCACGTCAACCATCGCAGTGCAAATATTTTATCTACATTCGGGCAGTAATTGTTGAACTACCCTCGAATTCTGATAAAAAATCTAATGCATTAATTAAAAAAATGAATGCTAGATACATTAGTTTCTCTGAGTAATATTAATGACACTATTTTTCTTATTACTGTTATCATCCTTGTTAATAGTAGTACCCCTCTTTAATAATAATACGAGTTTTGCGAAATTTTTTAGAAAAAATATGAATGTAAAATAAAATTGTCAGAAGTATAAATCACATCCTTTGTAAATAAGTAAATAGAAAGTTATGCGAGAAACTAAATCACTAAAAATCAACGTTTAATCACACAATAAATAAAATAATTTGAACATAAACAAATATTTTAACATACATTCTTTGTGCATTTCTCTCATTTATCAAATAATCCAGAAATACAAGTGAATCTCAGGTGTAAAATTTATATTTATTTATGTTGGTTACACCGTATAGCAACTTATACGCCTAATGAAACTAAATAAAAGTAATTGAGACTATTCATTAAGTACCGAATATAAACTTAATTTTATTGAGCTTAAAACTGAAGAAAAAATAAGTTCTAATTTATTTTTTTCTCCCTGGTAGAACACCAAAATATGATGCATTATCAAAACGATAATGACTAAACATTAAAATATCGTTTATTCCAGGGAAATTTCTTTTTTAGCAGTCCAACAGCTGGCCTGTCAATTTTGCAAGCTTGATATGTCAAACAAAAAGAAAAAAAAAATGATAAGAAGTATAAGTTAAGGGAATTTTATTTCCATGTATTATCAAATTATTTTGTAAAGTAAAACTATTTGGCCTATTTCTGAAAAATGATTCTTTGAAGGTCAAATATTTAAAGGTGATTATTTGTTATAAAGCATTAAAATAATATTCAAAAGAAAAATTTATGAGACCGATATTTCGATAATGCTTAAAGAAGGTCATGTATAATTTACTTTTGAAAATTCAGTAATGTATCTATATTTATGAGTTATATTGTATAAATGCTTTTAATGTTAAAAAAAACAGATAAATAAAGTAATAAAAATCAATATTTTATTTCTTTCTTTAAAGTACGTTATAGATTTTGTGAGTTGTAAATACGAAAAATGGATTTTTAGATTTTATGCATTGGTAATAATTTTTTTTTTTAAATTGACCGGTTATTTACGAGAGCTTTTTATTTTCAAATATTCTTAAGTTTTTAGAATAAATTTTGTAGTAATTGCATTCAATAAGAATAATTTAGAAGTAGTATTTATATTCAAAAGAGTTGTTGACGTATAGTCACAAATAAAAATATTTGATAGAATTTTTGTCGTAATAATTACAAAACAATTTAATTAAAATTAATTATAAATTAATCAATCTAATTAATGTTAGAGTCATTATTCATCTGCGTAATAAAACTGTTACTCTTCCTCATATGCTACCGTTTTTCACAAAATAGAAGCAAAACCAGAAAATTACCGGCCTTTTATTAAATAACAATACGAAATACAACAGACTAATATTATTTACTTATTAGATTTTGTACAATTATTGAATTAAATCGTATCAAAATAAATTGGTTAGAAATTTGATACAAATTCATAAAAATCTGTCCGAAGCAATGTCTCAAAAATTTAGTCACAAACGAGGCAAAAAGTCATGCTTTTATAAATTAATATTTTTTATCTGGTATAGGATAATTTTAAATAACCCTCCTTGAATTTACCTAATTAGTTTTAAAAATATTATTGGTGGTAGTGAATACCAAGGTTTTTTAATGGGAAGTTTCGCACTTTAGTAGAATATTATCTCTTACTTTTCTTTTATGCATCATCAGTTAAAATATCCCGCATGATCTTAACTGGATGTAAGTCTGGGCTATTAACTGTTCAATTATACTTATTCTATAATGAGTAATATGCATTATAGTGTTACTTTAATATTAATAATGTCATCGAGACATGGGCACAAAGGAGGGACAATTTTCCGACAATGACAAATAGACTGTGAGGTGGCAGCACAGACAATTACTTCATAGACTTCAAGGGTAAAAATTTAGGATTAGTTAAATCTCAATTCTCATATTAAATCACAATCGTTCTGTCATGTCATATTTTGGTGAAAAACACCTAAAAACCCGAGATTTTAGCGGTTCACTTGTAAATTTCCCATTGTTGTTTCCTGAACTCAAAAGTATGAAAATATGGACGATTCGTTACAGCAAAAACATAATGGTAAACCTATGAGTTAACCGCTAAAATCGGGTTGTTAGGTGTTTTCTACCAAGATATGACTTGGCAGACCGATTAAATTTTAATTTGCAAATCGAGAGTTAAAAAATCCTATATTTTTTTCATGAACTCGATGAACTGATTATTTGTGCTGGCGACTCCCGGTCTAAAAGAAACTATAAATTCCAACCACTCAGTTTATTAGTTTTTGAACCCTTCAAAGAGTTTTAAATAGACACATATGATACACGGGCACTGATAAATCCAATCGAAATATAATCATGCGCCGGATTGTCAAATGTATTGGTGAAATTTATAAAAAATGAACCCTGTGTCACTGTTCATTAGGAGGTGCTACATAATAAGATGCTCAGAAACCCAATCGTAAGAACATCGTGTACCAGGTTGTCTAATGTGCTTATGAAATACATAAAAATATATCCTGACTTATAATGCACAAAACATACTATATAATGAGACGACCTGTAATACTATTTCAAATTTAACAGTTTTTAGTTAACGTCAATTAGTAAATTTGGTGTGGAAGATCCAAATAAATAGATTTTTATATTTATTGACTAAAATCTCTTCAGTTGATTAATCATTTAGAGTAAAAAAAAAAAAAAAAATCTATCCCTCTGTGTCTAACTCTCTTGTACGATTTTCTATTTGCTGTAGAATACCGGAAAAGGACGTCTTTTCAAAGCGGTAATGACTTATCATTAATATATCATTTACTGGAGAGAATCTCTTTTTGAGGAATCCAGCAGTTGACCTGTCAATTGTACGAGTTTGATTTCTCTTGTGTGTACGATGAACACGAAAAATAAAGGCTTTTTATGATGTAAGAACTAGTTTATGGAATTTTATTTCATTGTATTATCACATTTTTTGCAGCGAATTCATCTGAATTATTTTTATTTTTGAAATGTTGTTCTTTGAAGTTTAAAAACTTTAAAATCTATCTTGAAGTATTTGAAAATAATCTTAAGAAAATTATAAAGACATAAATAGTTCGATACTAGTTGAAAATATTAAATGTATTAAAATTCGCATTTGCAAAAGTAGTAGGGGTGCTATTAAATAAAATAATGCATTTTTCCTTGTGTTAAAATGCTTTTATTAAAATTTTGTATCTTTAGTTTTATTATTATTATATTCAATTTATTTTTAAATTCTATAATTTGTATATATATATTATATATTTTTTATATTTTACCTCTTTATTGTTTTCACTCTGCATTTATTCAATCTGCTTTATAATTCTCCTTCTGTTCTGTGTTCATCTGATTCATTAATACTCTTCAAGGGTTATCTGATGCCTTTTGCTTTTCTATTAGCTGTTTTCTTCAACTTGTCCCTTTCCCTCCCATTTCCTTTCAATCAATCTCCTGCTGTTTTGCGTCTGAAGAAGAAAGACATCGTTTTTTCGAAAGGCTTTGCGCATTTTCTATTCTTTATGGTGTTATTTAGAAGTTATTTTGCCCTTACAGATGTTATTTGTGTTTGAAAAAGGTGCAATAATCTTAAAAAAACTGATCTTGTCTTAAAGTATATAACATTTTTCGTAGCCTCTCAATACATAATTTGTTTTGTAGATTTATGTGCCTTGAATGTATTTCTTAACACTTTGGCTGCCACCTCTCCGTTGGCGGCCAGATATACTTTTTGCCACAACGTACTTCTGCCACCGACTGTAGTTTCAAATATTTGACCGACTGACAATCGCTAGTCAGACAGTACTTATATTATTTAGTTTATAATGTCCGTGGTTAAATCCGCGTATAAGCTATTATTGTATGATAAGTGTGATCGGTATGTGAAAAGCACATTTGACAATTAGCGACCATTCGGTAATTAAAATGTTAAAAATTTGAACAAATACGTATACTAAACACATATGATTTTACAAGAATTTTTCATAAGGTTTTTAACACTAGAACCGCCGGCTATTTTGTGCAAGTTTTATAAAAAATGTTTGACACCAGAATTTTTATTTAAAGTTATTTTGCTTATTTAATTAGCCTATATTTGTTCTGCACTTATTTAACAAGTTTTATCAGGAAATTTCTGGTTCGAATCGGCTATTCCCAATTTGGCAGGGGTCAAAATGACCCCTAATGGCGGTTCTAGTGTTAAATGCAAAGTTTCTTTAGCTTTTCAAATACATTTTATAGTTTTTATCTTACTATTGTTATATTTAGTAAATATAATTTAGGAATAACAGTAATACCAAAATAAAGGCATGAACTTTCATCAAAATAACAATTAATAAGTTTAATATTGATAATATTTTGATAAATATATACATTAGTCACAATAATTCATGAGACCAACATCATTAGCTATCTAATTAATATTAGGGGAAGATGGGGATACTTGAGCCATATTTTTAATTATAATTTTTTTAAATTTTTTATAATTTCTTAGAATAAAATAAAATATTGAAAATGAAAATTTGATATTTTTTCTTCTACTGAAAACCACTTTCAATTAATTTTGAACTATTTTTCTATGTCTAATAAATGTTTACTTTTTGTTTTACATCGTGGCTCAAGTATCCCCATGATAGGGATACTTGAGCCAAGGTAAAGGGATACTTGAGCCAGTACCGAAAAAATACCTACAAAAGTAATTTTTTTCGCTTTCTTTTGCACAAACATTTTACAGAATGATAAATTATGATGTATAAAGTCCTTCAAAATCAATTGAGAAAACAAAGCTAGTAATACGATCATTTTTTGTCATTAGAACTGGTGGTCGAAGGATCACTTCAACTTGAGTTATGTCGATGGTAGAAACATCCTCAGTTCCGAGTCGTTTAAATTTGGAATCTGCAATTTTTCGGGCAAATTTCATTTTCATAATATTAAGCACTTGTCCAACAAATCTTTTTACAGCTTTCTTTCCGGCATATTTTATTAGTAACCAATTATCAATAGAAGGTTTTCTTTTCATATCATCACCATCATTGACAGAATTTTCCTCTAATGATATTGTCGAACTCATGCTTTTAATTGAGTAGCTGTCGGAATCTAAGCCAGATGTATCATTCTACTATTTTAAACACATTTTTTGATTTCACAGGAAAAGATTTTGTCTTCCCATTTGACTCCATGCATGTAAGTTTGAACTGTGATTTCTTTTGCTTTTCTTGTTTTTTGTGCGTTCTTTTTACCAATTCTTCTTCAATTTTCTTAGTTAAAAAAAAGTTACAGCAACAGAGGTTACAATTTCAATATGAAATATTAATCTTAATATATTATATTAAAAAATAAATATTTTAATATGTTGGACCTAACTAATTAAAGTATTAGAGATTATAACCTGTAAAACAGTTTAAAAAGTTATTTTAATTTTATAAAAGTCAAATTGAAAACTATGTTTACATTTATCTAGACAGGCTATTTTGTTAGTCAAAATGAAAAGTAAAATAGATATTTTCATTAAGAAAATATGCATTTTTAAAAAAAATTTTAAGTCGTTATTTTTTTAAGAAAAAAAAAATAAAATGAAAATATATTCTCCCTTTTATCCAGAAAAAAAATCTATTAGTGAATATAAGGATGTAATTTTATTTTTTGTTTGTTTTACCCATGTCTAATTTCCAAGTGGGGATGGTTGAGCCATGGCTCAAGTATCCTCACTACCACTATTTTTGTTTATCAGAGTTTCACTAAATAAAGCATGCAGCTATTAGAACTGTTTTAGATTAAAAATACAATTGAAATTATGCTTATTAAATTTATGTATATAGTTGCAACTTTAAACAAAACTTTGATTACAAAAAAAAAAAAAAAAAAAAAAAAAAAGTACCTAAATAATTATTTCAGATAGGGAAAAAACAACTATTAATCACTATACTTTCAAAATAATACCAAGGTGTGTGATTTCTTTTTTACATGTTCAGAACAATAAATATGTTACCATATTGCCAATTTTAGAAAGAAGAATTAACCAACTGTAGAGATAATAGGGGTGGCTCAAATATCCCCTATGCTCAAGTATCCCCACTCTCCCGTACTGATACGCTTGATAATACTGCTTTTGTAGTTCTTAGAAATGATATTGATAACAATGATAAGATAATAAAAATATAATAATTACATTTCACCAGAAATTTTAAGGATAAATTTTAATATAAAATAAAATTAACAGTTGCATATGCCGAGGTTTTTGAATAACCCAATCGTTTTTAGAATCGTTTAAATGGGATAAATTGAACCAAACATTTTAAAACAAATGTTATACTAATATATTTAAATTTGCAAGATTTTGTTCTAACATACTTTTGCGTTATTTTTTTTTTCAAATAAATTTTATAGTAATAATATTTATTACTGGTACTTCTGAATTAACATTATAAAAATGAGATAACTAAATGTTTACAAAACCAAACAGTATTCATAAATTTTGTACTGATACTATTTTGGCAGGAATTTAAAAAACATAGTTAATCTAAATTATTAACAACCTATTCCATTTTCATACGCAAAACGCACGTGTCTAGTTTAAGGGAATAATACTTATTGGTTTCAGCTGTATATCATCGTACATATTCACGTATCTACAAGCTAAGAGATCGATAAATAAACTTGGCATACCTAAATAACATAGACAAATAGATGGATTGTATTGATATATCAATGCGCGACAAGTCATTTTCGAAGAGGCAGTCAAGACAAACACTTAATATCACTTTAAAGCCAGTAGGAAGGTTAAGCTGCAGTCTAGTTTTCACGATTTCTAGTCTCAGAACCTCTTTAGGTGCGTTCGTAATTATGTAAATATGTAGCACCTATAGTCGTCGTTCGATCCGTCCGTCTATCCGCATATAACAACGCAAAAAATACCAAACCAAATCATTAGAAATTTAAAATACATAACTATTACATAATTTTGTCGAGTCATTTTAAATTTTATGAAAATCGGATGTATAGTTTAATTACAGGGACAATCAAAAGTATTAAGTTACATAACGGTCAGTGGGGGAAAAAGTTTCAAGTGCACTTTAACCCTTTCCGGCACACTGGGCCCGGTCCGGGATACCTAATTTTAATTCCAAACTTGCAAATGGCACCAGTAATATTATACTAAAATTTTGCTTTTACAATGAAAGCTTAATTTAATGTATTCATTATATCTAAAAAGTCGTTTGCAAATTCCGGTGGCAGTCGATTATTACTCATTTTGCGACAAGATTTGCCCGTGCCGGAAAGGATTAATGATGTTAAACTCTTTCGAACATAATACAATTCATATGAATCTATGAAATATATAGAAAAATATACATTCTGCATAATCTGTGGTGCAAATAAAGTTTTTATTAATATACAGGGCCACACAAAAGTATTCCATTATATAATAGTATAAGGATAAACATTATTTGAGGTGCGTTTTTAATTAAATTAAACAGTTTAACATTTTATTATTATACATTGTTAATGTTTACTAAAAGTTACATCCTCTATAATATAAAGCATTTTGCATTTACAGAGACACACAAAATATTACGGATAGTGTATTGTATCCGAAGTACTGTATATTTTAAAAACTTCATTATAGTACGAACGCACCTCATTTGCTATGTCTGACGTGCAATTTCCGACTTGTTAATTTATCGTTAACTATCTCAAAATGTATTTCTTACTGTAAATGTAAAAGACCAAGCCCCTGAGCATCTTTTTCTTCGTTTTTCAGGAAATTAATATGCTAGTGAGTCTGAATTCTACCATTTTTTATAATTGAGAAAAATATTACAAACAAATATTTCATCCAACTTTTAAACTTTAAACTAATCATAAATATTCTTATCGATGGTACAAATTCTTAATAAGAAAATAAAAAGCAAGCCTTCTAGAAAAAAAAATCCTACATGTTTTTATTATTTCATTTCAGACGACTGCAAAAATTTAATTCAAAAGAAGTTTTAACTATAAATAACATTCGGTTTTTAATAGTTTGTGAATATTTTCTAAGCGCAAATATAATCTTTTGAATTTAAAATTCCGTTTTGGAACAAACAACATTGTAATCTTAATTGAATGTAAATAGAATCTCTATTTAACATACAAATTAATTTTCTTCCCACTCATCTCATAACATAGTTTTAAACAATTTACGAGTCTTTACGTAGGATGAAATTTCTAGTTTAAAAAGATATTAATTAAAAAAGGCGCAGAGTGTAATAGGCGACGAATGATTAATAATCTTAAATATTTTGCGCGCATATTTTTAGCAACATATTTACATTCTCTAGATATGCGATGCAATTTTTAGTTTTAACATTTTATTTAGCATTATGCCCAGCAAGAAACGTTAAAGAACATTTTTCTTTATAAAATAGCTTAAGTAAGGAAAAAATATATGTATTAAAGTTGACTTTTACATTTAGATATGTAAGATTACGAAGTGTTTGATCCTCAGCATTGCTCTAACAAGACAGAAAAATCATGCGTCAAGCATGGATTATGGAACACTTTCTAGTAGTATTAGAATAATCTAACGGACTTCATGATTTAATAATGTCAAAGGAGATTTCTTGATAAACATTTTAAAAAACGCATAACAACTGAAATTGTACTTTAAGAAGCAAGCATCTATGAACGGTCATTGTGAACGTATGCATCAATTTCTTTGCGTTGCCCTATATAGAGTTTATTTATATTATTATATACCCTTGTTTCTTTTAATATACTAAATACAGCTCAGCTGGTTAATGCATAACTCATTTGAAAACACCCTTAAGCAATTCACGTGCGATAAAAAGTAATGTTTACGAATATTTTTGTGTAGCCATATATACGGTCGACAGAATTTCTACACACCGCATATTATGCAGAAAACTACTTAAATTGAAAATCGCATCATTTATCGCTCACATATAGTTCTGTAATCGAACATTTTTGTGTGAACCTATGAAGGAATGTTAAATGCTTTGCATTCATATTCTATAAAAGAGCTCTTTTACTACAGCTCAGAAGTGCATATCACTTTTTTTTTTGGCTTCAAAATATAAAAAGTGTTTCATAATCTATTCCGGACGCATGATTCTTTGTTTTTGTTTCTTATACAGAGATAAGGAGAAAAGAAATGTATGAGTCCATTACTCAAACTTTTAGTTTTGGATGTGGCACTAATCGGATGTGGCAATCTCAAAACTTTCTTCTATCTCATGCATGTTACTATTTCAAAATTCGCTATCACAGTGGCAATCTGTGCCCATCATGGAGATTCTACAGGCATGAATTTCCGTGCATTAATATTTGAAATAGAAATATTGCAAAAATCGAGTAAATCTAGAAAAACTCAGCATAAAAGCACCATCTATTAGACTTTTAATACCAAATTTAATCAGCAACAACTTGTTTCAACGTTAAATTTTATCCAAAGTTAGATGAAAATCCCTGCATTAGCTCTCGAGATAAAACTATTGCGGAAATCGTGAAAAATGCAGCATGCAGCGTCATCTGTTTGGCAATTTACAAAAAAAAGAAAAAAAAAACATAATCAGCCCCAATTATTAGCCCCAATTTTTATCAAAAGTTATACCTGAAGCTGAAATTTGATTAAAGTTCGTGCATTAGTTCTTGAGATATAACTAATACAAAAATCGTGGAAAGAACATAAGACCAGCACCCTTCGTTGTATAATTTGTACCAAAAACGTATGAAGCATCAACTCGTACCAAGGACTAACTGAAGCTGAAGTGTGATGAAAATATATGCATTAATTCTTGAAATAGAGCTATTGCGGAAATCGTGAAAAATGTAGCATAACAGCGACATCTGTTAGGAAATTTGCACCAAAAACTGACAAAAGCCAATTTCTATTAGGTATTAAATAATATAAATTTTTATTTAATTATGTGCATTAGTTCCAAAGATAGAGCGCTAAAAGTTTTGAGACATTCAAGCAGTCAGAGTGACCGACTCGTAAACACACTGATAGAAATTTTGTAAAAACGTGGTTTTCCGGATCTCTGACCCCTAGAACGTGTAAATCCATCAAAAGTTTTAACGAATCCGATATTTTTTTTCTTGTAAAGCTAAAAGAATGTAAAAAAAAAAAAAAAAAAATTCAATCAATTTTTAAGGTTTGAAACAGTTTAAAAAAAAATACTAGCGAATACTTTGAACTTCAGAGAAATTTATCCGAAATAAAATGCAGTAAGGAAATTAGATGAAATTGAAGAAGAGCTCTCATACAACTACGATATACTTCAACTAATTATTTCACTCTTATATTCCCTTTTAAGTAAATCGCCGAGGTTTAAAACTCGATTCTTTCATCTCAGTTTTCTCTATGTTATACTGATGCTTATATTTTATAACAAGGAAAGGAGCTTGCTGCTGAACCTGCTTTTAAATGGGATCTCTAATGTCTTTTGCAGCCGATGTTAATGGCTTCATATATCGATAAAAATGCGTTTATGATGTTGTGTAAAGTACAAATATTGCTTATATATTTTCGCAGTAAATATATTGACAGAAAATGGTGCAGAGATGAATCACGACAGAAAGGAAAAGAAAGAAATATTTCATAAAGGCTTTAATAATATTTTACAGAAATCTTTTCTTGTGTTTAAACATTAATATTTCATGCTCATCATGAATTCTTGAGATTCTTTTATAAGGAATCAGAAATCCATAGATCCTAGTAAGAATAAAATTTTACTTAGGTTAAAATTACCTTCAAACAGTTATTGTTTAGAATCTTTGTATTCATTTATAAGTTGTCAGGTAAATTATAATCATTTATTCGTATTCATTTATAAGTTTTCAGGCTTTATTAATACCGATTACTTTAGCTTCAAGCATTCATTTGAAAATAATTTTTATGAATAATCTGTTATGATTATTTTCGATTGAAATAATATTTAAAAAATATAATCCATACTATCAATCTATTTGAATTGCAAATTCCCAACAGAAAATATCTGTACCCTCTAATGCTCTGCCATCCCCACCAGTGACCGAGAGGTTCTTCTCTCAAAGCTGTTAGATGGAAAGTGCTGGATTCGAACCCAATTGCGACCGTTGGCCTAATCGTTCGGAGTTTCCGCGGCTTTTTTCGAAGCTTGGATATCGTCGCTTAATTACGGGTTAAGTTCACTTAGAATGAAGGGCTCCGCTTCCCCTTCGGACCTATATTTCTCGTGTGCACATAAAAAAAAAAATATGTAAAGGTACTAAACATTTCCTAGGAAACTGGGATTCCTAGAACTTTTCATGTAACGATAACAGGAAAAATCCATGTAACTGATTCTAAAACTTGAGTTTTTGTTGTTACCGTTACAGGAAAAGTTCTTGGAATCCCAGTTTCCTGGATAAAGTGTAGTACCTTTACAGATTTTTTTTTTTTTTACAGTGTGGATAATCGGCCGTCATGCAGAAATCAAAAATTACGTCCCTTATAAATCTGTAACGTTACGAAATTTTTCTAAGAAAATGGGATTCTTAAAACATTTATGTAACAGTAACAGCATGTAATAGTTACACGCTTGCACAATGAGGTTACTAAGAATTTTTTAGAAAACTGAGATGCCTAGAACTTTTTATGTAACAACAACGCAGATTACAGATAAAATTTTAGTAAGATTACTGTAATTTTATTAGATTTGTTTGTAAAACTACAGATTTCTGTAGCTTTACAAAAATTAGCTTTGTAGTTTTGCATATATTTTGGTATAGAAACAGATAATATTTTAACAAGCATACAGATTTTTGTAACGTTACATCTGTAGAATTAGAGATTTTTTTTACAGTGTAGAATATTGGCGGCTTCAGCCAAGCGATTCCTGGTACAAATCCTGGTTCGTACACTTTTTGTGTTGTTGAAAATTTACATATATTGTTTATTTATCAATTAGAAAAGTTTAATTGTGTTAAAATAAATCTATTACGATGCTATCTGTTACTTTAAAAGGTAACACCACTTTGACACCTTTAAATATGATAATGTTCTCAAGAATTGTTTTTGCGAATTGCAAAATGGTACATAAAAATTCCTCTGCACTAAATTATAATACTTATTGTAAAGTGAATATTTGTAGTTTTTATAGTTGATAGATTAAAAAATGGCTATTTGATTGCTGAAAGGCGATAATGTCTACTTCGATACAAAGGATCACACTTTAGGCACGATAAAACATCGTAGACATAACACAACGTAGCAAAAAAATGTTTTCTTTTTAGTTCGAAAGGTAATGAAATAAGTAGCTGTTAAAAGTTATTAATGAAATTATATTAAATACTATATATTCAAAGTAAAATGTAAATTTGCAGTTATAACGTTCGTTACTTAACATTTAACACCAATGCTTGTTATCAATATTTCGTGAAAATATAATATATTTTACTAGAAAATGTGTAATGATTAATTTTCAAAATAATGTAAATTTAATTATTCAAAAATATCTAAGTTGCATTGTTTGAATGTACGATTTAAAAAAATGAAAAAAATACGCTTTGTATTTTCATTATTATTTTCTCGCTGCTTTGAGTTCTTCTTGTATAACGCTTAAATGTTTCTTTCACTTTGATTATCGATTTTTAAATAATAAATTATAATTTTCACGTATATAAATTATATGTTTCACGTATTTAAACAGTCATTTAACCAACAGTGGCAAAAAATTGAAGTTCTGAATCGGTAAAATATGTGTTGTCTCTGTACTAATATTGTACAAAAATAAATAAATAAAAAATAAAATTCCAGATTTTTTTTCAAATAATGATTTAAATTGTATTGCTCACAAATCTCAAGTATCATTGTGAGTCATATCTCAAGTATCACAAGTATCTTTGTGAAATTTTACAAAAACGTCTGTGAAAAATATATTATTAAATTTATCAATGCAAAATTTATTTAATAAAATTATTCTACCAAATTAAAAATAAAAGAAAATCAAATTATTAACTTCTCTTGAATATATTATAATCTAACTTTTGACGTGATTAAGTATTTTCTAAATATTAAAACGGTGCCAAAAAGATAGACATACTCGAATATGACACCTACCTTAAAATTTCATTTAGTATACTAAAAACTGGTTATTTTTGTATCGAAAGAACGGGAAAAAATAAACACAGAATACCATTATATACAGTGTTAATAAAAGAAAAAACCCAATCAGTTTCAGGGTTTTACACCAATTTTTGAAAATTACATGGAATCATTTGAGTTTAAAATAAACATATACAAAGAAGTACGCTAAAAGAAAATAAATGTGCTAGAAAAACTCATCGTCTATTTTTTTTTTTTTTTTTTTTTTGTAAATTAAAAATATTTAAAACTCGAATCTGACTTCCCTCATTTTCTATTTCATACAAATACTTTTGTTTTATAATAATGACAATAACTTTTTACTGAGCCTACATTTAAACAAGAGCTCTAATATTTTTTTTAGCAGAAAACAGTTATGGCCTCATATAATGGCAGAGTGATATACCTTTAAATGTGAAACATAAAAACGGGAATTTGCGGAAATACATTTGAAATACATTAGGTATTTACCAACAAATATTACATAGTAAAGTAAAAACGGTGATTAACTTTCCCAGTGAAAATTTTACGACAAACGTGAAATACATGGAACTCTGTTCGCATAAATGGTACTGAAATAAAAATTTTATTTTACTACTGATATGCGTCCTTTGTCCTCTAACGTACTTCTTATTACTGCTACGAAATATATTCTATTTTTACACAAAGTTTATGCCACATGCTTACTTTTGCAAACAATTTAAGCACGTCAGCTGAAAGGTTAAAAAATAAGAAATTTACTCCTTTCTACTTTAAATATGTATCACCAGAATATAAGACATAAAAATAGATATATTGATCAAAGAAAGGTAATTTATTTTAAAATCATTCCTTCAATTATAAGGCAATTGAAAAAATAAATACATAATATCCTTACATTGAGATTTAGTCTTTACATTAAGGTTTAGATTTAAGAAAAATCAATCAATTTTCAGAAATTTAAAACAAGTTTTGAAAATTACTTGTGAATCCTTTGAGCCCAAGAGAAATTTATGCGAAAAGCTCCGCTTTGGCGAATTTATTTGAAGTGCTGGAAGAACTCTAAAAGGCGTACGATACACTTCAAATAATTATTTCCCTCCTCTTCCCTTCTTACTAAATCGCAGAGGTTTGAAATTTAAAACTCGAATCTTTCTTCGCCGTTTTCTTTATGTCATATCGATACTTTTAGTTTATAACAAGGAAAATAACTTGTTATTGGGCCTACTTTAAAATCTGAGCTCTTTAATCTTTTACTACTGTCGTTACTTTCGTCATATATCAATAAAATGCGTTTAAGGTGTAGTGTAAAGTATAAAAAATCTTATGTTATTTCGGTTTCAAGATATTGGCTGGAAAAATTGCTGACATCTATTTTTACAGAAAAGAAAAGGAAAAACAAGTCATTGAAGACTTTATTATAAATTTAGAAAAGTATTTTCATATTTTCCTGTTAATATTGTATATGCAATATGAATTATTGAAGTTCTGCATAAGGATTCAGACATCGCCAAGATTTCTCAAAGAATTTTGTTTAAATAATATTTGACTTGAAACAATTACGGGTAAGACAATAGTTTATAATAAGGGGTTGTATCCAAATATAGCAGTACGTGCCATATTGTGTATTCTATATTTACAGTAATCAATGGATAAATGGATACAGCCCCTCATATTTTTGCTTCATTTTAGGAATAACGGATTTTGAACTTATTCTATCGACGATCACTTTCAAGCTATGTTTTTAAGACTTTCACAAAAGTTGCTGTATACATTTAGCTAACATAATATGCAAATGAAATTTTGATAGCGTTCACGCATACGCAATGAAGAATTATTTTGTAAACCTGCTCATTTTTCACACAATTTTTATTTTATTTTTAATTTCGATTACAGGATATTGTGTACAATGTTGTTTGTTATACTTTCGGAAAAGCACATTATTTAATTTTATGAAAGCTGCAAATTATAAGCATAAAAACTTGGAAAAATGTGAGGCTGTTTTTACAAAAACCTTAATTTTTCTACGAGTATACATGCTACACGCATAAAAATGAACACAGTTTATTACAATAATCCACTTTATCTTAATCTACAGTTTGAAAGGATTATCCAAAAGATACTCGTTCTTTTTCAGTTTGTTGACGGTCCTCTATAGAATTTCGGGGAAAAATCTTCACGGAAATGTATGACCTGTACAGTTATGTTTACACATTTCGAGTTTCAGGAAAATTCTGCATGTATTTTTCTTGATCTTTGACAAAATGTCTAAAACTGCAAGTGGCTGGCCACCTTTGGCCATGTAGTGAATCTTTTACAGTCATCAGTTAATTGCCTCGTACACCTCACAAATCTATGCACCTCTAAAGGATTTCGAAATGGAAAAATGGCAATTAGTTTTTAAGTACTTTAAATAGATATCAGCCGAGCACTATATACTAAGACAAAGTGTGATTAACCTTCCAAGCAAGTGTACTGTAGCAAATTTTACAATGTAGATAATTGTAATTTTTTTTTAAATTCTTCTTACAGATGGCACTGAAATAAAAATTATTTTTTGCTATTGATATTTATCGTTGCTTATCCTTATTACTGATATGAAATATGATGCATTAATTTCGTAAGTATAGTTCGCAAAATATACATTACTTTAAGCACCTCGGCTGAAAGTTCACAAGAAGTAATTTACTGCAAGACACATTAAATAAGTAACACTCGAATATTACATTTCAAAACACATATATTGATCAAAGAAGGTAATCCATTCTAAATTTTTTATTAAAGGAAAGGGTAAAAATAAATGCATATTATCATTACATAAGGTTTAAGTCTTAGAGTGGTTAGGAAATGCCATCAATTTTCAGTACTTCAAAACAAATTTTGAAAATTACTTGTGAATCCTTTGAGCTCGAGAAAAATGTATGTGTATTACTATGCTGTGAAAACTAGATGAAATACAAGAATAACTCATATAAGACTGTGTGACAAACTTCAAATAATTATTTCTCTCCTCTCACCATTTTAGTAAATTGCAGAGGTTTTACTCTATTTTTTCTTCTCATTTTTCTATAAGTCATACCAATGCTTAGGGGGAACTGGGGTACATTGATACATGGGGCACATTGATACACCCCCTCTACCGCTCACAGGGTCATTACAGGAAGTTTCACAACAGCTCCAAAAGGTGATGCTAGTGTATTCAACTACATACAGAAAATCTTGGAATGATTCAGCAGTTTGATGAAATGGGACGGGTGATTTATTGTTTTTGTTGTTCAAAAGTAAATTTGAGTTGTACAATTGAAATTCTATTATACAACTGTTCCAGTATTTTCAACCAAAATGAATACTCTCCCTGGTAAGTACTGCTACTCTTTATCAGTTCCTCATTATTTATTGTTAGATATATTGTGAAGTGTTGGATTTAAGACTCATTTTATTCAGAATCGCTGTATGGGGCACATTGATACAGTTTATGACGGGGCACATTGATACAGCCTAAATCCTTTAATAGTTCATATTTTCATTATCTTTTATTATTTTTTTTACCATACACTCCTTAATCCAACCTTTTTTTCACGAAAAATTTCTAATATTAGTTTTTATTGAAGTGAAATAGCTCTAATTTCTTTATATTAGAGCATTTTATAGTATTTTTGAAAACAGAAGACGTAGGAACTTACCCAGCATCTAGTGCTAGTAGAACTAATAAAAGAAAAGGACGGCATTCTGGGAAATCTCGAATTTATATCGATTCTCCGGAGAAAAAAGTATTTTCGACATGAGAAATGTTAAGTAAGAGAAACAAACTGCAGAACAGAAAATGATACTTATATTATAAACAGAATTTTTAATATAATTATCCTTTATTTTCTGTTTATGAACCTATTTATAAACAGAAAAACTGGTAATTTTTTCATCTTTCATAAGAAAGAAGATAATGCTGGGGTTGAAGTGCTAGATATGACAAAGTTACCACAGCCAACAATCAGACAAGAAACAGACAGAACATCAAGTCATAATATATTTAATTTTGATTGCTTTAATATTGCTTAAAAATAAATTATGGGTGATTTGAATTTTTATAAATAAATATAAAATGGTTTTCTAACTCATTTTTTAAGAAAAATATGCATTGGTATTATTTTGTCGTCATTTTTCTTAAACGTATCAATCTGCCCCGGGGATGGGGCACATTGATACAAATGACTTTTTTTGATTTTTTTAAAATTACATGCAAAAATACTACATAAAACAATGATTGTACATTTTTATAACATACTACACAAGTTTTGCTGTCACCTCATGAAAAAAAAACTTGAATTTTCTACTTTCTTGACACCAAAAAAAATCTTAGAAAAAAACTGTATCAATGTACCCCAGTTCCCCCTATATTTTATAACAAACAAAATAGCTTGTTGTTGAACCTACTTCTAAATCGAAGCTCTAATGTCTTTTGCAGCCGTCGTTAATGGTTTCTTATATCGATAAAAATGCATTTATGATGTAGTGTAAAGTATAAAGATTGCCTATATACTTTAGGTGTAAAGATATTGACTGAAAAATACTGCAGAGATGGATTACTAGAGAACAGAAAAATGAAGAAATATTTGATGAAGACTTTATTATTATTTTGCAAAAGTGTTTTCTCGATTTCTCGTTAATATTTTCTTTGCTTCATCAATACTTCACTTTCTTTTATAAGGAATGGGGAATTCCTCAGATTTCGAAGGGAGCGGAATTTTGTGTAATATTGTTTTTTTAGCGATAAAGACATTACGCTTAGGTGTCAAATTGTAGGTTGTTTTTTAAAACTAAATTTCTGTATTTTTTACATGAGATGTAAATTTCGAAATGGGAGAAAAATGTCCGGGGTAGGGTTCAAGCCAGGAATGTGTTGGATAAAGCAGCCAATGTTCTACAACCTGAGCCATACCGGACAAATTTGGAGAAGTAATGAATCTACCTAACCATTAAGATCGCAGCATCTGGCATGCAGCTGAATCATCTTAACAAAACAATTCACAGGTTTTTTTTTAAGGAAATGCAGTAAACGCTGCATGCGTAATTATATTAAATAATTTTTAAACACCTACTTAGTTGGCAAATAAATCATATTAGTTGTAAATTTCCGTTTCAGGATTTGAACCAGGATGTGCCCTTGCCGAAGCCGCCAATACTCTACCGACTGTGTCTTCTCGGACGTATCTGCAGAACTAATTCACCTAGCTAATTTTTAACGATCGCATAATGTAGTCCGATATCTGAGTTAGCTCAGCGAAAGAATCTCCTGAATTCTTCTAAGTATTTGAACGCAAAAATTTTATGATTAAATTAGACGATGGATAGTATGAGATTTTAGAAGTGGCAAAAAGTGTACAATTTTGCATTTATGCGTTATGAAATTTCTATAGGGCAATATTTACCAATTTCCTGCAATCCAATATTTTTCTTTAAATGATTAAAATTAGAATTTCATCAATCTTTTATGAGATATCGAGTAAATATATTTAATAATTCGGATTATTTTGGATTCGTGGATTTATTTCTATATGAAATATTAATTTAATATACTTCCTGGCCCAATTTCAAGTAGGTTATGCTATTCATTTGTATGTCTTTTGAGTATGTCAATGTATAAAATTTCAACTTATGCTGTAATTTTGATAATACTTTTTTGATTGGAAAATGCAAGTTTCGGCGTTGGTTTTTCGTATAGACATCTCATCAAGATCCAGACTTTGTATGTTTGTCTATTTGTTAGTTTTTCGATCTTTCAAAAATACTTTTCGTGTTTTATTAATCGCAAAAGATTGCTAATACTCGCTAAATTTTAGACTGCTGTTAAGGAACGGAACATTGATCAATGTCTTTCAGACAGCTGCAATATCGTATTTTGTTTTATTTTACAGGAAAGCACCAAAATATTCAAAATATGATGATCTTTAGCGCATCAAAATTATTCATATTTGTAACCATGGGATTCAAAAGAAATATGGGCAACAATAAAGGACTACTACGAAAACAATTTTTGTGTTAAGTAAATTACGAAAAATTGCATTCTGTAAGTAACTGTATTAATGTAGCAATAAGATAAAAGGCCGTATTATAAGGTAAGAAACAAACCCTTGATGTCATTTTTTTTCCTGACACTACTTTCCTGATTATGAAATATTCTTTAAACAAATGAATAAAATTATGATTTTACTTTTCAATTAATTTTTTACTTTAATTACGATTAACCGATAAAATTTTATTTATTTATGTATTTCAATAAAGTATAAAGAGCTTTTCCCTGATATATAGTAGACTGAAACACGAAATTTTTTAATTGAGAATTTATCTAAAACTAGTATACTGAATTAGAAATTTAAAATCAAAATTGAAATAACATATCGTGTTAAAATTTTATAATTTAATTTTTGGCGTGATTAAACGTTTGGTAAACGTTTCCAATTTGAGAAAAGGCATATATTATTGGAAGCCATTAAATCATGACTACTTCTATTAAAGATATCATTCTATCCACAAAACAGAAGTTATTTCCAGTAGCATGCAATTCATAACAATGCACCACGTTTCAAAGCTCTACGATCGATTCAAATATCCAGATATTATTTGAATGTTTCAAACAATATTTTAGATTGCTTAGTTTTCTTAATCCTGGCCTCCCTTTCTTAATTCGCTGTCTTCACGTTTTTAATAATTTAACCCGTAGTGCAGTAATTGAGCCATTCTGTTAATCATCTTAAAAATTAATATTGTTTTAATATACGTCCTTCATTTTTATCTTAGTTATCGCAGAGATCGCGTTTAGTGATCACACCTAAGGTAGACTTTTCAACATCCGTAATCGGGATACCATTGAATTCGCTTTACAGTGGTGTGTGTGACGTTGCAAAATGTATTTTTAAATCATTTGCAACCTGCAGCTTATCCGTACCTATTTCTGATTACAAGAAAAATAAATCATTTCAAAAAAGTTTAAATCTTTATGAAATAAAAGGCGGCCATAAATAAACTCACAGTACTCAGTATATTCTAATTGCAAGAGTGCAGCCAAATTTTCTAGGATGATTAAACAAGGTGCAGAACAAAGGATTTTACAAAAAAAGTTAGAAAGGTCGCCGCTGGGGGATATGTGGCGCTGTGACATAGATAAGAGCGTTCAAAAAGTGTACCATCAGTACTGAAATAAAATTTTATTTTATTTGGTGCATTTAATTAAGGTTCAGTGTCACCATTATTATGAGCCATATATTGTATGCAGCATTCATAACAGCAGAAATTAAAATTCTGCAAGAACGTCTCATGATAAGTTAATTGCTGCTTCATTGAAATTTCTTAGAACTTGCTTTCTCAACACTCACAAATCATTTGATTTTAATCCTGACAAAAGATAGTTCACGCATTTGAACGTATTTTCTGTGTGTTTCAAAGTCACAAAAAGTGGTACATCTGTTGCTCTAGTAAAATAATTTGACAAATAACGTACGTTCGGATAAAGTAGGAGACATATAGCACATAACTTTCAATGAAATTGTTTTTGAAAGTAAACCATCGGATTTTATCGTCCAACCAGATGACTGTGCGAAAGGATAAAACGTTAAATGTCAATAAAGAAATCTGTTCTTTTTCTTCTCTGTCTTGGACTGAGTGATTCAATTCGCAGATATACAGACTTTATAAGTGTTTATGTAAATTTTCAGCTTTTGCAAAATGCTGCTATACTGAGCTTGAATTAAATCGATAAATACGCTAAATAAAAGGTTTGCTTCAGTATTGTTTCTGCATTAAAAAATACTTTCTATTACACAGGGCCATGTATCCAACCAGCGGTGTCTTTTGGAGGTTTTATTTTTGCGGAATCCTTTGTTCTAGTCCTGTTTAATCTTCCTTTAAAAATTCCCTCTATTATCACAATTTGATCGTGCTAACGAACAAGCTGAGTGCTGCCAGATTAATTATTGCCAACTATTACTTAAAAAGTGACATGAGTGAATTAAAAAAAAAAAATGATTTTTTTTTATTTTTGTAAAAAGTTTTTTGAACCTTTCATAATCCATTGGTATTCTTATTTTCTATTGACCATGAGAAATAATCGTAAAAGACAAGGGAATACACCGACATGGACAGCACGCATATTCATATGACTTTTATGCTAACATTTTATATTTTTTGTATTTTTAAATTCTATTCTCACCAGTATATTTAAAAAAGTAAATTTTGTTGTTTGTACATGTTGTCAAAGGACAAATAAAATCTCTCGTATAAAAAGTGGTGCTAATCGAATAAAATTCAGGTAAAAGATGTTGGGAGGGAAAGTAGTGGGAAGTGACATAGAAGTGATAAGGGTTAAAGCAATATCTCATTTATTATGTGAAACTAATTTTATCCAATATTTATACCGTAATTTCGGGTGTATAAGCCGCGGATCAAACAATTCTTTTTGGACCCAGAAATCTTATTTAGTGATCGAAGACAAATATTTACGGCGATTTAGCTAGTTATATTTGTTTCGTAAAAAATTCTGGGTCGAAAATGAATTATTTGATCTGCGGCTTATACACCCGAAATTACGGTACATACTATAACACATTTGCTGCCGATCACGCGCCAGCGCGTGATATGGTGCCAACGTTAAGGAGCCATCCACGCGCCAGCGCGTGATGTGGGTGATGACCAATAGCCAGTCACGCGCTGGCGCGGGAAAAATTATCACTGATTCTTTGTAATAAAATGTAAATCGGCTTCTGGGAAAAACCCACTTCTACAGTGCGGCATTAGCCATCATCACATCTTCACGTAAGCGGCAGCGTACGTGTTAATTCACGTGTTTAATAAACTTGACATTACTCTAAAATAAAAAAAATAGTCGCACAAAAACTGTCTGCCATAAATCCAGTGAATCCAGTGAAGAAGAATTTCATATTTCAATAATATCAGTCGGTTAGTTTTGAAGCAAACGGGTCTTAAACTAGCATATTTTCCATAGGATTGCTCCGAGTTTTGTCTGCCTTTAAGTAAATTTCTTCACCTTTTCTCCGTCTAAAATTTATCGTTGCTTATGGCTATACTTCAATATGCGTCGTGAATCAAATTTCTATAACAATAGCGAATTTCTGACAAAGAATAAAATACATTCTTTCTTAAAATTATTTTAAATGTCCTGTTTTTATCCTACCATTGTATATTGTAAAATTCCCATTGTTCTTCCGCCATAGTTTCATATATTGATCAAAATTCATTTAAATTGATTTAATATAAGGACTTTTCAATAAATGCACTCCAGACAACAGAAAAATACCTTTCAAAATTTTCCTTTTAAATTCTCTTTCCGGAACAATTTGTTTGATAATCAGTAATTGGATGAGATATCATTTTTGAAGCATTGTATTACGTAAGAACAAATGCTAATGAGTGAGAGAAAATCTATCAGCAGAATTAAAGAAATGGGATATTAATAAAATAAATTTCACTTATTCTGGAATTTTGTCTTTTTAATAAAGTCTTTTGAGCGTTATCAAACTAAATTAAAACGTTAATTCTGAAATTTATCATTTGACATTTCCCTGTTATTTAAAATTTGTGTAATAATTTAATATTTTGAAGACTTTTTTAAAGACCAGTATATTATAAGTTAATGTTGTTTAATACTGCTGATGATATGATTTTTTTTAAATACATTTTTAAACATTTTATTATTTTGCAATCTCCTGTTTGTAATAGTGATAAATGTTTAACCTATAATAACCTTAACCCCTTGGGAACGAGCGACACGTATACGTGCCGCAAAAAGGATCCTTGTTTATTCCCACCAGAAAAATGTAACTGAAAAATTTGCCTTATTTTTCTCGATTTAATAAGGCACAAATTTCTATTTTTAAAAACCGGGGACAAAGCATAAAAAATTTCGTAAAATGCTCCCTCCGCGAAGGGGTTAAATGCAGTTCAAAATGGTATGGTGACTAGTGTGACGGCGTTTCTGTCACATATTATCTTGTCTTCTCCCCTTTTAGAATCTGAACAATTAAAATCGAAACTTCAAAATTTTAACTGGAAACTACCCCCCCCCCCCCCTTTAAATAAATACTTAAAGTTAATATGCTTGCATTTAAGGTTATAATGCAGTACTTTGTTATTCTCCCTTTTATAACTTTGTATGTGAAATTAATTCCTTTACAAACCCTCTTTCATATGATAAAAAACACCATTTCATTCCCACTCTTTGTTTTGGAATTATTATCACTTTGAGAAAGATCTGTTAATTCTTTTCTCGTCACAATAAAAGTTAACCGAATGTCAGTCTTCCTTAGATCTGCACATTTCTGCATTCTTTCCCATGTTAAATAGAAGCAGCTGTAGTTTATAATACGTTTATCCGTTAACATTCTCATGCACTCAGCTAATCTTTAAAATCTCCCAGATGTCATGAATCATTCGGCATGTAATTCTTTCAGTATCTGGAAGCACACGTGCGTATGCAATCGACACTCCTTAAAAACCACAGGACTTCAGTATTACACCAACGATAGCATTTTCTGTTACTAAGCATCAACGGATTCTCATAACCTTGACGCTGTAAAAAGTATAGCGCTGTACATCTTCCCTGCCTCAGTCACTCACTTCTACTCAGACCATTGGCCATGTAACATCACACAAAAAGGGGCGCTGTGCCCCTCTCCGGCTAATGCCGTGCCTTCGGGCAAATGATGTGATTTCCCGTATTGCTAGCGTCTTAGTATTGTAAACCTTCCATCGTTCATCTAAATAAACACCTTATTCTGTCTATAATTATGTTGGAGTTTATTTCTCTGCGCTCTCGATCTCTCTCCCTGGGTTTGTTTGTACAATCACTATCATAACTAGTGACTCATGTTAGACTGGGACACAACAAAGTTATTATTGGTAAAAGTTGTTATGTTAATGAATCTTTAATGTATGTGACAATACAATTTTTCTACAAAAAACTTAATGTTACTTGCTCTTCCATATGTGTTACGTTTATGTGTTTTTATATCTGTATTTTATATGTGTTTTGCCAAATTAACGTTAAATTAAAGCACTATCAGACCTCAGTTTTTTTAGTAAGTCTTATACAAATACAGGGTGTTTCTAAATTCATGGTACAAACTTTAAGGGGTGATAGTACACATCAAGACAAACAATATTAAATATGAAACTAAGGGTCCCAAACGTCTTCCGAAGGAGATAGGCGCCATTAAAGTTTAGTGCCAAAAATTCAAATGATTTTAAAAAACAGAAAAATTGGTCGATTCGTTTGCGGTTTTCATTAAAATTATTCTTTATGTCAGTATTGTCTTGAAAATAAATTATAAAAATAAATTTCAAAAAATGCCGATAGACGGCGCTTTAGACTTTAGAGTAACGAACAACTATTTTTTATTGTTATTTTTTGCATCTCATTAATTTTTTTAGAAGCTTAGACATAAACTTAAATTTTGAGCTCAAATCTAAGTCGTTGAGAGTGGTTAAGCAGCCCTAACTGAACTGTGGGGGGAGGTTCAAATTCCAAATGATTATAAAAAACAGAAAAATTGGTCAATTGATTTGCGATTTTCACTAATATTATTCTTTATGTCAATATTATCTTGAAAATAAATTATAAAGATAAAATTCAAAAAATGCCGATAGAGGGCGCTTTAGACTTTGGAGTAACGTACAACTACTTTTTACCGTTATTTTTTGCATCTCATAAAACTTTTTTAGAAGCTTAGACATAAACTTAAATTTTGAGATGAAAATCTGAATCGTTGGGAATGGTTAAGTAGCGCAAACTGAACTGTGTTCAAGGGGGATGGGGAGGTTCAAATTTCAAATGATAATAAAAAAGGGAAAAATTGGTCAATTCGTTTGCCGTTTTCGCTAAAACTATTCTTTATGTCAATATTTCCTTAAAAATAAATTTTAAAGATTAATTTTAAAAAGTACCGTTAGAGGGCGCTTTAAACTTTAGAGTAACTAACAACTATTTTAAACAGTTACTATTTGTATCTAATTAAATGCTTGTAAATGTTCAAACTTAAATTTTGAGCTCAAAATCTGCATCGTTGCGAGTAATTAAGTAGCGGAAAATTGAAATGTGTTCGATGGGTGGGGAGGGTAACATTTTAACTCCTGAACACAGTTCAGTTTGCGCTTCTTAACACCTCCCATCGATTTAGAATTTGAGCACAAAATTTAAATCTAAGCATTTGCAAGCATTTAATTAGATACAAAAAATAACGGTTAAATATAGTTGTTGGTTACTCTAAAGTTTAAGGCGCCCTCTAACGGTATTTTTTGAAATTACTCTTTAAAATTTATTTTCAATGAAATATTGGCATAAAGAATAGTTTTATCGAAAACGGCAAACGATTCGACCAATTTTTCCGTTTTTTATAATCATTTGAAATTTGAACCTTTCTCACCCATTGAGTTTGCACACACCCACAGTTCAGTTTGCACTACTTAACTACTCCCAACGATTCAGATTTTCATCTCAAAATTTAAGTTTATGTCTAAGCTTCTAAAAAAATTTTAAGAGATGCAAAAAATAACGGTAAAAAATAATTGTACGTTACTCCAAAGTCTAAAGCTTCCTCTATCGGCATTTTTTGAATTTTATCTTTATAATTTACTTTCAATACAATACTGACATAAATAATAGTTTTAGTGAAAACCGCAAACGAATCGACCAATTTTTCTGTTTTTTATAAACGTTTGAATTTTTGAACCCTAAACTTTAATGGCGCCTATCTCCTTCCGAAGACGTTTGGGACCCCAAGTTTCCCATTTAATATTGTTTGTCTTGATGTGTACTATCACCCCTTAAAGTTTGTACCATGAATTTAGAAACACCCTGTAGAAAGTAAATTTACTTGTTTAAGTAAGATTTTTTTCTTTGACCTTAATGCTGCTAATATAACTCTTGGATTCACCTATTTTGTAAATACAATATGACTAAAAAAATAGTAAAAACTCAATACCATTTTTAAAAACTCGTTAAAAAAAACAACAACTTTAAATTTGTCAGATTTTATGAGAATGCGTAATGATGTCATTAATACCGGCAAAAAAAGGGGAAAAGTGGAGTTACTTTCAAGGAATTCTTAAGTTGAATAATTAACTTTTTTGCAGGACACTTTACAATATGACCTGCATAATATGATTCCGATTGAATTGAAATTCTGTATGAATCCAATTTTTAAAAATTCTCTTGTAAACTGTAGAATTTTCTCTAATGTTTAACATGTCAATAAAGAATATTGCAAAATCTGAATATCGCGAATAACGATTATTTATTACCGAAACATACAAGCAAATAATTAATGTCGCTGCGATAATTTAATAAACACAGGATAATTATGAAACATGATTATAAAATGTCGACGATATCTAAGCCCCTAGCTGTCATACCGTTCAAGAAACCAAATTCTGGCTTTAGCTATTTTGAGGTAAGCGCTCAAAAGTCATATGAAAAACAGCAGCTAAACAATTACGGTCAAACTGGCAAAATATCAAAATTTTAAAATACAACACTTACTTTTTTATTGGAATGTGATCTTTACAGTGAAAAACCATAAATACCGTTAAAACGGTAGCTCCCTCATAGCATGTATGGTCGCAATGACGTCGCAATGACGTCGCAATGACGTCACAATGACGTCACTGTTGTCACATCACATTTCTGACCAAAATGTCACAACTCAGAGACGACACATTGTGACTGAAATGTGACTTTCTTAAAAATCTTTAGAAAATTACAAAAATTCTTCAAAACATGTTATTTACTTTAAAAAACATTTTTGTCAAACGACGGTTTTGTCGCAGTTTCGTCACGATGTTAATGTCAAAGTAGTCACAAATGACACATTTTTCACAAATTTGTCACATCGTGACTTCACAAAGTGGTCAAAATGTGACGTCACAAACGAGCTCTAAAACGGCCTTAACGACTTCCCATTTTAGTCACTGTGACTTCACATCGACGTCACGTGAGGTCACATCGACAATGGATGGTCACAAAGTCACAGTTTTACTTCACAACGACGTCGCAGTGACGTCACCTTGCCTTATCCCTCATAGCATGCATGGTCACAGTGACGTCACAATAACGTCACTTTGAGTCACTTCGGTCACATCACATCTGTAACCAAAATGCCACCACTCGGTTACGTCACACTGTGACTGAGATGTGACTTTCTTAAAAAATTTTAGAAAAATACAAATAAGGTTCTTGAGTTAAAACAATTTAAATATTAGACATTGTGAAAAACCCATCATCAAGACAAACGCATTTTCACAAGAAGTCATTTTTATGACAATCATTGCTTGAAAGCTAGATTTTCAAAACAAACCAAAACGAAAAAAATATTTCCTGTTCCAATAAAATATAATCGTGATTTAAACGTCATTATAAGTATAAAAAACAAAGAAATTTTTAATGCAGTTAAATTTTTTTAGAAAATATAAAAAATTTTGTGTCCCGGAGTAGCTTAAGTTTCATTTTAAAATATTACATCTTGTCCGAGCAACCGCGGGCGGGTCAACTAATGTTAAATAAAATATTTCTAAAATTTAACCGAGTAGATTCTAAACATGTTTGTGTTCTAAATCGGTCTATGATGCACTTCCTATAAATGTACATTAAGAATTCCTTTTATCTTCCTAATTTTCTCTCACTTTTGATGGGGCATGTGACAGCTACTTTAAAAGTGCGTGATAAATTGAGGCTTGTTGTACGAATGTTTAAACCAATAAAAATAAAAATAATTGATTGTTTAAAACCTGATTTTCATAAACCGATTAACACGGAAATCGCTTTCTTTCAAAATAAGCGATTTCACAAGTGTGTTTAAAATAACTAACATATATTTCCTTGTCGTACACCAATAAGGTATTTTATGCAATTTTTCTTGAGATATGTTGCTCAAATCTCGGCAATAATTTTGTGCATCGATGCTTCTTCATCTGCGTGGTTTTCATCGATTCATTTTATGTAAATTGTATGTTTTTAAGACATGTTAATTAGTTATTTTTAATTTAATAAAAGTTTGTTTGATGCGTTCAAATTTATTCCTTATTCATTGCCAAAAGGAAGAACTTTACATAACATTTTTCTAGAAATTAATGAGGTATTTGACAAAAGAGGCACGTTCGCGTGTGTGACAGTGTAAAGGAGATTAATGGAGTACTAATAAAGATTTAGCATTGTTAACTAGATTGGAAATATATTCAATGAATATAAAACGGCATATAGTGTTTAAAGCATTTTAAATTATAAATTATAAGTAAGTGTTTAAAATCTCTCACAAATTACCGTAATTTCGGGTGTATAAGCCGCGGATCAAACAATTCTTTTTTGACCCAGAAATCTTATTTAGTGATTGAAGACAAATATTTACGGCGATCTAACTTGTTATATTTGTTTCTTAAAAAATTCTGGGTCGAAAAAGAATTGTTTGATCTGCGGCTTATACACCCGAAATTACGGTACATGTCTAATATTGCGGACAATGATGCAATCCATACACATTAAAGAACCATTTAAAAACTTTTATATTTTTTATGAATTTGGCTTTATTATTAGGGAACTTTAATATCTTTTTAATGTAACGGATATACTTGAAGTTGTAATAACATCATTAAAAAATATTTTAAGTTATTATATTCTAAAAAAAAGCAGTTTCTGTTATTGAAATTTTTATTAGAACTTCTTTTGCAAATTTTTAATCAAATGTTAAAAGTGTAATACAGGTATTTTTTTACCACTTAATCGTCGCGCTCGATACATTCACGGGCTGCGAATTTAACATCTTTGATTCAAAATTGTTTGTTTCTTACCAGTTTTATACAATAGTATAATTATCTTTATTCTGGTATCATTTTGCTTTTCATTAAATAAGGTGAATATTTCTTTTTCAAAAAAGTGACGGCAATAGCCAATCTGAATTTATAAACCGTAATTTAATGCGACCATTAATGGGTTTAAAAAAAGTTGTGAAATTAAAACTTTATAATAAAAGAACTGCTGATCCAAAATGACCTGAAATTTCCCCAGTATGCTCTAAAAGCAATGGGAAATTTTTAGGCGTGGTTAAAAAATCTTAAAACCGTACTGACAGAAAGCGCTCTATATGCATTAATGTCGGGAAACGATCTTGTGCACGATACATGCACAATGGCGATAAAAGCGAAAAGCACGCTCACCTGGTGTTCACTATTTTATTCATATCCTCACAAAGGCTATCAGAATTATGACAGCGCAGCAACTGCAGTTAGAAGATTTAGAACACTTAAGAATTTAAGAAAAGGTCCAATAGTAACAAAAGGAATATGGTTTTGAAATTTAACCTTCTCAAGGACGAGCCCGTGTTAATGAGTTCACTAAGCTCCAGATTTTACTGTAAGTTCACTGAGCCTAAAACCCGGTAGAGGAAGGAAACCAGTAGATATAATTGCGCTGAAATCTTAGCTACTGCATTAGATGAAGGAACCAGCAGTGATGCGAGAAACTGCAGTACCCTGGGGATTGCCAGAACTTTGGACATGACGGTAAATAAAGTATCAATATGAAATATGTCAGTTTATATCATTCATGTCAATTTATATCAGTTAATTTCAGTGCAAAATATCAGCATGGTAAATAAAGTTTTGAGAAAAAATATATGATCGTATTCGTACAAAACAACCCATGTCCAAGAATTGCTTGTTGCAAACCTTCCAAAACGAGAACAGTTTGCTTTGAAAATCCTTGAGTGATTAGAAATAGACAACGTATGGTCCTACAACATTTGTGCGCAGATAACGCACATTTCCATCGGCTGAATGCAGACAATACACAGAAGTGTCGAATATAGCCAACAGAAAATCCGAACATTTTTAAATCATCTCTTCTTTCGTCAAATGTAACTGTGTGGCGCGAGTTTGCGTCAGAGTTTGTCGTTGGCGCGTACATTTTCGAGGAAGTTACCCTTCAGGTCCTGTTGCCTGTACTATTCAACCTGTTACCTGTAACTGCTACAAATTTCTGTTGTGCAGTTACATCTTTCTAGCTCTCCAACAGCGCCAGTGTCTAGATAGTACCTATTTATTATTAACATTTTGAAATGATCGGATAATAGAACGCAATTTTCCAACATTCTGGGCAGTTTAATCCCTGCGATTTCTGGCTTTGGGGGTACCTAAAGAATACAGTGTATTGTTGTTGTGTTACGAATTTATCTGACCCGAAGACGCATTGTGCACCACATCTTTTTCATCCAGATGGAGACTCTTCGCTTTGTTGTTGAATATGCGGTTTCTCGTTTCCATCTCGTAGCTTTGAAAACGGTGGCTAGCACATTAAAAATCTCTTGAGTTAGTTGCTCAACTCCGTACGAATTTTTTACTTCTTGTTTTTATTTTGTTCTTTTTCTGCGAAGGTGTTCGCAGTTCATTTTTTAAATTATTGCATTCTATGTGTTTTTGAACTGCGTAATAAAGTTATCTTTTTCCTAGAGTACCGTCCATTGTTTTGTTTCCGCTGAAGATATTCAGCGCCTTACAACGCCATATGTCGGTGAGATTAAAAATTTTTTTAAGAACGTCAAAAAAAAATCCCATTGGTTTGGGAGTATACAGGTGAAATTTCAGGAAATTTGTATCAGCGGTTCTTTTGCTATAGGGCTTTACTTTCATAACTTTATAAAAAAATCACTTTCTAAGCTGAAAAGAAGATTTTTTCTTTTAATTTGACAATATTATTTTAATTTTAATATTTTACATCGATATTAAAGGCTGTTTAAACTAGTGACAAAGATTCTAGATCGCATGATTTTGTGTGCGAATACAAAATAAGATAAAAACAGATGAAAAAGCTTGCGGTATCAACCGTGTATTTTGCCAATAAAAGTGGTAGTGAACGCATAACTGAACGGTGGTTTTAAATATTTCATGAGAATTCATTTAAAAATCATTTTTTCATGCTTTAATTTTTGAAGAAAGATTTTTTTTCTCTTATTATTTTTTTACGCCTAAAAGAAGTTATATATTTTGTTTGAAAACATATTATATGTACATTGGTTGGTTGGTTGTATGGATTTTAGTGGCACAAAATCCCCTGAGGGACATGCTGCGCCAAAACAATGAGTAATAAGACAAAAAAAGGAGACAAAAAAAGACTGTCTGGATGGGGTATCCCATCCAGATACAGTCAGGCAAATGTAAAATTTAAAATATAAGTACTATCCCATCCAGATTTCATTAAAGTGTTAAGAGTTCAAGTCATAAAAAATTATGTACAAATGAAGAGATCATATTTCAGAATAGAGTCTTGCATGTTTTAAAAAGGTAAGAAGTGCCCCATGAGGTGTCTCCCCAATGAGGTTTGTCAAGATTGGTGATGATGAATTAAAATACAATCTGTACAAGTGCCGGAGGCCAGGACAGTCAGTTAAAATATGATGTATGGTCATGATATTAAAATGACAATTAGGACACATGGGGGCATCCTCCCGAAGCAAGAGATGTTTATGTGTGATTCTTGAGTGTCCAATTCTCAGACGAGTCAAAAGAACGTCAGTTTTCCTTGGATAAGTCGGAGGCCAGGTCATAATTGTAGGTTTAATACGGTGCAGCTTATTATTGTATTCTAAATTCCAGTCTTCTTGCCATTTATTATGAATAAAATGTTTAATATCTAATTTAATGTCTGAAAATGGAATATTATGGCATAAAACATTACTAGCAAGTTTTGCCGCCTCATCGCTTTCTCATTACCAGGAATGCCCATGTGTCCAGGTACCCAGCAAATAAAATATTATAGCCACGTCTAATCAATTTAATATAAAGATCTAGGATAATAGAGACATAAGCATGCTTTTTAAAAGATTTAAGTGCGTCAATAGAACTATTTGAGTCAGTATAGATGAAAAAAGAAGTGTCATGATGATGAGATATGTGTAACATCGCTCTCTATATTGCCATCAATTCGGCTGTAAAATAGAAGTTGAAGAATGAAGCCGATAACTTAGAGAAACGCCATCATAAAAAACACCGCAACCAACAAAACTCCCATTCTTAGAACCATCTGTGTAAATGTCCATGTGATTACTAAAATCAGCGCGATGTGCAGCAAATAATTGTTTACATGTAGAAGGGGCTAAATTCTTCCTATCATAACCTTTAAAAGGATTGAGGGTGCTGATAGCAGGTGGGTTCCAAGGAGGATATATATGTAATGGACAAGGGCTAACCTCAATATTACTCATAGGGCTGTTGTTGGTCAGGTTCCTCATTCTGACACCAAAAGCTGGGGTGCAAGAAGGACGATGCTGATAAAGAATATCATTGTCAGTATTTAAAAGAAATGGATGAAATGGATGACCAGGGTGTGAAAGGATACGGTAAAACAACTCCAAAGAAAGTTTTTCCCGAGTATAGTGTAATGAAGGTTCATAACAGTCAACATACATGCTTAGAACTGGTGATGTACGAAAAGCACCAGAGCAAACACGGAGTGCGCTATGGTGCACAGTGTCTAGTTTTTTAAGAACAGAATTGCAAGCAGAACCGTAGATCTGGCAGCCATAGTCAATTTTAGAACGAATAACAGCACGATATATATTAAGAAGAGAAGTACGGTTTGCACCCCAAGAAGTGTTAGATAGTACTTTTTATTAAATTTAGAATTTTCTCACATTTTTTCCTTAATTGTAAAATATGTGGTTAAAACGTAAGTTTTTTGTCAAAATATATACCGAGATAACGAATATTATCCAGAACAGGAATTTGAGATGCGCCAATAAAAATTTCAGGATCTGGATGTAGGTCCCTACGTCTACAGAAATGTACACAAGAAGTTTTGTCCTGAGAAATAATGAAACCATTTTTATTTGTCCAATTAAGAATGTGGGTGATGGCAATTTGGAACTGTCTTTCAATAAAACGGATATCATGTCCCATACACATAATACGGAAGTCGTCAACATATAAGTCTCCCTTCACAGAAGAAGGGAGTTGTCTAAGAATATCATTTATTTTAATAGCAAAGAGGGTGACACTCAGGACACTGCCCTGAGGTACACCCTCCTCTTGTTCATAAAAGCTAGACAGAGTTCCCCCAATTCGGACTTGAAAAAGTCGAATGGCAAGAAAATTTCTGATAAAAATTGGCAGGTTCCCGCGGAAGTTCATGTTATAAAGATCTCTGAGAATTCCGTATCGCCATGTTCTGTCATAGGCTTTCGCCATGTCAAAGAAGACTGACACCAAATCGTTGCGTTTGAGAAAGGCTGTCCGAATATAATGTTCAAGATGGAGTAAGTTATCGATAGTTGACCTACCACGTCGGAAACCACTTTGAAAAGCAGTGAGCATATGGTTAGTCTCTAAAACATACACGGGGCAGCAATTGACCATTTTTTCAAGTAATTTACTAAGGCTGCTAGAGAGTGCGATAGGCCTATAATTATTTGGATTGGAAGCATCTTTTCCAGGTTTAGGAAAAGGAATCACAATAGCTCTACACCATGCTCGAGGAAAAATCTGTTCCATCCAAATTCTATTGTAAAAAGAAAGGAGAGCGTCAAGAGAGGGTGCAGACAAATGCTTGATCATAATATAGGTGATGCCATCGTGACCTGGGGCCGATAAGCGACTATCTTGCAAACATTTTAAAAGTTCTGACATAATAAAAGGTTCATTATATGAAAAGGAGTTATGAGAATTAAAATCAATCCTGGTCTTTTCAGTTCGTCTTTTGTATGATTAAAAAAGTTCTGGATATGCGTCTGATTTTGAAATAGAAGCTAGGGTAGACCCTATTGTCTCGGCTATGTTCTTTGGAGAGGTGATAGTTTGACCGTTATGTTTTAAAATAGAAATGTGATTTTCTGAGTAAATGCCCATAAATTTTTTCACTTTAGCCCACAGTTCTTTACTGGAGGTATTTGAGTTTATGCTTGATACGTAGTTAACCCAGGATTCACGTTGGCTTTTACGTCGCACTCTTCTAGCTTCAGCCCTTGCTTTTTTATATAATATGTAGTTATTGTTATTTGGGTACCTCCGAAAAAGACCCCAAGCTTTTTGTTGTCCCTTTTTTGCCGCCTGGCAGTCACTATTTCACCATGATTTTCTGTGTTTATGTGAGGAAGAAGTTTTTGGAATGCTAGCATCAGCAGCACTGATAATACATTGAGTTATATTATCAAGTGCTTTGTCAATATCATCAGCTATCATGTTATCAGTAATTTTTGCAAGAGCAGTAAAAGTTTGCCAATTAGCTCTGTCATATACATATCTTTTTGGATAGTTATTAGAATCTCCATCAGGATTAGTCAATGTAGTAAAAATAGGGAAGTGGTTACTGCCATGCAAGTCATCTGAAACCCAGAAGTTCCATAATGGATAGAGTGAAGGGGAGCAAATGGAAAGGTCTATGGCATGGAAAGTACGGCTCGGTTCATGAAAATAAGTATAATCACCATTATTAAGTAGGCATAAGCCATTGTCAGAAATTAAATTCTCTATTATATCTCCACGTCGGTTATTATCAGAGTTACCCCACAGTTGGCTATGGGCATTAAAGTCTCCTACCATAATTAAAGGCATGGGGAGATGGAAAAGAAGATCATCAAGATGTGCTGAGTTTATAGTTTGGTTAGGTGGCAGATATATGGTACAGATTGTAATGAGACTTTTTATATGTACACGGACTGCAACAGCTTGTAAATTAGTGTTTAAAGGTAAATGAGAATGGGATAAGCTGCGAGCGATGAAAAGCGCCACTCCACCAGTGGCCCTTTCATTTTCAGTAAAATCTTTTCGGTAGGTTGCATAGCTGCGTAATTTTGCTTTGTCATTGGGTTTCAGATGGGTTTCCTGTAGGGCTAAGCAAAGTGGATGGTAATCATTGAGAATATTACGAATTCCGTCATATTTATTCCGATAGCCACGACAGTTCCACGAAATAATATTAGTCATAAATGTAGAGGGGGTTAGATATGTATATCTGTGTCATTTTGTTCGGAGACAGTAGACATACTACTATCTCCGTCGTCCAATATTTCATCCGGTTCAGGATGAAGTTCCATAGCGTCTTCATCCTCTGTAACCCTTTGATTTATTTTAGTGCTGTTCCTTAAATTAATCTGATTTTTTGATGTTTTATTTATTTTTTTTTTGGAGGGAGAGATTCAGGTATGTTGGCTTTAGTCCTTGAAAGATTGTGTTTTTCAACATTTGATTTATTAGTTTGTTTTGAAGATAACGTTTTAAAAGTGCTTTGGGTATTTTTATTATTTAGAGGGATTTTAGAAGTATTAGGAAGAACAGACTTAGGAGAAAAGGTTTGAGATAAATTGGTAGAAGTAGACTGTGTTGATTTAGATATCAAACTGAGATTATTGGCAATTTTATTTTCAGTCTCTTTTGGATGAGTTGTTTCTGCAATGCGTTCAGTCTGAGTAGCAATTGTGCGATAGGTTATTAAAGATGGCTTTGATACAACAGCTGCATATGATACACCAACTGTTGGTGTTCTGGATTCAACTATTTTCCTGGCTACGGGGTATGATATGTCTTGTTTTATTCGTATTGTTTGTATCTCCTTTTCTCTTTGCCATTGCTCGCATGTTTTTGAGTATGATGGATGCTCTTTCTTGCAGTTCACACAACAAACTTGTGCACTGCACTGTGAACTGTCATGGCTTACTGCACTGCAGCGCCCACAGGTCAGATTTCCCCGACAATTTGTCTTGTAATGTCCAAACCGCTGGCATTTAAAAAAGCGCAGTGGGTTGGGAATGTATGGTCTAACTGAGCATGATAGGTATCCGGCTTTTATTGATTTTGGTAGGTTAAGTGTGCTAAATGTAAGGATTATGTGCTTTGTCGCTATCTGTACTTGATTGGCTGGTATTGAGTTATCCCGTCGAAAGATTTTAATTCGTCTAACTTCAATGACTTTTTGTTCTTTTAGATTATCCAGTATTTCATCTTCAGCAACATTTAAGAGATCAGGTTCAGAGATCACGCCACGAGATGTATTCAGAGTTCTGTGTGGGGATCTAGATATAGCAATGTTAGCGAAGTGGGTACATTTTTTTTAATTGGCAGCCTGTGTACTATTGGATACTTCAATCAAAAGTTCACCTGTTCGGAGTTTTTTTACAGTCTTGGGTTCACCGACCAATCCAAGGATAGATTTGTTAATCAATAAATTTAACTTTTTCAAAAAAATGTATAACCGACTTCAAAAAAAGCGCTAAAAAGAATTAAATAATTCTATAAAATTCTCTAATGACAAATCGTTATCCAATAACCACACATTGACTATCATGTACCGGTATAAAACGATTAAATTTAATATACAGAATTTAATATCCACCAAACATAGATTTTCCAGAGAATATTTTTTACAAGAGATTAATTTACATATTTTTGATTTAATTTTTGAATATATACATATAAAAAGTAAGGATTTACTTTTTGAAGTTGGTGCCAAACAATCATAATCGATAATGATTTCCCCATTTTATTTATGGTACTAGACATAGTATATCCACAATTCTTACTATACTTAAGATAGTTTGGCACCAACTTCAAAAAGTAAATCCTTACTTTTTATATGTATATATTCAAAAATTAAATCAAAAATATGTAAATTAATCTCTTGTAAAAATATTCTCTGGAAAATCTATGTTTGGTGGATATTAAATTCTGTATATTAAATTTAATCGTTTTATACCGGTACATGATAGTCAATGTGTGGTTATTGGATAACGATTTGTCATTAGAGAATTTTATAGAATTATTTAATTCTTTTTAGCGCTTTTTTTGAAGTCGGTTATACATTTTTTTGAAAAAGTTAAATTTATTTCCTACTTTTTAGTTATTTATACCGTAATACATAATTATGTGTACTGACATATGATGGCTCTTTGCAACGCATTAC
Organism: Maratus speculifer; assembly: GCA_964019185.1. Classification (NCBI taxonomy): domain Eukaryota; kingdom Metazoa; phylum Arthropoda; class Arachnida; order Araneae; family Salticidae; genus Maratus; species Maratus speculifer. The sequence continues at coordinate 366,540,549 of OZ025293.1, forward strand.
TAATGAACGCACTTTGCTGAGTTCTGATGTATTCGCTTTACTTGTCACTGTTTGATTGTCAACTTTTCAAAAGACACTTTTACAATATCGGTTAGTATCGTTGTGAATCTTTAGGTTTTCTGAATGCGTAACGTATTTGGCACGACGAAAAGCTACCGCATTCATGAAATCTTAAAGTCAACATCTAATCTTACGGACATCGGAAGTGGTTATCGAAAGGTGACAATGCCTCAAGTAAAGTGTCCTTACACATAAGCGCGCGGCAAAGCGCTTTCATATATGAGTAAATAGCAAAATGACTCCATGATCAATGAATAGTAAAATGCTTTTCTAGTGTAGTCAAAAGTACTCCCCCTTCAGTCAGAAAAGCAAAAAGAAAGATTTTAACAAAAATCGCTCTATGATTCAATAGATAAACAACAATCTAATTCCTATAAATGCAGTAAAGGCATCGGAAATGAGCGGTGATGATTCGACGAGGAATCCGAAAATCATAACCTGTACCTGGCTGCATCTATAAGAGAGTGACAGCATTCGATGCCCAAATACTTTTTTCACGGACGCTTTTGTCCCAACTAAACTGTTAAAAATTTGAAACTCACTCCACCGCTTTTATGGAAAACGATTATTTCAGCCTATCACGGAGCATTCTCATGGGTCAACAAATATTTTATAAAAGCGGGGGAGTGACGATGAAGCAAAAGGGTAAAATTTTTACAGTGTATGTATGAGATATTCCATAAAAGGGATGGAGTGACGATGCAGCAAAAGTTAAATTTTTAACAATGTATCGCAACGCTAGGCATTTTCTATTATAAAATTTGATGATGATTTCCTGGTAGAATTCGATTGTACGCCAAATGATCCTTTATTTCTACACAGACATAAATGCATAATCCATATTATTTTACAAATTCGTGGGCATACAAGGACAAGATAGCACAAGGAAATATTACGACAAAAGAAAAGTACAACCGGGAGCTACACATAAAGAGTGTGTGCAACGGAGCCAGTGGTATTCGAACCCACAATCTCCTACGCTCTCAAGAGATTAGCAGCGTGGTGTCTTAACCACTCGGCCACCCCCTTGATGACTCATTTTTGTCCAGAATCTTTTCAATCAATCGTATACTGTGCTCCATGTGCCGTCATATTCACATCGAGGAATCCTACATGAACAAAATCTGAAATCATTCTGATGTCTAATCCGGTAACTAAATCTGAATCTAAAGATAATTTTGTTACACATATCTATGCACTTTATTTTGCATTGATATGTAGAGATAATTTTTTCCTCCGGAGCAAAATATATACTAAAGGATTTTCATCTTTTCAACAACTTAAGGAGGTCGATTGGTATCGATGTCTATTTCCGCTTTAGTGGATGCGAGAACTTGTCCATTTAAGCTTTAACATTTCGGAAATTTATCGCATCCAGCAAACTTTAAGGCCGTACACTAGGCACAGAAAAAGACCCGGATGATAATGTGAAGTTTATGGGGGCGTTCATTTCAGATATCTCGCTCAAATTTTAAAATTTTTACGTGATTTTTTTTGTATACGATAGCTGAGGATATTCCACAACCGGCCAAGTTTTTACTTTTTCAATTTTGGTTTCAGATTTAAAAAAAAAATTATTTTAAATTTCAAAACCGGTTTAAACGGTTCTGAAATTGAAACTATCATTATATAAAACATACATAAGCAAAATCGAAGAAGTAAAAACTAGGCCGATTGTAGATCATCCTCGGCTATCCTATGCAAAAAAAATCATGTAAATATATTAAAATTTGAGCGAGATATTTGAAAATAACACACCCATAGTCTTTACACTAACATCCGGGTCTTTTTCTGAGACTAGTGTAGTGCCTTAAGGCCCACATTGAAATCTACAGACTTCGTAAATGGGCATTGAAAAGCTGACAATCCATCAGTACACGTTAAAATTATTGTGAAAAATTACCTTTGTTTTTAAAGCTATCTATTTTCTGACTAATGAGAGCGATCTAAAAACGTCTATGGAGCGTTTTCATTGGTCAGAAAATAGTCTTTAAAAACAGAGTTAATTTTTCAAGATATTTTAAACAGGGTACACTGTTAAAAATTTGACCCTTTTGCTGCATCGTCCCTCCACCGCTAATATAGAAAACGATTACTTCAGCATATTATGGAACATTCTCATGGATCAAAAGTGAGATATTCTATAAAAGCGGGTGTAGTGACGATGCAGCAAAAGGGTCAGATTTTTTACAGTTTAAAGTACGCGTACACAATCAGAGCGCGTCAAGTTGCTTCTATGATTCAATGCATAGCAAAGTAATTCTAAATGTTCGTATGTATTAAAATACCCTTTTCAGTCATAAAAACTAAAAAGGAAGATTTTATCAAAATCACACCATGATTCAACATGCGTCTATATGAAAGTAGTAATATTTGAAGTTAAGAATGTTCTTTGATAAATGCGGTTTTCCAAAGTACAGAAAATTTAAGAATTTTTATTCCAGAATTTGGCGGTAGTCGCCTGAGCGAGTTTGTTTTATGGGTGAAAGAAGTTAACTAGTTTAACTTTAATGGTAAGCTTATCGAAATTTTTCGTCATTTATATTTGTCCAAATGTAAATCTAGCACATAGCAGTGTACTTTAATCACTTTGTGAATCCGGTATAACAAGCACCGTGATACACAGACACTCTTGCTTTAACGTGTAAGGCTCTTTAGAGATGAATTTTCAGCTTTTCGATATCGAATTCTCATGTCTGGATCGATGTGGATCTTTCACTTTGGTGGATACGAGAATTGTTCCAGCTAAGATTTCGTACTTTGGAAAAAAACTAGCATCCCTGCAACAGTGGTTAGGATCCAGAAGGAATAATATTCGCTGTTAAGCAAAACAAGATTGACCAATCATAAGCCTTCATTTTTTAGAACTTTTCATTGTTCGAAGAAGAGAGGACACTGTATCGACACTGTAAAAAATTTGACCCTTTTGCTGCATCGTTACTCCATCGCTTTTATAGAATTTCTTTGTTTTGACCAATGAGAATGCTCCATAATAGAGCGAAGTAATCGTTTCCCATAAAAGCGATGGAGTGACGATGCAGCAAAAAGGTTCAATTTTTCATAATGCAAGCAGTGCTAAAAATTTTTATCCTTTAAATGTGCAACGATGCTACTGAATTCCAAAGTGTCGATCACAGCGACATCTGCGGCAGTTTCGTGATACATTATCTAGACTAGCAATAATTCTTGCACTTTTAGAAAATGTCCTGCAGATGTCGCTTCTATCTTTAAATTTCTTTAGCATTATTGCACATTTAAAGAATAGAACATTTTAGCGCTTTTTTAAAGAGTTACAGAGGGCGTGTTCAGCACAACTTACCGGTTACTTACCCACCACTTACCGATTGTAGACAAGTACGAAATCAAAATCAAAGCGAAGTGTGACGTCAGCTACAATTCAACAGAATAGTTTTCATTGATGCCAAAATTTGCTTTCGTACTGTCCTACAATCGGTCGGTAGCATTGGTTACTTTTGTAAGTTGCTCTGAACACGCCCTGAGAAAGCCGATTTCCACTCTATATCCCCTAGATGCTATATTTCCGGTTTCTTCCATAAGAGAACTTGTCTGGAATTCAGGTAGAATTTGCGCTGTTAGCGAAACCAGATTAACGAATCAGAAGCCTGAATTTTAACAAATTTTTCAATGTTTTAAATAAATTTTCTTTTTAATAAATCTCGTTTCGCAAACAGCGCAAAATTTATGTGAATCCTGGCCCTCGTCCAGTTAGGATTTTGCACTTTGAACACTGTTAAAAATTTGAAACTTTTACTTTATCGTCAATCCATCGCTTTTATAGAAAATGATTACTTCATTGTATTCAGTGTTGGGTATGAACGCGCTCACTGAACGAAAACTCACGAGTTTCGCTCACTATTTGTGAACTTTGAACTGAACTTCGCTCACTATTTCATAAACGAGTTTGAACTGAACGAAAACTCAAAAAATAGACGAGTTTGAACGAAATTTACGTTCAATTTTTTGATAATTTATTTAAAAATTTTCCAGACCTTAATACATTTTTTCCCTCTTTCAAATGCCATTTAGAGGCCTACACGAGCCTCACGACGGGTTAAGTCTGGATATCACTTCTCTGGGTAGTATCCTAGTCTTACTTCTTCTGCAGACTCGGGTCGCGCCGAACCGGACCTGGGCTGTATACAATTTCGCCGAAAATAGATAAATACAGTAAACTCTCTGTACAAGGTGGACTGTGTAAGGCGGAAATATGCCTAAATCGGAAAGATCTTCAAGTTACTGCAAATCCGCAGACAGAGTAGAATTTGTCTAAGACAGTATATTGTCTTCTACGGAAAAATTTCAAGATACTGATCGATTCCGCTATAGCCATAGTTTATTCTAATTTTAAATTACCATGATTCAACAATTAAACTTTTCTTTAAAGAATAGTTCATATACAATGCTAGGGGATGGGGAAAACAGTATTATAAAAGGTGCTACAAAAATCTGTATATGACGAAATCCTGTCTTAAACGAAACAATTTCTAGATCGGTGCAAAATGGATAGAATAATCCGTGTAAAAAAAATCATAACACATTTGTAAAAGACGGCGAATTTCTTAATAAAGAATCTGTCTACAATGAATTTTTCTAGGTGTTTTTTTTTTTTTTTTTTTTTTTTTTTTTTTTTTGAAGATTCACCAGTATTGAAATTTTTATATTTTTAAGCCTCCAATCCTTGGAAATGTGTTAATGTTATTAATATTTCAGATATTTAGATACAGTTAAGGACTCATTTTAAAATCAATTTAGTTTACAATGGGATATACAGAAATAAATATGGAAAGACCAATACTTTGGAATAAATGTGCCTATTTACGCAGCCCATGACCCCCTTTTTAAAATGAAAAACATAAGCATGAAAGGGAATCTGTAATAAGTGCTTTTTAGAGTTCCGTATTTAAAATATTAAACGGAACCATTATAAGATCTTCTTCTTGTGTCTGTTTTTTGTCAATCGCAATTGCTATAAGGTAAGTTAGCCCCTCCTCTTCTGTAAAATTTATACAAGTTCCAAACTAGCAAAAAGGAGCAATTACTAAAGCAAAATACTCAGACCAGCATTGTCTCGAAGGGTATGCACACAGACATCCAGAGAGTGCAATCGCGTGTTTGTGCCATTTTCAATATTGTACCGACCAAAACTATATGAAGTTATGCATCGAATTAAACCAATTTTTTTCTGTAAGTGTATGACTATGGCTTATTGGTCCTCCCTGAATTTTAAAAGAATCCGTCGGAAGGGGTGCTGCAATCGCGATTTTTGTACCATTTTCAATATTGTACTGACCAAAAATATATGAAGTTATAAACTGAAGACTGAAAATTTCTTTTAAAGTTCTTTTAAACTGTTCATCCATGCAAAATGGATACAATAATATGGTAGAAATAATATGTTAAGCATTTACACCTTCTAAAAAGGAAACGTATTTTTTTCTCTCCAATGCGGTTTCATCTTAGAAGATTTTACTTTTACCATATATCATTTTTTAGATTTTTATGTCTCCATAACATGGAAGATGGATTAATAATACTAATGATAGCTGAAACATTTACATACAACTAACAAAGGTTCTCATTAAAAGCATAAACATCGCAGCCTAAGGCACTTCTGCATAAATGGAGATTATAAACAGACTAAGGTAAGTTTTTTTGGCCAGAACTCTTCCGTAAGGGTAAATATCCGTAAGGGTCCTGTAGAAATGTACTCGGGGTCGGGCCGAGTTCGGTGCGAAATTTCAACTTTTTTTCCGGGCCGGGCCAAGCTCGGGCCTTGTTTTTAGCTATTATATCGGGCCGGGTCGAGCCTTGACTTTAGCTATTATATCGGGCCGGGTCGGGCCGCTAAATTTTCTCTACGAGCCGGGCTGGGCTCGGGTCGAAATTTTTATTTTAATATAGGGCCGGACATTTTTTTTCTATGGATCCGGCCTGGAAATTTCCGTCCGTGCATATCGCTATCTTACATATCGAATACTCAAATGATTAGTTCACAAAATTTTGTAAATTTGGACAATAATATCCAAACATTAAAAAAAGTGAACTTTTTAGTGAACTTCGTTCACTTTTACAAATGAGTTTGATTTGAACGAGTTCGTTTGAAAATTTTTGAATTTGAACGTGAACTTAAATCACTTTTCAGAAATTGAACGTGAGTTTGAGTTAGTTCGTTTATTTTGTGAACGTGCCCAACACTGATTGTATTATGGTGAATTCTCATTGGTCAAAATAGAGATATTCCATAAAAGCGGTGGAGTGACGATGCAGCAAAAACTTCAAACTTTTAACAGTGAAAAGATCGTGTGTCTATGTAAGTGTGATATAAAAACATGCAAAATGAACACTTCTAATTGGTCGATTGCTTCAAAATGAATTTGAAATTTAAAGTTTTTATTTTTAAAAAAGTTCTAATCATCAGATTTTTATGAAATTCGAATGGGACCACATGGGTCTCATACACTTTCAAACAAAAAAAGAATTATCAAAATCGGTTCATATTTGCAAAAGTTATGCGTGAACAACAAATACATACAGGTCGAAATCATAACCTCCTCTTTGAAGTCGGTTAAAAAAGGTGATGTTTTTATCGAAACTTCCATCTTGGCGTTTCACTACAAAAAATCTCTCCTCAGATTTACCTGCTTTGGAGAAAAAAATCTTCCACTCTCTCTCCCCATGATCGTTTTTTATCTTGGTCAACCACTGCAGAGTCTGAAAACATTATTGAGCTAGATCTCAATTCAACTTCCCTTTCACTGTTTAGCTGTGGGGCCTCCACATCGCATATCTGATTTCCATTAGTTGTAGCCATTATTAGAGAGAGATATAATAAAACGCCAGGCATCGGGCCTGGTCACCGACCCTTCTTCTTACCGTTACGTCTGGTGCAGGTCTCAAAAGGGCGAAAACTATTTTCAACAGACCCCCACGTTTTTCGAACATTGGGTTAAACTCGATAGCATCTCCAAAGCTCCAGCTCTTTCCCAGGGAGAATGGGTAGCCGTAGGTAAGCCTTTACAGCTCTGTCCAACCTACAGCCGGCCTTTACGCCGAAAGGCACCAGTCGCCCGGTGTTGACCCTAACAGCCACCATGCAAGCATGGCGCCCCCCGATCATGGAACTGGAGTTCGGAGATGCCCTGCACCCTGGGACTCGATATCAACCTAAAAAGGAAGAGACGAGTCGATGAGGTTAAAAGAAACCTCAACACCCAGGGTGTCCCACGTGAATAAAAAAAACCCCTATTGTATATAAAAAAAGTAATGTGAGATTGATGTAATTAAAAGTAATGTGACTTAAACAAACAAAGTGTATTTTTTGTCTTTAGAAAATTTTTAAAACTTTTTTTTTTCAAACTAAAGAACGAGAACAAAATTAGTTGAACAAAGAACTCCAAACAAAAATTTAGTGAAAAACAAACGCGAACAAGAACAAAGAGGGATAACAAACTGAAAAAAGAAGATTAAAAAGTGTGAAACAAAGAGAAAAGGATAGACAACTAAAACAGAGAAGAAAAGAGGAAAGGATAAAGATCGTTCAGGATCCCGAGGTCGCGAAACCCATAAATACCTAAAGAAGGTATTCCCCTGGGGGAATATGCACATTGGAAATGCTTTTTCATGTCACTCATAATTTATTGTGTTTTTAAATAAAATGTAAAATTCATAATTTCATTATTCATTATCCTATTAATAGTGCCTGGGACACAAAAGTCTTGAAATTTTCTTAAAAAAATATTGCATTAAAACTTTTCTATTTTTTTAAAATTTAAAATGATGTTTCAATCTTAATTGGAACAGAAATATTATTTTGTTCGTTTTGGTTTGTTTTCAAAATCTGGCTATCGATCAATGGTAGCCATGGAAACGATTTCTTGTGAAAATGCGTTTTTCTTCATGACGGGTTTTTAGGCAATTTCTCGTATTTAAATTATTATATAGCAAGAACCGATAAAGATAAATGATTCAAACTTAGAATGTGTCTTTTTCAATTGTTTAGCTTTAATTTTTATTCGGAAAATTAAAAAAAAAATACTTACATTTGAAAATATGATTTATAAAAAAAAGTTACATCTTTTTTAAAATTTGCTTTAATTTTTTTTTAAATTAAATTAATAGTTTAAAAAATGCTGAGTCAAAATTAAAACTTTTATATTCTTGTTTATCAAAAAAAAAAAAAAAAAAAAAAAAAAAAAATCTATAAAAACTATTTTGAGTTATAAGAATTTTACAACAACCTTACCATTTTAATCAATTTTAAAATTAAAAAAACATATATGTGAGAAGTTTTATCATGTGATTTTATTTACAAATAATATGGCTGACAATCACCAAAAAACAGCAAAATATTTCGAGTCATTAGCCTATTTCGCCCTAGAACATTATTCCTGGTAAATGACATGTATTATAAATGTGCTATGTTTCCTACCAAAGAAGGTAACTAAATTCTATATTAATAAATGCAATGTATAACATAGAAAACATTGACAGGCAACGAAAATAAATTATCCAATATTAATAAACCATAAGTAACATGCATGTCTGTCATATCTTACATTGTCATAAAACAGACTGTATGTATAAAAAGAACAGCAAGAAAATTTTTCATTACTCATTTCTTCAATATTATTAGTTGCATATTACGGCTTTAAATGTTGAAAGAAAATATAAAGAAATATTTTTTTTAGTATGTTTCATATTTTGCACCTTTCACTCTTTATGTAAAGTATTCTAATAAAAACCCGTCTGAAAGTTTAATGATTTAAAATGTTTAATTTTCTATTCTAATCTCTGTTTTTGAATACAATATTTACGTAACTTAAAAATTTTAAGCATAAAAATCATTGTTATGTATTATTTAAATATTCATGTAAAAAAAAACTTTGCCTTCAAGTGCATGAATTTCAATTTTTCTTTTAAAAAATATATTTAATTCCTTAATGTGCATACATTAAAGAAAAAAAAATCTGAAAAAATTATCACATATGTTTCAGTATTTTACATTTTTTTTAAATGGTTGCCAAATTGCAACACCTTTGTATGCATTAATCGAATGCATACAATATTTGTTGCAAAAAAGCTGCTGAAAATTATTTAAAGTAACGTGTAAAAACCTATTTTTTTAATAAAAATTTTTTATTGAAGCTTTGCATTTTAAATACTTTTTAGCTCACAGGCTATCATAGCCTGAGAGCTTATGTGCCCGTCCGTTCTGTATGTATGTTCGTATGTACGTAACGCGATAACTCATGATAAAAATATCCGATCCACTTGAAATTTTGTATGTAGGTATATCCTGACAAGGCGCTTCCCTGATTAGTTTTTGGAGTTCATTCGATATGTATAAGAGGGGGAACGGGGGGCTCATGCCCCCCGTTAGTTGATATAGATGGGATTTTCATGCACAATTAAGTTTTCAAAATTTAGATTAGGATCATTCTGATGAGGCGATTCCGTGACTGTTATTAGGTGTTCATTGATTAAGTATAAATAGGGGGAACAGGGGTTCTAATGCCCCCCCCCCGTTAGTTGATATAAATGGGATTTTCATGCAGAATTAAGTTTTCAAAATTTAGATTAGGATCATTCTGATGAGGCGATTCCGTGACTGTTATTAGGTGTTCATTGAATAAGTATAAATAGGGGGAACAGGGGTTCTAATGCCCCCCCCCCGTTAGTTGATATCAATGGGATTTTCATGCAGAATTAAGTTTTCGTTCAAAATTTAGATTAGGATCATTCTGATGAGGCGATTCAGTGACTGTTATTAGTTGTTCATTGAATAAGTATAAATAGGGGGAGCAGGGGTTCTAATGCCCCCCCCCCGTTAGTTGATATAAATGGGATTTTAATGCAGAATTAAGTTTTCGTTCAAAATTTAGATTAGGATCATTCTGATGAGGCGATTCCGTGACTGTTATTAGGTGTTCATTGAATAAGTATAAATAGGGGGAACAGGGGTTCTAATGCCCCCCCCCCCGTTAGTTGATATAAATGGGATTTTCATGCAGAATTAAGTTTTCGTTCAAAATTTAGATTAGGATCATTCTGATGAGGCGATTCCGTGACTGTTATTAGGTGTTCATTGAATAAGTATAAATAGGGGGAACAGGGGCTCTAATGCCCCCCCCCCCGTTAGTTGATATAAATGGGATTTTCATGCAGAATTAATTTTCGTTCAAAATTTAGATTAGGATCATTCTGATGAGGCGATTCCGTGACTGTTATTAGGTGTTCATTGAATAAGTATAAATAAGGGGAACAGGGGTTCTAATGCCCCCCCCCCTTAATTTATATAAATGGGTTTTTCAAGCAGAATTGTCAGATTTCGTTCAAATCTCTGAATAGTTTTGGAAGTTTAATGGTTAAGTATAAAAGAGGGGGATAACTCCTTTTAAATTATATAAATGCTAAATGGGTTTTTATTAAGAATTATCTCATTTGCTCTGAATTTTGGATATAGATTTTTTATATGATAAAGCATGTCTTTGATAGTATAGGAGTTTCAATGATTAAGTATAAAAAAAGAGGAAAGGGGAGAGCTGTTTCCCCTCCTTAATTTTTTTTCGAACGGAATTAACCCTTGAAAATATAAGGCTTTAATGTACAATTAGTATTTGTAGCCTGTGAGCTCAATGCCATCAGTTTAACTGGGCAGTATTCTTTATTAGCTCACAGGCTATCATAGCCTGAGAGCTTATGTGCCCGTCCGTTCTGTATGTATGTTCGTATGTACGTAACGCGATAACTCATGATAAAAATATCCGATCCACTTGAAATTTTGTATGTAGGTATATCCTGACAAGGCGCTTCCCTGATTAGTTTTTGGAGTTCATTCGATATGTATAAAAGGGGGAACGGGGGGCTCATGCCCCCCGTTAGTTGATATAGATGGGATTTTCATGCAGAATTAAGTTTTCAAAATTTAGATTAGGATCATTCTGATGAGGCGATTCCGTGACTGTTATTAGGTGTTCATTGAATAAGTATAAATAGGGGGAACAGGGGTTCTAATGCCCCCCCCGTTAGTTGATATAAATGGGATTTTCATGCAGAATTAAGTTTTCGTTCAAAATTTAGATTAGGATCATTCTGATGAGGCGATTCAGTGACTGTTATTAGTTGTTCATTGAATAAGTATAAATAGGGGGAACAGGGGTTCTAATGCCCCCCCCCCGTTAGTTGATATAAATGGGATTTTAATGCAGAATTAAGTTTTCGTTCAAAATTTAGATTAGGATCATTCTGATGAGGCGATTCCGTGACTGTTATTAGGTGTTCATTGAATAAGTATAAATAGGGGGAACAGGGGTTCTAATGCCCCCCCCCCGTTAGTTGATATAAATGGGATTTTCATGCAGAATTAAGTTTTCGTTCAAAATTTAGATTAGGATCATTCTGATGAGGCGATTCCGTGACTGTTATTAGGTGTTCATTGAATAAGTATAAATAGGGGGAACAGGGGTTCTAATGCCCCCCCCCCCGTTAGTTGATATAAATGGGATTTTCATGCAGAATTAATTTTCGTTCAAAATTTAGATTAGGATCATTCTGATGAGGCGATTCCGTGACTGTTATTAGGTGTTCATTGAATAAGTATAAATAAGGGGAACAGGGGTTCTAATGCCCCTCCCCCTTAATTTATATAAATGGGTTTTTCAAGCAGAATTGTCAGATTTCGTTCAAATCTCTGAATAGTTTTGGAAGTTTAATGGTTAAGTATAAAAGAGGGGGATAACTCCTTTTAAATTATATAAATGCTAAATGGGTTTTTATTAAGAATTATCTCATTTGCTCTGAATTTTGGATATAGATTTTTTATATGATAAAGCATGTCTTTGATAGTATAGGAGTTTCAATGATTAAGTATAAAAAAAGAGGAAAGGGGAGAGCTGTTTCCCCTTCTTAATTTTTTTTCGAACGGAATTTACCCTTGAAAATATAAGGCTTTAATGTACAATTAGTATTTGTAGCCTGTGAGCTCAATGCCATCAGTTTAACTGGGCAGTATTCTTTATTTATTTTTGTTAAAAATCCATCTATGACGAGGAAAGTGGAAAGCTTCAAAAGTTCTTTTTTATTTGTAACTGATAAACAGCCTATGGAATTTTTAATGAACTAAACTTTCACATGGTCAATATGAATACATAAGGCATAAAATTATAAAAAGGCAACGGTAAATAAACGATGTGAGAGAAATTTTAATTTTTTGCAAAATGGCAACACTATGTACTAGAGGGTTATCTCAGCATGAAAAGAATATAAATTAAATTTGGTATATTGATAGTAAAAGGTTTCAGCGTTATAAATGAATATATTCTCACAGGGAGATAGCTTTCTTTTCCTACGATTAGGGCGATAAAATCAGTTTATTTTGAAAACATCAAGATTGACAAAAAATAAAGTAATTTTATTCTCCCTAGTCCTGAGAAAAATATTACGAGGGAACACAAAACCAGTTTAAAATTAATATACAAAATCTCCAGAAGTGTTCCATTTTATATATCGATGCTTATGATATGCATGCATTTATTAAGTAGATCTAGAAGTAATTTTAACAATTCTAAAAGCAATTAAATGAGTTTAAACGGAGTTATTTAGTGTCTCCTCCAGGCGACATCAGGACTGAGGAGGTTAAAGTAAGCAAACTATGTAGTAACCACAGTTCAACTCGTTTAATACGAATGGGGCTAATACGAGGCACGATTAAAAGAGCAATTTGCTCATTGAGATAGGTCCGTCATTTCAATATGGGTGAGGATTCCTTAGAAAAACCCCCACGGAGGGCAATCCACTTGGGCCTATATCCCTAGTGTAGGTAATAGGTCGTCATAAACAACACCAAAATCGTATAGTACACTTGCACAGCATGTGAAATGTTTCCGGCGAGAATTACTTCAAACATTGACAGAATTTGATATTCGTATGGGATTCTGCAAACACCTTTTTTATCTTTGACAAACACAAGGGAATACAGCTAAATTAATGTCATTATCTTTAAAAAATATATGGGCTGCGGGTGTTTTTACTCCTCAACACATCTCACTTCCCACAAGTCTCCGTGCCATGATAAAATTCAAGTTATGATTCAATCTAAGATGAATTACCGAGCTTTTTTACTAAAAATATAATATTGGGAAACTTTTCTCGTAATACAGCGTATATTATGACAGAACTGTATCAGAAAACATTCAATATTTTTTGGCTTCAGATGCTGTCTTGAAACGGCATGCTACGTAACATTTATCGCGAATGCATCTATCCTTTACCGTAAATCTGCTTCAACATGTGAAATGTTTCTGACGACTATGTTTGCGTCATTTATAATGGCCGATCATCTTCACGAGGGATATAAGCCAAAGGGATAGATGTCTTCCGTGGTAGTCTTTCCAAGGGAACCTAACCCCTATTTACGCAAGGAAGTCCAAGGTTCAACGATTAAGGAGACGAGTGCGTTCGAACCCAGCACCTTCCGTCAACCAAATTTGAGAGCAGAACCTTTCGGCTAGTAGTATACCTGTTTCTGACCAGAATTTCTTTAAACTTTACCGAATTTTATATCCGTACGCTATTCTGCAACATCCATTTCTGCGATAGAAAAACTCAAGCTCACTTACAGGCATCGTCTGGAAAAATATTCTATCAGCTGAGGATGTATTTTTCTCATTACATTTCTCATCACATCTGTCGCTATGCCATGGTAAAATAATTCCCTCTATTCATGTCACCCATCAATCTGAATTGGATATATAAACAGAATTTTCAATCTTTTTTATCCTAATAGCATATTATTGGCCACTAAATTATCGAAAAATCGCATATTTTATGACAGAAATGGATCAAAATATTTCCAGTCTTTTTTTTATTAGCACAATCTTAAGTGCGATATAAATTTTAAGCACTGTAAGGCTTTTTTTATTGATATTTAGTGATTCTCTGCATCATTTAATTTTTAAACAGCTTCTGCTGAAGTTTGTAGTGCATTATTAAGTACATTTTTAAGCCACACAGAATATAATGTAAATCCAGCACTAAGAATACGAAAGTGCTACAATATTATTTATTTTGGAAATATTTTCTCTAAAAAAACTTGATCATACGAAATATCATAAAATTATAAACCACGATATCCCCAATACTATAAAATTTGACAAACAATAAATATTTAGTTCATGAAGTTTTGTAGAAATCCACTTTGTTCTCATAAAAGGGTGTTATAAATCTCTCTGCACAAGTCTTTTATTCAGTTTTCTTTCTTTATTTCAGTGGTAAGTAAAGCAAGCCATATCGCATTTTTCATCTTGGAGTTTCTCCCACATTAAGCGAAGCATGAATTGCGTTCTGTCATCATTGTAAATTGTTTGTGTTGAGAACTGCATTTATACTGAAAGCATGTGTATCATTCTGTACTTTGCAAGATTCTTTTCAGAATAGTCATTTTTTTGTAACTGTTTCTGTTTTTTTTTTCCAACTAGTTTGTAGAATTAGATAAATGTTTCGCTTTAGAAGTATAATAGAATAATATTTAAAATACATTTGACAATCATTTTTAAAATGTCTGTCGAATGAAAAAGAGATATTTTTCACAGTAAAATGAATTAATTATGTCTGCATGGTTTAAAATAGAATGCCTTTTTATATTTGACACCAATTGAATGTTTTTAGAAAGTATCAAAAATAGTGTGGAAAAGGAGAAGTTAATATTTTAAAGTAATAGTTCAATGCTCATAGTGTTTTAAATATAGATATATTTTAGATGATTTATGGTAGCCTAATTACATTGTGTGCTTTTATACACTGTAAAAATTTTCGCTTAAAAAAACAATCATTTAAATTGTGAATTCTACGCAAGTTGCCCAATTATTTACATAAATTTATGCATAACAATTATTTAACCATATTATAAAGCGTTCTCGCAGGTCATGATAGCGGCAAATTTATGGTTATTTAATCAAATTCATGCAGAATTGTAGAATAGTATTCAAACGAAATCTGACCAAACGAGTTAATCTAGTTACACAAATCAAACAAAATCTAATAACTAAATTAAGGCCATTTCTACTATTATCCATAGAAGTAGTAGAAAAATTAATTTACAAAGATTTCATTCAGCTATTCATTAAAAAAATATCATTCAGCCATTTTTTATGAAACTGGTACAGTAACCGTAATTATACTTGCAGAAATACTTTTTACAACTCATGGAAATTTTCCTGGTTGCAGTGCTACCATTTTTTCCCGTTAATTGACGAATATCCGTTTTTTATTCGTTAAAGGTAAAATATACATTAACTGAAAAAAGTTGGGAAAAAAAGTTGCTCACCCAGAAGCTGAACCTTATACCACATGAGTGCACTAACCTCTGGGATACAGTTGTATACTAGAATACTAGAAAAAAACCCTTTGAAGAAAATGTTTTTGCTTCAGATAGGTAGGGCATGATCAATTTCTTTATAATGCCTTTAATTTTAATGTTAATTTTGGGAAGATTTTGTCTTTAATAAAATTGTGGGTGTTCAAGTTTAATACTTTAATATTAATCGACGATGATAATACGAATTACATATTTTTTAAAAGATTGCTAGATGTAAAATATAAATATTATATTTCTATTCGATAAGGGATTTTGCTTGAATGAAATCAATTTTTTCCCTTTTAATATATTAATTAAAATACCTTTTAAATGTGTTCATTTAAAGTACATTTTAAATGCGAATGTTTATTTATAACCAACTTTATAAATTCAACATTATTTAGCTTTTTACGACTCTAAAAATTAAATTGTGAGTACTTTTGAACGAATGAAAAACAAGATATTTTTTATTTTCAAATTCGGAAACTATTTTGTCTTTTTAAAATAAATTAGTAATTTCAATCTATAAAATTTTTGGTTTTTGATTTTTTAAATAAAATCAGTTTTTAAGATTAATAGAATCAATTCGCAAGCATGCCAGGAACGAATGGAATTTCTCCCACTTTTGCAGACTTTCGGGGAGAATAAAACATGTTTCCTAAGAACACGTAATTTATTTGTTAAAAAATTAGGAATAATTTAGTGTATATTGACGAATTTTTCTGACATTCTAGTTCTTTTTTATGAGCAATAAGAACTTTTCATAAATAGTTTAAGTAAGCGGTATCGAAAAACACTGTTTAATTTTGTGTTTTTCGTCCTCCGCAAAATTTTCAGTAATTTATCCAATTTTACTGAAAATGGTTATTTATACATATAAATAGTTGAATGAATGGGAAGTTTACAACAAATTTTTAACATCATGGACAGTTTTCTGCGGATAATTGTAAATGAACTTACACTGTAATGTATGAAAATTTACAAACACAGAAAATGAAAAATTACATTATTTTTGCTATATTAAAAAAACAAGAGGCTTCTTTATCTTGCAAAATTCATGTACCAGATTTATTTATTTATGTATTTATTGTAAAAAATTACAATATCTTAAATTTTATATTTACACCTTTAATGCTAATTCTCATTAATATTTTATTATTTGGACTAGTTTCTTAATTTGGGGGGGCTTATAACTCTGAAATATAGTTATCAATATCATTATTGACATGATATGCAGCAATATATACAATATTATGTGACACCACACAGGGTATTTTGAAATGAAAAGAATATGTTTAAATTTCATTTACAAGTAAGAGATCAAAGCTATTGGATTTCATCTTACAGGGGATTAAGTTTGTCATATTGGAGATTTCCTGATCTAAAGATTTCCTGTTTTAATTTAAAATATCACCTAACATCGTAACCACTCGGCCAACAAGCACTTTGCAGAATTCGTATTCAAACTGAAGATATGAGTTTCTTCAAAAGAGATCGGTAATGCTTGTTAAATTTCTTGTTCAGAAAGCGAGGAAATTTAAACTTAATTTTAGAAACATCTTGACCGTTTGAAATAATAGTTGGCGTTCTAACACATATTGAATAATAGAGGTTGAAAATTATTACATATCAGATAAATTTTTAATAAGAAACAATTTGATTGTTAGACGTAAAATAAGACTATAACAATTTAAAATAAATTCGAGAAGAAATGCCTACTTTTTTGAATATTTTTTTTAACCTTTCTATTACTTTATAATTTTTAATGCGTTTGTTTTAGCATGTGAATATTTTTTAAATATTGTAAAAAATAAATTGCGAATACATTTAAATGAAGGAAAAAATTGCAGCTATACAAAATTCGAAAGCAATATTTTGGTTTTAATAAATTATAATTATATTTATTTTTAAGAAATTAAAATTTTTTATTTATTAAATTTTCGATTTTTTATATTAAAAAAAACCCGAACTTTGTTATTAATTCAGTTGATACACATTCATGTAAAGAATAAATGGAATTTCCCCGCTTTTTTCAGAATTCCGAGAAGAATTAACGGAAAAAAACATATTTTATTTGTGTAACGGAAATTATATGTTTAAAAATGACGGATAATTTAGTGTAAAAAGAAGAATTTTTAAGAAAGTTTAGGATTAAAATTTCAAAAAGAGGTGCCTGTCTAATGCTAGAATAACAACTATTCATTGTTTTCTGGCGCTTCTTGAACAAAACAAAAACAAAAAAACCATATATATTATAGTTTAGGATAAAATAAATTCTTAGATGTACCATAAAAAGTACTAAGTGATAAGATATAATGTAGAAAGTGCATAGTGAAAACTGAGAAGCCAGCAAATGTAATAAAAACTCTAAGTGTCTTTGATATTGGATGGCGTCTGAAGTTTCTGAAATTCTTTCCACGTTATAAATTGACAACATAAAAGTAGATTTCTTTTCTTTTCTTTCTTTCTTTTTTTTTTTTTTTTTTGTGTGTGTGTGTGCATTGATAACAAATTTTTCTATGAAAGTGTTAATAGTAAAGATTGATCTCTGAATGTAGAAAAAAAATCTTTTAAATTAATTTTGTAAAATTATTATTTTTTTTTTTGTATTAAAAATTATTTTTACATTGCGTAAAACAACACTGGTCTACAAAGTAAAACTTTATTTTTGTCCTTTAAATAAACAATATATTTTTACACTAATTTGAGGCCACAGGATATGAATTAATCATTAAATTTTGATTGTTAGATCTTGGTTGGTTGTATTTTTGACGGTCGATTATCAGCACAAGGATATAGGATCGAGAGTGAGTGCCCTCCGTAGGGGTCTTTCTAAGGGAACTTAACCCGTAAATAAGCAAGAATATACAAGGTTCAAAGAAAACCACGAAAAACACCGAACAATTTGGCCGACGGGCGTAAATGGGTTCGAACACAGCACCTCCCGTCTACCAGCTTCCAGAGCAGAGACTATGATGGCAAAAATATAATAAAAGCCACCTTTATGTGATTGGCCGAGATCGCAGTTCTATATTGTGAAGTACATCAGGCCCTATTTTATATTTTCTTTTGGAATAAAACAATGAAGACACTTCATCAAGGAAATCAGTTCTTAGAAATATTCTTGACTAATTCGTTTATTTTCCAAAACACAAGAAACTGTGCACTTATAAGCAACAAGAATGCAGCACACTACAATAAATGCTTTCAAACATAATAAAGAAATATTTGTCATTTTTGACAACTGCGAGCGTGCGGGATTACTTCACCATGACAAATCGTAATCTGAAATAAATTTTCACAGTTCACAAACGCCAAGAGAAAATGTCTTGGAATACAAAAGATTCTCAATCCGATCTAAAAAACGTACAGGTAAAAAGGACCGTTATATATAAAGCAATGGGGAAAATTTAAAATGAGTGTTGTCAAGAATACAACAATTATCGCTCGTGGCGAAAAACGCGCAACTCACAGTAACTCTAAAACAAAGTTACACATTAGTAAAATTAAGTTCTTTGTACAAGACAAAATGAGATGATTGGGAAATTTAAAACAGAAAAAAATATTTAATTCGTTTGATATTTAATCAACTGAAAAGCAAGAAAGAAAAATCTAGAAATGAAGTGGTATTTTAAAACTAATTTATTATTTGTTTTCTGTTTATTATTATTATTTTATATGAGATTTGGAGACGAACACTCAATAAAAATTCCTATTAAACATGCTTTTCTTTTAAAATTAAATTTTAAAAGAAGGGGGGGGGCTAACAGTTAAAATATTAATATTAGAAATATATATAATAAAATATGTGTTACATCACATATTATCACTCGAAGAACCACCAAAAAATATTTTTTTGCCGAAGAAAAAAAATATTTTTTCTTATATAAAAAAGTAAGTCTATGTACAATGCACTAGAAAAAAATATACTTATAAAATAAGAATAACTATATGTTTATAAAAATTACAAGTTGTATATGATATATATAAAACACAATAAAATATACAAAATGTTACAAAAAAGAAATAAACTTCAACTGATGCCTAGGTCTCTCTATATATACATATATGCTAGTCATTGCTCTTAATATCAAGTAATTTGATGTATATACACAACGTATTCTTTATGTTCTTCTTTTCATCTTTCAAGTGTAAGCCCTTACATAAAATAGTTCTGCTGAAAAAGCAAATTTTTAGGTGACATATTTTTTATTTGTAGAAATTGTCTTTTTGTTGATGTTGCTTGAAAATACTTGCAACTGGTTAAATAATTTATCGTAACAGTTTACATACACTGTTTAAAACACACATTTAAATAAATGCTGAAAAGAATTTTTTTTACATATAAAATTCTAAATATTTACTTGATACAATGTTTATAGTTGAATTAAATTTACACAAATATAATACCTATATTAAAATGCAAGAATCAAAATATGCACAGTATGTAAATTTAAAAAAAATCAACACTGATCAGTATTAAAAAAAATTAGGAAATGTACTTAATGCCATTCTAATAGAGAGTAGAGAAAACTTACTTCAGTATATTATGAAATTAAATTGTCAAAATATTAAAGTATACAAATATCAAAATAGTAGTATGAAAACAAAATATAAAACCCAATTGTACACTGCATAGAGAATCTTATACACAATGAACTGAACCAGCATTAGACCAGTAAAAGATCCAGTACATAGTACACAATCAAACATAATTCTGTGTCCTGGCCAGTTAACACAGAACATGTGGCATTACATTTATTTTCTTGGCCTAAGATTATATCTTGAAATAATGTTTTGAGGAGTGTTATTGCTATTGTACGGCTGATAATTATTATTTTTGTTATTAATATTAGAACTTGCATTTTTATTAAAATTAGAATTAAGATATGAATTTCTAGGTGTAGCAAGTAAAAGTCTATCCATATGCACTCTAAAAGAAGCAGCATGTGAATACTGATATTTCCTTATAGTGAATGAAACAGGTGAATGTTTCATAATAATTTCATAAGGTCCAGTATATTTCGGTTTACATTTATCTCGAGATTTTAGATAAACAATATCATGAACAGTTAACCCCTTGGGGACGAGCGACACGTATACGTGCCGCAAAAAGGCTTAAGAACCCTCGTTTATTCCCACCGGTGAAATTATACTGTAAAATTTGACTTATTCAATCGGTGCATTTTCTGGATTTAACAAGAAACAAATTTATGTTATTTAAGACTGGTGACAAAACATTAAAAATTTCGTAAAAGGTTCCCGTCGCGAAGGAGTTAATGGACGAAGTTTTGCATATTGTGAAAATTTTAAGTTTCTTTGATGTTGAGCAGACACAATGTTTTCATAAGCTTTTTGGTACATTGCATCAAGTTCTTTTAATAATTTATAAGTGTCAACATTATCAAGGAATGGCTGATTTGCATGAGTGTCGTATATATCAAAGATTAATCATAATTCACGCCCAAAATGTAATAGGTTTGGTGAAAATTTTGTAGATGAGTGTGTAGAGCCATTGTATAAGCATTTGTGAATCAACAATGCATGCTCAAAAGAGTGTCCTTCAAGTAATAAAGTATTAACTGAGGTTTTAATTGATGAATTGATTCTTACAGCAATCGAATTCGATTGGGGGTGCGAGACTGATGCATGAGATATTTTTATACCTAATGTTTCATTAAAAATGTTTTAAACACTGGAAATAAATTGGGAACCTAGATCAGACAAAATTACGCAAGGTCTCCCAAAACAGGTGAAATATTTAAATAGTGATTCAACAACTTTATTAGCAGAAGTCTCCTTTAAAGGAAATAATTCCATATGTCTAGAAAAGTGATGTGTTACTGTTAATACTAAATAACCATTTCTAAAAGGACCAACAATGGCAATTGATACAGTATGACCTGCTTGTTTTGGAGTGTACGTTGCTTGCAAAGGTGCAGGCTGTGTTTTGTGATGTTTATGTGGCAAATATTTAATACATGAAGCAACATAATTTAATGTATCTGTGTAAATACCTTTCCAAAAATATCTCTTACTTACAAATTCGTAGGTTTTCTTTAAAAAGAAATGTGAAAGATGTGAAATTGCTAAAACCTTAGCTTTTAATGAGTGTGGTACTACAATATGATAAGAAAATGCTGAGTTATGTGCAATGTTTTTCTTTAAACATCAACACCTTAGTATCAGGATGAATAAAATACATGTCATATTTATCTGAACTACCATTGTTTAATATTTCTTGATATATAACAGATAATTCAGTATCTTTCAACTGTTCATTAACAAATGTTTGGTTTGATATCTCAAGCAAAGGATCTTTATGATTTTCTGAATTACCAACAATCAAATAATTAACTGAATGTGACTCAGAGATACTTTTTTATGCTCATCATTCTCAATGATAGAAAGAATGTGAGTAGTATCATATATTAATTCGGGATGCATGCCTAATGTTTGTTGATTATTTTTGAAATTATTTCTAGAAAGATAGTCAGCAAGTACGACGAACCTGGAATGTGTTGAAAGTTGAATGAATATTCAGATAACTCGGTGAGCCATCTAGTTATAATATCCGCAGGGTTACTAACTTTCTTATAGTGTTTTAATGGAGCACTGTCAGACAAAATAGTAAAATTTCTGTTGTAAAGATAATATTTAAAAGCAACAACTGCTTTGTAAATAGCCATTAATTCTAGCTTAATGGCAGGGTATTTTTGTTTCAGAAGGGGATAATGCTTTAGAAAAATATGCAACTGGTAGTAAGTTATTATCAAATTCTTGAAGTAAGACAGCTGAGATAGCAATTTTTGACGCATCAGTATTTAAGAAAAATGATTTGTCCCAATCTGGTAAATGAATAATTGGTTCAGAGAAAAACAATTTTTGAATATTATTAAAAATTTTGTCATGTTCAGGAGCCCAGCGAAATTTTTCTTTAGGCTTGGTTTAATTGATGTATGATTTCAGAAAATTTGGGTATTAAACTTCTATAAAAGGTCGCTAAACCAATAAAACCCTTTAGTTGGCGTTTAGTTGTTGGCACAGGAAAATATGTTATTCGCAAAATATTACTTTGAATAGAACTTATTGCATGATTTTCAATGTGAAAGCCTAGATAGTTTGTGGAAAGTCTGATGAAAATTACATTTGTTGGGAGCAAGAATCAAGTTATACTTTGATAAAACCTGTAAAATTTTTTCAAGTTTTTGTAATGTTTCCTGAAATGTGTTTGAACCAAATATAAAATCATCTTGATATGTAAATATACCTTCCAAATTTATTTCATCTAAAATCATGTCTAATAGTTTATCTTGCAACTCTGGTGGCAAGTCAATTTGATGATAAGCTTGCTTTAAATCTAAGCTAGTGAAATATTTATAAGAGGAAAAATTAGCAATAATATTTTGAATTTTGGGAAGAGGGTAAGAAGATCCCTGAATAACTGAATTAAGAATTCTCAAGTCTAACTTTAAACGATGTTTTTGCTTACCTGAACCGTCAGGCTTTTTCTTTACAATTAAGATAGGGCAAGACCATTCAGAGCAATGCCTCTCTATTATTCCTGCTTCAACAAGATTATCTATTTGATCTTTAGCATCTGCTTCAAATGCTTGTGGAATGCTAAACGGTAAAGTTTTTATTGGGAAGTCATTAATAAATTTGATATTAGGTACAATGAGATCAGTATGACCAAGTGTCTTAAGAGATTTGGAAAAAGTAGAGTAATATTTTAAGAGAAAATCAGAGATTTCCTTCTTTTCATTTGCTTCTAAATGTTCCAGTTTAAAATCATCTATAGAAAGATCTTTTTTTCTCTGTCAGATGCAGTAATAAAATTACAATAATTTTCATTTATTGAACGATTTAAATTATTTTCTAGTCCATTTTGATCAACAATTTCATCTGAAATACTCAGATAACCTACTTCCATATTCTTATTCAAATGAACAACATGATCAGATAAATTTTCGATGTAAACTTACATGATTTTGGGATACGAGATATTTTGAAATTTTGAATCTAATTTTATAAGTGCATCATGACATAACACATTATTAGAGGAAATATTACTACAAAATAGCATCTCATCTTGATTTGGTGAGATGTCAGTTTTAATTTTTACAAATTTGTGTTCATATGGATTCAAGTTAACTTTGTGTGCAAGATAGGCACAGATCTGATCATGCAATTCATTACTGTTAACATTATGCACAAAATCACTTGAACTACTGTCATTTATTATTTACCCCACTTTTAGAACTTTTATCGACACACATAACATTTATTTGACTTTTTCTACATTTATTTTTTAATGGTCCTTCAACACCATTTATTGAGGCAGTATTATCACTAGGATTAATAACAATATTATTTTTCACAATAAAATCATAACCTAAAATTCCAACAAATTCTGAAGAATTTGCAATTTTAACAATATAAAAGGTATGCTGAAAGAATATTTTACCAATTTTGATAGACACAGAAATGCAAGAAGAGAATTTAACTGCAGAATTAACAGTTGAAATAGTTACTGAAGAAGCTAAATGTTTGTAAGAAATATCTTTTTTTATTTCATTAAAGAAATTAAGTGATAAAACTGAAATTGAACTTCCTGTGTCCAGTAACAAAAATGCCTCAAATTTACCAAATTTACTGGAAATAATGGGTAAAAACGAACACTTATCATACACATTATAAATGACTACTTTTTCACCAGTCTGTGTTCACTGATTGTTGCAAATCTGAACTTTCTTAGAAGTTTGTGAATATGTCGACTTTACTTGTCTTTCATCAGACAGTTTAAATACATTTGCTGATGACCCAAGACAGTTTTGAGACAACAGCTCATCAGCTGTACTGCGTCTCACTGGTCGTTTAAAGGCTGACATTGGTTATAACCAGAGTTATCAAAATTTGTATTTCTGTATTGTCTATTATAATTCTAATCATACGATTCCTTTCTTTTACACAAATTCTTAAATTTAAAACACTGGAGGGCCAAGTGACTTCGTTTAGAACAAATTTGACAAGTATTCACCGTTCTGTTTTTTTTTATTTTGAAACTTAAAACCAAAATTTCGAGAGTTTTTCGATTTGTATAACTCACGAGTGTCCTTCTTAAAACTAGGACGTGTTTGGGTTTGTTTAGTGTCATCTTTTTGTGTACTATTTACGAATGACAAAGCATTTATTTTCTCTGATAATTCGGATATCTGTTTAGAAAAATTAATATGATTATAATATTCATTATGAATATTAATTAATTTCTCATTGGACAAAATATTTTGTAAAAACTCGACTCTCTCTACGGCTTTATCACAGTCATCAATTTTTTATTCCTTAATTTTAATTCGAATATCAGTTGGTAAACATTGCAAAAGTTTCTTATATTTTATTTCATTAAGAAATCCAGGATCTTTTGTTTTAAAAGCCTTATTGGCCAAAGTGTTTAATCTATGAGAAAAATTATTTACACTTTCATTAGGTAAGAGTTTGATGTTATCAAATTCGATATCAATAATTGTTAGAGATCCTTTAGAAAAAAAATCGGGAAAGTTCCTGTTTAATTACTTTTCCGCTGTTTGAATTTCTAATTTTGTCATTTTCAAGAAAAAAATTTAGGACAGAACCTGCTAATTTTGTTTTGATAAACAAATCCTCCTGATCATCTGTCCATTTTTCTATTTTTTCATAATTATTGACTATATCAAAGAAAAAATCCAAAGTTTTTGGAACCCCTTCATAGCAGGGTATTGAAATGTTAAAATTATTTTTTGATGAAGTCATATTCAAAAAGCATAGACTTATAAATACTTAAGCTTGTTTAAATATATCATAATCAAAATTAGGTATCCCAGACTTGGCACAGTGTGCCGGAAAGGGTTAAGAGGCTTGATGAAATACAGTCAATTTTTTAATACTTTTAAATAAGCGATTTTGTTATTATGATTTTTTCCTTCTATAAGAAACAAAGACACATTTGCCTAGTTTCGTCATTTTAAAATCAAAATTTGTAATTGATTAGACCAGTGTTTTCCAATTTTAAGACAAGCGACCCACCTTCTGGGTCGATTAAAACGTTATCGTAATGCAATATTTGAACATAATATAAAAAATATATGTAAATGTTTCTACTTTTATTACAGAATGAAAAATATCTTTAAAGGAATAAAAACGTCAATCAAAAATATTTTTTCAATTAATAAGTTACATACAAGTTTAAAAAAAAAAAACAGAGAAACTGTAACAGAAATCAATTTTCTTTTGGTGTATAAATTTATAAAATGATCAAAGGAGTCCAAATGTTTTCATAGTTCGAAATATATACTTAGTCGCATCAGTTTTCTTTCAAAAAATTATTATTCGGAACATTTTCTCTAGGGCAAATTCTTTCAGTTTATCCTGTCATAATCCTTGCTCATTTCAGTTTTGATTAATCTTTTACGGATACAAGTAATTTCCTCCAGGAAAAGCAGGAAAGTAGTTTCAAAGTGTGTTAACTCATTTCACTATTTAGATTTAATTGAAATATAGTTAATTTCTGTGAGCGAAGTAAAGTTAATACTTAAATATTCTTAACTAAACGCTTTTGTTATTTTTATAATATTATTCCCTCGATAAAAAACATACACATTTGCATATTTTTATAATCTTAAAATTGAAAATTTTAAAAGATTAGACCAGTGCTTCCCAAATTTTTGGATCAGCGATATACCACAATACTTGAAGATAACCTAATCAATATATGCAAATATATGTATGTTTATTACGGAAAGAAAATATTATAAGAGTAAATAAAATGTTGATAAAATATTTAAAAGTTTCTACTAACGGAGAAATTATAACGGGAAATATCTATTCGTCTTACATAAATTTCTTTATCAAGGGGGTCGTAAAGTTTTTAGAGGGAGAAATATATATTTCATCGCATCAGTTTTCATATAAAAATTTATTATTCAGAGCAATTACTTTTCCGCAAATTCTTTAAAGTTTATTCTATAACTATCTTTAAACAGAGAAATTCATTCCAGTTTTGTTTAGTCTTTCACGGATACAAAATCATTTCCTTCGGGAATAGCATCAAACTAGATTCAGAATTTGTTAAATTATTTGACATTTTTAATTAATTGAAACTGTTAACTTCTATGGAATGAAATAAATTCTTAACTATTTTAAATAAAGGATTTTTTTTTTATAGGGTTATATCATACTATAAGAAATACACGCACATTTACATATTCTCTTAACTCCTTGGCGTCGGGAATTGGTCGTGTATACGTACCATATAAGATGCTCAGAACTGAAACTGTTATCTTCTACTGAATGAAATAAATTGTTAACTATTTTTAAATAAAGGATTTTGTTATTTTTATAGCATTTTATCATTATATAAGAAATGTATGCACGTTTGCATATTTTTTAACCCCTTGGAGTCGGGCATCGTATGTATACGCACCACATAAGATGCCCAGAATCCTTGATTATTCCTGCAAGTTGCTTTTATTTTATATTTAGCTTATTCAATGCGGAAATTTTTTAGATTAAATTGGGCAAAAATTTCTGATTTGAAAACCTATAATAAGAGATTAAATGTTCTTCAGATCAAAAATTCACAAACGATTATATTAGTGTTTCCACACATTTTATATCAGCGATACCCTACAATGTTTGAACGGAGAAAGGCTAACTGCACTTAGGCCGACTCTTCTTTGCCTCCCCTTGTATGAACTGCGCTTGGCGTCACGGGGACCAGATATCAATGTCACCCCTGTCTCTTGTACTTATGGATACAAAGTGGCAACTTCTCTTGTTAGAAAGACTCTTTTCTGTTGGCGTTTAATTTACTAAATTTTTCGTTTTACCGATAATTTTGGCTATCAATAACGGTTATTTTTTCAAACTCACAAAAATTTTATACACATACATTTTATATATGTATATATATGTATTTTCTGTAAAATCATTGACTTTTATCATAAAATGAGAAAGTCATTCGATTAGTTTTTGAAGAAAGGCCTTCTAATTTAATGTGTTTTCAAGCAAAAATGAATTTACAAATGTGTCAGAAAATAGATTCTTTAAATTTGAAAGCAGCGTTAAGACTATTTTCAAATTCAAACTGGTTACTTTCCAGAATTCATATTTGTTTGTAATTACATGAGAGTGACAGATACTGTTATTTAGAAACTATGAAATCGAACAGTATTTCCAATTTTTATTAGAGACAATCTATCACAAAATGCTGTTAAAAGTACTTAGTATTTGACCTGTATTTCCATTCTAAACTAAATTTTCAGCTGGGATAGTACTATAAAATTGTCATCAAACAACAATCGCTTTAAATTCCACATGTAATTTAGTTATCTAAAAATGAAAGATTAGTAAATTTTAAATCAATTCTATAGTCATGTCTGTAAGTCACGTGCTTTGTCGGTAAAAATGAGTTTGTAAATTAGAAATTTTCGAGGAAAAATCCATCAACACCCTTAAATCTTAAAAATATTCCACCACATAACATTATGGTTTTCTAATTTCACATTAAATCAACACATCTGCTCCAAATATAGTTTTAAGGTGTTATTTATCAAAAATATAAAATATTCTTTAAATAATAGATGACCTTCTATAAAAGAAAAACACACTTAATAGGTTATAATTGACTTTATGATTTTCCTCCCCAAAATATTTTTTAAATATTTTTTAAAGTATTTTTTAAATAAAAAGCCAAATTTTTAAGTAGGAATAATTGATCAGTTATGTGGTATATGAAAGAGAATATCAAATACATGAATGGATGAAAATTATGCTATGAGAGAAAAATGTAACATATTAAGGCTGATCTTAAATCAAAAAGGGCAACTTTATAACATAAGTTTTTATTTATTTTTGTTTGGAAATGCATGAAACTAGCAGGTATTAATGATCAGGAACTATCCTATCGCACTCATCCCCCCCCCCCTCTTTTTTTTCAAATACAATAAAAATTTCGGAAAATAGTTTCAAAGTGGGCGTTTGACTAAAATTTCCGCGCTAAATAATAATAACCTTTCAAATTAAACTAAAAATGTGTTTGTCACGTGTTCGAATTCGCTCATAACTCAATAGATAGTTTATTGATAAAAAGATGGAAAATACAGTTCGATTCCAAATCACGTCCATAATCAGTCTTTCCAATATTATGTATTTCTGTTAAAAAAAGTTTGTAAATGTCTCAAAACGTTTGGCACTTGTTGAGCAGAGCAGTTGCGATTTTAATGATTTTTAAAATAATCTTAAATTGGACTCTGCTATATTCTGTTTCATTAAAAAAATAATAGTACTACTAATAATAATATTATAATTTATATTAATAATAATTTAAACCTGCTACTGACAGATTTGGTATTATTTGAGGTAAAAATTTACGAAAATCAATGAACTTTTGATTATAAAATTTTAAAAATCATGACAAATAGTAAGTAAGATTGCCAGCTCTAATTATTGCCCAATGACTAATTTCTTAAACCATTAGCTAAATTATATTTTCAATAACAGACATGTTTTAAAGTTGTTATTCAACCTATTAAATCATTAAAAAAAGAAAGTTTTTTTTGAAAGTTAGAGAAATCTTAATTTTTTATGGGATTTAAGTACTATATATATTTAGTAAAACTTTTTTTTTTTGTATATTAACAAGTAAAACAATAAAAGTTTATTTTTTTACAAGTAAAACTTACCGAGTTATAATAACTTGAATTTTATGAATTTTCAGCAATTTTTGTCATTATAGACGAAAAAAACCGCTTTTAATCTAAATATTACAAGTCAAAATAAAAATTTTCTTAACAATGATGTTTTTTTTTTTTACTAACATTAGATATTCTTTGAAACACCTTGAAAATGCTAACAAAATTTGGGGCGGCAGTTTGGACCGGGCTCATTTAAATCCGATGATCCCTTTCTACCGTAGAAAATACACTGTATGTATCCTCTCCTTGTAGAATTATAGTTCATTTTAATATGTTATTTGTATTTATTACGTTGAATATCTTATAAGATGTAATGCAATGCTGGGGGAATTCAGATCATGTACTTATAAGTATTGTGATTATTGTCGCCCAGATTTGCCATACAGAAGATTTGGATACAGAAGACTTTTTGGGGAAAAAACTCTTCAAGGCAACCCTTATTACAATGACGGATTGCTTATCTCGCGCCTTCGAGCGCAGTTCATACAGGTAGGGTCGAAGCTGTGGGCGCAGTTGACGTACACCCGTTTGAACATATCGTTATCAATATATGCAAATATATGTATGTTTATTAAGGAAGGAAAAATATCATAAAATTAAATAAAAGTTATTAAAATAATTAAAAGTGTCTACAAACGGCAAAATTATAACGTGGAATCTCTATTCTAGTGTATATAAATTTATTTATCAAGGGCGTTGTAAAGTTTTAAGACTGCGAAACATATTTCATCTCATTAGTTTTCATATAAAAATGTATTAGTCAGAACAATTTCTCTAGTGCAAAGTCTTATATATAGGTTTATCATATCACAATCCTTAAACAGGGAAACTTGTTTCAATTTTGTTTAACCTTTTACGGTTATAAATCATTTTCATAGAGAAAAGAAGGAAAAGGATTCGACGTTTGTTAAATTATTCAACAATTTAAGTTAATTGAAACTATTAACTTCTATGGAATAAAACAAAGTAAATTTTTACCTATTTTTACATAAGCTATATTTTATTTTTAAAATATGTATATATATATATATTATTCTATGAGAAACATATACTTATATGTATTTTTCCTAAAGCCATTGTAATTTTCGGGGGACGAACGTCACGTATACTACCGCATAAGGTGCTAAGAATCATTGATTATTCCCCCCCCCCCCCCCCCGTTGTTTTTCATCGTAAATTTTGTAATAAAGAATTAATATAATGAAATAAATATAATAAAATAATAAAATAAAAGAATTAATATAATTAATGTAATAAAGAATTTTTTCCAATTAAATTACGAAAAAAAATTCTGCTTTGATAATCCTGTGATAAAAGATTTCTTATTGCATATATTTCTTATTGCAATATTGCATATTTTCTTAACTCCTTGGGGACAAGCTTTACATAAAATTACCACATAAGGTAATCAGAATCCTTGATTATTCCAACCAGTTGTTTTTTATTGTAAACTATTCCTTACTTAATAAAAAAAAAATTCCGATAAAATTAGGCAAAAATTTCTCATTCAAAAAACCTGTGATAAAAAATTAAAAATTCTTCAGTTCAAAAATTCACAAATGATTATATCAGCGATACCCCACAATGTTTGATTATATCATTATCAATGTATGAAAACATCTATGAGTTTATTATTGAATAAAAAATATTATAAAAGTAAATAAACAGTTAATAAAATGATTCAAAGTTTCTACAATCGGAGAAATTACAGCGTGAAATCTCTATTCTCCTGTATATGAATTTATTTATCAAGGGCGTCGCAAAGTTTTCAACCTGCGAAATATATATTTCATCGCATCACTTTTCATACAAAAATTTACCATTTAGAATAATTTCTGCTGCGCAAACTCTTTCAATTTATTATATCATAATCCTTAAACAGAGAAACTCATTTCAGTTTTGTTTAACGTTTCACGGATACAAATAATTTCCTTCGGGAAAAGCAGAAATGTGGGTTAACATTTGTTAAATTATTTAACATTTTAAGTTAATTGAAATTGTTAACTTTTACAGCTAAACAATATTTACGAAAAGTGGTTTTATGTAATTTATATTATTGTTAAAACAGGTATTGTTAAATAAGGTGAATTTTGTATTTGTATATGATAAGAACAGCGATTCTCAACTATTTTTATGCAGTGACATACCTTGATATTTTTTTACGAATACTATATTAACACACCACAATTTTGAACATAACATTTTCAAAAGTTTTAAATGTGTGTAAGCTTATTACAGAAAAACGTATATAAATAACAAACTGTTTATTAAAAATATATAGTTGATTCACTAAAACTTCCTATAGGCGGAGATATCATAATGGAAAAATCAGTCTTTTGTGTACGAATTTATAATCGGACAAAAATGTGTCGAAACAGATTTTATAGCTTAGATCAAAATACAATTCATTCTATCTATTTTCACCGCATCAAGTACTTTTTATCTAAAAATTTATTATTCAGAATAGTTTCTCTTATTCTAAGTCTTTCAATTTATTCTATTAAATTACTTAAACAGAGAAACTAATTTCGGTTTTACTTAACCTTTTAAGGATACAAATCAATTCCTTGTGGGGAAAGTAGAAAAGGGCGTTCAAATTTGTTATTTTACATACTGAGTTAATTGAAAATGTTAACCTCTACGACTAAACCGCTGTTAACTGATGTAGTGTTTTATGTTATTTATAATATTCTTCTATTAAACATTTAATGAAATGAAATTAATTTTTTTTATGCTTTTAAATAAACGATTTTGTCATTTTATAATACTTTTTTCTTCTATAGGAAACATGCACACATTTATATGTTTTCATATTCTTAAGTTAAAAATTTATAAATGATCAGAAGCATTGTTTTCCAACATTTTGGTTTATTGACACACCACAATGTTTGAACTTAATTTTTTTTTTTAATGTATGAATCAAAATGCGTATGTTCCTTATAGAACAAAAAATATTGAAAATGTTAACCTCTACGACTAAACGGCTGTTAACTGATGTAGTATTTTATGTTATTTATAATAATCTTAAAACATTTATTGGAATAAAATTAACTGTCATGTATTTTTAAATAAATGATTTTGTTATTTTTACAATACTTTTGTCTTGTGTAACAAACGTACACACATTTATATATTTTCAGATTCTTAAGTTAAAAATTTATAAATGATTAGAGCATTGTTTTCCAACATTTTGGATTAGTGACACACCACAATGTTTGAACTTAATATTATCAAAATGTGTAACTGTGAGTATGCCTCTTATAGTAGAAAAAAAAATAACAAAATCGTGTATTTAAAAAATTTTGAGAATTCACTTTACATCATCGATTTGTTTTAAGATTATTATAAATAGTACCAAAAACGACATGATTATTACAGAAGAAAAAATACTAAAAAACTAAAAAAATATTTAATAAAAAATGTTTTTTTTCAATTAATAAGTAACATAGAAATTGCGAAAAAACACTGATTATACTGGCGATAGTAAAATTTTACATACTAATTATACAATTTTGTAATACAATTTTTTTAATTTTTACAGAGTCTATAATTTTTATATTACACGAGTCTGCACCCTTAAGAAAATAGGAAAATATGTGTAAATAATTTATAGAAGGAATTAGTCAATAAATTGCCGCTACCGAAAAGTTCCTAAGGACGGAGAATTATAATGGAAAAATCGACAGTTCTGTGTATAAACATTTATAAAATGACTAGATGTAATGAAATAGATTTGATAACTTAGTGCAAAATATGTATTTCATTCTAATTATTTTCTTCACGTCAATTTATTTTCATTGCAATATGTATTATTTAGAATAGTTTCACTAGCACAAACTCCTTTAGATTATTCTATCATTATCCATAAACAGAGGAACTCATTTAACCTTTTGCTTAACCTTCAACGGATACAAATCACTTCCTTGGGGGAAAAGACAGTAAAGTATTTTCATATTTGTTAAAACTGTTTGTTTACACCAGTAATCACACGGTATGAAGATGAACAGTGGGATGAAGATCATAATCAGTGAGATCAGAAGTTTTCTTTGCGAATGTTAAACATATGGGCTTGTGTGAAATTAATGTTTTTTTTTTCTGTGTAGTTTTTAAATGGAGTCACTTTTGTTTCTGAGGGGTTAAGCTATTTCTAAAATACTTTATTTATAAATTTATGTGTTAAAAGTTTTGCGTAAGAGAGAAAAGTTTTAATACTTCAAGTAAAATGAAGGACATATTTTAGAAAAAATATATTTTTTTTAAATACTTACTTAATTTATAATTTTATGTGTTACATATCTTAGCGAAAAAAAGTAAGATTTTAACACTTCAAACAAAATTAAGATTAAAATCTTAGCGAAACAAAATAAGATTTTATCACTGCAAACAAAATTATGGCTATATTTTAGAAAAATATTTCTAAAGTATATAATTTATAATTTTATGTGTTTAAATCTTGGCGAAACAGAGTAAGATATTAGCATTTTAAATAAAAATAAGGCTATATTTTAGAAATATTTTGATAACTAAAAGAAAGAAGACATCCTTCCACAGAGGAAAAAAGAAGTTAAAAATATTTATTTGCTGATGAGTTATTTAAAAAACACAAGTGCGTCACACGCTCATTAATTTAACGAGGGGAATTTGTGATCATACTGATAAAATTTTTTAAATTGATTCGAATTTTTACTTAATTGAAAATTTAACTTCTACACCTAAAACATACTTACCAGAAGTACTTTTTTAATTTATATTATTCTCAAAAAACTATCTAAAATAAATTCTTTAGGAAAAATCCCAGTCTAACGCCTCTCAAATTGAGACAAAATTTGTAGTTTTTTGGGAAAAAAATAACAGCTTATTTTGAAGCAAAAATCCCGATTAGATTAGAACTTTCTACTCTCTTAAAAAAAATCATCGATTTTCGCTCAAAAGGAGTGAATTTTCACTCCTTTCCAGTGTCGAAGATGCACTTATCCTATAGGAGTGAATTTCATCCTTAGTGCGGAGTGAATATTTTCACTCCTTTTTGATAAGCCCTTCCACTCCTTTCTGAAAAGCAATTTTCACTCCTTTTTTGACTAAATTAGTATATGTAAAGAGTGACGGTACTCCTTTTTGATAAATTGTTTTTTCACTCCTATTTTGACTAAATTAGTATGTAAAAAGAGTGATTGCACTCCTTTTTGATAATTTATTTTTTCACTCCTATTTTGACTAAATTAGTATGTAAAAAGAGTGATGGTACTCCTTTTTGATAAGTTACTTTTTCACTCCTAATTTGACTAAATTAGTGTGTAAAAAGAGTGACTGCACTCTTTTTTAATAAATCCATTTTTTTCACTTTTTGTTTTTCGATTGAATTTGTTTGTATTGATTGAATATATAGACAAAATGGACGATTTCACTTTTACTTTGAGAATCTTTTTTGCTTTGCTTTTTAGTATATTTATAGTTTATTATGTTTGTAATAGAGGGTTTTTTCTTTGTTTTCAATAGTAATTTTTATTTATGTCTGAAATAATTTTAAAAATTTAATTTTTTATGATTTAATATTATAATTAACTTTAGTTCTATATTTTAATACAGATAAATAACAGAATTAAAGAGAAATTTTATAAGAGATTTAATAAATTTCTATGTCTTACTTTCTACAGTTGATGAACTATTTATGTAACATATGCCTCTATTTTAGAAGTAACATAAAATGCAGTTGTTGATATTTTCCAAAAACAGGTTTATAGTACAATGCTGGTATTGTAGATTCAATATTCATTCTAATCATGGTTTGAAATTTGCAATTCCAATTAATAATTTCAGGTATTGTGTCCAAGATTATTATTGATATGACACCACTACTTCCAATCAGTAACTTTAAAATATATTTGTTAGGAAAGACATATTTGTAAAGTTCAACAATGATGAGGAACTTATAAAATAAATAAATTATGACTAAAATCTCTAAATCAAGATGGGATTTCCAACTTTTTACATACCTGCATAATCACAGAGAAAATGTTATTTTATTTAATCAGAACATTTTGGCGATTTAATACAACAAAATTTTGTTTAAGATTATGATGGTATTCAAAAAACTGAAAATCTCATCTCATCTCTGATATTATAGAATCAATCATTATTTGTAACCTTTTTTTTTTTTTTTTTTTTGGGGGGGGGGGGGGGGGCTTGTAATGATGCAAAGGTTATGTTCTACAGTGAATGATTTGTTTTTTAAACAAAATGGATAAGAGTTTGAAGTTTATTAAAAGACTAATTTAATTCGCATCAAAACACTAATTCACTAATGTTAATGACAGGATTTCTTTTAAAATACCATTTGCATTTCAATGTTTTTAAATACTTTTTTCTTCTTGATATTGGATAGCTAAGGCTGATCTCTACAAAGTTCATTCTTTACTTCATCGATTTTTTTTGCAGGTTTATTAAGAGGCTACTTTAATTTTCAAAACTCATTTTGAAAATGAAAACATCCTCATACAAAATAAATTGAAAAAAATATATATATTTGAGATTTAGGTCAGTTATCTTAAATTTGGAAGAAGAAGAAAAAAAAAAAAAAAAGGTTTTTAAAAATATGGAAATGCAAACAATATATTTAAAAGGAATTTTCTCATAGGACAAACACGAGTAAGTGAATGTTTTTGCATAAGTGAAGTAGACTCGTAAGTTTATGATATTGCATATAAACATATGAGAGGACTGTATAGACATATATTTTTTTTTTCCATAACAAAATTCTGTCTTTGCATTTTTTTTAATTACTACTTTAAGTCATTGCACTGTGTATTTAAACATGTAAACAAAAATAAATCTTTGTAAAACTGCAACTGCACTTTAGTAAAACATATATCAGAAACTGAAGAAAAATGATTAATTGTAGTTGACAGCTGACTTTTTTTTTCTTTTTAATTACTAACTTATTCTAATTTTTCAAGAAAACATTGGATAAAATAATAATGGAAAAGTGCATTTTCCCTCCCCAATAATTAAAAAAAAAAAAAAAAAAAAAAAAAAAAAAAAAAAAAAAGAAGAAGAAGAAATGTTTGTTAATATTTACCTTTAGAGAGAATTAATGTGATAAACCCTCAGGATTGAAAGAACACACATTAGCTAAAATAAAATTTATTACTTAAGTACATGTTGTCGGAAATGAAACCCAAGCCTACCAATAGAGGTTATAATAGAATGCAGTAAAAGATATGTTTGATTTAAAGTATTGATTTGTTTGTTTTTCTTTTTAGTGTCTTTAATAACAAACAGTCAAACACAAGAAACATAGTATATTTCATCAAGTTTAATTTGTAAAAAATTATTGAGTATGTTAGAAGATGTTTCACACAAGAGAAAAACTCCTGTCAAACTATCATCCTAAGGTTAGGTGTTCAAAAGAATCACTGCACTTCTGTGTGCTTCTTAAAATAAATCGTAAATAAAATTTATTTATATTCATTTTACTTTAATAATTAAAAACCTTCAATTTTAAATGAAATCAGCATATTAACAGAACACCCATTTCACCATAACAAATATATTTCAGTGTTTGCCTTCCATTATTCATGGTATGATTAGTCTTTCAGTTTGGTACATTCCATCAATCCAAAAAGCTTGTTGCATCACCTCAAAAAAGTTCTCTATATAGAAGTAAATTCATATTAACTTCACATCTAGTTACAACCTTCTTTTTACTCTGCTAGTGCTATGATATTAATCTTTTGACATTTGTATGTCCATTTCATAAGTTTATGCACACCATTTTATCGTGTGTTAACACATTGGTACTATATTAGGCAGTTCTAGTGAGACTAGGGTTCAT
Organism: Maratus speculifer; assembly: GCA_964019185.1. NCBI lineage: Eukaryota > Metazoa > Arthropoda > Arachnida > Araneae > Salticidae > Maratus > Maratus speculifer. The sequence continues at coordinate 366,577,543 of OZ025293.1, forward strand.
TGTCATTGATCTAGTATCCTACTAACTTAGTCACTGTGTAACACATAAAACATGCAATTATTTCAATGATTTTTAACGAATTTGACAAATGCAAGTCAGTCATCTCAAGGAGGCAAAGTATTAAGCATCACAGCCAATACTTTAAAACTTTCAGTGCAAAACAAATCGAAAAATTTATACTTACACATTTGAATATACAGTACTAAAAGAAAAAAAAATTTTATTGCACAATAAATATATTTAAAATGAATCACATAAGAATTAAAACAGTATTTTATTTTCTATACATATTATAAAACATTTAAGTGCTTGCATCCATGGCTTTCAAAATAATGTTCAGATTCTCCACTGAGCTGCAGGGCCATTAATAACTTTGTAAATCATAAAATTAAAAAACTCGACAACTTGATAAACTTGACAGTAAATATATAATGGTCAAAAAGTCTTTAAGCTGCATTTCTCTACTTCAACTGATTCTTGATCAAGGATCAGGAAAACATTCATCACCCGTACACAAGAAGTACAGCAGCTTTTCTTCAATTTCTTGAATTGCTTCTTCCAAAGAGCCATTTGTCTTCTGCAAATATAAAAATAAAATTAATAATCATTTATATTTTAACAAAAAATTAAAATACAAGAATAAAATATTTTTTAAATATTGACTATGGTGTATTGGAAAAATATTACTTCATCATAACAGGAAATCTCATGTATAAAAGTATATTTTTAATTTGGTTAGCTTAGTTTTTACAGTAAAACAGTTTATATGTTATTTTTCAATATAATACTTCAATATTAATTCATAGAAAAGACCTACTTTTTACCTGAACCATTCCTTTATAAATCAATCAGATATCGGAAAAATGTTACTTTCAGTAACATTATTCTATTAATTTTTTTAATAACTGACTTTGATAACTTTAATAAAAATATCTATCTACCATATTAAAAGAGTTTTTTTTTTCTTTTTTCTTTGTAAAGGAAGACCTTGCTGTACTCCTATAAAAAGATGGGTTTAGGTGAAACTGCCTGATTTTTATGTGTTTTTGCTGTGAATACAGAATGTCCCCCATTTCTCTTTTTTAAGATACTGTTATAGGAAGAAAGTTTAGATGAAAATATCTGAAATTAACAATGTTGTAAATTTTGATATCCTGAGCAATTCAAATTTTACAGTCCATAGCATTTTCACATATATCAATTTCAGACCATTTTCAGGTGAACCTATTTTTCCTGGAGTACTTCTGGCAGGATGGTCACAAATATTGTATTTAAAAATTCCCTAATTATTCCAGGTTAACTTTAAAATAATGAAATTTTCATAGATAAATATATTTTAACAAATACATGTTGTCAATTTTTAAAAAATATTCATAAACTTTTAATAAGTTTATACAAAAAAATTATTTACACAAGTTTTTACATAGCTAATCAAAAATACGTTATACTGTACAATGTAAGAATACTGTGTTAACAAAATGATATCTAGTGAGGAGCTGAATGAAAATTTACTGTGTAATAATGGTAATGACAATAAGGGCAAACTTCAGTTAAGAATAATTGATATTTGCTTATTACCTCATCGCAGAACTGCTGGCTCTGAAAACCAGTTCATTTTAAACTGCTTGGCTTTTTTAGGTTTAAACTGATAAATAGTGGTGGAGAAATGCGAAAAATTGTGATAAAAGAATATCTATTAAAAAAGAAAACTGGTTGGATGACTCCAAATTAGCATTTGTAACTGCAATGTTCATGTATAGCAAGTCTGATAAATTAGCATCAGTAAAATGAGAGAAAAGACAATTGAATGAAAGTTATTGATTGAAGTGATTATCTCAGAAGTTTGTCTATCTATAAGTTTATAACAGATTGAGCACCCCCTTCTTGAAAAAAAAAGTTGCAAAGATTGGTGAAAGTTTCTTTTGAACTCTTAAAGGGAAGGGATCCCACTTAATGTTTATTCTAAAATGCCACATTCACATTAAAATTTTAAAATAAAAGCTTGCTTTGATAAATCACATGGGAAAAAAAAAAAAAAAAAAAAAAAAAAAAAAAAAAAAAAAAGCTTTTATTTATTTGCAAATAAATTAGTTTGTAAATCCTGGTGCCATTTGTAATAAAAGTACTTTGCACCTAAAAGGGTTAAAAATTAAAAAGCCAGTCAAATTCTTTCTCAGAAATGGTTGCTTGGAGGATTATTCCAAGAAGCTAATGAATGGTTTATACTAAAAGTTCTTGACAGAACAGATGGGTAAAATAAAAGACAGAGAATATCACTATCATTATTTTAGATTCATGGCAGGCTTATAAAACAGACTAAATTAAATAATAATGCAGGATTTGAAATATCAATATAATTTTGCAGATACAGATTACAAGTCATCAAACACTTTTGGGGTCAGCTAAATTGGGAAATAAGAAATACCGCCAAATAAAAGGTTAGGACATAGATTAAGTAATGTTTAACTGAGTTTTTATGGTAAGAAATTTACAGAAAGGATGATTATTTCATCACTACTTTGAATGACATTAGAGATGTTTGTCCTCCAGAATAATTGCTGAAAATTTTGACTTTTTTTTCTTTTTGTAATTTCAAGGTTTAATATAATATTTATAATGTGATCGTTAACATTTATTCTAATACGAATGGTTTTGGGATACAAGCGGATATAACTGTACTGCAAACTTAAAGTTTGAAATTTGGATGAAAGGAATCTATATCTGCCACTTTTCATGTTATAATTAAATTTGGTGATATTAAAGACAGGTTTAGAGATTAAAACTTTGACTATTCTGTAAAACATAATTTAAATTGGATGATGATTTTAACCAAATCTTTTGTCATAAAATTTATTTATTTATTTTAACTAGATATTCTTATGTAGCTTTTTATTCTGTTCTTGATCAGGATAATGTTTGCTATTAGATAAAAGGTTTTTTTTTTCTACTATATTTCCAATAGCATAAAAGCATTAAAATTCCAAAGTATAATACATACAGTAAATATATTAGATATTGATTAATAATTGCTCATAATAATTTTTATAAAACCCTTCCTTTTATTACCTTCTTGAATTTGTGAAATACTTTTGTGTAAGAAAATATGTACAAAATAATTATAAAAATATCAAATCTTTATAACAGAATCTTTGGCACTGAGAATCATCCGAAAAATATGTTAAAAAACAGACTAATAATTTAATTTGCTTAAGAAACTTAGGCTACATTCTTGTTTCATAATTAGAGATCTTTGTTTTTGAATTTTTGTATAAACAAAATTTTACCATCAGTCTGAGCCCCTGAGCCCGAAAGCTGATATAAAGAGAGAGTCCAAGTTGGTTTCAGGCACGGACTGAGCCCAAGAGCTGAGATAATTTTTTTCTTCCCAGATTATTGCAATCATATTGGAAATTAACATATTTTTCAATGAATTTCCAAGTTAACTAATATTTTCCTGATGTTTCCATGTTAGATTTGTGACTACCCTGTTCTGCGGTCTTTTTGCAGAAAGCTTTAAAAATGTCTAGTTTTGCTCTGTGAAATACATTTTTGTGATAGATCAAATATGCAACAAATCAAAGCTTCTTTTTTTTCTTAAAAAATAAAAAAATAAGATCAAATCTTTTAAAAAGGAAATATGAAAACTAAGCTTCGCTTGCATGTATATTTTGTAAAAAATAAAGCTTGTGAATGTTAGAAAAGCTGCTCTTGGGTATACTTTACTATATTCAAGATTCTCACAAGTTAACAAAATATAAAACATTTTTTTTTTTTAATCAAATGGCAATTTTGCATTTTATAACCTATTTAAGACACTTTTCAAGAATTTTAATTATGTAAATTATTATACTAAAATAAACTAAAGAAAACATACTCCAATAAATCTGACCAGAGCATCAGAAGAAAATAAAGTATCCAAGCTTTGATTACCAGAAATCTGTAGAAAAAAACATTTTTAGCAATAAATAGATATCAATTAAACAAACCAGAAAAGCATATTAAAAAACTGTTACAAGAAAAACATACATTAAGAAAACTGTACATAGTAAAAGCTGGATATGTAACAAACATCTGGCCCTTTAGACAAATACTGTATGTCCCATTTTATTATTGCACACTCATTAATAAAACAAATGCTTATTATTCAGTCTAATTTTAAGTCTTTAAATATTTTGTATAAATTTATATGAATTTTGCAAATGTAAAGCCATTGTTTCGAAAGTTATTGGAATAAAATCTTTGCTGAGTTAATTAATCAATTACCCTACAGCTTATAGAACAACAGCAAAAAAAAAAAAAAAAAAAAAAAAAAAAAAAAAAAAAAAAAAATATTGCTGTTTTATTCGACACATTTTATCATTTCTAAAAAATAAAGGAATTCTTCTGACATGTGTAAAAATGGTTGAAATAGTATTGAATTATTTTAAAATTGTTCAATATTACACCTTATTATACATATTACATGCTTGAAAAGCTCATAGCTTAACTGTCAAATTATTTTTTTTACCATTTCTTCCAAACTTATTTTTTAAACAAAAATGCAATATTTCTAATATAAGGAATATTATATAATACTATTAAAACAGAAGACTAACTTAAACAGATTTCTTTTCAATCATATGCAGTTTTGTTTATGCAGAATTTATTGCAATATTTCTGAGTTTAATTTATGTCTATAATTAGATCCCCCCCCCCCCTGCACACACACACACAATCTCTCATATCCGCATACATTATAAACATCTTTTTCTACTTTAGCAAAATAAAAATTTTAAATATATCAATCTGTATACATTTAACTATAAAATATTCCATTTTTTAGTATTTTGTTCCTTCCAGATAAAAATCTTTGCCTATTAATGTTAGTCGCAGAATTGTGCAACTAAATGAGATAGGAATTATGATTCAGAAATAGTGTCAACACACAAAAAAGGACTATTTACAGATATGCATACATACATAATATAATATAATGAATGTATAACTAACAAAAACATTTATAAGAAAAATTTTCAGAAAATCTTACATGTCATTTCTTATGTGTGCAACACACGTCACATATATATGTTTTGATAGAAAAGAATGCAGAAACCTGGAGATGACAGGGAAAGGAAAGGGTAAATTAGGCTTCAGTTTTCTGAATCACTATTATTCTGGGCTTCGGAGACCTGTATTTATGAGCTCTGGTGAATTCCAACCAATATTTAAATATGTACAAAAAACAGAAATACGTAAGCTGAGCTCTGGTGCAAATTAAGCCCTGCAAATGATCATTGTTTTATTTTTTTTTTATTTTACAATCTCAAAATGTTTACAGGTTTACTTAGAAAATCCTCTTCGCAAAGAAGGTATTTCTGGTTCAAGTAGTGTTAAATAAATTAATCCTACAGAATGATACATAAAATTGGACCTGCAAATACAGAAACATCAACTCTTTGAAGTTTCATCACAGTTTTAATACAAGAAGAAAATTGTTAAACATAAAGTCATATGTAAGTGCATTACAAAAATCTTTAGGTCCGCAAGGAGTTTTCCCATACTGTAACTCACTCAGAGTCTTTTGGAAACATTACTAGTATTATTGCGTGTAGCTTGGCGAAATGTTTACTTTTGTATTTTTAATGTTTTTTAGTGTTTTAATTTTTTTGGGTACTACTCTGTTATCCCGTCAACGAATTTCGCCAAATTATACAAATCGCCAAACTAATAGCCAAATTATACATATTGACATAATTTTTATTTTTAATTACAAAAAAACAAATAATTAGTAGAATATTAATAAAAATATTAATAAAAAGTCGAAATAAAAATCACTTAATGACATTTTAAACACGTGAATCGCATTGAATGTCATTGAATGTGACATTCACGATCATCCATTATTGGCATTTAATCTTATAGTTTGGTGATAATTTTTTGGTCGACGGGATAACCTAGTACTATCATTTTTTGTATATAAATTTTATTTATTTTTTAAAAATGTATTCAGGTCTATCTTGATTTATATTATTCAATCTTTTAATAATTTTATTTTGTTTTTAAAAAAGCAATACCTACCATATATTTTTATTATTTAAATTTATTATTATTTTTTAACAAAAAAGGAAAAAAAAGTTGATACACAGTTTAAAATATGTCTGAATAACTAGTGTTCAAGCAAATAACTGTTTGTTTCATCCCTGATATTTTTGTCCTTCACAATGGCTAAAAAGACTGATCAGTAAATCAGATTATATATATGCAAAGAATAATTTACTGACAGTTTGAGATAAAAAAAATACCTTTCTTTTCTTTCTGAAGCCTGCAATTGGTAATAAATCTGCTAACATTTATAAGGCACGGAAGTTTTCTAATTGAATATAAAAAGAGAGAAAAAGAATAAATATAAATAAATGACATAACACAAATAAGACATAAAAGATGCAACATTTTTGTATTATCTTGAAGAAGATTTTTGTGTATTTAAAAAATTGGCCCTGGATGGTATTAACAAGTAATATCCATTATCATTTTTTTTTATGAAGATGAGAGTTTAAAAACTCACTTTATCCAGAAAATATATACAGGGTGTATCTAAACTACTGGGCAAAACTTTAAGGGGTGATAGTACACATCAAGACAAATAATATTAAATGGGAAAGTAAGGGTCCCAAACTTCTTCCGAAGGAGATAGACGCCATCATAGTTTAGGGTCCAAAATTTGAAATGATTATAAAAAACGGAAAAATTGGTCGATTCGTTTGCGGTTTTCACGAAAACTATTCTTTATGTCAGTATTGTCTTGAAAATAAATTATAAAGATAAATTTCAAAAAATGCCGATAGAGGGCGTTTTAGACTTTGGAGTAATGAACAACTATTTTTTACCGTTATTTTTTGCATTTCATTAATTTTTTTTAGAAGTTTAGACATAAACTTAAATTTTGAGCTCAAAATCTGTGGTTAAGTAGCGCAAACTGAACTGTGTTCAGTGGGAGTGGGTAGGTTCGAATTTCAAATGATTATAAAAAACAGAATAATTCGTCAATTGATTTGCAGTTTTCACTAAAACTATTCTTTATGTCAGTATTGTCTTGAAAATAAATTATAAAGATAACTTTAAAAAATTGTCGATAGAGGGCTCTTTAGACTTTGAAGTAGCGTACAACTATTTTTTACCGTCATTTTTTGCATATCATTAAATTTTTTTAGAAGCTTAGACATAAACTTAAATTTTGTGCTGAAAATCTGAATCGTTCAGAGTGGTTAAGTAGCGCAAACCGAATTGTGTTCAATGGGGTTGGAAAGGTTCAAATTTCAAATGATTATACAAAAGGAAAAATTGGTAGATTTGTTTGCGGTTTTTTCTAAAACCATTCTTTATGTCAGTATTTCCTTGAAAATAAATTTTAAAGATAAATTTCAAAAAATTCCGTTAGAGAGCGCCATAAACTTTAGAGTACCAAACAACAATTTTTAACTGTTATTTTTTGTATCTAAATAAATACTTCCAAAAACGCAAACGCCCTTACACAAACACAATTTATGTACATATATATTTTTCCAGTGTAAATTAAAAAAAAAAAAAAATATTGATAGAGAAACTTTTTTTTTTTTTTTTTTTTTTTAAACTTTTGGATAAGACAAGTTTTGAAATTAACGTCCTCAATATATACATTTGAGATATTAAATTTTAAATTTTATTTAGAAAAATGAATTGACAGTTCCTTTCTTTATTATATATATATATATATATATATATATATACATACATATATATATATATACCGTATATACTCGCGAATAAGTCGAGAAATTTTAGACGAAAAAAGAACTTCAAAGTAGGGGGGTCGACTTATACGCGAGACCTAAAAAATAATCTATAAATAAAATATCGGAAAATAGTTTGCTACAGAATCGTGCTGCAGCAACCCATTGTTTGTAGATCATAAAATCCAAAACAGTTCCAACCTCGACGATTCTGTATTTAAGATCATTTTTAGTTTATTTTTCAAAAAAACAATCTACCCTACCCTGCTGCAAAAAACAAAAAAAATGTGTATGATTTATGTCAAGAACACATTTTCAATACTAAAAAATGGAGATGGGCAAAATCGTCCATTTTAAAGAATCGTTCATCGAAAGGAACGAGTCATTCGAAGTCGTTCCGATAAAAGGCCGAATCTGAGGAAAATGAAACATATCCAAGAAAAAAGGAACGGTTCAAGAAAAAAAGGAACAAATCCGAGAAAACGGAGCAAATTTGAGAAAAAAGGAACGAGTCCAAGAAAAAACGGAATGAATCCGATTTTTCTTCGCCATTCTCCGATTGCGATTTATGACATTAAGCAGACCATACATTTTGGAATGATTTCGAGGAATCGTTCCTTTTCAGAGTCGTTTCATTTCGGAATGATTCAGAGGAGTCGATCTCTTTCGGACGATTCCGAGGGATCGATTCTTTTCAGAGTCGTTTCATTTCAGAACGAGTCCTAAGAATCGCTCCTTTTTGGAGTATGAACGAATCCGAGGAATCTATCATTTACGGGGAAAGTCAATTGGTTTTCCCTTTTGGAGGAGGGTCGACTTATACGCAGGTTTTGAATTTTTTCTTATTTTTAACAACATAAGTTAAGGGGTCGACTTATACGCGAAGTCGACTTATACGCGAGTATATACGGTATATATATATATATATATATATATATATATATATGTGAGTGTGTGTGTAAAAAAAGATTTAGAAAAATTGTTAATCTTTTAACCTATATACTCCACAATTATATTAGTTATAGAAACATATGATAAAGAAAAAGTATGTGATGAAATCGTATTCACATTTTAATGTACATGGATTCTATTATTTACCTTACACTTCTTGTTTTCACTATTTGTAAACTTGTTTTAAAATAGATTTGAAATTTCCAAATTATTAGCAGCCAAATCTCATGCAGATGATTTATTATTCAACATGCAAAAAATCCCTATATATATGTATTTTTAATTTTAACAATAGTTTATTATTTAACACAGATTTTATAATTCCATATAGTATGACAAATGAACTTTTTGATTTTCCTCGACTTCAATATAATTTCTTTACATTTTACCATGTGACAATTTTGGATCAAAATTATGTAGGCTTAAATGATATTTTATGACTGTGTTAGGTTATTGTAAAAATTGCTTGACTTTTCCAGTACTTCAAAATATCCACCCCCCCCCCCCTCTCTGATTTCTAATTTTTTCATGACTTCTAAATACATTGAATAACGTAATCACTATGGTATCTAAATTTGCTGTGACAAATATTGGATACTTTGATGTAACTGAATTCTTTTATTATTCCCAGTTGTTGTTGTTAAATAAATAAAGAACAATTTTAAACATTTTACCATCTGCATCGAGAGATATTCTTTCATAAATACCGAGTCCTGTTTTGTCTGGTGTATTTCATAATCCGCTGCGTATAATGTGTTGAAAAAATGGCTAGAAAATCCCCAGCTGCTGAACACAATTTTTTGAATTCAGCATCAATCTGTAATAAAACAAGGGGGGAAAATATGTTAAGCATGGATTATCATACAATTTTCAAAGCTAAAATAATTATTATTTAGAAAGGTTGGCAAAAAACGTGGGTTTTTTTCGGGGGGGGGGGGGGGCACTTTTTTTGGTTTATACCAGTTTTTTTAAAACATCCTTTCTTATTACATATTTGTGCACATTTATTGATAAAAATAAACATTGCTGGAATATGCAGGGCTGGGTTTTTGCCGGCAGAAATTAGTTTCTGCCATGCCAGTGGTAGAAAGTGGTTATAACCGGCAGAAACTGGCAACAAATGGCATAAACTAATTTCATGACATAATCTGAGACTTTTTTAGTAGTATTAAATTGCTTATATACATTTTATTAAGAATAAATTGCGAATAAAATATTGTAAATAGTTCAAATTAAAATATAAATGAATTTGTAATAAAATTTGATAGTTTTGAATCTTTCAAGATAGAATCAACCATATTATATGCAGAAAATTGAAAATTATGAAAATGAGATTAAGGACACTGCAGTTGTTAAAATTGTAAATAAATATCATGATTTATAAAAAAGTTAAATATTTGTTACAAATGCTAAAATTTATTGCTATTGCTTTAGATAAAAGTAAAAAACATGACTGTTCTATTGCAGCTGCTCATAAAATTTGCTTAACCTTATTTAATAATGGAAATATCATGGAAATTTACAAATGCAAGATTCAATTCACATTTATTGCATCGTTAGCTTTTATGCTAGCTTATTTACTTCATCCTAAATATTTGGGATAAAAATTGATATTTAAGTCTAAAAGATGGGCAAGAAAATACTTTTTTTTTTCTTTCAGAAACATATTTCGCCAAGGAAGACCTAGAAAATGTTTTGCCTTCTATGGGTAGCTGCTTCTAGAAACAAATAACGGTGAAAATGAGAATTTTTCAAAATTTACATCATCAATAATGACATTACCCGCCAGTAATGCTGGTCTTGAAAGAATATTTTCAAACTTTTTTTTTTTTCATTCAGAACAAATTAAAAAGCTGTCTAGGTTAAGAAAAATTAGCAAAATTAATACTATAATATGGAATGTTCTAATATATTAATTTTTCCAGAAAAACAAATTTGTTCTTTCAATATTTTAAAATAACAGTATAAAATATTTAATCCATTTTTTATCTTTTATTTTTGCACTACAATTATTTACTTATATGTTTTTACAAAAACTATTTCTCTTTGTAGTAGATAATTTTTAAGTTATAATGTTAAAAGATTATAGAATTTTTCGTAAATTTCTCTTTTTTAAAAATTTAATTAGAAATTCAACCATAAACAGTAATCGTATTACCATTATGAAAATTTCTGTTTTTCAAGTGGCAAAAAATTATTATATTAACAAAATATGTTTGTATGATCCATTTGAAAATTTTTGCTACTTTGAATAACATTCAAAATACTTATTTTAATTTTTTAACTAAATTCTCTACATATTAAATACATATGTTATTTATGAATAATTGCATTTATTAGTATTATCTCTAAACTAGTTTCGGCCATGCCGGTTTTTACCGGTTATAACCACTGGTTTTAACCACCCTGGCAGAAACTTGCCAGCCTTGAATATAAGTATTGTAACTTCATTTTAAAATAATTTACGTTAAATAATTACAGTGAATTTATGTAGAAAATTTTTAAAAAATCATATTTTAATTTAAACAGTATTAGCAAAGTATTATTTAAAAAAAAATAAAAATAAACTGCACTACATAATGAAGCATTGACACTCTGAAAATATTTATAACAATCTTTTGATTACTAATAATAAACATTTGGATGCAATTTGATAAATATAATAAATACAATTTTATTCCAGAATAAGTTAGAACAAATATTTAGACTCGCTTTAAAAAAAAAAGAAAATGTGCTAAGGTTTTACCTGTCCCTCATCTTGATATTGCATTTTTAGAAAATCATGTTTCTTTTAAAAAAATTTTTGATTAATAATAAATTATTATTTTTTAGGGGTCCAAAATAAATATATTCAGTTCTTTAGTATTTTTTTCTGTGTTTATCATACTTTTGTTGGTAAGTGAGTAAATTTTGAAAATAATTAAAAGATTAGGCAGCCCAATATAATTTTTTTTTTTTTGCAATCAAGTGCAGCTTGTTTAGCGCTTTTCCGGTGCATGCAAAAGTGTGAATTAAAAAATTGAACGACTCTAAATAAAGATATATTGATATTAGAGATTAAAAAAATTAGGGGGCTATTTGATATCATATTTTTATTGAATACACCAAGTTTCATCAAAATCGGAGTTCATGGGTGTACCAGTGTGGTTGAATTGACATGGAATGACCCTGCCCAAAAATGATAATTTTTTTCATTTCTTTAAGAAAAAGAACATGAAACTATTCAATCATGTTTTAATTTAATTGTATTTCTAATTTTTATATCATAAAATGATTCGAAATTAATGTTACTTGATTTATTATATTTAAAAATTATGTATTTTGCTGCTTTCTTTTTCCCTTTCTAAAGGCAATAACAATTTTTTTTTTTTTTTTTTTTTGCAAAAGTGCCCTTTTATGATGCAGTAGTGCCCTTTTTAATGAATAGCACCATGCCCTTTTTATATCTATAGAGAACACTAATTTTGTCATAATTCCATTAAATATAATTCTTAAGAATGTGTAATATAAGTAGAACTATGAAATGTAGAAGTTTAAAACACATTTTTTGAGTATATTTTCTGTTTTCGAAGATTTATATTTTTCAGACATAATGCCTTCACATTTGACTACTAGCAGTTATAAAGACTTATTTATTTGAAAAATTAAATAAAAATTTATAACTTTTTTAGTAGTAAATTATTAAAAATATATTAAAAATAAATTAATTTAAATTTAATATGGATTCAATACAAATTAACACTTTAAAAATAAAAGCCGTCTTTTTTCAATTTTAGCCCGCTCTTTTTAAGTGGATAAAACCAAAAAAAGCCGGCCGGCTTTTTTTGGCCCGGCTAAAAGCCGGCAACCCTGCTTTAAAGCGTAATGAAATATGTAAAAAAATATGAAGTACGTAAAAAATTAGTTAAGAAATAAATATTTTTTAAACATGTCCATTTTTTATTATTAAATTAAATTATTATTATTCTGAAAACACATTCAAAACTGAAAATTAAAATAGATAGATTGGTTGGTAGGCAGTGTTCTCACTGACATTTGACCAATGTCAGTAATTTGGCTAATTAAAAATAAAAAACATTCGCCAAATGAGAAAAGTATTAGCAAAAAAAAAAAAAAATTTGCCGTGTAGAAAAAAAAAAAAAAAAAAAAAAAAAAAAACTTTAATCTTTTAATTTTTTTTTCAATATGTTCTAATGTAACCAAAACTTTTATAAATGCGACAATGATTGTTCTTAATCTAATTTCAACTATCCACTAAAAATATAATAAAAATAAGTATATATATTAAAAATATGTTTTATATACATATGCATAATGCATATGTATGTAAAAAAAAAAAAAAAAAGAAAAAAAAGAAAAAAAAGAAAAGAAAAAAGAAAGAGAAAGCAAAACTGAGCACTAGCAATTTGGCGAATCTAATCGCTTATTTACTCGCCAAATGAAGAATTTAGTAGCAATTTGGTGCAATGGCGAGCGACAGCGAGAACACTGTTGATAGGTAGCATACTTTTATAACTCTGAGGACAGAAAAGCAAATTTAAACAATTAGAATTTAAAAGGAACTGAAAGTAGATAAGTTTTTTTTTTCATTTCAGTTTATTTTCATTAATGAATTATTAAAAAGGAAAGACTATTAAAAAAAATTTAAATTAATGCTGATTTTTTTTTTTTTTTTTTTTTTTTTTTTTTTTGTATATGAATATTTTAAACTGAAGTCATTATAATTTTAATAAAGAAAGAGAAAAAAAAAATCTTTTTTAACTACTAAATAAATATCTATAAAGTATTATAGCATTACCTATTGATGGTAGAATGTATTATTTATAGTATATTAAGAAGGCATTTAGCCCACATTTTTTTACTCAATATTATGTTCTCTGTGCACCAACCAAATTTATTCAGAAAAAAAGAGAAATAGATCTCTCAAAATATACAAATAAATTAATTATTATTTACCTTAGATCTTTCGGATGCCCTCGCATCCAATTTGAAAGGAGTATAAAAGAAGATAATTCATTAGAAATGGAAAACATTAAAATAATAACAAAAATAGTCTGCGTGTACAAAGTCGCGATGAATTCATCAAAACACCAAGGATACCTGGTGTACCAGAGTGCCGAATATTATAAGAAATGACGTCATTACAAACAGTTTCATTGTTAACCGTTTACACGCCGAATTAATATCGCAATGTAATAATAATTTTGTTTTTCCTATACTACAGCTTCAAATGTTTTAATTCATGCATACAAGTTTAGAAAATAACAAAAAAAGTATTTCTGTAGTTTTTGGCTGTTTTAAATTCAGTGTTCGCAGTTTGGAACATGATTATTGATTGACAACATATGCAAATAATAACAAATTATTTTCCGCTATATGCTATTGTATATTATTCGTGAATATTGTCTCGAATTCCAAAAACATTTAGATTTCTAGCGGTCAAATGTAAGAACTATAGAGAAAACGATAAAAGCAAATAATATATGTTTTATGCAAATTAATAAATTTACATATTCCTTATATCTGTGATAAATGCTTAAACATAAATATTTTTCTTTTAAAAAGTTTAAATCAACCTTATATTTTATAGAAAAATAAGGACATCATTATTATGTTGGAAAATATATGTTTTGTGTTACAAATAATGCAATGTTCCCATTTGGGAACATTGGCGTTTAAACGGTTAAGCAAAATTTCGAGGGATTCACGGATAACTGAAGAGTATGTTTTGATATTGAAAAGATTATGTTAGCTTTATCAAAATATTTTCTTTTCGTTGCATTCTAGATAAGGCTGTAGGCTGTACTAGGCTTGTTGTATTGTATATCCGAAAAATACTCTCTCAGTCTTACTTTTAATCTTCGAAAATTAATATATTATAGAATTTTGATATTATATATAAAATCATAATTGAAATTAGGGATGCACCGAATAGTGATTTTGGCCGAATACCGAATGCCGAATATTCGGCCGACAGGTGAACCGAATACCGAATATTCGGCTGGCCGAATAGTAATTGTTGGGTCGAATACCGAATATTCGGCTAGCCGAATAGTTAACTATTCGGCCGAATACCGAATATCGGCTATTCGGCTCCCTATTCGGCTTTCCAAATATTTTTTATATTTCAAAATTTAAAGGTATTAAAATGTTACTTTTTAAAACAGTTTTACATAATATTTAATAAAAGAAACTTACATTTTGATAAACAAGAGCTTTTAGTATTGAGAAAAATCTAGCTTGAGTTATTTAAGAAGTGCAACTATGAAACTTTAATTAATAAAATTTTCTACGAATCAAAACAAACATTTTAAAATCAAATAATGAAAAAATGGCCGAAGAAAAATTTTACAGTCTGATAATTGTCCTTTTTAAATAACTCAAGGCAGATTTTTTTCAATATAAAGTACAAATACTTTCAACTTAATTCTGAATAAAGGTATATTTGGCTCATCGTTCTTTTCTTATGAATGGTGGTATTTTCCACCCTTCTCATCTTATCATATTTCACAGAAACCAAAGCATGTGAGTTGAAAATATTTTATCTTATTTATTGTTAATGTAATAAACGAACACACAAGTTTTGACCTAGAGTGAGATGAAATACAATGTACTTATGACTCAATAAGTTGATTATGATTATGGTTTCATGAACAAAATTTGTCTGCCTTGATAGCTATTACTAATCTCAAAAGTTAACAGATTATTTACTAAACAAAATTTAGAAACTTGTATCAGCATATAATTTATTCCTAAGGAGAATCCTAATAAATCACCATTTTAATCCTTCTCATGGCTAATTTTCTTAAGTTATACTTTACAAACAGCAAATAAATAATGTAAAAACATTCTATTTTATTTAAAAATGATTTTGTTTCTAAATATTTTAAATATAAATTAAAAAATTGACGGATAAAAGTAGAAATAGTAAAAAGTTTTTGAAAGGTTTTATTAAGTATTGGATTCGGCCGAATACTTTGATATTCGGCCATACCGAATATTCGGCAGGCCGAATAGTTTCATATTCGGCCAAGCCGAATATTCGGCTCAACCGAATAGTTTAATATTCGGCCTAACCGAATATTCGGTAACATGGCCGAATACCGAATAGATACCGAATATTCGGTGCATCCCTAATTGAAATATTTAAAGAAATAAATTATGTATTTTCAATTTTAGAGGAAATAAATTTACTTTAAATACTTAATTAAAATTAAATAACCAATTTATAATTTTAATAAAATTTGAATGTCTTTTAGTACATACAGCTAATTAGAAATTTTTAATATAATTTTATTTCAAAAATTTTAATTTGTGACATTATTAGCAATAATCATGTCTTACACATTGTTTTAAATGTAATGTTTTAAACAGTTGTTTTAAACATAACAACCCTGACAAAAATGCAAATTATTTACAACAATTAATAACATAACATGATAATCTTTAAAATTTTAGTCAAACTGTTAAATATATATATGTATAATGATTAAGGAGATTACTTTTGAGAATTAAAATCAAAACATGAAGTTGAATAAGAGACTATTAAAAAATTGGGTTCTAGTTATAGCATTTTAATAATACTAATCTTTTTTTTTTTTTTTTTTTTCTGTTGTTTGCAGAATTTAATGATAAAAAATTTTGACTTTGTATTATCACTCAAAAAACAAAACCTTGAGCAGTATGTGAAATTTATTTTTGAATAACTCCGGGGGAAAAAAATCATCAAATATTTATAATTAGAAATTAAATGTTTGTTTATAAAGGTTTTCAAAGTTATAATCAATGTTTCACATTGTAGAGCAATTTATTCTTTGAACATAAAATAATTACTAATGCTGTTTAAATTAAGATAACAATATTTTCAATTTTTTACATAAATTGACAATAATTATTTAATTAATTTTTTTTTTCAAATGAAGTTATGCTACTTATATATCCAACAATGTCTATTTTCATCAATAAATATGCATGTATTTGAGATAAGAAATTAAAAAAAAAAAAATCTGGCTTAAACTAAAAAAAAAACAGGTATTTTTCCAACCCTAATTTTAAATACTTAAAAACGGATAAATAAATAAAACTAAAAATAAAATTAGAACTAATGTTTGAGGTTACTGATATGCAGATTTACTAGATTCACAATTATTATGATTTTCATTACATTATTATTATTATTTTGCCTGAGATTAAATAAGGAAGCATTTAAGACAGAAAATACATTTTTAATCACACTGCTATAATGTCAGACAAAATTTGAGAGCTGAAAATGGAGAGGGGGGGGGGGCAACTTATGCAAAAATCGGTTTAGTTATAAGTATATACTGCAATTGTTTTTATTGAAATGGAGAGGAATAAAGCCCTATAAGCCCCTACTTAGCTTTGCCCTTAATAAATGTTTTTGGCTTCCTGACTGGTTTGATTGCCAGATTATAAAATTTACAAGGCAGTGTTACAGTTATTATAATAATAATAATAAAATGAATTAAACATTGAAATTTTATTAACCACATTAAAATAATTTAAAAGCAGCTATTTGTAAAATGTTGGTGTTATTACATTTTGTTAAAAAATTTAGTCTGAATATTTAGATTTTCAATAAGTCAAAATATTTTTCGCACTATAAACATTTTTGAAATCACATTTTTGGAAATATCTACATGGGGTGTCCATTATTGGAAAATGATTTTTTTTAATATGACATAAAAAGTGCATTAACTGATACAAAACAAATCGATATTATTAATTACACAAAATAATGTGAGTGGGGCCGGGTCTTTTAATAATAAAAAGGCAAAAGGACATGATTTTCAGAATCTAGATGTCTTTCAAGAGGGTCGGACAAAAACCAGTCTCAAATTTCCGATCCGTGTAGATCTAAGGTAATTTTCTTACATGTGAGATTACATACTACATTGAGAATAAGAAAGTTATTAAAGAGACCGAAAACAAGTACTTACCATATAGTTTTGGGGTATCCTCATTCGCAATTCTATTCAGTATCAGGATCTGTTGGATTATGAAATTAAATTTCGGGTATAGCGTAACAAAAGCCTTAGCGTAAACAAGCGCCATGTCAGTCTTCGTTAGCAGAAGATAGGTATCCCGCCAAACCAGCCGAACGTCATGTGACTAGATTACAACCAATGAACATTCATCTCAGATAGTTCCGTTTAACTACGTCAAAAAACTTCCGGTTTTCATTTAAAAAGGAGCATTTTATAGATCGCTACTATAAACATGATTTAAAAGACCGGTTTTTTCCGAAAAGCGTTCTTTTTCGATAAAACTGCCGCTCTGAAGGAATGATTGTCCTGCCAAGAGATTTCGCTCCTTTGTTGACTGAGGAATTCACTCTTTTGATTTAATCAAATTAACATCAAATTAGATAAGAGCGAAACTAATTTGATTATCACTGATTTCAGATTGAACTTAAGATTACAAAGTAGGTAAATATATGTATGTATGGGGTCAGGTGGGCAATTATGACCACCCTTATAATGGAAAAAAATTGTATATTGTAAAATTTTATTTCACGCTGAAATATTAATCTTATAATGTAGACATTCTTTAGACATTCTTTATCACTAGCCTAAAGCATTTTTTAGATCCAAATAGCAATTTCAAAAAAGTCTACCAAAATATTTAATAATCAGATTTGATAGTTTCGAGTTCTAATGGTCTTAATTACCCCCCAAATAAATGTGTATAGGGAAGTATAAAGGGGAAATACAGTGGACATAATTTCCCCTAGTGGTTTTCATTACCCCAAACTTTTGTGATTATGAGTTTTCGCTGGAGTAATTATAACAATCCTTTTGACTTAAAAAAAGGGGGAGATGTGAATTAAAACTTTTAAGAAATGTTTTTAAAGGGTCAAAATTACTTCCTATGTTCTGAAAAAAAAAAAAAACACTTTTTCAAATAGAAATAATTAAAAAAAAAATAAAGTTGAAAACGTAAAAGGTAGTCTTAATCAACCCTCCTGGCCCTACGCTTTTAACAGAGGGAAAAATATTTTTAAAAAATAAAAAATTCTATAATAAAAAGTATCGATTCAATTAATGGAAGTTATCTAAAAGTTACTAATTCTGTAGTTTCCAACAACTACAACTTTTGTTACCTCCATTTATTAATCGAAGTCTTGGCGCTATTAATTCACACAAGTATGCAAATCAATAAACGGAAGATTTCATTTCGAAAATGGTAATAGCAAAAATTGTAGCAATTGGCAGTTATATAATTATTCTGAAATGAATGATACTGTCTTTCGGCAAATAATTTTTGGGCTTCGAATAATAGAAAAAGAAACTTAATTTTTGTTTCACAAAAAAGAATTGTTTTATTCTTAACACTTTCCAACATAATTGAAAATTGTTATGAATTCGTTTAGTCTGTCCGTGCTCTAACTAAAGTAAATTTAGTCCTATTGCAATGAAAAGGATGTATGTTTTGGGGATTTACTATGTCATGTTCGATATTTAAAATGAAGAGTGTTATATTTACATCTAATGGGACACGCAAAAGAATTATGTCGCATTTCGGTTTATTGGGGGAAAATCATTGCAGAGTATTTTAATTATATTACACTATTTTAAACATATTGAAACTGATATACATTCCTGAGCTGCAATACAAGTTTTTAATTATAGAAGAAGATGTTCATAGAATATATTATACATTTACAGGGACACACAAAATTTTCTTGGCTTACAAAAAACAAAGAACAATAACTGAACTATTGAAACCCACGAACAATAAATGTCGGAAGTGGTTTTTCAGTTCTGGTATGTGTTTTAAATTTAACTAATATTAAATATTACTTCCAGTTGAAGAATTTTATAGTTCTTATACATGGCTGCACAAAATTTTCCAAAGAGATCCGTTTATTTGCACAAATTCCGGAATGAAAATTTTCAACTGTGATATGCGTTTAAAGCTTAAAGTGAAGTACCGTTTAGCATGCTACGTAGTATACATATATATAGGTAAATCATATTCAGGGCAGCAAAAAAATCGTATATTTTCTCAATTATTCATGGTAAAAGCAGAAATTTTGTTTTCAAATATGTTATATTAATATGTTATGATGTCCAATTTGTTCATTTGAACATCATTTTCCACTTCAGTTAACTGCGAAATTTTGTCATAATATTGTGAATGTAATGGAAAATGTTTCATAATCTATGCTGTACGCATGAGATTAATTTCTGGCCTTTCCTTTAATTTCATTTCTGGTGAACTTATGTAAGTAAAATAAAAGAAATTCAAAACAAGTAAGTTGATTAATTTGATACCAGTATTAGAAGTGAGGGCAGCTCACTAGTCTAGAAACGCTGGATGATGTTAGTGTTATGTATGATGGCCGATTATTTGCACGAGGGGTATAGGCCCTAGGGGAAATGGCAGTCTTCCTAAGGGATCCTAACCTGTATTTAAGCCATGGAATTAAGAAAGAGGAACTGGCATATCCTTAAAATAAAGAAGCTGCAACTGTAACCGTTTGTTCTGGGGTTCATTACTACCGCAGAAAACTTCCACTAATAAATTTAAATAATGAATTTCTGTTTATTTTAACGCCTCATGAAATGAAAATTTCAATACAAACTAACGGCAAGAACTCATATTCATTTTTAATGGTGTAAGTTTGCTTCAGCGATAGTAGTTCTGTAACTTTCTAAGACAAAGACAATCTATTTTCTGTGTCAGAGAAAAGACTGACATAGAAAATGGGGTGTGAATACATGGGCACAAAATACATGGGCAAACTGACACCAGTTAAAAAACCTAGGAAATTTTTACCACAATTGTCAGAGAATTTTCTCTTTAATAATTCGTTTAAATTAGACGACATTTTCCATTCATGTTTATTGGTGGAAGTTTTCACCAGCGGTAACCAGAAACTGTTGATCGGTTTAACAGAAATATCCGTTATCCTGTGATAACCTCCTCATTTACTTCACTCGTAACTGCTAGCCAATAGACTAAAAGCCTGTCTCAGTAACAGAATGTCTTCTCTTTATTCATACCTCATTTATTCAACCATGGTTTCCGAGAGTTTGAAGAAAACCATGGTAAACTCCGAACGGTTAGGCCGACGGTCCGATTGATTTTGAATTCAGCTCCTTCCGTCTAGCAGATTCAAGAGCAGAACCTCTCAGCCACTGGTAAGGCAAAAATACTGGATTAAAGGAATAATACACTATTACCGAGTTATCAATCAATTGCGGCACAAAACTGAACATTGAAAATTTAAAAAACAGATACGAAACACAAATTAGTAAAGAAATTAGAATATTTAAATATAATTAAAAAAAATATTCGATAACAAATGGATAACATATAATATACTTGGGGTGTCTAATCTGTTTTTATAAAATAAGAGAAGTGTGCTATCCATCCAAATGAAAACTAATTGCGGTAGAACATGTGGTTGCAAGCCACTTATTTAGTCAATGATGCGCGATGTTTCATCATAACTGAACTAGGTTTTATGGTTATAATTAAAAAAATAACAATATTCTCATGAAAACCTGTTTATATGTAAATTGTTTTGTATGAAATGGGTTAGCATCAGAAAAAGTTCTTGAAAAACAAGGTTTTCAAGCATGTTACCATATTGATTGGCAATCGCAATCCAAAATGTGGAGTGCTAAGTAGATATTGCTATTGGGCATAAAAGAAGGTTCTACTTTTTTTTTATGATATTAGAATTATGACAAATATGAACATGTCTGCTAAAAGTTTCATTATAATATACTTCAGTTTTTTTTAAATTATGACCCATTGTTCAACTCAACGTCTATTTCTTCAGAACTATTTTTGCAATTTTTTATATTAAACGTGATTTGCGACCCTATATTCTATGGCAATTTTTCATTCTCTCGATACATACTATCACTTCTCTGATTTTATAAAAACAATTTAGATTCACCTTGTATATACAGGGTGTATCTAAACTACTGGGCAAAACTTTAAGGGGTGATAGTACACATCAAGACAAATAATATTAAATGGGAAACTAAGGGTCCCAAACGTCTTCCGAAGGAAAAAGGCGTCATCAAAGTTTAGGGTCCAAAATTTGAAATGATTATAAAAAACGGAAAAATTGGGCAATTCGTTTGCGGTTTTCACGAAAACTATTCTTTATGTCAGTATTGTCTTGAAAATTAATTATAAAGACAAATTTCAAAAAATGCCGATAGGGGGCGCTTTAGACTTTGGAGTAACGAACAACTATTTTTTACCGTTATTTTTTGCATCTCATTGAGTTTTTTTAGAAGTTTAGACATAAACTTAAATTTTGAGCTCAAAATCTGCGGTTAAGTAGCGCAAACTGAACTGTGCTCAATTGGAGTGGGTAGGTTCAAATTTCAAATGATTTAAAAAAAAAACAGAATAATTGGTCAATTGATTTGCGGTTTTCACTAAAATTATTCTTTATGTCAGTATTGTCTTGAAAATAAATTATACAGATAAATTTCAAAAAATGTCGATAGAGGGCGCTTTAGACTTTGGAGTAACGTACAACTACTTTTTACCGTTATTTCTTGCATCTCATTAAATTTTTTTAGAAGCTTAGACATAAACTTAAATTTTGAGCTGAATATCTAAATCGTTGAGAGTGGTTAAGTAGCGCAAACTGAACTGTGTTCAATGGGGGTGGAGAGGTTCAAATTTCAAATGACTATAAAAACCTAAAAATTGCCCCCCCCCCCCCCCCGATTCGTTTGAGGTTTTTTCTAAAACCATTCTTTATGTCAGTATTTCCTTGGAAATAAATTTTAAAAATAAATTTCAAGAAATTCCGTTAGAGGGCGCCTTAAACTTTAGAGTATCCAACAGCAATTTTTAACTGTTATTTTTGTATCTAATTAAATGCTTGCAAAAGCTTAGACTTAAATTTTGAGCTCAAATTTTGGATCGTTGGGAGGGGTTAAAAAGGGCAAACTGAACTGTGTTCAGGAGTTGAAATGTTACCCTGCCCACCCTACAAACACAGTTCAATTTTTCGCTACTTAATTAGTCACAACGATTCAGATTTTGAGCTCAAAACTTAAGTCTAAGCTTTTACAACATTTATTTAGATAAAAAAAAAATAACGGTTAAAAGTAATTATTGGTTAGTCTAAAGTTTAAGGCGCCCTCTAACGGAATTTTTTGAAATTAATCTTTAAAATTTATTTTCAAGGAAATACTGACATAAAGAATGGTTTTAGAGAAAACCGCAAAGGAATCGACCAATTTTTCCGTTTTTTATAATCATTTGAAAATTGAACCTCCCCACCCCCATTGAACACGGTTCAGTTTGCGCTACTTAACCACTCTCAACGATTCAGATATTCAGCTCAAAATTTAAGTTTATGTCTAAGCTTCTAAAAAAATTTAACGAGATGAAAAAAAATAGCGGTAAAAATAGTTGTACGTTACTCCAAAGTCTAAAGCGCCCTCTATCAACAATTTTAGAAAATTAGCTTTATAATTTATTTTCAAGACAATACTGACATAAAGAATAATTTTAGTGAAAACCGCAAATCAATTGATCAATTACTCTGTTTTTTATAATCATTTGAAATTTGAACCTACCCACTCCCATTGAACACAGTTCAGTTTGCGCTACTTAACCACAGATTTTCAGCTCAAAATTTAAGTTTATGTCTAAACTTCTAAAAAAACTCAATGAGATGCAAAAAATAAGGGTAAAAAATAGTTGTTCGTTACCCCAAAGTCTAAAGCGCCCTCTATCGGCAATTTTTGAAATTTGTCTTTATAATTTATTTTCAAGACAATACTCACATAAAAAATAATTATCGTGAAAACCGCAAACGAATCGACCAATTTTTCCGTTTTTTATAATGATTTCAAATTTTGGACCCTAAACTTTGATGGCCCCTATCTCCTTCGGAAGACGTTTGGGACCCCTATTTTCCCATTTAATATTATTTTTCTTCATGTGTACTATCACCCGTTAAAGTTTTGCCCAGTAGTTTAGATACACCCTGTATATACATTATTGCACTTTAATGCTATGTGCTTTGTAAGCAATGTAAGCAATTTTATGTAGGCAACACCTTAAATTTAATAATGCAATCCTATCACTACTTTAATTTGGATTATGTTTATGCTTGCTCGAGAATCTACTGTGACATTAAAGATGGCAGATATATGGCAGGACTTTTAATATCGAAACATTAAAGATGATGACGCACTCATGTTATGCAATCATAAATGTTTCATATTTTAGCCTTACTTGTAATAGCTTAATATACAGAACATATTGCAACTTTATTCCTTTCAAATTACAAACGACGGAAATTTTGTTTTAAATGCTTTTTTTTAAATTTCTAGATAAGTAAATAAAAAAAAATGAATATTTGTATTAAAGTTTTAATAAGATAACTGAGTAGTGAAATCTTTCGTATGAAAATGATGTAAAAAAAATAATGTATGCATGTGCATAAACATACACTATATGGCAAAAGGTGACCGGCTACTTGTGATTTTAAACATTATGTTAAATATCTAGAAAAATACATGAAGAATTATCCTGAATCTCTATGTGTGAAAACATAATAGTATAGGTCATTCATTTCCGTGAAGATTTTCACCCGAAACTCTACAGGGGATAGTCAACAAATTGAAAGAGAACGAATATCTTTTGGATAACTTTGTCAAAACTAATGTAGCAAAAGCGTTCAAAATGTAGATTATGATTAAGTGGTTTATTATTATAAACTGCGTTCATTTTTATGAAGATAGCCTATATAATCGTAGATTTTTGCTTATAATTTGCAGAGTTCTTAATATAAAATAATACACTATCTACCAAAAAGTATTTGTACACTTTCAGTTTTTGACACTTTGTAAAATATTTAAAAATATACTGGTCGGATTCTTCTGGAACTTCAGAAATATAAAGATTATGTTTCACTTTATATTTATTTACATTCATTTGTTAAGCGGGTAATTAGGGGGCCGGCAAAAAAACAAAGAATAATAGAAATATTTGGGATCGCCCTGTACATGAAAATGCACGAAACGACTTATCGCTTTAGAATACAAATGTATGAATACAGTAGAATATGTACACTAATTTTTGTGAGAATAGCATGCATATTTATGGCGATAGAGCGATTTTTTTGAAAAATTCAAAAAATTCTGGTATGTTTTTTGTTTATATCATGCTGGGTTTTTGACCAAATTTAACGCAAATTTCAGAAAAATTGGCAAAGTGCAGTAGAAAAAATGTAGCGCAATTGGAATATAAATATATTAAATATTTTTTGAAATATGAGTAGTTTTATGAAATAATTTTTATCTGCGCATGCGCGAACGATAAAAACAATTCTTTTACATCATTTAATAGTCAATTCTATGGAGTAACTTATAAAAAAAATCCAATGAAATATCGTGAAAATTCAAAAAGATATCATTATTATAAGTAAGCTGTTTTTACATTGCTCACTAAAAACGGCTGAATGATAAGGGATTCTCCACAAATTGACATTTTTTATTGACTGACTTTTAGGAAAAAATTAGTATTTAATGTATACAATATCTAATACAATATTTCTGTTAATAAGTATCTTGACATCTGTGATGGAAAAGAATAAAAGCCCTTTTCCTTTTCTATCACAGGTGTCAAGATACTTATTAGCAGCAATATTGTATTCATTAAATAGTACTAATTTTTTCCTAAAAGTCAGTTAATAAAAAATGTCAATTTGTGGAGAATCCCTTATCATTCAGCCGTTTTTAGAGAGCAATGTAAAAACAGCTTACTTATAATAATGATATCTTTGTGAATTTTCACGATATTTGATTGGATTTTTTTAATAAGTTACTCCATAGAATTGACTATTAAATGATGTAAAAGAATTGTTTTTATCGTTCGCGCATGCGCAGATAAAAATTATTTCATAAAACTACTCATATTTCATAAAGTATTAAATATATTTATATTCCAATTGCGCTACATTTTTTCTACTGCATTTTGCCAATTTTTCTGAAATTTGCGTTATATTTGGTCAAAAACCCAGCATGATATAAACAAAAAACATACCAGAATTTTTTGAATTTTTCAAAAAAATCGCTCTATCGCCATAAATATACATGCTATTCTCACAAAAATTAGTGTACATATTCTACTGTATTCATATATTTGTATTCTAAAGCGATAAGTCGTTTCGTGCATTTTCATGTACAGGGCGATCCCAAATATTTCTATTATTCTTTGTTTTTTTGCCGGCCCCCTAATTACCCGCTTAACAAATGAATGTAAATAAATATAAAGTGAAACATAATCTTTATATTTCTGAAGTTCCAGAAGAATCCGACCAGTATATTTTTAAATATTTGACAAAATGTCAAAAACTGAAAGTGTACAAATACTTTTTGGTAGATAGTGTATTCCTTTCCGAAAATATGACAAACAGCATTGTATATAATACCCTGTAATCAGAATTACAATATAATAAAAAATGGGTGAAAATGAGCAGGTTAGTTAAATAATCTTTCATTGCGCATGCGTGAAGGCTGTCAAAATTTCATTTGCATATTGTGTTAATTAAATATATAGAGTAACTTTCCAGAAAGTCTCAAAATCGTAACTTAATAATTCTGAAAATGATCGTCTGTACAATAAGCTCAAAATTCGTTACTCCCAAAATGAAGCAAAAAGATGAGGGGCTGTATCCATTTTTCATTGATTAGTGTCAATATAGAACACACAATATGGCTCGTATTTGGATACAGCCCCTCATTTTTTGATTCACTTAGGGAGTAACAGATTTTGAGCTTATTCTACAGATGATGACTTTAAAAATTTTCATGCTATGAATTTTGAGACATTCAGGAAACTTGCGCTATATATTCAGCTATCATAATTTGCAAATGAAATTTTGATAGTCTTCACACATGCGCAATAAATAAAATTATTTAGTAAGCCTGCTCATTTTTCATCCAATTTTTATTATTTTTTAATTTAGATTTCAGGGTATTGTATACAATGCTGTTTGTTAAATTGTAGGAGAAGAACATTATTTTATAATAAGAGCTCTGCAAATTATAAGCAAAAAGCTTAAAAAAAAATTGGACTGTTTTTATAAAAACCTTAATTTCTCTACGAGTATACATGCTATTTACATAAAAATGAACATAGTTTATTACAATAAGCAACTTAATCACAATCTAAAGTTTGAACGCTTTTGCTGCATTAGTGTTGACAGGGTTATACGAAAGATATTCGTTCTTTTTCAATTTGTTGACGGTTTCCTGAAGAGTTTCAGGAAAAAAATCTTCACGGAAATTTGTGACCTGTACTATTATGTTTACACACTTAGAATTTCAGGATAATTTATGATGTATTTTTCTAGATATTAAACAAAATGTCTCAAATCGCAAGTGGCCGGTCACCTTTGGCCATATAGTGTATCCACCTTGAAACTTTTTGAATCAGAACATGCAAATTTTACAAATGTTTAACAAATTATTAGTTTTAATATTTGTTAAACATTATTTAGTTAAAAGTAGCAGAAAGTATTTAAATTAAATAAATGTTCTTCCGATACGGCTTAATTTTTATGGTATTTTAGGGAATTTTCTTTTTTGATTAAATAACGACAGAATCTTTTTTTAAAATTAAAGTTTTGTACACTTGCTTAGGCGTGTAAATAATGGCATGCAAAAATAATCTAATTTTAATCGATCTAAGTTCCTCTGAATTATACTATGCAGGGCCTGCATATTAAATCTGTGCGTTTGTAATTGCGCTCTCAATGATCTGCTGAAATTCACACGAATTCTTCGAAAGCAGAGTGCACATTAATTGAGGATTAAAAAGGAAAATGCTGAAAACACAAAATAGTAAGTTTTTCAAGAGAGCGAAAAAATGAAAAACTCCGACTTCTGGTGCTTGCAGCATTTTCAAATTCACTTATTTGGGTTTTTAAATCAACACTTTGATGTTTAGGTACCTAGAATCCTTTCGTTCAGCGTTTAAGTACGTAATGTTATCATTTGTAACTCTTTGCTACATTTATAAATTTAATATTTTCCACTTTGCTTGAAAATATCATATTGATGTAAACACGAACAATCTGATCAAGTTGTGTAATGGCTGATAATCACTGCGCATTTTATTACTGGCACTTTCAGCGTTATTCACATCACTTTCTGTGGCACATTTAAACAGCGATTTTTTCTACACTTTTTTTAACTATTTCTATGAAGGTCAGTACTTCAAACCTCTGCTATGGCTTTGCCTGTTTATGGTAGCATATAAAACATTTTCCGTTGAATAAATAAATAAATAAATAAAGGTTAAAAGGTTTTCGCTTTTTGATATTTTTAACGTTTTTTATTCTTAGTCCTCAATTATTGCTGGGGTTTCCTTAACTCATAACATTTGATTGCATAACATGACGAATAATATTATTCATTAAATTATATTTCATAAACGTATTTGATAATTGATAAAACTCAAAAAAAATTTTATTAGTACAAATATCTTAAGTATGCATAGATTTTCAATTCAAAACGTTATTTTTAAAATTAATATAATTTTAATTATAATTAATATTGAAAATGTTCCAGATTTATTATAAATTTATTAATGATTTATGAGCTCAAAATTTAATAGACAGCTATCACATAATTCATCAATAACTTTTTGATAAATTTAATAATTTTTTTATATTAATTTTTATATTTTTATAATAATCATTTGATTAATAACATTTTGTATGTGATTTTATGCATCTGTAATTTTATTTTCGTCAATAAAAATACATTTTATGTTGTACGTTACGAATTGCAATAGTGTTTCTTTCCATACACTTAAATAAAAAATTATGAGGAAAAGAAACCCAGACAATAATTTATGGACACACTATATTAAATTAATTGAAGTTTCTGAAATAGTCAGAAAGTGAATTATTCCTAATTTCTTGATTTTTTTTTCTCATGAAACAGGTAGTGGAGGGGATTTACGGACCTCTCCTGCCCTTACAGACCATATATACATTCTAGCGATTCTAGTCGAAATCACCATAAATAGCCGAGTTATTGCCAAGCACACCAAAGAAAAAAAAATCCTTTTTTTTTTCTAAATTTTTCTTCTTTTCCCCAGCTGCTTGAAATTAAAGGACAATTTTACGAAATAATTTACAATCTAAAAAACTGTTTATTATACCGAATTTATTATTATTTATAATATTTTAACCCTCTCAGATTACTTCTGTTTCTAAAATGCAAAAATGATTGAAATTCACATGGATTTCCGAACAAATTTCTTAGAAACTAAGCAACAATTTTACATCACGTGGATTTTAAAAGAAAATTTTTATTCCAAAATTCTCATTCAAATGTGGCGTCTGGGGGATTAAAATTAAATAGTGGATTATCACATGGATTACAAATCCTTGGAAACTTTTGTTTGAATAAAGAAATCTTCGCCTTCACTTTGATTTTGAATTTTTTTTGTTTTCCATTGCGGATATGCTATCACCTTGGCATCGCTCCGCTTACACATATGGTTAAACTGATTAAAATCGATGCTTTAATGTCCGTCCATATCATAACCCAGGTGTTCTTGTTCTCAATGACGTAAGTAAATGGATCATATTTTAAAATGTCTTTACATGAACTTTATTTCTTAAGACAGAATTATCTATTACGGGTAAACTCTTGGAAATGTTTTTTCGTCTAAATCGAAAACTTAGAAAAGAATTTCCATCTCCACATTGATTTTTAAGAAACTTCGTTATTCTTGTTTTGTTTATCTGCTCAGGTGTTTTAAAGGTACAATGGACACTGTTGTTATTATTTTATTATTTTCATCATAGTGATACGAAATTTTCTGCAAATATACAGAGTGATTATAAATGGTTATCCGAATTTTGTAGGGCTATTTAAGGGGGCTCAGAGCTTGATCTATACGGAAAAACATGCAAACAGATTATCTCGTTTCGAGTCCATATAAAAACAGAAGTATTCAATGTAATTAATTTAAACTTTTTGATATTTTAAAGGTATGTTTGTAGTCTTATAAAATTATAAAATGAAGTACTTCAATGTAATATAATAAGAAATATAACAAAATTTATGTAACACAATTTTTGAAAAAAAAATTATGTGTTATATCACCACCCGCTAGATATCTTAACGTTAAATTGACATAAGAACCTAATTTTTGCTTTAAAATGATCCGGAAACTTTACTCTATAGAATGAATTAAGGATATAACTGTCAATCAAAAAAAAAACCTTATTAAAAAAACTCTCAAATTTAAAAATTAAAAAAAACCCTAAAAAATACAACTTTTTTTTCATTACAAATACTCAAAATATTAAAATATCTAAAATATA
The DNA here is from genome assembly GCA_964019185.1 of Maratus speculifer. Classification (NCBI taxonomy): domain Eukaryota; kingdom Metazoa; phylum Arthropoda; class Arachnida; order Araneae; family Salticidae; genus Maratus; species Maratus speculifer. The sequence goes on from OZ025293.1 coordinate 366,607,606, forward strand.
TTAATTCATTCTATAGATAATGATGTTATATGCATGCAGAAAAAGTAAGCCATTCCATCAAATAGTTTTTTTAAATCTTGCGGTTATTCGTCAAAAATCAAGTTTTGAGAAAACGCGACTTAAAGTTTAAATTATATGGGTTCGGCTTTGAAAGGGTTTATGCATAAATGCTTATAACTCTGTTAGAAATGCAAATATTTTAATGGGTTTTTTTTTGCACTGAGTTCAGAATTAATTGAATAATCAAACTAGATCATAAAATATCAATTTTTTGAAATTTTTTCAAGCCCTGAGCCCCCTTAAAAAATAAAAAATTAAAACATTGTTGTGAACTGGAAATGAAAACTAACAGTTGAAATTTTAAATTCAACATAGTTATAAGTATTTAATGTGAGTCCCTTCTGATACACGAACGATATTGAAGTGGTACGATAACTCATCCCACACTTTTTTCATAATATCTTGTGCGACTTTTCGAATGGCTGCAGATAAGCGTTACCTAAGTTTTTCAACATCAATTGGCAGTGATTGAACAAACACCTAAATTTTGATGTGGCCCAAGAAAACAAAAATGCCGAGAAAAGTGTGGGGTAAGTTATTGTACCGCCACGATATCGTTCGTCTTTCTGGAGGCTCTCACGCTGAACACTTATAGTTATGTTGAAATTAAACTTACAACTGTGACTTTTTATTTCCGATGAACAACAAGATAGTACATTTTTTGTGTTCTTTTAATAGTTCTGTAAAGTAAGGATATTCATTTATAATCACCCTGTAAAATGTACTACTGCACTCTAATGATTTTGAATGTTTGTCCTTCAATTCTGAAAGTCTAGTTTAATTTAGAAAACAAACGGCGATAGTAGGAAACGTTTAATATTGAGAACCTTCACTAATTCAAAAAACTTATTTCGAGAAGATCGTGCTTAATTTGTTATCTGATTTTTGCAGATGTGCCACCGGTCTATTTAACTGATTATCAAAGTTTACGTATTAAGTAGATCCGCAAAGAGTTTTAAGAGCATGTTTAAAATAATTTATGTAATACGCAGAACAGAAAATAATTTTTTGAAAATATTCAGGACAAATTTCCCCAGTAGAACTCATCTTCGTGTTTTTACACACCCAAGTTAATTATGTAATAAAATTTTGGTGTTGCTATTAAACTTTAAAAAGTGCGGTTTAATAGTTAGTGACCCCTTATGATAAAAATTGCATGGGTTCAAAGATCCAACAATTATAAATAAAATTATGATTAGATATCACAATATTTAAGTGCTGAATATTTATATTAATAAGGATTTATTCAGTGTAAATAATAGATGTTCTAAAATTCCTTCACACATTTTAAGATTCAATATAAATCAAGAAATTGTCGCACAGGAGTGCGGTTAACACTAAAATGCTTATCAGGATAAAAAGTTTTCGTAAAGTGAGTGAAAATAGTGCCGAATCTCAGTCATGGATGGCACCATTTATTTGCATGTTTGCTTTCAAATATGCATCAACTCTCATTTTCAGATTAATTTTGACAGTGTGGTACAGAAATGACGACTCACGATGCCGACAGTCGTTATTTATATTTTATGGCGTCAAATATAATCTGAAAAATCAGAAAAAACGCTTGTTTGAAAGCAAACATAAGGACAACGGACGCCATCTATGATAAAAATTTAGAACTAATTATTTTCATTCGCTTGAAGAAAACGTTTAGTCACCAGAAACATTTTAACCCAAACCGAACTCCTGTACGACAGTTACTCGATTTTATAATGAATTTTAAAATGTGTTCAGAAATTTTCGGACACCCTGTATAAAATTGTTTCCATATCACCAAACTGAATATAGTTTTTGTTCTATAAATAATATGCGAAAAACAAGAACAAAAACACCTTCCACTTTTAGAAAGATTTTCTAAAATTAATAATATTTGCCATTAAGTTGTTATTTCAGCTTGTCGGCAATTTTTTAAGCCATTGTCCTGAAGATTTTTAAACAAAGGTAGATGTTATTTCAAAAGAGAAAGAAAAAAGATGTAAAGAAATACTTTGTTCGTATGAATGGCTGTCATGAAACGAATTCCATTTAAAATGTTTGTGTTTTCATTTCTTTTTTCTTTGTTTGAATGCCTGGTGCATATTTTATGGAAAGAGAAGAATGCAAATCAAGTAAATTTCATTAGTAGAAATAATGCAACAGGAATATATTCCTGAAAAAATAACTATTATAAGTGACAGTTGTACAAATGCTAAAAAGTAATTGAACATTTAAAGTTCAAAAAATAAATATTTTTCAAATACGCTGCGAAACTTAGGTGCAAGCGAAATCCTGATAAATATATTCGAAAATTAAAACATGGCACGTATTATTATAAATATTTACTTTTGTATCATTTTATGAAAGCCATAAATATTTTGTAAAATAATAATAATTAAATTAAAACTAAATAAAAAATATATTTTTGCAAGAAATATTTTCTAATGAGAAATTTAGCTTATCGTTTATACAAATTCCAAATTTTAATCAGAAGAATGAAGTCTGTAGTTTTAGCGCACTTTGCACCAGATTGCTCTGGAGAGTTAAAATTTAATTTCCATACTCGATCAAGAAAATTTTCCAAGTTTTCGTGTGTGGGAATATTTTCGGCTACCTGTCCCCGGAGACTTTCCCTACCATCTTTTGTGCGATTTAAATTATGAAACGATGGATTTTATATCATACGCTATATAGCTTTAGTTTGTAATAATTCCAGTGCAGTGGATGGCTTGAGTGGACGAACATCGTCTTTATGCATAGAAAATTCAGTCTCACTGCTCCAATGAACAGAAGAACATGACTGGCAAAAAAAAAAAGTCGGTAAGAGACGTTAAAGACCTTGCTTGAATGCTAAGGAGGTGTGTTCTGGTTTCTACATGACACGTGTTCTTGTTCATACCCTTTTCTCTTGGTAAATATCATTTTCTTTATCAGTGTTTTCCTTAACGCATTTCTTTATTCCTTAACACAACTTGTTGAGCAAGGTCACTTTCTGCTGTGATGTGGGATTTATTATACTTCTAAAATTCTTCGAGAGTTCAATCACTATGCTTCAAACACATTTTCGATAATGATAGCGGAATAAGAAATAACAATTTACAAGTTCACCTATTTAAAACACCGCATGTAGCCGGCTTTTCAAAAAGATTCATGAAAACATGTAAAAGCATTGATATATTTGTAGTATTCTATGAATATGCGAGATTTTGCTTTTGCTTTTCACTAAAAGTTAATAGTATCTATCATTCTCAACTGTTGTACAAATAGTTCAGCCGCCTGATTTAAAGTACGTATAAAGTTGAACCAGACTAGAATCACTCTGATACGCCGGAAACGCTCTGTAAGTTATAACTTCATAAAACCAAAATGTAGGGCAGTTTAAAATAACGTGACCAAAATGAAAGAGAAAAGCATGCAAACAAAAAACAATCAAAAATTCCACAGGAACATGGGGTTGCAAACGTCATCCGGGACTACTAGAGGGGGTTGGAAATTATACGTAATACAAAAAGAATAAACAAAAATTCTTCTAATCATTTTACCTATACAGTATTTCCAAGCATGTTGCAAATTTAAGATATATACTACTACAGGAGTTGCTCAAATTTTTTGTCACACGCCTAGAGACCGCATTACATCAACGCTGCATGGACTGGCGCACCTTCTCAAACATATCAGGTTCAACTCGAGCATATCCTGTAGTGTAATGCGTGTCTCAGGGTAACTGGCAGAAATTTTGAGCACCTCCTGTAGTAGCAAAATTCAGTAGCGCAGCCAGGGTGGAGGATTTCAAGCTCAAAATACCAATATATTTATACGGTTAACTTTATAAAATGTACTTGCAGATTTCTTTTGATTTAAATAATATGAAACAAAACTGTAAGAAAAAGTGATATCCAGTGCCTCAAAACCCCCACCCTGGCTGCGCCACTGGCAATAATTATAAATGTGTAACATGTGTGGAATTACTTTTTAAATAAAATGATGTAGAGTGATTTCTAAATATATTTTGTTGTATTATATCATGTAATTTGAGACCTCCTCTAGCTGGCCCGTATGACATTTCGACCACATGTTCCTATCTGATTTTTGATTATTTTTGTTTGCTTGCTTCGCCCTTTCTTTTTGACTGCGTTATTTTGAATCACTCTGTATATTGTGAAAATTTCAGAACTTATGCTACTTTCCTTACCGTAGTCATTACTCTCTATGGAAATTATCCATAGCGTCTAACTTCTTTTCTTTTAATATATTTGAGAAAAATCTCCAAATATTTTTTTCTCATTTTTATTTTTATGTGATATGCTTCAAGCACATTTTCAATTATTTCTTAGCAATAGTCAAGCAGCATAATTTTATTTTAATGACTAAAACTCAAAGGTAAAATTAAACCTTCAATAAACCTTTAATGCAAGAAATGGGAGTTACTGTCGGGTATTATATTAGATACGCTGCTCACATTCACGTATTACATGCCCGAATTGTCTGAGTTTATGTAAACCGTGTTACGGAGGAAGAATTTCGCAAATGAATAGTTTCGGTGGATTTCTTTAGTAGAAAATAAATTGTGGTTAAGTTCGAAGGTGTAGTCTCTTTTTCCCCGATATTAACACATTGACTTTCTTTCGCTGTTTCTGATATATCTAATTCAAGACACGAGTGGGAAAAAGGTAACGAAAATTTAAATTCCAGAAAACTTTTTGTTGTAAATTTATTTTCCTCTAGGTGACATGTATTTAAAATATAGTTGACTTCCTCTAATCCGCACAGCTTAAGACAGGGATTGTTCAGAATTTAGAATTTTGCAGATTTCTTGTTGTTGCTTTATTTAAATTCTTTTAAAAGTAATTTGAATGTAATATGCAATTCAAATTATAGTAAATGCTTACAATATCGTAAAAAATTTAAGTAAAATAATAAGAACTAAGATTATTTTAAAAACGATTTAAGTATTAAAAGTCAGATAAACAATTAATAATACATAATTATATGTAAATAATAAACATGAGATAAATTTTTTTTTTGAAATATTCAAAGAAACTTGGCTTATGAACGTAAACTACTAGCTAAAATGAAAATCTTCAAATAATGAAATTTCATTTCAGGCTTATATAGACATAATAGCCAAAAAACTTCATTAATAGATAAAAAATGTTGGATAAAAAGATAGTGATCACTAATGATATCTATAGTGTCTTGATTTTTTTCAGAAATAAATTTATGTTTCCTTCATGAGAAAATACGAGTTCAGTCATATGATCAAGAATTACATATTAAAACATATAAGGAGTAATATAATAATAAAAAATTCTCTATTTTTCCCTGTATATCTGAATTAAAAGTTTTATTGTTTACACCTACGATTATGTTCGAATTTTAAGCATTTGTGCATTTTAGTGTTGCGGATTTGAGGGTGTCTACTGTATTAAAACGTGGTTCTTAAACTGTCTCAGAAATAAATACTAAGATTTAAACAATAAATATTGAAATATATTATTATTGTTTAAATTATGGGGTATAATAATGTTAAAAGTTTTATCATGCAAAAGATATGTTTAATCATCACAAAAATATTCAAAATTTTAACTCAATAAATAAAAAATATTTTAAAATGTGTCTCGATCCCCTCCCCTTTAAAACGGTGTATTTCTTAAGAGTGGAGGGGGTACGTCTTTTACTCTAGTTTAATCTATAAACGGAATTATTCCGATCAAAAAAAAATATTTAATTTATAACACTTCTTTTTAAGTAAAAATAAATATAATTTTTATTTTAAATTAAAGCAGCGAAGTAAAGACAAATGTTTGTTTAAGGCTTGTGATAGAATGATAAAAAAGATTAATAAGATTAAAATGTGTAAATGATAAAAAAAAATTAATAAGATTAAAATGCGTAAATGGTAAAAAAAAGATTATTATTATTAAAATGTGTAATTGATAAAAAATATTAATAAGATTAAAATGTGTAAATGATAAAAATATTCAGTGGAATATTTCTTTTTCAGATTCAGATGCAGAGGATTAGCAAAACGATAAAAATGAACCAGAAGTATGGAATAAATAGACAGAGTGGATAAGTTAAGGCACCTTGCGTACATTAAAGAAATTTCAGATCTTGAATATAACTGTTGGGATTATTTTTAAAGAAAGAAATGGCGAAGGAAAAAAATAGAAATATTAGCCAGTTACAACAGGTATTATTGGAAAATAAAATTAATTAACCATTGTCTATTTGAATTTATTGAATTTGGATTGTTTTTTTAAATGCGTGCGTTTATATGCGTTATTAGTCAAGCTGATGCACGATATGCTTTTTTTGACTAATTGTTTTTTGCAATCTTTATTTTTCCAAAAAACTTGTTTTTTTATTTGACTAAACAATTAAAAAAATATATCTCTTTTCCTGCCACTTTACATTATTTCACAAATCTCTCTTTTTAGCGTTAAGTCCTAGTAAGGACTTTTTCACCCAAATGACCACAACGATTACAGAATCTGGTCTGATACTATGAATCAGCTCAGCAGAATAAATCGAAGGTCAATATTTGGAACTGCAGAAAATAGCTGCGTACAAAATTAGATTAGATTAATTTTAAACGCATATTCACAGTATCCACAAAAAAAACTCTTCGGGAGGGTTGAATTCTGATAGGGATTGGCCGACGCGTTTTCACGTAACATGGCGATAATTATACTTGGCGTAGCGATAGACGCTTCCGTCGAGTTTGATTTCCTTCGGAGCCGAGTACAAAGTAAACAGAGTACAAAGTAAAAATTTTTGTTTAAAAACTTTTAAAGAGTACAGCTTTCAGTAAGACACGTTCCATCCAATGCAATGCTGCAAGAGAAAAGTTACTTTGTACTCGGTTCGGAAGGAAATCAAACTCCTCGACGGAAGCATCTATCGATCGCCAAGTATAATTATCGCCAAGGCGTCGGCCAATCCCTATCAGAATTCAACCCTCTCGAAGAGTTTCTTTGCGGATACTGTGAATATGCATTTCAAACACGATTATTCAAATCGGTAAATCAATTATAACAGATGTAAATTTTCCAAGGAGTGAAAAAAGTCCGGGCCAGGATTCGAACCAGGGATGTATTGGCTGAAGCCGCCAATGCTCTTCTAACTTAGCCATCCCGGACGAATTCTGGAGGACTTCTTCACCCAAATAGTCATTTGGACTCGTAAAAATATTAAAGCAAAATCGAATTAAATGTATAAAGCATAAGAATATTATTATTATTACATTTCTAGAAAAATGATTATATGTAACAAAATTTTTTTTTGATTTTCAGGATATGTTTTTTTATTTTATTTTATATACAATTTTACAAATTTCAATATTTTAAATAAATTTGTATGTAATGCTAAAGTGAAAGTACACAATTTTTTAACCGTTTATGTTCTGACGGGAATTTTAAGTATCATATAAGAAAACGCAATAAAAAATTTATTTAATTCCTCTACTAATAAAAACAGAGTACTTAGTAAAAAGAGAGTAGAGAATAAAAACTTTTCATACAAAATAGTTCTTTGGATTAATTTCAGCATTGCAAAACAGCTGAAATTAAATATTTTTAATGTGGTTTTTTTTTCTCCATTAATTACCGCAATTTCAGGAGTATAATTCGCAAATCAAACAATTCTGTTGCGATCAAGAGTATTTATTCAGTATTTAAAGGCAACTATATTCCGCGATCTAAAGAGTTACATTTTATTTTCAAAAATTTTCGGGTCTAAACATGATTGTTTGATCCTCTGATTATTCACCGGAAATTACGGTACATGGATTTAGCTTTTCCCCTATTAAAAATGTTTTACAAAAAAATTGCAACTACAAAACACTTCTCAGTTACAGATAGTATCACAATACATTTATTTCATTGTTTTTGTAAAAATGGCGATGTTTGCATAAATTTTTTTTTTAACCAAATTATTCTCTTAAATATTTCACAAAAAACCTTTAACTACCTATTTCTTACATCAATCTTATTTAAAAATCAAATTATTACTGTACAACTTGTTTTGTATATCTTCAGACATTAATAAAGATAATATTTAAAGTGGGGGATTTTTCTTATTCGTAATTCAGAATATAAAGATTTAAAAGAGGGTTTAAGAAAACATCATGCGTACATCATACATAAACGTAAAATAAGTATACCGGTACCTCCAAAATAAATGTATAAGAATGAAAGAGGAGATTTAGTTTTTCATAAAGAAACATCTGTCTTCGGTTTCGGAGAGAAGCATCGCGAAAAATCTTGCATGGAAAATACATTTGCTATAACATTACAAATTCTTTATTATCAATGCTTTGCATAAAGATAAGAAAATATCATAATGTAATCTTTCCGAAAATCCGCACGTTTACCTTTTTATTTTGTTCTTCGACTGTTGTTTAGAATTACTCGTGTATCTTTTTTATGTCCATGAGTGTGCTTCTCCGATATCCGTGATCTGCATGAGTATCTTCAACAGTATCTTTTGGATATTTTGGATATGTATCATTAGTTGAAATATTTGTATTTTTAAAAGTTTATAAAACCTCAAAGGGACATTTTGCAAATAAAATTCTTGTCCGCCATTTTTACTGACATTTTAAGAAAACGCTGTGTTTAACTTTTCTTTTGTATATCAAAGTACATACATGTAAATCATCACTGATATTCGATAGCACTTTTATTTTATACTTCATATTTTGAAACAAAGCTGTGATTATCACTTTCAATAATGCTACAAAAAATTTCGCATTCATTTATAAAAGAGCCACAAAGATGTTGAAAAGGGAATTAATGCAATTTTTCAGAAGATTGACCACTTAGTTAATCAATATTTTCAACAAAAAATTTCCAAATAATGATTATTATTTTTAAAAATCACATTTTTGTGTCATTTTTAAACGAAATATATGAAAAAAATACTGATCAAAAATAAAGATTATATATGCAAATTAAAATTTGTTTAATAACTCCTTAATCCATTCGAGAGGGTGTCTTTTACAGAATTTTTAATCTTTTATCGCCGTTTTTTCAAAACAGATATTTTTTGTCTAATTAATTCAGAAAAATGCTCGGATTAAATAGTGCAAAATTTACAATGAAAACTTACTGGTGAGCATAATAAATGATTTGCTGTTTGGGCAAATCATAATGGCAAAAATATGTTGCCTGTATGATGTATTGGCAAATCAGCGAATCAATTTAGTTCACAATGTTAAACATTTTCGCAAACCTATATTACCCGCAGAGTATTGAGATCAAAATATTGCTTAAATGCCTAAAATTTAAAAAGGGAAAGCACAATAAATAGTATAAGCCACACTCCTCCTCAGAGTATTTATATTGTTCAAACGATGCGACGGTACATTTTATTAAATTGCGAAATTTACACGCATCTGACCACAAGAACAAATAATTGTCGAAATGAACGAAGGGCGTATACTCGATTGTATGGTAATGCTGTACCCACAGTGAACTACAATTAGTAGGATATCAAAAATTATCTTTTTTCCCCCTTAAAATTTGACAAATGATAGAAAGCTTTCATTTATTCCCTGATTTCCTAAGATGGGGTCCATATGACTCCTTTTGCAGTTCCTACAAATAAATAAATTTAACTATGCGAAACATACTAAGTATATAAAATCGTGAAACAGAATTTTATAGGAGGTGAACATTTTTATAATGGAATAGGACAGTAGAATTTTTTTTTTTTTTTTTTTTTTTTTTTTTTTACAATTGAAATAATATTTGTTAAACTGAAAAATTTGAAAAATTTGTTACATTCGTTGTAATGAGATTCCGCTATAATAAAAATTATAAAGATAGTTATGAGAAATGTTACGAAAAAGTAAGTTAATAATACATAGCGCACTCTGTACTTTTTTGTATGACATCACGAGTAAATTTTAGTAGGAAAAATATGAGTTTAAAGATGTGAATACAATGGGAATTGTATCATACTATTTTCAATAATCAATAACAATATAGACGCTATTAAATGTAAACGTGTAAAAGTATTTGAATAATTACCATCTATAGTCGGAAAAATACCCTAATTCTTTTACGCAGCCCTGTATATGACCTCTAGCTTAATATGTGTATTACGTTTTATATAAAAAAAAATTCGTTGAGATAAACGAATAACACACTTGAAAATTTCCCTTCAGTCAATAAAAAGAAATGTACTCGAAACTAAATACTTACAATGTACTTTAAATGCTATTCCTATTATAAGAATTAATCTCAGATTTATCCCTGAAACATTTTGCCGATTATTCAGGCAATACTTTTACAAAATGCTCTTTTATCTCGCAAGTCGACGTTCAGCTACTAAGTAATAAAATATTTTCCCAAGCAAAAATTACTAGACTTTTGTACACTAATAAAAAATAATTTAAAATAATATGCAAGTAAAAAAAGTATTCTTCAAATGTAGTTTCAAAAACAAATTGAGTTCTTCCTTTGCTTTGAATTTTGATACGGATGTTGTTTAAAGTGCCTAATTCAAAAAGGAAATGCGAAATTACAGAGTTTTATTTCCTGAAAAACTGCTTTGAATGTGATTGTGGTGTCGCCGCTGAATCAATATTCAAACTTTTATAAAGCCAAAGTAAAAAGATTTTTTTTAACTCTATTGTTCAAGTTTTGTTAAAAAATTAATGAGTAATTAGAATCGGAATTTTTTTAACACGTTTTTCGACTTAAACTTTTTTTATAATTTACACTGTAAAAAATCGACGATTTTACAAAAAAATGTACTGCTAATCGGAACGCCGGTTCGATTTACTGTTTTTAACAGAAAAATTTCCCTAAATTTCAGAAATTTGTCCGGTTTGTTTCGCTTTTTTTCATGGAATTTACAGAAATTTTTCCATCAAAAACAATAAATTGTACCGGCATCTCGATTACCAGTACAATTTCCGTAAAATCGTCCGTTTTTTTATAGTGTTGATTTTTCAAACTTTTTGTCTGTCGACCAAATAGGTGCTCTAGCGCACATAAATGTGTCTGGATTCTGATATAATTGGTACATGTTGTTAAAGTTTACAATTTAATGTGAAGTACCGAAAATGAAATGAGTAGCATCTATTGATAAACTGCAGAGAGACTCAAAAGAATTCTGTTTCACCATGGTCTTTGTAGAAAAATCACCTACAGTGTGTTTTAACTATGTTTCACTATTTGAAACATATGAAAACATCATACAGTATAGCACTGAAGTGCAGTGCAATATGCTTATAGTAGAATATGTGATGCATAGAATTTATTGTTCATTTACAGGTACACACAAAAGATTTCCGTCACAAAACTGTACAGGAGTGATAAGTGTTAGGAGTTAGCTTTCGGTTGTAGAATGGGTTTTTTAAATATAAGTAATTTTCAGCATATTTCTTGGTTTGTATAATTTCTAAAGCCTAAATATAGGAATTCACAAAAGGACAATATCTAGTGGATTTAATTCATTTAGCTAAGCTTATTGGTTTTAGCATATGATCTGATATTGGAAACAGCCCAACAGAATAAATCGCAGATATAGAATGCAAGAAAAACCTGGATATCGTAGTATTTGTTTAGAGGATTTAATAATAGATTATGCCAGATATAATTTCAATAATAGATCCGTATGAGATGTAAATTTTAAAATTAGGCGAAAAGTATCTTGACGAGGATTCGATCCAGGGTATTCTTAGCCGCGCCGCCAATACTCTACCACCTGAGCTATTCCGAGCAAATCTGGAAGATTTTATTCACCCAGATAACCTCATTGAATAGTGGTTTGATTATCGGAATCAGTTGAACAGAATAAATTGCTGGTAATGGAACTCTAGTAAACGGCTGGATACGTAATTACACTTGATTTAATTTAACACATTTATTCAAAAATGTAAATAAATAATAGAAGATCCTGATGCCGTACCTTGGCACCTGGACTTCCCATCTTGTAAAACATGTTCAAAAATTTTCACCTGTTGAAAATTTACTCTCATATGATTTATTTACCAATTAGAATGATTGCGTTAAAATGAAATGTGTAATTAAGTATCAAGCGTTTACTAGAATTCCATTATCAGCGATTTATTCTGTTGAACTAATTCAGATATCGGACCATGCTACATATAATCAAAAAGTTTAGCTGATTGAATTAGATCCAACAGATTCGTTTGAAATAGCGCATATGCTAGAGCATTGACGGACGCGGGCAAGAGTACACTGGTTCGAATCCTGGTCCGGATATATTTCGCCCATTTGGAAATTTACATCTCGTATGGATCTATTATTGAAATATATCCGACGTGATGTATTATAAAACCTCTAAACAAATACTACGATATCTATTCAAAATGTAATATGCACTTAAAATATTTTATCGTGAAAAAATAACTATCCCATTAAATGGATTTGACTGCATATAAAAGATATAAATAAACAACATTAAGTTATTATGCTTAACATTTTTTTAAGACGACATAAATAACTGCAATGTCTTGATAGAAATTTAAAAGTCCAGTTTATCGGAGACAATTTTTTGAACTCTGGTATAGATCTGACAGGCGCCTTTTAGGGATACAATTATCCTACTTACTGAAATAGATTTATAACTTCTTGTCCAGGGACAAAACTAAAAGGCTTGAGAAATATGCATTTACCGGGATTCTGAAGGTCATGTTTTTGTTCTTTTACAAATGTTTTCTCAGCAAAGATAATCGATTGAATTCGATCATGGACTCTCGTTTTATGAAAATATCAGTAGTGTCTTCTATTTATTTTTATGCGCATAGAGTAATGTTTTTCGAACTTTGTGCCTTGCGGTTAATTGAATGTAACGTTGAGGCATACTTAACCCTTCATATCCCGACGGGACTTTTAAATTCCATTCAAGAAAATGCAGTATAAAAATTTATTTATTTCGTCTACTAATTAAAGTATATACCGTATTTACTCGTGTATAACGCACACTTTTTTTCAAAAAATTAGGGTAAAATTCCTAGGTGCGCGTTATACACGGAATAATTTTTTACTACTGGATGTAATCACACGACACAGATAGGAATCATGAAATGTATTCAAAGAAGACATAATCAGTCGGAAAATCTTACTTAATTGAAGTAATACTATATCTTTTTTCACTTCTTGCACTTTTTTATACAACAGAGCTAGTAACGTTATTTAAACACTAAGCAATTCTCACTGCAATCAGTCAGTCCCTACCCGAAATCTAAAAATGTATTTCCGCCTTGTTTTCTGCCTGATGTGATGTTTTTTCGACTTTCTTTAGTGAAATTCCTTTAATTATTTATTTATTTGCATATCAAAATTTATGGTGCGCTTATATACGAGATTTTAAAAAATCGCCATTTTTTCTTGTAAAGTGCGGGTTACACGTTATGCACACGTGTAAATGCGCGGTATACACGAGTAAATACGGTAGTTCTTTTGATAGAAAATACTTTAATAGATCACATCCAGTAAGCACAGCGAAACAGTCGAAGCAATAACAGGGACGTCCCGATTTTTAGAGATTAGAAAGTACCACACGCAGATCCTTGTGGGTGGCACCGAATGTCCCAATTTTTCAGAGCTAGTAATATCGTTTAAATTTTCTTACTCATCATGCTATTTTTTACTCTGTATTGGATTTCAAAACAGTAAGATTTTAAGAACAATTATTAAGAATCTTTAATCTTTAAAGACTTTATTGCCATAGAATTAGTATAGAATTTTTATGGCTATTTTTTTCTTATTTAAACATTCTATCAAGATTTTTTTTTTTCAAACACTTGAGAATACTTGAAGTTTCCATATTTTAAAGTTATATGAACAGTTTAAAATTAAAATAATACTGATAATTTATTGTAAATTTTCAAATTTATAAGTAAAAAAATAAAAGAAAGATAAATTGTTATGTCAGGTGTTACCCTCTTGACTCTTTCAGGACGGGCGTCTTTTACAGATTTTTTAAGTTCTTATCACAGGTTTTTTAAAACAAAAATTCTTGCCTCATTGAATCAGGAAAGTGCTCGAATTGAATAAGACAAAATTTACAAAGTATATATATATATTGGTGAGAATAACCAGGAATTATGAGCATCTTATGCGGTACGAATACCAGTCGTTCGTCCTACAAGGGATAAACTCTTTAAGCTGCAGTGTAATTCTATTTCGAAAATGTTGAAATGATTGATTGAGAACGGAATTTATGTACAAATGCATCTGAAAATAAGAAAATTTTCTTTTACTATACTTCATAAACGGAAAATATTTATATCAGAATTCTAGCGCCATTGAAGTATTTGGGAAGCAAGTAGGGGTTCCATGTAACAGAACATTGAACCACAAAGGGTTAAATACGACGTCATCATTGCATACAAACATGTTTCTCATTTATTATAAAGATTTTAAGTCACGTGAATAACAAAAAGAATATTAAAACCTTCATCGAATAGTCTTAGAGACGATAAAATTTAATCTAGTGTTGTATCAAACTCACGAGTTATTGTTCTTTTCGCGCATCACTTGAAATACGAGACTTATATTGGTGAATGCAATACTTTAATCAACGTTTCCGTGAATCGATCGTGACATTTTAAATTTCAAAGACTTTTTTGATGACAGTCTTTTATATTTCTGATGCTCGGCTTCTTTAGAATTCATACACACACGTCACTTTTTCTTTTCTTATTACAAACGTATCACAACAATAATGCATTTTAAAATAATAAAAAGGCTAACGAAATTTGCTTGACTTTTCAAAGAAAGTTTTCTTTAATATTTGAATAATGCATTTCAATCTTTGCAGTTATGCCGCCGTTCTTTTTTTTATTCAAAGAGATATTTTAAAATTGTGCTGCCTACGCGGAACAGTATTTTTTTTTCCCTTTACGCTTATTTTCTGAATATGTTTGTATTTTTGAATTTTTTAGGATATATTAAAACATTTTTCTTACCGTTTTTAATAAACAAATGAACTAAAGACATATTTTATGAATGTAGAATTATGATTTCGCAGGGATATTTTTCATTGGCATCTACATTTTTCAATAAAAAATGGTGAAGTGATATTTTAATATATTAAAGTTACAATAGATTCTTTCGTTTAAGAATAAGTGAATGTCAGGCATGATTATGAATGTAAAGTGATGTTGCAAAAAATATTATATACGTGAGAAGCTTTTTTGTTAAATTGCATAAATAACTATTGTATGAGATGGAATATACATTTATATTTTATTTTATTTAACTATCCAACAAGTATTATGCAATAAAACACCGGATGTAATTTATAACTTGCTATGCAAAATTTATATGTTATGCCAAATTAATTATGAACTAAGACTGGAAAACATCGCATATTACCGTAAAATAGTATACATCGAAAACTCAATCAGAGATTTTTCATACAACACTATAAAACAGACGCAATATTTCTTGATCTACCAAGAAAGTTTGGAATAATTAATATAACCTCTTTGGAGTTACCTACGATTTAGAAAGGCGCTTCCTTATCTTCAGAAAGCTTAGAAACATACCGATACCTGAGATTCATAGAATAATTTTTGAAACAAAAAACTTTCTTTTGGTGTCAATAATTTTAATTAACGTTGCGAAGTTGTTTTTATAACGGGCTCCCCAGTGGTCGACAGGTTCTGCTGTCGAAACTGGTAGACGGGAGGAGCTGGGTTCGAACCCAATTGCGTCTGTGGGCCTAATCTTTCTGAATCTTCCGTGGTTTTACTCGAATCTTGGATTTTCTTCACTGTAAAGAAATACGGATGATTTTGCGGAAATTGAACTGGTAATCGGAAAACCAATACAATTAACTGCTTTTAACGGAAAATCTTCCGTAAATTCCAGAATTTTTTCCATTTTGATTTTTTTTTCTTTTTTTGGTATTTAGGAAAGTTTTACCGTTAAAAAACAGTAAATTGTACAGGCGTCACGATTACCAGCACAATTTCAGCAAAATCGTCCTTTTTTTACGGTGCTGCGTAAATACGGGTTAGGTTCCATTAGAAAGACTCCTACGGAGGGCACTCTCCACCCTTAGGGCCTATATCTGTTGTGTTGATAAATGGCCATCATAAACACAGTCAACCTTTTTTACAACGTATTAATGAGTTTTCTCAACCTTGCATCAATATGTTGGGATTTAAGATATTAATAATTCTGAAGCTGAGTAATAGAATTCATGTGTATGCAATAATAATAAAATAATATTCATTTTAGGGTGTTAACCCCTTCGCGACGGGAGCTTTTTTCAAAAATTTTAATGCATTGTCATCGGTTTTTAAAAACAGAAATTTGTGCCTTATTAAATCGAGAAAATGCTCCGATTAAATAAGGCAAATTTTACAGTAAAATTTTACTGGTGGGTTATAAACATAGATTCTTAAGACTTTTTGCGGCACTTATATGTGTCTTTCGTCCCCAATGGGTTAATTCAGCATGTTTGCCTGATAAACTTGTTTGGTTATCATAGAAATATTTAAGTAAGAATCGATAGTATCCGAAAAACCGTTATTTATGTTTATGATATCTCGTTAAGGAATCGATTACTACAAAATTTCAATAATTAAGGGTTGCAAAAGAAACTTTTGTTTCAGAAATGCTTCTTTAATCACACAGTCAGAAAAATTCGTCTTTATACTGTAAATTATCCATCCATTTTAAACAAATAATTTCCGTACTCATAGAAAACATGCTTTTTCTATTAATTCTTACCGAAAGTCATAAAGAGTGGGAGAAAATCTGTTTATTCCCTGCATGCATGTGATTAATCTAAATTAATACCAAAGTTCAAATTTATTTTTCAAATGAAAAACCAAAGTTTAATAAATTAAAACTTCTAATTTATTTTAAAAATATTCCGCAAATGATGGTTATTTGGCACAGTAATATCCACATCAGTGTTGGACACGTTCACAAAATAAACGAACTAACTCAAACTCACGTTCAATTTCTGAAAAGTGATTTAAGTTCACGTCCAAACTCAAAAATTTTCAAACGAACTCGTTCAAATCAAACTCATTTGTAAAAATGAACGAAGTTCACCAAAAAGTTCCCTTTTTTATAAAAAAAAAATGTTTGGATATTATTGTCCAAATTTACAAAATTTTGTGAACTAATCATTTGATTATTCGATATGTAAGATAGAGGTATGCACGGACGGAAATTTCCAGGCCCGATGCATAGAAAAAAAAATGTCCGGCCCGATATTTAAAAAAAAAATTCGGCCCAAGCCCAGCCCGGCTCGTAGAAAAAATTTAGCGGCCCGACCCGGCCCGATATAATAGCTAAAAATAAGGCCCGAGCTTGGCCCGACCCGGAAAAAAAGTTGAAATTTCTCACCGAACTCGGCCCGACTCCGAGTACATTTCTACAGGACATCGATATTTACCCTTACGGAAGAGTTCTGGCCAAAAAAACTTACCTTAGTCTGTTTATAATCTCCATTTATGCAGAAGTGCCGTAGGCTGCGATGTTTATGCTTTTAATGAACCTTTGTTAGTTGTATGTAAATGTTTCAGCTATCATTAGTATCATTAATCCATCCTCCATGTAATAGAGAAATAAAACACAGTCCACCTTGTACAGAGAGTTTACTGTATATATCTATTTTCGGCGAAATTGTATACAGCCCAGGTCCGGTTCGGTGCGACCCGAGTCTGCAGAAGAAGTAAGACTAGGATACTACCCAGAGAAGTGATATCCAGACTTAACTCGTCCTGAGGCTCGTGTATGCCTCTAAATGGCATTTGAAAGAGGGAAAAGTGTACAAAGGTCTGGAAAATTTTAAAATAAATTATGAAAAAATTGAACGTAAATTTGAACGTAAATTTCGTCCAAACTCGTCTATTTTTTGAGTTTCCGTTCAGTTCAAACTCGTTTATAAAATAGTGAGCGAAGTTCAGTTCAAAGTTCACAAATAGTGAGCGAAACTCATGAGTTTTCGTTCAGTGAGCGCGTTCATACCCAACACTGATCCACATAAAATCGAATAAAAGACTATGTTGTTTACACTTTATTCAAACGCCATATACTACGTTTTGAAAGTTATCAAGAGACTTTTCAAATGCATGTATTACGAGATTCACACAATACATAAAAGAACTATTATTTTAACATAATTAAATCGATTGGTAAAATTATTGCATGCATTGAATATTTCCAAGTGCGCGAAAAAATGCCCAGTTCGGGAATCGAACCCAGTTCTTAGTCTTATGGGCTCAAAGCACTACCGTTTAAACTAACTGAGCGGAGAACTGGTGAGCATATTTCGCTCAGAAAACCTTAGTGGTAACCACATGTCTGGTCTGTCATGTAGACAGTTCAACAAAATAAACCGCAGAAAAGAACTCCATATAAACGATGGATACGCAGATATAGTTTATTTTACCTCATCTATTAGAGAAAAGAACTTAGTTTTGCATCCATCCAATAAAATTAAACAACGTACCAAGAAAAAAAAATCAACTTAAAGTAGAATTTAAAAAAGTTTTAGAAATTTAATTATAGTATTATTTAAAATTATATTTTTCAGTTACTTAGTACGCAAGAGTATTATCAACAAAATGTTTGGGATATTTTTTTCTCTTTCCTGAAAGCTTCAGATTTGCCTTTTAATAACCTTTCGCGATTTATCATCTTTTGAATTGGATCAACGGAGCAAAATTTCTTTCATTGCGTCCAAATATTTCTGAAATTTAATGTTATCATAAATCACATGCCATTAAGCTTTTTCTTTCGACACTTTCAAATTAAAAATTTTTATTTAAGAAAATAAAGTAAAGCTACATTTACTGAGCCTTTTAGCATATAATGAATAACAATTATAATACGAGTAAGATGTATTTATGAAAATAGCGTCGCATTAAGCGCTATTTTCATAAATGTGACGTAAAGTTTGTAAAGTGGTTTTAAATTATTTTTGTATTCTTTAATGAAATCTGAGGGCATGTCGTCGAATTTACATCTTAAAATGTTAAAACAAAAACAAAAAACACCATTTTAATATGAAGTGCCATAAGTATACAATTTACATGAATGGCCGTTACGCCACATTGGCTAAACTGCGAAACTTACGATAGAAATCTTTATGTGGAAAATGCGTTAAATACGAGTCATTGCGATGCTAATATATTCATTTTGTGACGAATCACAAATATTTGGGTCGTTCGAAAAGTCGTGTCCGTTTGGAAAAATCAATTCGTATCGGAAATTCTGCTCATTAATTAATAATCATTAGATATAGGAAACAAAATCTTATAATTAAATGATAGAATTTTCGGGTACGAGTTGATTTATAAAATTAATAACAACAGTTCAGATCTTTTTATTAAATTTCGATAAATGCTATATGGGAATCATGTATCGTATTACCTCATCACAGTATTCCAGAAAATTTATATGCACTTGAAATTACGATATCACAAATCGCACTAGTGTGGCGTGCGTGGGTATAGAACTGAAGTTTGGGGTCAACAGATTTAAGTAATATTAGAAAAAAAATTAGCTTCATGAATGAAATGTTCTTTGGAAATTATTACTTTCTTTTTGCATGGAAAAGCATTAGCTGAATTTTGGATTTCATAGACTAAAGTAATATTAGTAAGAAAGCTGTGGTTTCATGGTTAAAAATACATGTTTATGCAAGTTATTACTTTGTGTTTGCATGGAAAAGCATTAATTGAAATTTGGAGCCCGCAAATTAGAATTATATTAGTAAGAAAGCTTTAGTTTTATGTATGTTTTTTGCAAGTTATTACTTTGTTTTTGCATGGAAAAGCATTTGGAACATACTGGAAACACATAGTTTATTTTAAAATGCAGCTTAAAAAAAATTGGCTTTTCAAAGCAAAACGCTTTGATTTATTTTATGCTCTCGTTTATTTTGAAAAAAAAACTAAGATTAACGAGAGAGCGGTCAAGAAAAAACTTAAAAAAATATAGAGAATGTTTGATGAAATCACTTTGAACTTTTCAGGGTTTTTTAGTTTACAATTTATCTATTGGGAAAGGAATTGCTTTCAAAGCTTTTTGGTTTTTCTTGGTGTTTTATTCGCTAGGACGATTTTGAATTTAAAGGGAACAGCAAAAGAAATCCATATAAATTTCTTAAACTATACGAAATATTAAATAAAACCACTTTATACACTAAATATTAATAGTTAGTGGATAAAAAACATTTATTCATAGCTGCTGATGAATATTATACTGATATACAATTAATGATTAATTTAGAACAGATAATTTACAGTCAGAGTTTTTAAAAATAGCATCAATAATGCAACAGGCAGTTTCTGAGAATAAAAAAAAATATATATTTCCTATTTTCAATTTAAGCAAATAAGAGAAAAAATTTAAAATATTATAAAATATATCTTATTTACGCTGCTCAAAATAATCCCTGCGAAATATGACAGTAAAATTAAATGCCTTAAGAGCCTACACTAGTCACACAAAAAGTCGCAAGCTAATGTTAATTCTATGAGAACGTTCTTTTCAGATAGCTGGTTTACATTTCAATATATATTTTTTAATTTCTCGGGATAGCCGAGGTTAATCCCTAACCGGGCCTTTTTTACGTTATTAATTTTGGTCGCATATTTTTATTATGAAGATACTTTATTTTTCATAACCAATTTCGAAATAAGGAATGACCTCATAAGAAAAAACAAACAAAATTAAAAAAAATAATAAAAATCTCATTGGAGGTCAATCTCAGATAAGAAAATAGTATTGGAATGAAAAAATACAAATTTGTAAAGAAAACTCCTATAAGGTTAAAAGTAGCTTGCGAGAAATAGCTTGGTTAAAAGTAGTCGTCGCGTGAGAAGTGCAAGTTCATATTTTCTATTAGTGACTAGTGTGGACTCAAAAACGCTAATTTAAAGTATATGGGAACGTTATTTTCTAATATATCACTTGAAACTTAATATTAACCCATTAACGCCCAGCGTCCTCTTTTGAGGACGGTTACAAAAGCAGCAAGAAAGCGATTTTCCCACCAGTAAAGAGGAAGATAAATATATACCTTCTTTCACGAGACAGAATCCTCGATAAATTTAGGTAAAAGTTAATTTGATTTTAAAAGTGGTGGGAAATACAAAATTTAAATTTTAGCGAAGAAAATAATTCGGGCGTTAATGGGCTAAAAAAAAAAATCCCTATCGACACGGCCTATAGGCGGAGGTAGATTTCGAAGAGTACTCATTTCAGTAACAAAAAATAAAATAGGATTAGATATAAATCGAGTTTAACAACTTTATTTGCCGCTTTTGAAAATATTTTAAGTTTAATGTTATGTAAGAACTAGTTTTATCAGAATCATCATAAACAAAATTCCGCTCAAATGCTCATTTTGACAGCATATTTTGAAATATATTCTGACTTTAATAAAAAATCGGCCAATACAGTACATTATATAGTTTCTAAATAAGAAAAAACTGTCAACTGAACACGTTTGAAAGCAAAATTGAATTTAAAAAGGAGTCATAAATTAAAAAATTTGTTATTTGAATAGATCAACAATTCTAGAATAACGATCGCTTAGGGAAATTTTGTGCGAAGTGTCCCCTTTGGCAGATTTTTTAAAAATATGTTTTTCCTTTATCAAAACACTGACCAATACGGCCCATTATACAGTTAATAAATAAGAGAACCTATCAATCGGATGCATTTGAGAGCAAAAATGGATTTTAAAATGACTCAGAAAAAACGCAATTTGTTATATGGATATTTCTTCAATTTTTCAATCGCTATCACTTCGGGAAATTCTGTTCAAAATACTGATTCTGGAAGCCTTTTTAAAATAAATTCTGTCTTTATAAAAAAACTGGCCAATACATCACATTATATAGTTTCTAAATAAGAGGACCTGTCATTTGGATGCGTTTAAAATCAAAAATTAATTTAAAAATGAGTCAGAATATAAGTGCTTTGGATTTGAGGGTTTTTTCTTGAACTCCTATTATTTGTTATTTATTTTGTTTAATTTATTTTTGCTATAAAAATTGATCTTATGAAAAACTTGCCAATATAAAAGTTGTAGATATTATTCAGAAGATGTAAAATAAACTTAATTGGATTTGATAATTTAAGAATTGATAAAGTTATGGATTTTTTTCTTTTCCTACCCCACCCCCCTTTTTGTTTTCGTTTTTATTATTATTATTTTTTGACCGGTTAAAGTTAGTCCTATCAAAAACATGTAAATACAAAACTTTTAGATAATTTTGAGAACATTTATAAAACATTTAGTTAAATCTGATATCTGGAGAATTGACAAAGTTGTGATTTTTTTTTCTCTCCAAAACCCTATTTTTTTCGCCACTTGAGCCCTTTTTTAACTTTATGAAAAATCTGTCGTGCATAAACTGTTGGCCCATTAATTAGAAGTAATATAAACTTTAAACTGATTCGATATTTATTTTCATTGAAAACTTATGGGAATTTTTCTGTTTTCACAAAAACGCCCTTTATTTCGACCCCCTTGGTCCGATTTTGCGGATTAACGAACTTGGCCGAGATTTTATTCCCTTTGATTAAATGCATCAGTTTGGTGGACATTGGTGCAGAATTATAGAAGTGTTATGCATTTGGTTTTTATGTCACTTAGAGAAATTATAAGATATTTATAAAAACGGTCCCCATTTTTTTTTCGCAAGTTTTTTGCTTATAATTTGCAGAATTCTTAATATAAAATAACTTCTTTTCCAAAAATATGACAAACAACATTGTACACAATATCCTGTAATCGGAATTAAAAAATAGAAATTGTATGAAAAATGGGCAGGTTTACTAAATAATTTTTCACTGCGGATACGTAAACGCTATTAAAATTTCATTTGCATATTGTGTTAGTTTAATGCATAGAGCAATTTTAGCAAAAGTCTCAAAAACGTAGCTCAAAAATTCTGAAAGTGATCGTCCATAGAATAAGCTGAAAATCTGTTTTTCCCAAAATGAAGCAAAAAAATGAGGAGCTGTATCCATATATCCATTGTTTAGTGTCATTGTAGAATATACAATATGGCACGAACTACTATATGGATACAACCCCTCACTTTTGCTTCAGTTTAGGAATAATGGATGTTGAGTTTATTCTACTGACGATCATTTTCACAATCTTCAAGCTATATTTTTGAGTCTTTCACAAAAGTTGCTCTATACATTTAGGTAACACGTTATGCAAATTATTTTTTGATTGCATAAATCTGCTCATTATTCATACAATTTTTATTGCTTTTTAATTCTGATAACAGGATTTTATGCACAGTGTTGTTTGACATATTTTCTGAAAATAAAATCTATATTATAAAGGCCAAACGTATCTGTGCGTAACGCATACGTCATTTTGCGCATAGCAACACTTTCAAATTTTAAATGAATTTCGGTATTGAAATTTTTGCTACTAAAATTTTTTTAATTTCTTAATGTTGCATATTTTCAATTTTTACACCATCGTGTAGGAAAAAAGATGTACTTTTAAATGAAATTTGTTTGAAAGTTGTATCTTAATTTGTTTTTGAAATATCAATTTTTTTGTATCTTTTAATAACTCCTTTCTAATTGTGGCAACAGGAGTACTCCATTTCTATTTGAAGCAAAGGAAAAAAGGGAAAAAATTGAGTGCTGTATCTTTATGTTGCTATTTTCTCATTAAAAGGGAAAAAATAGAAATTTAAATATCTTCTGTTATAAATCCCGGTGAATTTTGACTTCTTTACACAATTTGATTTACACGTAAAATAATATCAACAGTTTAATATCTATTTCAGCTAATAGCACCGAGACTTCAAGTTTTGAATCAAAATTATCAAATTAAAATGCCAATTTTTTTTAAACGTGAATACAGATGTGAAATGTACATTTGTAAATTTTGATATGGTGAAAATGATGCCGGGCTTAGATTTCACAAAAAAAAAAAAAAAAAAAAATCTGTGATTGAGTCAAAGTTGAATAAATTTTGCTTTTTATCATTTTGGAATACTAGCATTAGAACTTTAATTAATAACTTTATCATAATAACATATCTTTATTATTTTTTACTGCTTACATATACGATTAAAGTTTAATTTTAACAATTTCTACAACTGCGTTTTATAGAAATAGTATTTTGTTAGTTTGACGATAAATATCGTTTGTTTAAGACTTAGACGTACCAATATAAAATGCATTTTTTACTATAATTAATTAATTGTAGGTTTATTATAATTTAATGAAACAGTTCCTTCTTAAACATTTTCTTTCGTCAAAATTTGACGGGTTCTGCCTTGTTTTTTTTTAATATTAATAACTCAGCAAATTATACGCAAAAAACTTGAAAAATTAGGACTCTTTTTAAAAAAAACATTAATTTCTCTGCGAGTATAAATGCTGTCTACACAAAACACAGTTTATTACAATAATCCACTTAATATTAATTTACACGTTGAAATATTTTTCTACATTAGTTTTCATAGGGTTATTCAAAAGATTTTCATTTTTTTTTCAATTTGTTGACGGTCCCTTATATAATTTCGGGAAAAAATCTTCTCGATAATATATGACCTGTACTGTTTTTCTTACATAGCTGGATTTTCAGGATAATTGTTTTTGTTTTTACTGGATATTTAACAAAAATTCTAACATTGTAAGTGGCCGGTCACCTTTGGCCATGTAGTGTATTATTGGAGAGTTTTCCCAATCTTCAATTTCAGATCTATAATAAATAGCACTATTTCGAAAAACACATTGTTGCCCATTCGTCAATGTTATTCCTTCATTTTTTTAAATTAGGTATTATAAAGGAGATACTTTGCATACAAAACTTTAAATGCAATTGATTTTTCATCATCTAATTTTGAACATATTAGTGTAGAGAGGAAAGCTTCTAAAAAGGTTTTCCCAGGATATATACCCTGAGTTATATTATCTTTTAAAAGTAAGTTCAGGGAGCCTTACTAGACTATCTTTATATATGAGATATATATTTCCAACTGGGTGAAAAATGAATACGAACTATAGATTTCTTGTATGATACCGCCAATAATTTTCCATCTAAGGTATCCCGGACGAATCTTTCATATCTAATTCACTTAGCTAACCTTATTGTTTGTAGTATTATATTTGAAACAGCTCAACAAAATAAACCATAAGTAATAAAACACCAGTAAAAGTTGGATACATACTTACACTACATTAATTTTAAAACGATTATTCTAAGTGATAATGAAATCATACGAGATCCGGACGCTTGATCATGTGACCCTAGTCTGAACATTTTTCACAGTTGGAAAATTACATCTCATATGATTATTTTACAAATCAGAATAAATACCTCCTAAAATTAAACTAATGTTGTTATGTATACAGCGTTTTCTGGATTTCCATTACCTGCTATTTATTCTGGTGAACTGATTTAAATATTAGGCTAAATGCTGTAGTCCATAAGGTTAGCTGGATGAATTAAATGCCCCAGATTCGTTCAGAATAACTCAGTTGGTAGAGCGTTGGCGGTTTCAGTCAAGTTGATCCCTGGTTCGAATCCTGTTCCGCAGGTTTTCCGTTCAATTACATTTCATATTATTTATATATTAATTAGAATAATTTTGTTAAAATTAATCTTGAGAATCTTTATATAACTTGACTCAGAATTCAAATATCTTCAAGTCTCTAGCGTGTAAATAACAACGAACATGATAAGCACTGGAATAAGAGAAATCTCGGCATGGGATAGGAATAATGTTAATATCTTTAGCACAACTGTTAAACTGTGACTATTTTAAAAAATCAAGATTAAATAAAGTGTTTATATTCGTTTTATATACAACAATAAGCTATTTTAGTATTACTAAGCGAAATAAAAACAACATATATATTCATTATTTGCAACATTTACTGTAATTACCGTAATTTCGGGTGTATAAGCCGCGGGTCAAACAATTCTTTTTCGACCCAGAATTTTTTAAGAAATAAATATAACTACTTAGATCGCCGTAAATATTTGTCTTCAATCACTAAATAAGATTTCTGGGTCCAAAAAGAATTGTTTGATCCGCGGCTTATACACCCGAAATTACGGTATAATTATTTAGTATTGCTATACCGATTTGTTTTTCGTAGTATTATATTTATTATTATTATTATTACCAGCAGATGACCCAATAACACTGATTTAAGGTTGAACGTTTCTATACAAAATGACTTTTGTTCTTCATATTTTCATTTTTCTTACGAAAAGAATTCCAAAGATATCATTCTAACTTTAGGTCACGTATTTAGAGAAACATAAAAGACAAAGGGATTTTGTGACTTTTCTAGTAGTTACCCTTAACTTGATATTCTAGCTCTTTTTAAGACAAAAATGACATTATTTTATGCACATTGACATATTTTTATATTTGTGTCCCGATTGCAAAACAATGTTTGTTTCTATTTATAAGTGCTTACAGTTTAATATAGTTAAGTGTATAATATATTTAAATGATTACTTATAAAAAAGACTTATTACACTGTATTAACCCTAAAACGGTAACGTGTTTTTCGGCACCTTTAAACGGTAATCATGGGTCACTCGTGTTTAGCGCTGTAAAAAGTGGTTTAATGTGCTTTAAAATTTCTAAAAAAATTCATGATATTACATCAACTACCCTTGAACAAGAATCAGTCACAATATTGCTGATTTATTAATTTATTTAAACAATATATTTAAATAAACAAATAAAAATGTGAAAAAGGCACATTTTCTTTAAAAAATCATAACTTTGGATAGAATTGACATTTTTTGCTGTTTCAAACAGGAAATTGAAGATCAAGAATAGTACTTTTGCAAAAAATAAATAAAAATAGCCGGTATAAATTAAAAAGATGCTTAAGTTTTGAGCATAAAAATGACGTTTTTTAAACTTATAAATAGGTACAATTTACAATGAAATAGAAATTCTATTAATTTTTAATCAATTTTATTTATGAAAATGATGTTAATTATCAAACTTTATTTAATTAAACAAAAAATATAATAATGAAAAATTACAGCAACACTGATATCATAATTTATAAACAATCGAAACAGATTTGATGTCTGTGTTCCTTGCACACAGGTCTGTGACACTTGCTGCAGCAAATAAAGGTTTTTTTGCCCTTCTTTGTGTCACAAAATGCACATCGCTTTCTTTTTTCCATTTATTTTATGAAAAAAACATCAATTCCTAACCAAATAAATTTTTTCTTACCTTACACTTTTCGTCAACGTAAATGGTAACCCTGGGTCACTCGTGCCTTTTCGAAATTTTGACTGGCTCTTACGTCGGCTGTGAACGCACTAAAACATCGGCGTTTCGGGAGCTAATAGCCTACTAGTATACTATTTTTTTCAGGGTAGTTTAGTCCCGCTCCCCACTTTCTCCTCTAATCTAGCAAGGAAAGAAAATTTGATTGAGGCACTAGTGACCCATGGTTACCGCTTAAAGGTTAAAATGAATGAACTATGAATACGGGCAATCAGTGTATGTAATATGTGTTAAAATTCATAATTCAACTTCATAATTAAATTGTATTTTATTAACACTAGAACCGCCGGCTATTTTGTGCAAGTTTTATAAAAAGTGTTTGACACCAGAATTTTCATTTAAAATTATTTTGCTCATTTGATTAGCCTATATTTGTTCTGCACTTATTTAACAAAATTTATCAAGAAATTTCTGGTTCGAATTGGCTATTTTCAATTTGGTAGGGGTCATAATGACCCCTAATGGCGGTTCTAGTGTTAATGTAAGTTTTATAACTTACATTAATAAAATATAATTATGTTCCTACACTCTCTTATAAAAAAAACTTGTCCATCCTCAGGGATAATAGTAAAAAGTAACCAACGCGGTGCAATAGCTACATGAAACCATTTCAAATGTCAGTATTTGTTTTGAAATTGTTTAATATACCATGGTGATTGCTCTTTAATGTTATTCTTGAGAATGGACAAGTTTTTTATTGCCGGATAGTATAAGAATACAATTGCATTTTATCATTGCAAATACCGTAATTTCAAGTGTATAAGCCGCGGATCAAACAATTCTTTTTGGACCCAGAAATCTTATTTAGTGATTGAAGACAAATATTTACGTCGATCTAAGTAGTTACATTTGTTTCTTAAAAAAATCTGGGTCGAAAAAGAATTGTTTGATCCGCGGCTTATACACCCGAAATTACGGTAGTTTATGTTATAATTATAAACTTTTAAAACATATTACAAACACTAATTCGCGGTAGTCATTGTTTATTCATATTTAAATTGCATTTCAATTATTCATTTTAATTATTACGATATAACATATTCAGAAAATTATTGAATTTTTAATTATTTTAAATAGTTTTAAATTCACCGAGTTTTAACCTCGTCAATTATTTATGTAACATTAATATGGTAATCGAGAGTGGTGTACCTTGAATATATGTGTACCTTGGACCTATGCTAATTCTAGCTTTACTTGTTTAGATCATTAAACAAGAACATTTGTATATTGAACATTTGCCATTAGAGATCTCATTTAAGTTCTTGGCATTTATTTAGAAGCTCAACTAATTGTACAATTTTTAAAAATGGAAATTCACCTTTCAAAAGTAAATTCTTCTTAGATATTTCAATGTTATTTTTATACTAAAACATATCTATTTTTTTAATGAGGATTATGCATAATAAAGCAGTGCTTTAGCTACAACAATTTGTGCTTTAAATAAAGTTAGGCCTAACCTTAAAATCATGATTGGTAGTTTTGTTTTTAAGTGTCAAGGGGTGTACCTTGAACCTAATAAAAGTGGTGTACCTTGAACTGGGTCCAAGGTACACTAGATATTGTCTAATGGATCTCAAAGGCAGGAGTCGCAGCGTACCTAGAATTTTCACTTTCTTACCACAATTTTAAAATGATAATATTTGTTGTAAAATTTAATTGTAGATGTTAAGAAAATCTGTCACGAAGATTTTTGATTTAAAATCCTGCTAGAACTGTGCGAAAATTTTAGGGACGCTGAGAACCCTGCAAAGGCAGCTCAAGAAGTTAACATTTGGAATTGACATATCTAATTAAATCTTGGCTAAAAATAAATATAATTACTAATATAAATTTTAATGCCTTTTGTGATTATAAGTAAGAATAAATGTTCTGAAGTTTTATGTCTTTTTAAAATTTCTTATCTTTAAAACCTAACAAACAATGAAATGTTTAAAAAAATTATATATGTAGCTATATAAATGTTGATTTTATTCGCTAAAAACAAGTTTTTTTTTACATTCTTAATAATGGGACCAAGGTACACCACTAGTAGTGTACCTCGGTCCTAATTTCACTTTATTTTTAACTCAAAATTTTTCATAGAAATTATTTATATAAAAATTTAAGCCAAATATATATGTAGTGTATAGCATCATAAAGTTTAGAAAAAAATTTCTTTTTTTAGTTTTAGCAATATTGTTTAAAATTAAAAATTAAAAAGTCAAAAATAGGTGAGATATACACCACCTTCGATACATGTATTTGAAAACTTGAATAGTATGTCGTGTATAGTAAATCTTTTCCTTCAATACTTCTCGAGCTAGGATGTATTACAATTAATTATTTTTATAATCGGTCATGGCATAATAAGTCATTACGATTTGTTTTATCTTATTTTTATCTGGTCGAAAGCTTAAAAAAAGAAAGAAAATATTCTTCTATAATAGAATAAAGTATAAATAAATAAATTATATCTAATAATTGAGTGGTAGTTTTTCAAGTTTTGTGATATGAAATGCAAATAATGAAATACAATGATAAGATTGGAATGATTGCAAAAAATGTGATGATATTTTGCGGGGTTTTTTAAATTTTACGTGCCCCTGTAAATTACTTATATATGATACACACTTCATATACAATAATGGATACGCCATAGTAACCATTTTTAAAATATTTCAATTACATACAAATCCGAGTATGTTTACTTAAGTTAGAGGGTAGACGGAAGCACGACAAACCGAATACATAAACACTTTTCAACTTTGTTGTAAAGTATTCAAATTACAAAAGAAAAATCACGAATTGTCTTTTCATAGTACAGTTTTCCTCATGAGATTTATCAAAAACCGAAATTCTTTGTGGCAAAAGAAAAAAGAAAATTCTTATACTTAATTCTTTATGATTTTTTAAAACAGGAACTAATTTATGGGACAACCTGAATATTTGTAAATTTTAAATCCTAATCAAATAACGTACCTATATAAATACAAAAATATGTGTGCGTGTATACATTATAAAGATTTCAAATGTTACTTTCATTTAAAAATAAAATCCCGAAAAAGATTTCTGAATAATAACAATAATAACGAAAATAAAAATAATACGACATGTAAAAGTATTTGAAGAAATTGTGCTCACAGAAGACGACGAAAGAAAATTTATTTCAAACAGACTTTTCAACAATTATCGTAATGCTAAAGTAAACCAGTAATATTTTTTTGTCTGTTTTACCTCACATTGCAACAGAAAAAAAAAGATCTTGTATTTTTCTAGTCCATTCCACAAGTTTAGTCTGCATTTCTATTTCAACAAAATTGGATTTCAACGCGTTTGCTTGCAAAGAACATTCTAAACACGTCTTGACTGCTTTCAACGCAATACTAAATATAAAACAGGCAAATACCACATGGCAAATCGTTTTACCGTATTCGAAAAGTAAATATTGTCAGATTAATTGTGAATTACGATCTCCCTGTTTGCACTAATTCGTGGAATAAAAAGACATGTCTAAAGAGATATTGTTCTTTTATAGAGGAATTTTTCCCGTTTTATTTTTATTTTTTTAGGTAGATTTCGTTAGAAATGATACGTATTGCATTCTCCCCTATGTTGGAATTTCTAAAAAAGCTTTGCGATTCTAACCGATTATGACGCTTAGAATTCAAAACCAGTCCCACTTCAAAACTTTATATATATATATGTTTGCAGTGTATTTAATAAAGGATGAGCGAAACTTTAAAATGTGATAGAACACTCCAAACAAACAACTTTCATCAAAAAGTGAATAGTCGTAATTAGGGGGACTTAACTGGTGGAGAAGAAAAAATGGAATCTTACGTTATCCATAACTTCTAATTTCACAACTTCTTAATTATAATACATATTAAATCAGTTTTAAAATATTATTAATTCTATGGGCCAAAACATTATGTGTGACAGATTAAAAATGGTCTGAAAGGGAGATAATAATAATGTTTTAAGAAAAAAATTCATAACTTCGACAGTTTACAAAGAATAAAATCGACTTAATTTTAAACTAAATTTTCTTAATATTATTTGCAACTTTTATATTGACAAATTTTGATACGCCAAACCCTTACAGTAAAAGAAAAATCAAAATAAATAAATAAATAAAAGAAGGAGGAAAGAAGTGAAGAAGAAGAACATTCATAATTTCGTCAATCGAAAATATTAAATATGCAAAAAATTATTCTAATTTTTTTAATGTTATATAAAACTTTTATATTGGCTATTAACTTTTATATTAACTATTATTTTTGCTAGAACCAACTCTTTCAGCAAAAGGAAAAAAAATAGGGGGTTGAATAAAAAGTTATCATATTAACGTGATTCTGATAAAAAACAACTGTTATAGAAAAATGTGTTTTTTAAAAAGGAAAAGCAGCCAGATAAAACTGTTAAACTGGACTCATCTCTAATTATGATTTTGTTTTTATCGATGAAATTCGTAATTAAATTCGAAAACTACCTCTGTCGGAAAGTTGAAACGGTAAGCATTATTTTTTTTCGGATTTTACTAATTTTGATGAATAGCTTGCTGATTCTTTGGTGAAAATAGCACAGGATAGTACTGAAATCATTCTTTATGTGTAATACGTTCAGAATAACAAACTATTCAGGTTGGCTATTGGCTGTATTTTTGACGGCCAATTATCAGCACGAGGGATATAGGCCCTAAGGGAAGGGTAACCTCTGTGGGTGTCTTTCTAATAGAATCTAGCCCGTATTTACGCAAGGAAATCCAATGTTCCAAGAAAACCACGGAAAACTCCGAACGATTAGGCTGGCGGCCGCGATTAGTTTCGAATCCAGCACCTGCCCTCTATCAGTTTCGACAAGCTATTAAGGAATGAAGAAAGCCCCGTAGTACATAATAGAATATTTTTTATTGACTCTATTTTGAAATTTATGTTAACTACTTAACTGATCAATGTTTTTCAAAAGAACTTTCAAATAATGCCTATTTATTTCATGCATTTTACAGAATTTTTAATCTTTTATCACATGTTTTTCAAAACAAAGAATTTTTGCCTGATTGAATTTTAAAAATACTCGTATTAAATAATACAAAAATTACAATAAAACTGGTGAGAATAATAAATCATGATTTAAATATGGATGCCCGTATGTGGCACGGGCAAATCAGGGAAGCGGTTAAATGAATTTATATATATATATATATATATAATAAACTTTTAAAATCATACACCATATTTTCAGCATTAATAATAATAATAATAATTTAATAAAATTTTTAAAAATAATGCATCGATTAATCGTCAAAGAGCTCGAAATTACCGAGTGAATTTAAGCTACTACGTTATTTTACTTAATTATTATTTTTGCATAATTTAGTTCACGCCGTCCTGAAGTTCGAACTCGGGACCTTTAGATTGCGGATCAAATCCTTACGAACTGAGCCAAAGTTGCTGGTGCTGGATTGAACAAAGTATGTCTTTTATGAGTTAGTGGGGAAATCTGTTGTGCTTTTTAAAAATTTCCTTTCAAATATATTCTTTAGAATATTTGTAAACGGATTATTTTATTTTATTTTAGACTGATGCATAATACTTATTATTTTTTAAATAAATTTTAATTTTTTAAATAGTTTAAATAAAAAAAATCACTGTTTAAAACCACAGTTTTTTTTTTTTTTTTTTTTTTTTTTTTAATGAATAAAAAAAGTTTTTATTAACAATTTTTCTAGACAATATTTTGAAATTGTCGTACACTATTTATTTATTTATTGGCTAATAAATTAAAAGATTTTTAATAAGAAATAAGAGAAAAATAAACAGAAAAAATGTAATTTAAAAGGATTTTTTTGCATTTTCATTATTCCATGGCGCCAGTGGGACTCGAATCCATAATCTGCGCTCGTAGGCGATTAGCGGCGCCTTGACCACTCAGCCATGGAGCATCCAACACAACTGACTGTGTTCGTTTTTTCTTTTTATTTCATTCCGTTTCGTTATTTTCAGGAAATATCGTGGAATTTTGTGATTTGTAACGGAAAATGACCTTTTGTTGTGGAAAGGGAGCTTTTCTGTGAAATTCAGGGGAAAAAAAAATGTTCGTGAATTTCAGAATTTTTTTAACATTGTTGTAGCAATCAAACACTAGATAAATTGAAAGTTTTTTAAACCAGTAATTGAAAGTGCCCTCTCTGCTTTGAGATTAAGGTTAGAAAGCTAAAACTTGGACAATAAGGAAAGAGAATTAAAGCCTTACACAATAATATATCCCATTATTAATCAGTTATTAAAATATCAGGGATAAAAATTGATATAACAAAACTTATTTCACAGATTTCTTATAACAACTAATTGTAGTGACTTCAAAATTCCAGACTAACATTTCATCAACTTAATTTCAAAAGAATTTCTCAAAGAAGAAGAACAAAACTTATATGCAAATGAAGAAAAAGGCATGAACAATCATATGGAATATAGCATAACATGACTACGTGGTCTGTAAACCTTAGAACAAGTAATTTTGTTGAAAGTTGTCAAACACCGGGTGGCTATCAAACACTGGGTACTTTACCCTACTTTGATAAATATTTGGACTGTTTTTGTTTTGTAGTAAATCGTCCAACAGGTGATGCTGGTATTCTGCATTTTTCCCAATTGACGCAATAGCTCTATCTCAAGAATTAATGCATGAATTTTAATCAAACTCTACATTCAGTTAGACGTTTTCAGACATTTTTATTGATTAGGTTTTGGTGTTAATTGAACTATAGTTGGCTCTGCTATGTTGCATTTTTCACAATTTTCTCAATAGCGCTATCTCAAAAGCTAATACACGGATTTTCACAAACTTCAGATTCATTTAGACGTTCAAATAAGTTGTTGCGATTAGGTTTTAGTGTAAATCACCCAATAAGTGACGCCGTTTGCTGCATTTTAAGAATTTACACGATTTTAGCGATGGTTACATCTCAAGAAATAATGCATCGAATTTCATATTTTTAGAATTCTTATGATGGGCATAGATTATCATTTATTTTTTAAAGCGAATTTTGAAGTATTAATATGCATGGAATTGCTGCAGAAATTTTACAGCAGCAGAGATTCCACGCAAAATACTTAAAAAAAGAACATTGTTCCTAGATTAACGGAGTTTGCAATTAGATAAACAAGTTTTGTCCGTAATACCTAAAATTTACGAAAGTTGAAACCGTTTATCTGAAAAAAAAAAGACATTTTCCGTAAATTTACTGGAGTAAATTACGATAAAATACTGTACTTTTATATTTGTTTTTTTTTTTTCAGTGTAGAAGAAAATTTTGGGATTGACGGATGTGATTAGCTTATTTTGTAATAGTTTCGATGAAAAGTTTAACTGACAGGCAACGGGCAATAATGATATGAGAATAAACTTATTCTCTGCCAAATAATCTTGAAATATCATGTTAAATACTATATAAGATATGAGTACTCGAAAGAATAACAAATGGAGTATTGATGATACAAAACACCAATAATTGCAAAAAATATAAATATCCGATTAAATGCGGAAATGCTTCTATTCTCATCATGTATTTTTAACGTTGCTGCTTAAATAAATATGTAACAGATTTAAGGGATATTAGAATAACATTAATATCAAATAGTTAAAAGCAGTATATAGAGAATAAAATGTAACCATTTTCTAAATATTTGTGCAAATGCAAAAGAATATCGCAGAATGCTAAATATCAAAGTTTGAAATTCTTGAAATCATACATTACATTTTCAAGAAACATATAACAAACATGTAAAACCTTATTTATTAGTTTTAGTTTCCATGCAGACTTTAGTTGTTAAGGAATACAGTTATATATACTTATATATGTGCGTATATGTGCACGTGTACAATACATATCACTCATCTGTGACATCTTTTATATAAGATTAATTTTTAAAACTATTTTTCAATTGTAACAAAATCATAATAAGTTTATATTTTTGTAAAAAAAAAAAAAAAAAAAAATTATTTGAACTAGGGATGCTTTGCAAGAAGTTGCAAAGTTCTGTACCAACTGATCCATCCCTGATGAATCTGGGTGGACGAGAGTTTCTGCTCTCGAAGCTGGTAGATTAGAAGTGCTGGATTCGAACCCAATTGTGCCCGTTGGCCTAATCGTTGGGAGCTTCTCGTGTTTTTCTTTGAATCTTGGATTTACTTGCGTAAATACGAGTTAGTTCCCTTAGAAAGTCCTCTATGGAGGGTAAGCCCCCTTAGGGCCTGTATCCCTCGTTTTGATGATTGGCCGTCATAAACACAACCAACCAGATGAACCTAGAAGACGATTCCTAGTTTGAATTCAGGCCAGTATTCTTTTAAAACACCTTGAGATTTACAAATGTTATAACTTATTTACCAATTTATTGTGTTGAAATTTAATCTATTACAGTTACACATGCAGCTTCCATTACAGTTTCAAAAATAAACTTCTATTTATTTTGTTGACGTGATTCAGATATTAGACCAGACGCGGTTATCGTTAAAGTTTAGTTGGGCAAATAAGATTCTTCCAGAATGACTTAGTTGGTAGAGCATTAGCTGCTATAGGAAAGACATTCCACGTTCGAATCTCGGTTCGGGCTTTTTTCATCCACTTGGAAATTTACAACTATTACATGTTATATAGTTTCATATGCATTTCTTTATTATTTAAGAATTTACATAATTTGCAGTAAAAAAATACAAATATTGAAAGGATTCTTCTAGTATGAGTTTACAGAAATATTACAGACTTCTTATATAGATTTCTATGTAACCATCATGCTTCATGAAATGATCTCTTAAATTTGGTTGCCGCAGCTGCAAAATTAGTGTAATTTCTATTAATTCATAAAGGTTAAAACACTATTCTCCCATAATGCTCATGGAAACATTTTCTTCACAAACTTTTAAAAGTATACATATCTAAAGTAAAACTTTTCTTAGAAAACATACATTGCGGGGAACATTTTGAAAGTAATTGATATTTATTTTTTTTTAATTAGCCATAAATTATCTAATTAAAAACTGCAAAGATAATTCAATGAATTCAAGCGATAATCTATTTTTTTCCATGAACACACAAGAATTTAAAGTGCATGCATTTTTTTTTATATAAATCTTTGAGATAAGAGAAAAAAAGGACCCAATATCCGGACACTCCTTTTGTTTGTGTTAGAAGCTATTAACTTTCCCTTGTAATAAAAAAAGGATACATTCATGAATAGATAAGCTAATGATTAAAGTCATTATAATTACGGTTTATATCTTTAAATTGGATTTTCATTTAATTATCGAATAAATCTTAGAATTATACTGTCGTCATGCCCTGAAACTTCCCTAAATTAGGATTGATAAGTATTATATCTGACTTGTTATGCGGTCAATGTATTTTTTGTTTCTTTAGTAGATTATTTTAGCTATTCTTAAATTAAATCTGAGAACAAGTTTTTTCCAGTTTATAATTTGAATTTTCTCACTTTTGTTACAATATACATTCACAGAAATTCTTTCTTCAATTGACGGAAATATTCCTTGCAGCACTGCTACCAGTATGTATCCGAAAATTGAAGAAAATTCTCTTTTTTTTTTTTCGTTTTCAAACATAAAATTTCCGTAATCTGAAAAAAAAGAGTTCTTTATGTCTCGATTTCTAAGGCAGACCCTCTTGGGCTTGAATATCTTAATAACTCGGCCATACAGCAAGCGAGTTTAAAATTAAGATATGGCTTGTTTTCAAATGGGGGATCGGTAAAGCATGTTAAATTTCTTGTGCAAAAAGCTCTGAAATTTAAACTTAACGGCAGAAATATCTCGCATATATGAATTTATAACTGATGTTTTAACACTTATAGAATAAATGAGAATAAAAATTATTACATAGAGACATATTTTTAACATGAGATAATTTGATTGTTAGATGTAAAATATGAATATTATATTTAGAATTAAATTCAATAAAAAATGTATATTTTTTAAACAAAATCGATTGATTTTTATTTGATTAATACACCATATACTTTTTTAATGTGTTCATATATAATACATTTTACATACCAATCTATTTTTTCATACTCTAAAAAAAATTGCAAATGCGTTATGTGAAATGAATAAGAAAACGGCTGCTTTATCAAATTCGAGAGATTATTTTTGTTTGTTAGTTTTTAAATAAATTAGAAATTTTCATTTATTGAATTTTGTTTTTTTTACTTTAAAAATAAATTCTATCTTTGATATTAATACAGCAAATACGCATAATTTCGCTTATTTTCAGACTTCTTGGAAGAATTAACGAAAATAGATTGTTTTCGGGAAGTATGGAAATCATTTGTCTAAAAATGATGAGTAATTTTGTGTATAAACATGATTTTTTCTGACAGCGTATCTTTGTATTCCCATAAATTTTCCTGTGCCAGTTTGGTCTTTTTTAAATTCAGATATTCCAAAATTTTTCCCAGCAGTGGCCGAGAGGTTCTGAGCTCTCAGCTAGTAAACGACAGGTACTGGGTTGGAACCCAATAACGGCCGTCGGCCTAACTGTTCGAAGTTTTCCGTGGTTTTCTTCGAACCTTGGTTTTCCTTGCAAAAATACGAGTTAGGTTCCCTTAGAAAGACCCCCACGGAGGGCACCTCACCCCTATATCCCATGTGTTGAAAATCGGCCGTCATAAAATAAACCAAACCGAGTTTTTACCAGAAACTCTAAAAGAAGGCTCTTTAATTTTATGCAATCATAAAATGTCTGTCATTGAACATGTGCAAAAATTACTATTTAGAATTTCTGGTACGTATTTTCTATTTCTAAATTATAAGAAGGTGCAAAGTGGCGATCCTATATTCAGTCTTGCAGTACCTCTTGAAATCTGTATGTTGAGCGCCCCACCAGTGGCCGAGAGGTTCGGACCTCTCAACTGGTAGACGGCAGGTGCTGGGTTCGAACCCAATCGCGGCTGTCGGCCTAACCGTTCGAAGTTTTCCGTGGTTTTCTTCGAACCTTGCGTAAATACGGGTTAGGTTCCCTTAGAAAGATCCCCACGGAGGGCACTCCCCCTGGTCCTATATCCCATTAGCGTAGATAATCGGACGACAAAAATCAACCAACCAACCAACTGTATGTTGAGCGTAGAATGAGATTTTAAAAATTAACTAAACTCAAAATCTCATAAATTGCGAGACATTCATTTTAATCCTTGGAGACGACAGTTAGGTATACGTGCCGCGTAAGGAGCTCAGAATCCTTGATTATTTCCACCTGTTACTTTTTATTGCAAATTTTGCCTTATTTAAAGAGACAGTTTTTAGTATTCTTTTTTCATATCTTAAAGAAAATTGTTCAAATAGTCAACCCATTTCATTCCAATGTTCAACTAAAAGTACATCTAGAAAAAATATATATACTTAACTGCATATCTAATTAAAGTTTTTAAAAAGTTAAAAAAAATAACTTTTTAAAATCCCTACTACATTTTTAAATGTCAATATTTCTAGCTAGTTATTATTATTATTATTATTATTATTATTATTATTATTATTATTATTATTATTATTATTATTATTATTATTATTATTAGATTTTGAAGTGTATATTGTACAAGACTGCGCGATTTTTAGATACGTGTAATATTACATTTAATGTAATTCTTTACTGTTATTAGCGTAAAACGATGAAATCTAACACATGTTCTTATATATTTAAAAAAATAATAACAACCTAAAGGTTAATTAGATCCGTAAATTTATCACATATATAGTAAAGAACAGTAAAAAATAAATTAAAATTTCTATTTCAAATACAAAAAATACTTGAAATTTTTAAAACACTAAAATGAAGAAAATGGAGACACGGAGAAAAAGACGTTTAAAATTTTCATTTGTGTGAGAAATTGCGCTGAGTGTATTAAAAAAATTTACAATATCTCGCGTTGTGATTGCCATAAGAATTAAAAAAAGGTGTCAAGATATTCACAATTAAGCAGACTTTCATTTACTATTTAAAAACCAAAATCGATTTTTTGATCATTTTTGAAATAAACTCCTAATCAGAGCATTTTACCGGCTCCATTAGTCAAAAATTTCTAGTTTGAAATATTGGTGATAAAAGATTAAAAATGTTTTAAAAGACGCTCGTTGCGAAGGTTTTTACCGTTTTAAAATAGCACTTTGACTTTTAAAATTATGCAATGAAAAATAACTATAAACAAGACAAACTGATAAAAAATAAACTCTGTTATTCAATAAAGTTTGCTGATAAAGGGAGACGGGTTTCTCTGTTACAAATGACGGGGTATAAAATCGTATTACTAGTTATACTGAAAATCTAGCATTTTAAAGATCATTCATTAGAAGAATAAAAAGAATATTACCCAGTTAAACTGATGGCATTGAGCTCACAGGCTACGCATACTAATTTTATATTACAACCTTATATTTTCAAGGGTTAATTCCGTTCGAAAAAAAATTAAAGGAGGGGAAACAGCTCCCCTTTCCCCTTTTATACTTAATTATTGAGCCCCCTAAATTAATCAGGGACATATTTTATCATACAAAAAATCTATATCCAAAATTCAGAGCAAATTGGAAAATTTTTAATAAAAACCCATTTATATAATTTAAGAGGAGTTATCCCCCTCTTTTATACTTAACCATTAAACTTCCAAACTATTCAGAGATTTGAACGAAATCTGATAATTCTGCATGAAAAACCCATTTATATAAATTAAAGGGAAGAGCATTAGAACCCCCGTTCCCCCTAATTATACTTAACAAATAAACACCTAATACCAATCACGGAGACGCCCAATCAGAAGGATCCCATATCTAAAATTGACAATTCTGCATGAAAACTGATAATTGTGCACGAAAACCCCATTTATATCAATTAAAGGGAGGGCATAACCCCCCTTCCCCCTGTTATACATATCGAATGAACTCCAAAAACTAATCAGGGAAGCGCCTTGTAAGGATATACACATATACAAAATTTCATATGGATCAGATATTTTTATCAAGAGTTATCGCGTTACGCACGTACATAAATACAGAACAGGGGGGCACATAAGCTCTCAGGCTATGATAGCTTGTGATCTAAAAATGAAGTAAGCGGCCGTCCATAAATAATGTCATGCTTCAAGGGGGGAGGAGGTTCATGAAATTGTGACAGTTTCCGAGAAGGAGATGGGTGGGGAGAAGAAGGAATGTGACTTCGCACATTTTGGTTAAAATAAAAGCATTAAAATTTAGTAGATTAAATTGAGAAGTATGAAGTTATTTTAAAATTAAAGTATTTTGTCTTCATAAAGGTAAGATTTAA
Organism: Maratus speculifer; assembly: GCA_964019185.1. NCBI lineage: Eukaryota > Metazoa > Arthropoda > Arachnida > Araneae > Salticidae > Maratus > Maratus speculifer. The sequence goes on from OZ025293.1 coordinate 366,648,219, forward strand.
AGCCAAATATGTTAAATTCTTTGTCAAATTCCAAAATGGTACTGTTTTCATTTGCTCTTTTATATTAATATTTTATTACTATTTTATATTAATTATTTTGATGTTATTCTTGCACACCTTATTTCATGCTAAATACCAATCATTTTTATTGTTCAACCCGCTAATGTCATAAAAAGCATAGTTAAAGTTTAAAATTAAAATTTGAAAAGTAATCTAAAACATAGTGCTTTGTTTCTGAACTGCAAGTATATGTTTATGTAATACAGCGCGACATGTGGCAAGAGAGGGGCAAGGGGTAAAGTGAAGTGCGACAATTTGTGACAAAGGGGGTGGGGAGAGAAGAGCAAAAAATATGGAAAAAGCACGTGACATCATTTATGGATGATCCCTAACCTGAAAAACATATATTGAACTTTCAGAATTTGATCATACTAATGTATCAAAAAAAAAAAAAAAAAAAAAAAACCTTGGAAAAATGAACGTTAAATCATTTAAAAGGAAATATAAAGGTGATAATAATAATTAATAATAGCCTTTTTGGCATAATTTTAACTATCGGATCTTAATAAAATTTTGAAAGAACGTACTACAAATTTCATTTTGAGCAAAAAATTGGAAAATTGATAATTTCTTTATTATAGTTTTCATCTTTTTTCTTTACTTAAATGAAGAGCGCGAGTCTCCTTAATTCTTTATATCTCAAATTATGAATTCATGAATAGTTCATCTTCTAAAACAATTTTCGTGAACTTTTGTGACTACATTAGAAGGTATACAAAATCATTTAATAAATTTTGGCAGAAGTTTGTTAATTATTATTAAATAATTAAATTTAAATTTATAGAAATTTTGTGCAATATTTATAACTCCACTGAAATCTTCTATTTAACATATTTTTTACCATTTTATAGAATTAGGAAATATATAAATATAAAGTTTTTACAACAGAAATATAGAAATATTTCTGAATTGAAAATTTTCACCCACAATCTTTCAAAGTCTAGAAAGCTGAACAAATGAAATTGGAAAAAAAATAATAAAATAATAAAATAAATAAATAAATCATCCTTTTAAAGATATTTTTGTTTTGTGCAACCAATAACGCTTTTGGAACAAGATAAAGTGAAGTATCTACACTTCTTTCCAAACATTATTACTATTAATCGATTTATCAAATTAATATTATGTCAAGCTATTTAATGGTACTTTAATGTGCTGTCAGTGCATAAAGGATTAAGGAGCGATTCGACACCTTTAGGTCAAAATTTTCATTTTGTTTTCTTATTTTTAGTGTTTTGCATCCCTTAAGTATGTATATTGTTGCCTTAAAGCGGTTTTGAATTGTTTTAATTCATTACAATTTTTTATCTTGTTGACGAAAGTAACGCTATTGTAAAATTTTAAACAAGTTCTTCTTGAAATCATTTTTTGAAACTGTGCGACTATATTTCTGGAAAGCTCTTTAACAGACTTCTTGCCTTTATTATTTTTTAAAAAAGTAATCGTTTTTATGGGAGGTTATACCAGCGATTAATACAATTTTCCTTAATCAATTATTTTTTTCGAGTTAGTTAATATAAAAAAAGGAAAAAAAACCAAACAATTTTGTTCAAATGACCTCCAATTCATCAAAATTCCAACTTTTAAACTAAATGTTGGTATCAGTTCCAAAGACTTAAATTGTCCTTTCATAATTTAAAAACCCAGTACGTTTTAAATGCTTGTGATTGAAAAAACATGGTCCCTGATTGGAAATTCACCTCGCGCACCTGCATGTATAGTTCCTATTATATAGACGTGTAATTTTTAGCTCACAAAAGATCAAAGCCTAAGATCTAATGTACCCGCAATTGGTGTGCGTTCGTACCATAATAACTTCTTATTCAAATTTTGTAAATAAGTGAATTTTGATAATTTCCTTTATTAGTTTTAGGGGTTCATTGCATTAGTGTAAAGGGGGAAATAGGGTCTGATTCCTCCCTTAAATTAGGTACATGGCTTTTTCATGCAGAATTATCTGATTTGCTTGAAATTAGAAATACCAGTTTTATACTAATAAGGTGAAATCGTTGATTATATTTGGAGATTCACCTCGCGCACCTGCATGTAGTTCCTGTCATATAGACGTGTAAATTTTAGCTCACAGGAGATCAAACCTAAGAGCCAATGTTCCCGCAATTCTTGTACGTTCGTACCATCATAACTTCTTATTCAAATTTTGTAAATAAGTGAATTTTGATAGGGTGCTTCCTTTATTAGTTTTGGGAATTCATTGAATTAGTGTAAAGGGGGAAATAGGGGCTGATTCCTCCCTTAAAGTAGATACATGGATTTTTCATGCAGAATTATCCGATTTGCTTGAAATTTGGAATACTAGTTTTATACTAATAAGGTGAGATCGTTGATTAGATTTGGAGATTCATTGGTTAAGTATAAAGGGGGGATGGGGGCTAATCCCACCTTAATTTATTATAGTTTTGCTCAAAAAGTATGAGTTTTATTTTATGGACAACAGACATAAATAAGAATATAAAATACAATTAATGTGAATAGCCTGTAAGCTCAATGCAATCAGTTTAACTGGCCACATTTTAAAATTTATTTTATTTAACTCGATAAATTTAAATATATACCTAAATGTCCATAAACATATCGCAAAAAGTTCGAAGATTGTACGGCTTTTCTATGTAATCGAAATAAAATTCGTGAAAAATCACGAAATTTTAGTCTAGAGAAGTGGCACCTCCACTTTAAGACTTTTCGCAGCGCGAAACTTTTTTTTTTTTCCCTTGGTTTACTTTCTGAAAAGAATACAAAAATTTTCTTTTCGCTGACGTCAGAATGTTATTCAAACATATTTGTGGGCTATTGTGCTATTTCGAAAATCTTTCTTTGAAGACCACCTGTTCTCCAAAACCATTAATTGAATTATTCTTCACAAGAAAAATCTACGAATGGTTGTTCAAGGTTAGTTTTGTGTATTTTCATGGGAAATACTTTTTAAAAGCGACCTTAAGCTTTCCAAACAAAAAATTGTTATGCAAGGTTTTCAGACAAATCTGCTTTTTGAAAGTTTTCCTCACCTGGATCTCTCATGAGGATAGTAATTTAATTTATACACAAGAAAGAAAAAAACATGTGTCAAGCATAGATTATGAAAGAATTTCCAACGTATTCAGTTATGCAACAAAACAGCATCGTTCAACGTTAAGTTAATTCAGTTATACAGAAAAGCATTACACATTTAAAATCACAAATTCAGCTGAAAATTATTTTTAGATCAAGCAGTCCAATATATGAAATATAGATTTGTGTCTATTAACTACATATATGCAAAAATTTAGTTGACTTAGAAAATACATACTCGGGTTGAACCCCCTCCCCCTTTCAGTAATTTCCGGTAAGTAGCGGAGAAGACCGAGGTAATCTCGGTTACAAGTAGACACAATTAGATACAATTAGCTTAATCCGGACCTATAGTGACACAAAATAACCCGCTAATTTAAATTCCTAGAACATGTAAAACTATTCCAATGATCATCTCGCGCCCTGAAACTGTATAATGGAAATTCCAAAATCGTTTGAAATGTTTTTTAGAAACAATTAACTTGACTCTGACCCATTGTGACACAAAATAAGTCACTTATCGAATGTTCTTGAGTATGCAACTTAGCCCATTCGTCTTCTAGAACCCAAAAACGGAAAAAAAAATTACAAAATTTAGTAAACACCAATAGAACTGTTTTCTAAAGTAAGTGTGATCCACAGTAGCCCCGAAATGACCCATTAGTCGAAAAATAGCGAACATATGATCGAGCACAATGATCTTTTCAAGATCAAAAAATGGTGGAATACCGAATTCAGTCGAAACCGTTAAAACCGTTTTTAGCTCACAGGCTATCATAGCCTGAGAGCTTATGTGCCCGCCCGTTCTGTATGTACGTTCGTACGTGCGTAACGCGATAACTCATGATAAAAGTATCCTATCCACTTGAAATTTTGCATACAGGTATATCCTGATAAAGCGCTTCCCTGATTAGTTTTTGGAGTTCATTCAATAAGTATAAGAGGGGGAACGGGGGGCTCATGCCCCTTCCCTTAATTGATATAAATGGGTTTTTCATTCGGAATTATCAGTTTTCATACAAAATTTAGGTATTAGATCATTCTAATGAGGCGCCTCAGTGATTGGTATTAGGTGTTCATTGTATAAGTATAAACTGGGGGAACGGGAGTTCTAATGCCCCTCCCCTTAATTGATATAAATGGGTTTTTCATGCAGAATAATCCGATTTCGTTCAAATCTCTGAATAGTTTTGGAAATTTAATGGTTAAGTATAAAAGAGAGGGGAATAACTCCTCTTAAATTATATAAATGGGTTTTTATTAAGAATTTTCCGATTTGCTCTGAATTTTGGATGTAGATTTTTTATATGATAAAGCATGTCCCTGATTTATTTAGGGGGTTCAATGATTAAGAATAAAAAGGAAAAAGGGGAGCTGTTTCCCCTCCTTTGATTTTTTTTGATCGGAAATAACCCTTGAAAATATAAGGCTGTAATGTGCAGTTAGTATGCGTAGCCTGTGAGCTTAATGCCGCCAGTTTAACTGGGCAGTATTCTTTTGTTTTAATAAAATTAGCTTGACACGTAATGACCTAAAAATGACACTCTAATCAAAATTCCTTATGCATGTGACCTAGCAAAATGATATTTTCGTGCCGGGAAACAGCATCATACTAAATTTTCTCAAAATAGTTTGAGCCGTTTTTTAGATACAATTAGCTTGATACTGATCAATTTTGATCCAAAGTGACCCACTAAACATATCTTCTTGAACATGTCACCGAGCCCAATAGTCATCTTGTCCCAAAAACAATATAATGTAAAATTTAGTCATAATCGTTAGAACCGTTATCTAGATAAAATTAACGTTACACACAATGAACCATAAATGACACAATAATCTAATTTTCTCTAACACATGACTTATCCCAATGGTCTTCTCGTGATCAAAATCTGTAGAATACGAAAATTAATCAAAATAGTCTGAGCCTTTATTTAGATGAAATTGATTTAACCCGTAATGACCCCAAAATCCCGTAATGTATAATGTAATAACCCGTAATGACCCCTAATCAAATTTTCTGGAACATGTGACTTTACTAACACACACGCAATATTTGATCGTATTATAATACGAGCAAATCTTCTTATCTTATCTTATAATATAAGATAAGAAGAATGGTATGTGAATTCTTTTGTGCAACCTTTTGTATGAAGCATATAATTTACATGCATCGAGTAGCATGTAAAAAATTAGTTTATTGAAAAGCGCATACTGTAATTAAAAACAAACATACATTATTTATTGATCAAAGACGATACTGTAAATGATTTATTTTTGTGTATCCCTGTAAATAAACGAAAATCTCTATGAATGCTGAATTGTATCGCAAATGTCTTTTAGTGAAATACTGTGATTTATATCAGTTTTGATACATTTGAAATAGCGAAATTTCATTAAAATGCTCTGCAAACAATTTTTTTTTCCATATACCATCATGTAATGCTTTTGAGTAGCTCAGTAAATGATCTATTAATGCTACACATTTCATATATTGTACAGTACTGAACATACCATTATAAGCATCATTACCATATTTCAATAGCAAGAAATTGAATGTATATTTATGTTAGAGCGTGAAGAGCCTAACCAAATACAATAACACTTTTCAAATTTTTTAAAAAGTGTTAAAAACAGTGTTTTGAGATTTATAGGTATCATTTTGACCATCTTAAACATAATTTTTATCCACAATATAGAATACCATTTTGATTATAGAAACTAAAATAATGAATTTAAAAAAAAGAGAACTTGTAAGAGATGACACAAAATATGTTATAACCTATCATATATAACGCAAAGAAATGCAAAAATGTGGAGAGAGAAATCCTCAAGTAAAATTTGTTTCAACCTTTCACATTCTTCTGAAAATAAATAAATAAAATATATTTTGTCTAGCAATAATAGAAAAATCTACTCATCTAATGATGACATGCATAACGATTTCTATTGCATCATATTCAGATAACGATAAATTTTGGCTTTTAAAGAAGGATAAAATTTTATTGTAATAATTGTTATATTAATATTTCTAAATTTTAGTTCAATTTCCTCCTTATATTTAAATTATAGCAATTTTTGCTAAGGAATAGTAATGAATTTTTAAAACAATCTAGTATTTTTGTTAGTAATATTCTAAAATTAGAAGTCCGAAACGCCATACTATTGACTACTGTAATGATATTTTTAACGCTAAGACTAGTTTAGGAATAAACAATGAAAATTGAAAGCTTATATGGTATTTATTCGGAAAGAAATCTCAAACCCTCTTTTATAATTTATAAAAAAAATGTTAAATTATTAAATATGTACATCAGTAAACTTCGTAAAGTCGTTTGGGAAAAACCTTGATAATGATATTTATAGCATTTATATATTTTTTACAATTATACTACTGCACAGTGTAATGCTTCTAATTAAATGCTGACAAAAATTTAAACATTTAAGGTTGACTTGTTTAATTCCCCTTTTACGACCAAGGACATAAAATTCACCAATGAAAGCCTCGATTTTTCTTTTGACAAAACGATATTAAGTAATAGATGCATTTATTAAAGAAGGATTGTTTACAGCAATCTATCAGAAACCGATAATTTCGTGACTTTTCTTAAGACTTACAATTGAATTCGCTTGTCATTTAAAAAAATAATTTTAGACATTACAAATAATCACGAATTTTAATGTTATCTGTCATTTTACATGACTTTTTATTAACGAAAAACATAAAATTTATTCAAGTTCTGCGAATATATACCGTAATTTCGGGTGTATAAGCCGCGGCTCAAACAATTCTTTTTGGACCCAGAAATCTTATTTAGTAATTGAAGACAAATATTTACGTTGATCTAACTAGTTACATTTGTTTCTTAAAAAATTCTGGGTCGAAAAAGAATTGTTTGATCTGCGGCTTATACACCCGAAATTACGGTATTTATATTACTATTATCGGAAAATAATATTTCATTTTATTGAACATTTACAATAGAATTTTGGTGATCTGTTATCAAAGATTAACATTCAAAATGTTCAAATGTAGAATATACAAATTGTTCAAAAATCATACTGCTACACACATTAGTGTTGCGTGTTTTAAAACTACAATAGATATGATAAAAAAGTACTTCTTATATAAAATAAATATTTCCATTTATTAAAATTTTACAGTAGAATTTCGGTGATCTGTTATCAAAGATTAACATTCATAATGTTGAAATGTAGACTATACAAATTGTTCAAAAATCATACTGCTACACACATTAGTGTCGCGTGGTTTAAAACTGCAATAGATATGATAAAACAGTACTTTTTATTAATTTAAAACATAACTTCATAAGTTAATGAACACATGTGTAACTTTCGTTTGTAGCTTGTACAACATGCAAATAACATTTGAGTTTCCACCAGGTCCTTCCAAACACTTTAAACGTTAAAAATTAATAACAACAATGATACTCTTTTCAAGTTTGGGTAAGTTCAACACAGGAGCGTTGTAAATACAATATTTAAAGCTATGCAACTACTGACAGTCGCGTTGAAGCATATATAACACGAGAAGAAACAAGTCAAGCAGTTTCATACAAACCTGGTAAGAAAATACATTTCTACTCCATTCCAAACAGATTACGAGGGGCAGTCAAAAAGTTCTCGGAATTTCGTTAGGACACGTTCTTTCGCACTGACACTGAATTGCATGAATTGATCTACGAGATATCCTCACTTCTTATGAGCACTCGTTAATGGTCAATCCTCGGTCAGTTTAACTGTTTCACTTGCGGATCGCTCCTTCGTTTCTGAAAGTTGGTCTCCCACTGCTGCTCTCGTCTTCCAGCAATACCTGTTTACTCCAAAATCTTGAAAAATACTCAAAAACGGCCGTTTTCGTCCCCATAAACTGTCTGTTAGGCTAACAAAGTCTCTGAAGCAGATTTCCCCAATCTGGAAATGAACTTGATCTCTGAACTTTGCACGAACTTCGGCATCGCAGCAACTGGTCACCACATACTCCTACCTTCACCTACACTGCTGTCATACTCTCTGTTATAAATTCTCGTAATAAAAAAATATAGCGTTGGTAAACAAATAAATTAATTTTATTCTAGTATTAAAGAGTTGTAAAGAAATTTCGTGAAATTTTGACGAGCCCTTGAAGAGCAACAAATGTATATATTTTTGTTGCCTTAAAGCATGCATTCAAAAGCTCCATTTTTATTTTAAGCATTTTTATCTTTAAATACTTTCATGCTTCTCTTCAAGGCTATTTCGTTGATGAATTGTATGAATTATATTTTCTAAAAGGAACTCTAGATTTTTTTTTAAGTAGGTCATTAAATTTAATAAATTAAGTATTAACGTAGTAGAAAAATGAGTAGATTATTATATTCTTTAATTGTATAAAATTAGAAAAAATAAACTTCAAAATTGTATCTCACCTGTTGTTTAGCAAAGTATTTCTGTTGCTAAGATGTTGAAGTAATAAAATGTCACCAGAATTTATGACCAAATTTATTTTAAAATAATTAAATGCATTTATTTTTCCATTTATATTCTGACAACAAATTTTTATTAAAATATTCTAGGTGCCTTTTGGAAATTCGGAATTAAAATTAAGTTTTTGATCCCTCTAAACATTTTCCTTGAAGTGTTTATCAGTAATCTATTCTTTAAATAAAAGATTAACATAGCTTCATCTAAATAAAGGGAAATTTTAAAGCTACATTAGACATTTAGGTAGAATTTATAAGAAATGCTACCTATCGCAGTCGCTACTATGCTGCAACTTTAGAAAAAATTCTTAATAACTTTTTTTTTATATATCCCCAGGAAACCAAAACTAACCTCATCTAAAAAGTATATATATATTATGTGTATATACTAAATATTATCTACGTGATAAAAATCTCAATTAAGCATGGATCATCTTCAAGCTTACCAAAAACACTGAGACGTTTAATATCTAGGCGGAGATTACACATGTGAAAAATCGGTCCATGGACATAGAAATAAAGAGAGGTTTTGCGAAAACCGAATAAACCTTATTAAGTCTTTCATATTGACAAGTTTTTGATACTACTAACTTTTACCACAAAAAAGTTAAAAATGAAAACAAAAAGTGAGGGGGGATTGAAGAAGAAAATATTCATAACATCGTCAATGCACAAAATACGATATCTGCTTAGGTTTCTTATAAATTTTCTTAATATTATATACAACTTTTATATTGACAAGTTTTTGGAAGGACCCTTTTGTACAGGAAAAATAAATTAAAAATTCATAATGGTTGATGAAGAAAAATATCGTATTAAATTAACTCTGATAAACACAGTATTATACAAAAATTAAAAACCTGTCAAAAGCGGCCAAATAAAATATTTAAATATGATTTATCACAAATCTTGATGTAGTTCTTGTAGGTGAAATTATTACTTGACTTTGAAATCTACCTGCGTCTGCAGGCCGAGCTGGCAGGATTTTATATTATTATTATTATTCTAATATCTTTCCGTTGAAGAGTTTCTCATCAGTTTGTATAAGTTATGTTTTTTCAAATGACAACTTTAAATTTAACCTCGATAAAAAAATGACTATAGCATACTTAAATTTCCTTTCTTTGTACTTTTTTTTTTCAATTGTACGTAGTTTATATAGAAACATTTCCACAGATGATTTTCTTAAGATTGCTCCCTAAGTTGAAAAAAAAAATTTCCAAACAGATTCAGCTTCATTAAAATATATGCCCACCTACGTTCGCTTAGGGAAGATAAAAGGTTAAAGGTAAAAGAACAATATCTCAAAGATGAAATGTCAGATAGCTTTAATTTTCATTCTTATTAAGGTGTAAGCACTGAAATAGATTTTGTGAATTTCATTTTCGCCCTTCTTTTTAATAGTTCAAGTTGGTTTTAGTAAAACAATGTCAGTTCAAATTTTACTACCTTATAGAGATACTTTTAAATTAAGCTGTTCATATGAAGTCATTGTTATAATAACCATATATTTACTCATTTTCAGTGTTTGACCTTCTGAAGTATTCACGGCTGTAACATTTTAAATGGAAAACGTTTACAATAAAAGCGTTATGTTTATACAGGGTGAGTGCAAAATATTTTCACAAAATAAGATATAGTTTCCATACAGATGATCAGTAATGACCATAGAACATTGTGTCGCGAACTACTTATTTAGTTACAAATACAGGGTGTTCTATCCTAATTTAACTTTGGTTGACAGTAAAAAATTTCACAAAACTAAAGTAAGTGAAATTTAATTGATTTATTTTTGATTGTTTATGCCAGTGATCATTGTGATAGGAATAAAATACAGGTAAGTCTAAATTGTTTTACAAAATAAGAGGAGTCATCGCACCCATCCAAGCGAGCAATAATGACCATAGAACATGGGGTTTCAAACCACTTAATTATTCACAGATACAGAGTATTCTATCCTAAACCAACTTTGCTTGACGGTTAATAACATTCAGAAAACTAAAGTACATTACAATGAAACTTGCTATAGACATGCTCACCTTTCTTATTATTATGATAATACAAACAAGGGTAAAAGTTTCCATTATACGCGACAGCAGTATGCACTTGAGGCTTCACAGTTTAGACTGTGATTATCAGTTTGTATGGTACCATCGATTTCGTGAGTTCCCTGATTTTTTAGAATTTTTTTAATGATGTTATTACGTTACATATAAAGCAACGTATATAACTTTATTTATTTATTCGCCTTTTTCTATTTTTCGCAAAATTATTAAAAATCAGCAGATGTCAGTTAAGGTGAAACACCCTGTATTTGTAACTAGCGTTGCAAAGGTTAGAAAAAACTCGGTTTAAACCCGGGAATAAACCGGGTTTTTAGGAATAAACCTGGAAAAAACCCGGGATTTTTTGGAATAATTCAATTTTTTGGGAATAAACCTGGGAATAAACCTGGTCTATTGGAAATAAACCCGGGAATAAACCGACTTTTTGCAACTCTATTTGTAACTAAATAAGTGATTTGCGAGCCTGTGTTCTATGAAAATTAATATTTGTCTAGATGGGTACTTTCACCTCTCCTACTTGTAAAAACAAATTGGACTCATTCTGTATTTTTATCTTGTCACGGTGATCACTGGCGTAAATATTTAAAAATAAAAACGTTGGTAAATAAGATGAAAAATTTTATAATTTTTTAATAAATTAATGTTTTAATTGCACATGAAATAATAATTATGTTTCATTATCAGTATTAAAACTTTGTATAAAACATTAAATTATCAGGTTGATTTTTTGGTACACATAATTATGTATGAAACTGGTGAAGGATCAGAATATTTCGGTCGCAATATACTTTTTATAATTTATAAATTTATTTTGTGCTTTTAATTGTATAAATATGCTCATTTTGTGGTTGCTTTCTTGGTACACATGGCACGTTATGCAACTGATGACGTAACATTTTATGTCTTTTAGTCGCAAAATTTTTCGTAGATATTTATAAATTTACATTGTGTTTTTATTTGCAAAAAAAATATTCATTGTGTGTTGCTTCCTGGAACCATAAATCTTAAACAAACAGAAAAAAAACAGCGTTCTATGCATTTCAGTCTGAAACGATATAATGGACATTTATAAATTTATATTTGTTTTTATACAAAGTGTTTTATATTTATATTTATTGGTGCCAGATTCTTAGTACTTTTTTTATTTCTGTGCTTTTACTTTATCTACATAGACTTCTTCTCTTTTATCTTTTAGGACTTTCTTGCTGCCATCATTTTGCTTACATTGTCTGATGCGTCCTATTATACTACTGGATAAAATGTATCAAAAAATGACCAAATGTAGCAGCAATACCAAGAACTTGAAAAGCACTCAATCCCTTCCTCCCCACAAACACCGAATCCCTATTCCTCTAGAACCCCTCAAGGACGGACCGTCAATGGATCCCAAAGAAAGAATATTTTTGGAAGCCGCAGAACGGGGAGACAAGGCCACCATGGTCCGCTGTCTGCAGATGCCAAACCCTGTCAACGTCAACTGTACCAACATACTTGGACGCAGCGCAATCCAGATTGCTGCAGATAATGAGAACGTTGAAATAGTAGAATTGCTGCTTCAGCAAGAAAATGTTAAAATTGGCGATGCCCTCCTTTATGCCATTAGTGAAGGTGTTTATAAAATTGTGGAAATGCTTATCAATCATCCAAGTATTACAAGCGAAATGTTGGCCAATGGTTGGGCTAAATCACGTCTTCCCGGAGAAGAAAGTTCTGATTACTCTCCCGACATCTCACCGGTTATACTTGCAGCTCACTGTAATCAGTTTGAAATTCTCCAGCTGTTACTGACTCATGGGGCCATCATAGATAAACCTCATCCATTATCCTGCACTTGCACATTATGTCGTGAGGGTATGCACACGGACAGCCTTAGATACTCATTGCGACGAATTCATACATATAGGGCCTTAGCCAGTCCAGCTTGGATATCATTAACAAGCGAGGATCCTATTCTCACAGCATTTCAGGTTAGTAAAATTAAGCATTTTTGTAAACTTAATTAAACCAAGTTTTTTTAATTATTTAAATGTTAAAACATTTGAAAAAAAGACCTTAATGGTTATTCTCACAAGAACTATCTGTAGCAACAGTGTTAGATATATAATTAAAAGAAGCACAATATTTATTTTTAAAATAGATGTTAGTTCTGTTTTAAAAGTATTAGGAGTTATATCCTGCAGGAAATTAGCATAGGCAATAGGCAGAGAGAAAACACTACCGAGTTACGGTACAGCTTTACTTAAGGGACAGAGGGTATACGGACAGGGTCCGCCTTATGCTATATAGATCCCCGGGCATAAATATTGTGCCATATATCGTTAACATCTGTATACAGGGTATCACAAAAATGTTGGCCGCAAATTTAAGAAAAAATGCTAGTAGAATAATAAAAGAAAAGAGATGAATCGGTTAACAGGAGAATTTGTTTACAAACCTTTACTTTACTCATCTATGTATGTTATAAGATGTCTAAAATAAAATTTTCCCAGTTGGTTATTATTAATGGCCTTAACTTGCCTCATTACGAGAAAAATGGCAACAAAGAGTCAAAAAACAATAGAATACTAAGTTGTTATAATAAAACTTTAATCATTAGTTTTCTAATGATATGGTAATTTTTTGCGTGGATACGGAAAGCAGAGAGGGGAAAGGGAATCGCATTTCCTTCCTAAATGTTTGAAAATGTATTAATTTATCAAATTTGGACAATTTTAATCGTTTTGCTCAATTCAATGAAAATCTTGGTTACTCCTATGGCGAACCCTATAAAGGGGGGTGGGGAGGGTGGATTGGAAAAAATCAGTCCAAGTCAGCTGTTTTTTGTACTCTAGCTGTGTCTCGTGTTCTTAATTAATTACAGGATTCAACAATGTTCTCCAATTCAATAATCGGTTTCTCATGAAGTAACTGGTTAAGTTTACATTGGAGAAAACGGTGAAAAAGAAAAGGGCATTGAAATTTTTCCATCGCAAACAGATTTTGAAACAAAATATAAAATTGTGCATTGAACAATATAACGTATAAATTTTGTCATTTATTAAAGTCACCAAAGTAAAATTTCTTTCCACTTATTTGTTATATATTCAATCGAGGTGGCAAGTCAAAATATGTTTTTGTATATTAAACGCAATAAAAATGTTGATGCAATATTTTCATAATTCCTGTATATAAAAATAACTACATAGTCCAAAATTTCTTAAAATTGGTGTGCGGCAGAAATATTTAATTTGGTTTGTGTTCTTAAATGTATAGGAAACACGTCATTTTATATTTATAAAGAGAATGTTTTGTTAAGTAATATTTTCAAAATTTCTGTACATATAATTTTCCTTTATCACAATAGGCAACTTTTCCAAAATTCGTTATCATTAAAATTTAACAGAAATGGTTACCTTATTTAATCGCAGTTAAAAGCGTTTAAAAAGAGTAATTTTTATTACTAAAATTTAGTATTAAAAAAAGTGAAAGAGTTTTCAGCTAAGAAAATACCAAATTTAAGAAATATAATTGAAAATATATTTCTTAAATTTGGAGAGTATTTTTAGCAATTTTTTCTGTATTATCGGCATTTAAACTTTTTTGAAACTCTCAATTTGTTCTAAGTAATTGAAAGAATACATTTGTAGCACAATGTTTGTTTTTTAATTTGGGAACAGGTTCATTGTAAATTGTCCTCTGTTTAACTAAATGGCAATACGGAAAATATTAAATCTATGCCAACTACTCCTGAACTGGAGTATAATTTTTAATTATAAAACATTAATGACATTTTTTTAAAGTTATTTTTGCTTCTTATAGTTATACCAATCAAAACATAGGGTGTTCCAAAAGTTCCTGACACATTTTAAAATTCAATGTAAATACAAATAAATGCCGTACAGGAGTGATGCTTGGACTAAAATATTTTTCACTGAAAAGCTTATTTCAAACGAATACAAAAATTTACTCCAAACTTCGATCGTAGATGGCACCATTTGTCCACCTATTTGGTTTCAAATGTGCGTTTTTTTCTAATTTTCAAATTAGTTTAGATTTGGTTTCGAAATACAAACCTACACAATTACATTCTTATCTGAGAGTCGTCGTTTCTATATCTCACCTACTAAACTAGTCTGAAAATTTTACAAAAAAAGCATGTTTGAAAAAAGCATGTTTCCGGACAAGTGGAGACCCCTATGATCAAAATTCGAAACAATTATTTTCATTCGCTAAAGAAAGGTTTTCATCGTGAGAAGCATTTTAGTCCTAAGCGCACTCCTGTACGACAATTACTTGATTTTACATTGCATTTAAAATGTGTCTTTGAGTGACTTTTGGGACACCCTGTAGTTCTAGTAATATGTAATAATATAATGCTATATATACTTATTTTAGCATTAATGTGGTTTGACTGATAAATATAATAATTTATGAAGAGTAGGTACGAATCTGAAATCAATCTTTTGCATCATCACAAATTTTTAGAAATTGTTGAAATATTTCAAGTTACTTAGCTACTAAGAATGCTAACAGTGGGAAATTTTGCCATTAATAAAGTGTCTCAGAGGTGCTATTAACTGGAAAATTTTCAACTATAGAGGTTGAATGTAATTTGAAAATGTCTAAGAAGAATTTTTAAGTATGAAAAACTTTTGTACAATATAAACAATATGAACTATAAAAAACTCTTTGTTTTATTTAAAAGATGAATAAGTAATAAAATAATAGATGTTATAAGTACAAAATATACATTTTATTTAAAACTTTTTAGTATTTTCGGCTTGAATTTCCTAAGACTATCCCAGAGAATCCTTTAATAACTAAATGCTATATATTAATACAAGTTAGTTATAATTAGTTATTAAAATATTCTCTTTTGACCATCTCGGGAATTGAAGATCCAAAATTCTAAAAATTTTTAAATAAAATATACAGACCTATTTTATTATTTTAGACGACTTTTAAATAAAAAAGTGAGCTTTTTAAATTTCTTTTTTGTGTATTTTATGATTGAATCAATAAATAAAACCCAGTAAACCTTGTTTAAACACATTCAAATATTATTCAGATATTTATAATGCTGAGATAAATGTCTAGGTATAATACATACTAGAATATCTGTTAAATGTTTCATGGTGTTTTGAATAGGATCGAATATGTAAACGCAAGTAACTGTGCCATTAATAATAAAGGCTAAGTAACTGCCTATATTGTTGCAATATTAACCGAAATGTTTATGCCATGAATAAATAAAGTTTCAACATTTCAAATAAAGTTCGAATTCAAATATTATACGTAGTTAGTGGTGGTGATGTATTATATACATGGTGTTCCAGTATTCTACCGACAAATTAAGAGGGGGTGATAGAAGACATCAAGAGAATGGAAAATCACCATAGAATATCGGTTCACAAATCAAAATATTTAATCAAAAATACAGGTGTTTTACCCTAACCCAACATTAGTTGACGCTAACAACTTTTTAAAAACTGAAGTATGTTGTAATAAAACTTTTAATAGAAATACTCATCTTTGTTATAAGTATAATAACGCCAAAAAAGGGGTAGAAATTTCCATTATATCCGCTACTAATATGCACTTGACGCTTCACATTTTAAACTGCAATTATCTGTTCATACAATGTCATCTATTGTGTGAGCACACTGTTTTTTCAGAAATTTTTGTGATATTATCCCATTTCATAGAAAACAATATACATATTGTTACATTTTTATTGCAATATTTTTATTTCTCACAAAATTACCACCATCAAGCAAGATTTCAGTTAGGGTGAAACATTCTGTTTTCGTGACAAAATAAGTGGTTTTCCATAGTAGCGCTTCCGAACCTTTTTTTTTTCAGGTATTCCTTTCTCAGTCTTTTTCTTTTGGGGTGCCCCATTTCTCGTAAATACACCCCCTCCTCCCCTCCACAGAACTAGATAAAGCAAACAATTTTCATTATTAATCTTTTTATCACAAGAAGATAGTGAATTGATACACATTACATTGTCATTCAGTGACGCCAACTTATATGGGCCCGTGGGGCCCGCACACACCCGATAATTTTGAATCATAGCGTACCCAATTTTCATTGTTCTAGTTAATTATTTAATTATTACTTTATTATTAATTTTTCTCCTTAGAATAAAATTTATTTTGCTGATGACCATGTCTTTAATTCTCCGTCTAACGCTCAAAAATCCCAAATGAGTGAAATGCTTTCCTTCCATGTTTAATTTTCATCTAATTCAATTTGTAGTCATGTTCATGCTATCATAACCTTACAATAAATATAGGTGTCTTTATAAAGAAAAACGCATAAGAATACAATTTAATAAAACTGAAACTTTATTAAAACATGATAGCTTGACTTAAAATTCTTATCTTTCACCATGCGTTAACCCTTCAGAGAAAAATAAACTGGTCGCATTATTTTACAAAAATATTTTTGGGCCCACCCAGTATTTTTGAGCCAACCCAATATTTTTCAAAATTTGGCGCCACTGTTGTCATTTCTAACATATTTGTTACTTTACTAAACATTTTTGGGATTTCCGCCATTACTAATATTATTTTCCTATACCCCTAGTAGGCCCGCTACATACTCTTAGGAATACGCACACCACAGGTTGGGAACCCCCGTTCTATAGCAATGCTTCAATCCCTAGATGCTTTCTATCACCCTTCTTAATTCGTCTATCGAATTTTGAAACACTCTGCATGTTTTAGTTCTGTTTAAAAATTTGTTTAAAACAATGCACAGATCTTAAACCTTTCAGTTTACAATCAATAGCTAGAGAAATACGTTTTCATTTTTTTTAAATCTAGAAAAACAAAGCCATGTTTGAAAGTGACAGAAGGAAAATTCATAACGTTCGCAATTTTTATGGTTGAGAAGATTAAAATATCATTCGCATATATACTTTTAATCTAAATGAAAAATATGCTACAGAACTCTAAATTAAAAAATAACATGATATAGAGCTTACTCTTGGCTCGCATTTTACGCTTGAAGAATTTAACTCTATATTTTTAAATGCCATGTCAGATTTGACCCAGAAAAATTCGCAATACATTTGTTAATTTTTATTTTGTAAAGTCCGACGGGAATAAAAAATATATGATCACTGTATAATAGACATATCACATATTCTTTTTGCAATTTCAAGTTTTCATATAAGGCATAAACAAAGGTTAATATTTAATCACCTGCATTAATTTCAAATAATTTCTATTTTGTATTAACTAACTCTGCATAAATGAGTTTTGAATAAAGAAATTTTTTTAATTCTTTTTATTCCTTTAAATATTATATTAAATGAAGTACTATATTATACTATATGAAATATTACATGAAAGTATAAATACATATAACATAATAAAATGTATCCGAAAGATGAAATTTTTTTGAATTTTTGGCATGGCATTTGCGCATTTTGCAGAAAAAATCTTCTTGAAGTAGTTAAAAGTTATTAAAAAATCAAAAATTGTATGTCAAACGTGGCAAATGAGGTGCTTTTGTACTATAACTAGCCTTACAAGTATTCAGATCTTGGTACAGTAACTGTTGTACTCTTAGGCATAAGCAAAAATGCATAAATACAAAATTTAGTAAGATTATGTATACTAAATTCAATAATTCGACTTCATCTTCAATATGACGTAATCTTCATGACAATCTAGAATCATTACTTAACACAGGATTTCACTGGATTAGATATGTATGATATGATTTAATATAATTAAGAAAACTCTTAGTAATATGTTTTTAAGTTTTCATTCGATTTTCATAAAATTTGAAATAACTTGACAAAATATTACAACAATTATATGTTAAATTTTAAGCCATTTGGTTGGGTTGTTTTTGCGCTTATATAAGCGAACAGACAGATAAGCGGACAAATAAGCGGCAGATAAGCGAACAGACAGCCTTATCAAAGTTAATACGGCAACCCTTGTTCTGAGGCCAAAATCATAGTTCAGTGCAATAACCCAGTTGAAGGTAAAATAAGAGAATCTGTCGAAATCATTGCACGAGAAAATAAACCTTGTAATGATAATTTATCCTACAATATACCAAAAATATGGCATAACATCATAAAATCTTAAAATTTTTATCTCGTTGCAATATTTTAATTTTTACTCAAGTGTAAGTGGCAACATTTTTAAACTTTTAATTCATTTCGATTTTAATTTATTAGAAATATTATCTCTCGATCAAGAAGCAAACTTAGTCCTTCCATTATCGTATTTTCCTGAAGGCGGCAGCAGAAGACGGCGCGAAACGTTGATATTTTTATTTTATTTGAATTGTACAAGTTGATATTAAAATTATTGTTTTGTGCACCATTGAGCAATGTGTTGTACATACATAAATACATTCTTAGTAGTTAAATTTTATGGTGCAATTGTCCAGCATATATTTATAATATATATATATATATATATATATATATATATATATTTCATTTTAATTTTAAAAGCTTTAAAATTACAGCAAGTGTGTAATTTAATGCATGGATATGAAACAAAATACTGCTTTATACTTTTGGCTACATTCTATAAATTAAATTAATTCCAAAATTTGTTTGTATTTTAATTTAAACCTAAGATTCACATACACAGATACCATTTTCCAGACTTCAGCTTTCCGTTTTATCTATAGTAAGCCAATTTGGCTGACATATTTTTAAGTTTTGGGAAAGTTTTAACAAAATTCAAGCTTAGTTTACTTAATAAATTGTTAATATATCAACATAGTTTTCGTGAGCAGATTGTTATGTCAGAAATATTTGTAACGGAACGTAACACAATAATCCATCAAACAATAATCTTGTTAAAATATTTGAGTTCGTTTCAAGATAAATATTTGCTGAAAGTTTAAGCTATTTAAATATTTTATAGGTTTAGTGAAAAAATATTTTAAAGATTTCTTTCACACCTGTCGTGGGAATATGAACATTTTGGTCATTGAGGTAAGGATTTCGGAGATCAGGTGTCAGTTAAATTCGTGCAGATTTTTAAAATTCTTAAAAAATTAACAAACTGTTGCATGGAAGTGCAGTTTCTACCTTAAAACTTGTCAAAAAGTCGAAATTTCTATAGCAAAAGAAAAATCACTTCGATATTTCACAATAGGTTCCATTAAAGTCACTCGAGATTATAACAGATTATAAGTGGAAATAAATACCTGTTGCATAAAAACGATTTAGAAATATCCCATTTTAATATCAGTATTAGTGTAATGAAAAACTTTGATAAATGTTATAATTATGATGCATTTATAGTAAACTCCTACTTTTATAATTAAAAATGGGTGGTTTGACTTTTAAAAATTATATTATTTAAATAGAAAGAGCACTCCACGCCTTTGACATTAAGCTCTTAGAATATTTGCTTTATTATTGAGAGCCAAAATATATTAGAATATATTTAGAGTTATGCTCTTAATAATGTAACGAACTTTTCGCAAGGAGAAAAGGAGCAGATGATATAATTTCCTTTAGGAATCTTAAAATTTCACATGAGATAAACAGTTAATACACATCACTTTTATTAACTTATTGGGTGTTATTTTAACATTAGGTTTACGTAATTTCCCATAAATAAATAAATTATTTTATAATTATGGTACATTATATTAAAAATAAGTTTTTGTCATTAATCGGACAATAATATACCATATATATTTAAATAGGTATAAATACACCTACTGTGACGTCCGAAAAATATTGTCCATTGAGATTAATACAGTGAGAACTTGATTATCCCTAAATATCATCAGAGAGGAATTGATTGTATAATTAAATATTTACTCAACACACACACACAAAATGCTGTTTCTACAATATATTTAACTTAGTTTCAAATCACTCTTACTGGAATAACTACATGTTTGTGGACCCGTTTAAAAAATGTTTCCTGATTTAACAGTGGCTTGTCTATGGAATTATGAATAAAGAGTAGGAGACATATAGTGTATTGTCTAGCAGTTACAAGTGAAGTAACTGAGGTGGATGTTACAAGATGGCGGATTTTTCTTTTAATTCGATCAACAGTTTCTGATTACCTCAGGTAAAAACTTTCACAAATAAGCTTGAATAGAAAATGTCATCTTGTTTAACCGCCTTATTAGAGGGAAATTTCTCTCAGAAATAAAGTAAAAAGTTTCTACTTTGTCCAAGTATTATAATCTTTTTATTTTACATAAGTTAAAAACTATAATGCACAAATTTCGTAAAACACAAACGCCCCAAAGAATTAAGTTTGTGTTTTACGAAATTTGTGCGTTATAACGTTGTAATTTTTAACTTATAAATGAAATTCGCACAAAGGGTTGCAATTTTACTTATTATAGTCTTTTCACAGACACAAACACTACGTTGTCTTGGTTGACAAAATGTGACGGAACTACTACTTCTGATGTAAACTTTCACCAACAAAAATGAATATCAGTTTTTGCCTTTATTTTTTATTGGAATTTCCGATTAATGAGGCGTTTAAATAAATAGAAATTCTCTACTTAAATTTACTGATGGAAATTTTCTGTGGCGGTAATGAACCTCAGAGAAAACGGTTACAATTGAAACTTCACAACTTTAAGGATATGTCAGTTCCTCTGTAAGAATGCATAGATACCAGACTTTCAGTTTGTGAGTATTGCTTTTCTTGAATTGAAAATTGGCTTTAGCTAATAACATAAAATTTCTATTAAAGTATAAAAAGAGTATTATTCATAAATAGTGGTACAAAAGTCATAAACTGATAAACAGTGGTATAAATTGGTAATCCTCCAAAATTGGAGGGTTTGACAACTATGGAAATGGATTGCTGCGCTTGAAAATATGTAATAGAATGGAAGATGGCAGTGCAGACAATCACCTCATGGATTTTACGTTTGAAATTTTGAATCACATATTAAAACGCAATCGATTTGCCAAGTCATATCTTGGTAGAAAGCATCCGATTATTTACTCTATTTCAGCCCTTAACTCGTAAGTTAGTATTGTGTTTTCCTGCACCCAAAGCTATGAAAATATGGAGGACTGCGAGCAGGAAAATGCATTGATAAAACTACAAATCAACTGCTAAAATTGGGGCTTTCGGGTGTTTCCACCTAGATATGACTTGCATTCCGATTGCATTTTAATATGCGAATAGAATTTTAATTAATTTTCCAATTCCACCCAGTCTATAACTATTCCTTATTTTGTAGTATGCCAAAAAGTAAAGCTAAACTTTTTAAAGATTTATTCAAATAAACGTTTCAATCTTTCTGTTTCAGCTATCGTGGGAACTTGAACACCTCGCTCATCGGGAGAATGAGTTCAAAGAAATCTATTTAGTGCTCAGTAATCAGTGCAAGAAGTATTCCTGTGATTTACTCGACCTTTGTCGTAGTACAGAAGAAGTGATCGCAGTGCTCAATAGGAAAAGTGAATCGGAACGCGATGACGAGGAGTTCAATGCCGAAGAAGATAAGCTTACTCTCTCGAGACTAAAAATGGCTCTCAAATATGAACAAAAACAGGTCAGTTTCATTAAGTTTTTGCCAAAATTAAATCGTGGTATGTTGTAAAGCCACCGTAATTATAATTGCGCCAATGATGACGTTACGATTTTGGATCTATACATCATATATACGCTATCCAGAAAACTATGCTAAAATATACAAAACCACTGAACTGATCCAAAACGTTAAATAAAAATATGTAAACTAAAAAAAAAAATGACAGCAACATAACTTATAAACAGACCCGACACGCCTCAAAACCAAACCATCAAAATTAAACAGTATAAAATGACTTAAAGCGTAAAAAACTGAAAAACTAAAACCATTATTATACGCTACATGTACATCATACAGAATGGACATATGCCAAATGCACGTATGCAATCTCTTCGTTTCCAAAGCTAAAATAATACAACAAACACTCATTAAGTAGTTTTAAAGAAATAGAATGACATGGCATCATAAGCTGTTAGAAAAAATATTTTTTCGGAAATCGATACTTTAGAGAACTAGTAATTTGAGTTTACAAATGGAGATCTAAAGTTACCAATGCCCCCTATCAATATCAGTTTTATTAGAATTAACCTAAATTAACATAATCATGAATTTAAGACCTTTAAACAAAGGAATGATATTCAAATTTTCAAAAAAAGAAAAAAAATGCAAAAGCTTTAAGCTAAATAGTTAGGAAAATTTTTCAATTTCTTGTCTTGAAGTATTTTGCAAACTCAGATGAAAATAATATTGATTTAATAAGATTATGCATCGAAGTTGCCATTTATTGGTTTTCTTAAAAAAAAAACATACAGCTATAAGGAAATTTAGTCACAAAGTAGAAATATCAAACAGTTTAGATTTTATGAGGATTAGAATAGAGGTCCATATATGTTGACCCAGAGAGAGAAGAGATTAAGCCATGCGCATGTTTAAATCACATATACGCCTATTTATCGTATATTTCATTTAAATATAATATTTATCATATATACTTAATATTGGTATCTTATAAGCAATATGTATGAAATATACAGGGTGTCCCTAAACAAATGGTATATACGCTAGGGCGTGATAGAACACATCAAGACGAGTAATAGTAAACAGGAAACCAAGGGTCCCAAACGTTTTCCAAAGGAGATAGCCGCCATTAAAGTTTGGGGTCCAAAATTTCAAATACATATAAAAAACGGAAAAATTGGTCAATTCATTTGCGGTTTTCAATAAAATTATTCTTTATGTTGGTATTTACTTGAAAATAAATTATAAAGATAAATTTCGAAAAATGCTGGTAGAGGGCGCTTGAGATTTGAAGTAATGAAAAACTATTTTTTGCCGGGATTTTTTGCATCTCATTAAATGGTTTCGTAAGCTTAGACTTAAACTTAAATTTTGAGCTCAAAATCTGAATAGTTGGAAGCGGTTAAGTAGCACAAACTTAACTGTGTTCAGAGGGTTCAAATTTTTATTGATAATAAAAAACGGAAAATTGGTCGATTCGTTTGTGGTTTAAAATAAAAATATTCTTTAAGTCAGTATCTTCTTAAAAATGAATTTTAAAGATAAATTTCAAAAAATTCCGTTAGAGGGCGCCTTAAACTTCAGAGTAACCAACAACAAATTTTAACCGTTATTTTTTGTATCTAATTAAATGCTTTCCAAATCCTGTTAAATGTTTTCAAAATGTTAGATTTAAACTTAAATTCTGAACTCAAATTCTGAATCGTTGGGAGGGGTTAAGAAGCGCAAACTGAAGTGTGTTCAGGAGTTGAAATTAACCCCCCCCCCCCCCCCCCGTCGAACACAGTTCACTTTTGCGCTACTTAAACACTTGCAACGACTCAGAATTTGATCTCAAAATTTAAATCTAAGCATTTGAAAGCATTTAATGAGATTTAAAAAAATAACGGTTAAAAATAGTTTTATGCTACTCCAATGTCTAAGGCGCCCTCTATCGGCATTTTCTGAAATTTATCTTTAAAATTTATTTTCAAGAAAACACTGATTTAGAAAATAGTTTTAGCAAAAACCGCAAACGAATCGACTAATTTCTCCGTTTTTTATTCGTTTGAAATTTAAACCCTTTGAACACAGTTTAGTTTGTGCTACTTAACCATTCCCAACTATTCAGATTTTGAGCTCAAAATTTAAGTTTAAATCTAAGCCTACGAAATCATTTAATGAGGTGCAAAAAATAACGGCAAAAAAATAGTATTAGGATGGATTATTTCATTATTCCAAAGTCTAAAGCGCCCTCTATCGGCATTTTTTGAAATTTATCTTTATAATTCATTTTCAATAAAATAACGACATAAAAAATAGTTTTAGTGAAAACCGCAAATCAATCGACTAATTTTTCCGTTTTTTATAATCATTTGAAATTTAAACCCTCTGAATACAGTTAAGTTTGTGCTACTTAACCGCTTCCAACTATTCAGATTTTGAGCTCAAAATTTAAGTTTAAGTCTAAGCTTACGAAACCATTTAATGAGATGCAAAAATTCACGGCAAAAAATAGTTTTTCATTACTTCAAAGTCTAAAGCGCCCTCTATCGGCATTTTTCGAAATTTTCCTTTATAATTTATTTTGAAGAAAATGCCAACATAAAGAATAATTATAGTGAAAACCGCAAATCAATCGACCAATTTTTCCGTTTTTAATGTGTGTTTGAAATTTTGGACCCCAAACTTTAATGGCGGCTATCTCCTTTGGAACACGTTTGGGACCCTTAGTTTCCTATTTACTATTACTCGTCTTGATGTGTTCTATCACCCCCTAGCGTATATACCATTTGTTTAGGGACACCCTGTATATCATATATGTTGTATAACATACCCTATATACCTCCTATGTGATTCGAACTTGGTCATATACGCCATATATGCTAAAAATAGCTCGTATATTATATAACGAAGCAATGCATCTCGTTTTCTTGACGATACATCTTCGGGGGTTCCATAACAAAGAAATACATGAACTTCAATGTACTGATGAATTTTTATGTTTGTTAAAAAACAACCAACTATCTTTTCGCTATTTAAATTATTTTTTAACCCTTCATGTTCCACAACCCTTCACTGTACTTAGGGTCCAAATTATCGTGTTACAGAATTCATTTAACATATTGGTTAGTAATAATGGAAAGTAGCATAAGATATATGCATTTCATTATATCAGGTTTCAAAAGATTTATTCGCTATATAAAGCAAAAATATTTTAAAGCAGTTACACCATTTTGATTCCTTTAAATTTAAGGTTACTTCAGGAATTTTCGGGAATTGGCAAAAAAATAAAAATAAAAATCCGTGTTTATAAACATTCGTACACTATATGATTATAAATATATTAATATGAAACAAAAAATAAAGAATTTTTAGTAATATGATAATTTTTTAATATGAAACAAAAAATAAGAATTTTTAGTAATATGATAATTTTTCTGAATAACTGCTAGCGATTGAAAAAAAGAAAAGAAAAGAAAGAAAGAAAGAAAGAAAGAAAGACAGGAAAGATAGAAAGAAACGAAAGAAGGAAAAACGAAAAAAGGGATCGAGCGGTGAACATTTTGTAGACTTAACTTAGAACGATGAAGAAGAAAAAAAAATTAGTCATGGAATGAAATCCTTTTTTTTAAAATTATCCTTTTTTCTCAATTGTACAAGCTGAAAAGGATTGTAAATTTTCGAAGACAAATTTTGTTAATTAAAATTAAAGAGAAGCGAGATATCAATAATTTGAAACAATATTTTCAATAGAAAAATATGTAAGGGCTAATTTTCTAATATATAAAGGTAATTGATTGAACATAGGTCATATCTGTGACCGATTTAAAAAAAATTTTTTTGGGAAAAACACTCATTATAGTTTACATTAATTTTTTTTTCGTGTAGCACGCTCTCGTCTGCAGCTGAAATTTTTACATTGGAGTTCAATAGAAATTTCTAACTTATAAAATACAACATTGTATTTTTTTGGTGACAAAAAATTAAACTTTTGAACCGAACAAAAGGATGTTACCACGTAAATGTAGAATATCCCCCCCCCAATTAATTATACCTGATCAGCTTTCATGATCTAATACATAGAGTTGGAAGCTTCAAAATATGCATTTTAACCTTTTTTAGTACATCGGCGAACTCAGGTCACTTCGCGCTTCACCGAAATATTTTTTCTACACTAAATGTAACTAAACATCCATATTTCGACACAATATTTCTATAATATCTTAGTAGACCAGATTTACATCTCCTACAAAATTTTTAAACCTTTCTGAAAGATAGGAATATTTTTAACAAAACAAAATATGTGAAAATTTCTACGAAATCCATAAAAATTAAATTTTCGTGGCGGTTAAAATTTTGTCCTTCCACAATGCATTTTTAGAAGTTTCAACAAACAAAAATATGTTTTAAAGCTGAAACCGTCTTATAATCGATGGTGTAAACGGTTTTAAAATACGTGAATTTTAATCCTCTCAAATACATATGTGAACACAGGCCACTACGTGCCTTACGAAGACGAATTGTTCTACGTTATAAGTTTGTATATGTACGCATTTTAACACAATTTTCTAGAGCATGTCGATATATCAGATTTACATCACCTGCAAAAACATTTAAGCATTCGAATGGGTAGAAATGTTTTTTTATATATAAAATATTTAAAATAGGAATGAAATCCGTAAAAAACTGTGTTTTTCGTCTCGGATTCCTCGTTTCTGGTGGGCATACACTCCAAAAATCAAATTAAAAAATATAATTCAAAAAATATAAATAAAATAAAATTCCAAATAGCATATATTTTCAATTCTATATTTGTGATTTAAAAATATAAACTCAGATAAAATGAAGTTTTACTGTGTAAAATGATACAAATTTTAGGTTTATCCTTTGTGGTTTAACAACTCTGATTTGAAAAATATTGTCTCGTATATTAGAATACATCATTTTAAGCATGTAAAAAAAAATTAACGTAAACTAAAATAACTATGAAGTAAAAGGTACTTTTTTCACATCTACGATAAACAGAAATTGTTATACTTCTCAAAAATATTGTCCATTTTCTAAAACAAAATTTTAAGGTATACAAAATTACCTTTAAAAAATCTACTTTCGGACATTTTTAATTTGACAAAATTTACTAAGTTATTTTTTTTTTCAATATCAACCTGAAGCTTTTAAATGATAAAGAAAACTTTGGTATAAGAAATTAACTCAATATCATCGTCGGTTGAGAATTCCAATAATCAACTCTTTCCTTCGTTTCTTAATGAAAATAATTTCAATTGGTATTTTACAGCAAGCAATTGTATTAGAACTATTATTTTCTGTAAAAATTCAGATTTTACAGATATTTGGATTTTAAAGTCTTATTTGTATTTTATAGGTATATAAAAGAAGTATTAGACGAGGTACTGTTAAAATATTTTGGTATAACTTAACACACGATTTGAAGACCTTAGTATTTTATAATATACTAGCTGACCCTCTCGATGTTTTCTAGGCCGTGTTAATATTCTTAAATAAACCTTAATTTTATATGATTCTATATATGCCGCACACAATTAATTTATCAAACAGCAGAAAGATAAAAATGCTTGAAAAATTAAAATTGTGAATAATGTTATTGTTAATTAATGTTATATTCGTTAATTGAGGTAGGATATTAAAAAAAAACTAGATATTTGGATTCATCATTAAAAAGTACGCATAGATGTGTGAATTTCAAACCGATAAAAGTAATATTTAAAAACATATATCATCCCTTAAAAATTCTTACTATATTTTGAAATGTGGCAACCTGCTGAACAAAAAATTTTCGTAAATCCTCCCCCTTTTAAAGAATATCTTCAATAAAATTTTTCTCTGCGACCAGATTAAAATCTATGCTTTCCACTTCTGCAAATCGCTAGCCCATATTATGCCTATCCTAGCTTACAAATGGAATATAAAAAATTATACTGTAATATCTGATAATTGTTTTCGTACTTGAAGGTGAAATGAGAATTTTATACAAAAGCGCATTTACGAATCATGCTATCCATGCGTGATATATAAGCGCTAAAAACTTATGCAGAATATCCAACAAAGGACTCATTTATTTTAAAATTCAATAACCCGGAACGAAAAAAAGTATAAACTTGAAAGCCGTAAAAATATGATGTAATACTTTGAAAATTAGTTACAATTTTTGAAAAAAGGAGGCACTATAACGGGAGGGTGCAGTATAGTGTCGGAGAAATGGGCTGCAGACTGTCCTTTGTAAGCAGTCCTTCCATTCACCAGCGACTATGCCTGTTCACTGAAATTACTCTTAGAGTTTGTAAATTGTTTTCTTTAACAGTACCTTTAACAGGGCCTTAAACAGAACCTCCAGGATCTTTTTCAACTTTAAACTGTAATTGAAAACTGCGCCCTGTTACCTTAAGATCGAGAATTAACCGGCGATACTCAAATGCTAGAAAAAAAAGCTGGTTCACAGAATAGATGACTTATTCATTTCCTTCAGTAAAAAGTTTGAACACTCTGTGCTTCAGAGACCTTTGTTTAGGGATCCCTCGGTGACTACAGCGCCACATGTAGACGAAATTTGTAACTAATTTTGAAATTTTTTTATTCGATTTTTACGGCTTTCAAAATGAGCACACCATTTTTTCCCTTCTTCTATCGATCATAGCTTCCGAGCTATTTAATTTTAAAATCAATGATTCCTTTATCGGACATTATTATTTAATTCAGTATGTTGAATAATTCTTTAAGCGCTCATAATCATATTTCTTTTTTTCAGTTTGTTGCTCACCCAAACTGTCAACAACTTCTAACATCAATCTGGTACGAAGGTTTCCCTGTCTGGCGTAGAAGAAACGGGTTTATGAAAATTTTGTTATGTTGTGGGCTTATCGCATGTATTCCCGCCATTTCGCTTTACTATTTATTCTGTCCGAGGTCCAAGATGGGGAGACTTGTACGATCACCTTTCATGAAATTCATCTATCACAGGTGAGAAAGGTGTCATTTTTTGTGATATAATGTTAATCTTTTCCTAGCATTTCGTCTTTTTTTTTAAACCAACTGTTAACGGTATTTTACCATTTATATAATATAGTATATATGGTGTGAAACTCTCTAGTGCAATTTTTTTTCGTTATGTAATAAACGCATTTTTTTTTTTTTTTTTTTTTTTTTTTTTTTTAGAGAGAGAGAGAGCATGTAAATGAGTGTAAGTATTCTTAAAACAGTTCTTAGTAAGACGCTTTTACGCATAAATTAGGTTTGCACTTTAAAGATTTAAAGCCAAAACATTTCACTTAAATATTTTTACACTAAAACAACATTTATATCTATCCATACTATAGCACCGATTTTTTAGAACACCGATATCACATTTAAAAGAAAAAATAGTTCATAATATTCATTTGCTCTACAAATTTGCATTAAAATACATAAAGATATCGTAATTTAATATACACAAAAATATCCAATGCACGTGTCAAAAAGTCATGTCATGTCAAATATATCTACCGTAATTTCGGGTGTATAAGCCGCAGATCAAACAATTCTTTTTCAACCCAGAATTTTTTAAGAAACAAATATAACTACTTAGATCGCCGTAAATATTTATATTCAATCACTAAATAAGATTTCTGGGTCCAAAAAGAATTGTTTGATCCGCGGCTTATACACCCGAAATTACGGTACACTAAAACACTACCTTTGAAATTTGTCGCCATCTAAGTAGGAATTTGACCAGGAAAAATTTAGAAAGAAATAACTAATGAGATACAATCGAAAATATCAGTAATTGAAGATGCTCCGTAGAATTGATTATCAAATTGTGAAAAAAATTATCATGCGCGCATGCGCAGGTAAAAAATATTTCACACAACTGCTCATATTTCATCAAATATTTACTGTATTTTTATTCCAATTGCACTATATCATTTCCACTATATTTTGTCACATTTTTTTAACTGGAGTTAAATTTAGTAAAAATTCCTGCATGATATAAACAAAAAACATGCAGTTTTTTAAAATTTTTTAATCGGTATATTTTCACGAATATACGGACTATTCTTTTACAAATGAAAGCATATTCGCACGACATTGCAATAGGTTATTTTGGACAGTTTATTTTAGAAGGTGATCATAAACGTTATTAATTTTCTTTGACATTTTTGTTAGCCTCCTAATTGTCTTTCTGATCAAAACTTCATTTATAAGTAAGAAGTTGAAGATATTCTCCGTAACGCTAAAGATCCAAACGCTAAAGTTCCCACAAGTATATCTTTAAGTACTTGACAAAATGTTTACAATTAAAAATCTCCGGGGATTAATGGATATATAGTGTATAATCGAGCAGAATCAAATCACTAGAGTCATCAGCAATCAATTTCCATTAAAGATTATGAAATTAGATAATATTCACTGGAGCTTCAACCACATTGAGAACAAAAAATTGAAATCTACAGAAAAGCAGAGAGCTGAAAATGGGTCTATTTCTACCTCCCACCTTTATTGCACTTTGGCTTGATTCTAGAAAGATTTAATTTTATAAAAAATGACCGAAAGGGGTCCAAACTCCAATAAATTATATCAACTTAAAAAAATTGCAAGATTGGTTTCATATTTGTGCATTTTAATTCCATCATTCAGTTTGAAAAAAATTATTTTGCATAAAATATGTTTACAGTAGACTTGGCAGTTTGGCCCCCAATTTTATTTACAAATTTAGAGTTCATACGACGAATAAAAAATAGTATTTAATCTTCGTCCAATAGCAGACATTTAGTGATCACACGAAACAAATTTTCTTCATCTGAAATTTCCGGTATGAATTTGAAATTCCGGATTAAAATTGGAGGCGAAATTAGCTACCCTGATTTATGGTACTTCAAAAAAGTGTAAGTCTACGGACGCGCTGCACTAAGACACTAAATAAATACGAAGGGACTTTAAATCCGTCCAAGATACAGTAATTTCGGGTGTATAAGCCGCAGATCAAACAATTCTTTTTCGACCCAGAATTTTTTAAAAAACAAATATCACTAGTTAGGTCGCCGGAAATATTTCTCTTCAATCACTAAATAAGATTTCTGGGTCAAAAAAGAATTGTTTGATCCGCGGCTTATACACCCGAAATTACGGTATATTGCATGGATAATCCAAAGACTCTAGAGATTAAAAAAAGTTAACAAAAAGAAAAACAATTTTTTCAACTGAAAAAATCAAACCACCTCTTAAGTTGTGAAATAGCTGAACTCTTATTTTAGCAATTGTTTTCGGAATCTGATAAGTAAACCTAAAAAAAAAAAAAATGCTAAAGTTAGCATTTTTGTTACTATTAAAATATTAATTTTTACGAGAAAATAAATGAATATATAAAATCGTCGTTTGCTCTTAAATTTAAATTTATATTATTTCAAGTATTTGTGAAATTCCGAATATTTCCACAGGTATTCATCGGAATAAGCAATTTATTCTCAAATCTAAACTATTCTATAAATACCTTTCTGATATTGCTTAGTTTATCTGAATACTGAAAATGGGGCAATCACTGTCATGTTAAATTATATTTTCTAATATTAGAATTTAGATGTCTGCTTTGATTAAAAGAATGTTTATTCAAAATATTTAACTACAAAATTAAGATAAGTGCTAAAGGTAGAATTTATTTGATAAGCTTATCAAAAGGCAGGATATATTAATAGCGTTGTTTATTAAGAAAATAAATTGTGGTTGTTTAGTTAATAACGTGTTTTCGTTTATAACGTATCTTTCTAGTCTTGATATAATTTATATTTTCTGGATGGTTTTAATTAGTTTTATTATGAATTATATTAATCAACAAATATTTTATTTTAAGTTCATTATAAGCCAGTGCGAGTACAGGCCGTCTTTTTTTAACCTTCTAACATGGTTAAAAAGCATTTATGACTTGGGGCTGTCTGTCTGTCGTCTGCCGCCTATCTGTCGTCTGTCTATCTGTTCACTAACTCTCGTAAATACACTCGAGTTAACATATAATTGATACTTTTATTGAGGTCTGTCACGGCATGTTTAGTATTGACACTGAAATGTGTACCATTCATAGTTTATTTACAAGGGTGCTCGAAATACTCTGCTGTATATTAGGCACTATGAGAGGGAGGGGCGGAGAATAATTTGCGGAGTTTTTCAATAGTGTTACACAACTTTAAACATAATAAAATTTATATACATCATTAAAGAAAACTAGAAGATGGTTACTTTAGAATATTTTATCTGTAGCACTTATAATACGCTTACAAGCGTACTCAAAATGAAGAAGTATTGTCTCCGACGTATTTTAATGATTTAACTCCGTTACAAGCAAAATGAAATTTATATGAATTTTTGAGGTCTTCTAAAACATTTTTTCTATAGAATATGTAGTACGAAGCATTTATCATTCATTTATAGGGTCACGCAATAGTATTCGGTTATAAAGTGGTCTACGGAGAAAAAAATGTTCGCAGCATATTTTAATTTTGTCTATTTCAAACATGATGAAATTGATACACATAACTGATGTTTACTAAAGCAAGATATTTCCTTATTGTTCATTTACAGGGATACACAAAACATTTCGGATACTGTACTGTATACGAAGTACTGTCTATTAGTGATAATTGCTTGAAATGTTTTTCTTTTCGATCATGATATGCGATTTTAAGTAAATTTTGCATATTACGGAACATATAAAAATTCCATCGATCATACACAGGACTGCATAAAAGAATTCTTAAGCATTACTGAATATTAGCTTGATCTGCTTAAAGATGGTTTTTAATTTAGTTATACACTTTGAAGCTCTACTATATTAATATACTAAGATATATTTGTAGCATATAAATAAAATTCTATAGAAGGTTACACAAATAACTGGATACATGGCCCCATGTGGATAATAATTTCTGGAAGTGTCATTTCAGTAATTTGACGCTTATTTTTCCTGATTTAAATTTCAATTTAATATGAGGCGTGTGTAAAATTGGTAAGTAATATAAAGAAAAATACAAAACTTAAAATTAATTCAGAGTGGAATGACACATTCACTTTGCGTTAAAATAACTAAAAATAAAAATATTTATTAAAACATGTGAATAAAAATATAGTAAATTTTCCTGGTTACAAAATGAACTGGTCTTTAAAAACTAAAAAACCAAAAAACAAATTATGTTAAAAATCATGTGTAAACAGAAAAGATTCCTGAGATCTTTCGATTGCAACCGCGATCATTTTCAAGACATCGTTTTCGTTTGAAAATAATCGCGTTTACATACACTCCATAGTTAGTATTTTATAAACCTTAAAACGGATATGCCAAAATATTGGCAGAATCTCAAAGAAAATACAGAAAATTACCATTAAGAGTTGTTTCTGAACAAAAGCCAAATATCTAATGTACCGTGAACTTAGTAACCGTGGGCCCATAATAAAAAAAAAGGTTTAAATCAGCCCTAGTTCTACTGTGTTAAGAGTACTGACAAAATTCAACATCTAAACAAGTTTCAAGCACATCCACTCCAACCTATCCCACATCTGAAGCCAGACAATCTAATTAGTAGAAATCGTCATCGGTACTTCAATGCTCATTGTTTCAAGGGAGATATGTTCTCCGACAGAGAGGGTGTTGTTTAATAAATTTTGTCAACACGCCCTATCTTTTTACTTGTTAGACAGCGGGTTAATTCCTGCTGAACACTGTATTTTTAAGACCTCAATACAGTGAACTGGGTGGGACATTTGTCCTCTACAGACTTAGCCTACTCGTCTGAGTAGTCTCTTTGAGGCTATCTATATTTATTGAATTATATTCTCAGAAAAATATTGCATTGAGGAGCAAAAGGCTTATATGTTGAGCTGTTTATTAATTTAACAACAACAGCTGGATATATTTAATACTTCAGAACTTTTATATACACATATATATTTTATATTTCTTTAGCCGTTAAGAGCCCTTATTTTGAAATTCAGACAAAAAAAGTGATGTTTTGATAATTGTACTTTTTAATTGCCTTGATATTTTTTTATGTTGAAGTAAATCATATTTAATGATTAATCTGCAATTTTGAAGCCCTGAAAAGGTTTCCTCTTCCCTATAGAAAATATCAAAGTTCACATTTGTGAATGCCATTTTTATGAAAAATGAAATTCCAATATGTTTGGAGTGGTATATCTCTGGCAAGCAACAACATCCCAAAATTCTTTTGGCATAAACTTATAGTATAACACTACCTACTTATAAAAATTTATTTGTTTCAATGGGGCATTGTTATTTTACATTGTTATGTTGCCACAAAGTACAGTCAAAATGACGTTTTTGTCCATTTCCCGCTCGTAATATCTTATTTAAGCTATAATACCCCAAGGTTCTTTTTATAGAATTTAAAAGTACACTACTAGGACAAGCTAAATAATACAGTAATGCCCGGAGATATTGTTGCTGTTAGTAGCTATAACCTGTTAAATATTCAAATTTTCCAAAATCTGCAATATTTAAAGTAATTTATTTCAAAAAAGCACCTCAGTTGGATGTAAAAAAAATATGTCCCGCAATAGTTGAACATATGTACAAAAACATGGAAAAGAAAAAGAAGTGGGCCTCGTGATATTTTTTAGTAAAAAAATGACAAAATTTATAAGAAAAGCAATGCATTCATCACATTTTTTTCCCTAAGAGAAAATGAAACATCCCGTTTCTTTTTCGGAAGAGGCGACAAAAAAGGGATATTTCATTTACTCATAAGGAAAAGTCATAGAAAGGCGAAAGAGAAATGGGATGTTTCATTTTCTCTTAAGGAAAAAATGTGATGATGGACATTGTTTTTCTTATAAATTTTGTCATTTTTTTACTAAAAATTATCACGAGACCCCACTTTTTTTCTTTTCCATGTTTTTGTACATATGTTCAACTGTTGCGTGACATATTTTTTTTCTGCCAACAGTGGTGCTTCTTTGAAATAAACTACTTTAACACTACAACGCCCGAATGGAGTCGAATTGACTCTAACTATGTGATTAAATTTCAATTCGAACCAGAAAATTTTTCTTGAAATGATTTAAATTTAATCTACGTAGATTTACGCTAAATAAATCAATTAAATAATTTTGAATAAAAATTCTGGTGAGAAATATTGTTATGAAACTCGAGTAAAATTTTCGAGCGTTCTAGTGTTAAATATTGCAGATTTTGGAAATTTTGAATATTTAACAGGTTATAGCTACTAACAGCAACAACATCTCCGTGCAGTACTATATTATTTAGCATGTCCTAGTAGGGCACTTTCATATTCTATAATAAAACCTTTGGGGTATTTTAGCTTAAATAAGATATTAAGAGCGGAAAATGGACAAAAACGTCATTTTGACTGTAGAGGAGACCGGGGTTAATTGTGCCAGGGGCAAGTTGTGCAATCGAGCTTCCTGACTCAGCTAATAGGTTGCAGCACCTGTCGCGTCATGTGAGTGAAGAGGTTGATTGCCTCAATATGCTGTGTATTTTTTTAAGAATAGCGTCGCTTGTTTTCGAGATACAAATATTTATCTTGTTTTCTATCGTAAAAGTAAATTTTGCGACTTACATTTGAATCGTTATTGCCACTAACGATACTGAGGTATGTCGATATAGCGAGCCCATAGCAACAGGCTCGCTCCAGATGCATTTGGCCACTCGACATCCGCCCCATAGCAAAGTACAACACGTGTACGACCTTTTTACAGCCACGTGTGAAATAATTGTTGCATAGTCAGCACTCTTCCCACGAAAGGACCTCAGCAACAAGAACAGCAGTGTCAGAATGATGCCGGATCCCGCCTGATGAAGACGTACTTAGCCGAGCTCTGGTCTAAAAGACCGAAGATGCCCCTTAATCTTAATCCTTTGATTATTTTTTCCCTTGTAAATATTCCACATTAATCAAGATTATTAAACTTATGTAATATTACCCCTGGACTCCTTAATCTACATGGGGGCCGGCCTATTTATACCCCAAAACATCAGCGACATGAGACAGACAAACGGCCGATTTTATCCGTGCCATTGGATTACATCGATAGACAAGCAATTCAACGAGCTCTCCTGAGGATTTATCACAGCGGGAAATGCCACGTCTTTCGAACGACTGTTCAAAGAGAACAGCTGTGTGAATTTATGGGAGTGACCCATATTTGACTGTGCGCCGGCTCGGATGGATAAGTTAGTTTCTCGCTAGTGAGTACCCCTTTTTTTTCTCTTTCTTTCTTCGCTGGTTGCTTCCATCATGTTTCTGACGGAAATACCACAGATATGTGCGATGCTCAAGTTAGCTAAAGCAAATAAAATCAAGTTGTTACACCAGTTCATTTTTGAGCGTGATGACTTACGCTCTAACAGGAAAAATTTGCGCAAATTTGAAGGATTTAACTTTGCAAGTGACAGCGCTGATTTCCGCGCGAAATTGACTATAGTAACTGCTCAATTCTCGAAACTCGAATTTATCGCAATTGCCAATTTGTTGGCCATCGAAATTGATGGTACTGAAGAAGAAATTGCAACTCGAATCCTCACGGCATTGACTGACTTAAATTCCTTTGCGAATTCTATTAAAATTGCGACTGATTCTGAAATTGACGACCCGGAATCACCCCCCCTCCCCTCTAACTCTGTTAGTAGAAATGACAATATAACTTCCGAGGTTACTAGAACACATGAACCCACTTTAACTAGACCAGTAATTTCATTTACAGATTTCGAGAATTTAATTCCACCATTCCGAGGATTAAATACGGAGAATGTAATTAATTGGCTTGCTCGTTTTGAAAATTTGGCACATTCATTTGCGCTTACAGATGTTCAAAAATTCATTTTCGCGGAACGCGGGTTAAAAGATTTAGCTCTTCAATATATTCACAGTGAACCTCATATAACCTCTTATAACGAACTTAAACAAGCATTGCTATCAGAATTTTCCCAGTTTGCGTCCCCAGCACATGTTCACCAAGTATTAATGAATCGTAGGAAACGTCCCTCGGAAAACTTAGTACAATATTTTCTTTCAATGCGCGAAATTGCGAACAATGGAAACATCGATGATCTTTCGTTAATTCATTACACGATACAAGGTATTAGAGATACACCCCAAAATAAATCCATTTTATATGGCTGTTCCGATTTAGTAGAGTTTAAGAAAAAATTGCTAATCTATGAAGAAATTTGCGATTCTGTCCCGAATTTCGAACCAACACCAAGATATGTTCAAAGGGACTCTCGGAAAACCCACACTAGTGAAAAATACAATCAAATTATCTGTTATAAATGTTCGGAAATAGGTCATAAACAATTTCAGTGTAAACGCGCGGAGCGAGGTCCCAACGGCTCTAAACAGTCTCGCCCCAACTACCGTTCGTCCCATTCGACGGGGCGAAATCCCGAAAATATGCCTTCCCACGAAGACATTAATCCTGTTTCAGAAACTGTCGTACACATCAATACGATACATATCCCTTCCAAAGTGTGTAGTACGGCTGCGATCGTAAAAATCCATAATATTTCTTTTGTAGCGGATGTGAACCCAGTACATAACTTAAATTTTGTTAGTAAAGAAACGTATCAACTGTTGGGATCCCCCCCCTTTAAATGATTCATCTATAACTATTTTCGATGCTGAAATATCCCAATTAAAGCCACTTCAATATTTTGTTGCAAAGACTGAATTTAACGGTAATAAGTTCGAAGATTTTTTTTACTTAAATTTATCCCCTATGCAATATTCCATAATATCCGCTTACAATAATAATAAACAGTTTGTAGAACGGAAATCGTTAACAAACATTTCTGAAAAACATTCGCCCTTACATATGCATCCAGCTCCCAACCCTCCCCTTCTCAACGAAATGACGTCAGCTCCTGTCTCTTCGGAAAATGAAACTACCGACTGTGTGGTTGAAAACGCAACCAAGACAGACAGCAAACAGTCAGCTGTCGAAAATTGCATCACCGTAGAACAGCTGCCCAATAAAGTTGAAAAGTTGACTTCAGACACTAAGGGTCATCTGTTAATGACCCCTACTTTTCCGCTATCACACCATCGTCCAGATTTAAGATGCCAACTCGACGTCATAATTCGATTATTTGTTTATTTTTGGGTAGCAATGTGGTTAGCGCTAATAACGCTGCAAAAAGAGCCGAACTATACAAACATTGAAAAGCACGGATTCGACGTACTTGCTATCGGGATAATGAGCTATTTATCCCAGGGATCCTTGGTATCTACATCTTATTCACTCGTGTGTCATATGAAAGAAAAATACGAATTAATACGGAGATTCTCCAGAAAGAAACCTTTTGTTTTTTTTCCAAGTATACAGAGTAGCACCATTACAGTGTTTTTATTTTTTTTCCTTTCTCTTTTTCCCAAGTTTTCTTTTTTCTAGTGTGATCTTACAGTTGAAGACTTTTGTGACGAAGATCTAATTTTTTTTTTCTTTCTCTCCATTTCGTCTTTTGTGCATCAAGATTTTATAAATTGTGGAACAAAGAGCTTCAACAGTGTATCTGTGTGTTTATCTTTCTAACTATGCAAGCTGTGCTTTTTTTTTAGCTTGGCATAAAATATTTTTTATTATTATTTTCCAGTATGCAAAGTAGTGTTTTTTTTTTTTTTTTTTTTTTTGTGCTTTGCCTATATTTTTTTTTACATACGCAACACGTGATTTTTTTATGTTGCGTCAAGTGGATATTTAATAACTTTATAACATTGTAACAATACAAAACAGTGACGTATATTTCTTTTGCATACGCAACAGGTGTTTTTTTTTTATGTTGCGTCGCGTGGACAATCAGAAACTGTACTGACTATTAACTTTTTAGTGCAGATGAACAGTTCGTGACCCCCATTATTGCCGGCAATAACCTGCAACGCTTATGTGTATTTTGCTTATTATTTTCATTATTTCTAGTATATTTGTTTTTTAGTTGGCCAATAATTTTTTTTTCTCTCTTTCTTTTACTATATGATTATTATGTATGTCAATTTATACTAGGTATATGCATATTTAGATATTGTGTTTTCTTTTCGTACTTTCAAGGTTTACAATGTTTTATGTAGATGTGTATGTATATTATTATGATTGTTTTTGGTAATAGTTTATCTTACGTATCCCTATCAGTGTACACGTTCAGCTGTGGTCAGCTGCATGTCGGATTGGCCGAGTGTCGATATAGCGAGCCCATAGCAACAGGCTCGCTCCAGATGCATTTGGCCGACTCGACATCCGCCCCATAGCAAAGTACAACACGTGTACGACCTTTTTACAGCCACGTGTGAAATAATTGTTGCATAGTCAGCACTCTTCCCACGAAAGGGCCTCAGCAACAAGAACAGAAGTGTCAGAATGATGCCGGATCCCGCCTGATGAAGACGTACTTAGCCGAGCTCTGGTCTAAAAGACCGAAGATGCCCCTTAATCTTAATCCTTTGATTATTTTTTCCCTTGTAAATATTCCACATTAATCAAGATTATTAAACTTATGTAATATTACCCCTGGACTCCTTAATCTACAGGTATGTAAACTTCCCTAACATTATTTAAATGCTTATGTTTTGAGCTTTTATTCTATGTATTTAATTTGTTAATTATGCCAACATTTCAGAAACTAATGGATAAAGTTCAAAATGGCTTAACACGGGGCTAGTTGTGACGAAGTTTAGGGGGCACGTTGTGACAGTGTCACTACTTACCCCAGCATAATTTTTAATGAAAGTTTTTTAATTTCAGGAAAAAATGGTGCGAAATTACAAGAGGCGTACTGAAAGAGCTATCTATTGGAGATGAGAGCATTAAAGACCGAATGACAATGAAACAAAAGTTAGTAAATATGTAACTGTAAATAAACCAAGAGCTTCAGCAATAACTTAAATCAACGATGGTGAGATTGCAGGACCGTCTTCAGAAGTAAGAAATATCATTGAATTAGATGATTCTATGACAACTGATAATAGCAATGCGTCAGTGATAAGTTTTACAGTGTAGCGCCGCCATCTTGCACGGTCAGTAAAACGAGTTTCTCACAGGAAGCGATCAAGCTAGCCTTTTGCTCCGCACATAAGATCTCGCTTTCTGAACGTGGGTTCTCCGGTTCGATCCCTGCCCTGACACATCACCTGCATTGGTGACCTTGGACAAACGAACGCGCACTTCACCATCTTCGCTCTAGACCATCATGACAGCACTGAAAACACCCCCAGCATTTAAAGCCTGCGAAACGCTTGCAGCACGAAAGCCTGTGTAACGCTCACGGCATACGACCAAAGCCTGCCACGCTGCGCATCATCAAGGGGGCAAACATGCGCTCGGCGGCAGTACAACAACGACAACGCATCAATCTGACAACCGCCAGCACAACACGAATGCATATTGCTCGTCCAACGTCAATGCGACGTTCTTCTTGCTGGGGGTGGAGTACTGTAGCAGCGCCATCTTGCGAGGTCAGTAAAACGAGTTTCTCGCAGGAAGCGATCGAGCTAGCCTTTGCTCGGCACATAAGATATCGCTTTCTGACCGTGGGTTCTCCGGTTCGAACCCTGCCTGGACACATCACCTGCAACAGAAATAAGACCACTTCCTAAACCAGGATCTCAAAGAGACAAGCGATCTATTAGTAAATGTCTGAAATCTGCCATTCTAACAAACACACCTGTAAAAAAGAAAGTTCCAGCAGTACAAAAAGCAAAAGAATGCTGAAAACTAATTGAAGAAAAAAAAGCAAAAAAAAAAAAAAAAAAACTGTATGGAAAAGCCATGCAATGCATAAAAAATTGCTCCTAGGCTAATGAATAAAAGGGAGAAGCAAGTATTGGATAGCTCTTAAGATGACGAAAATTGCTTTTATCTATTTTACTTGGAGCAATACAAACTTTCTAGACCCGGAGAAGACTGGGTGCAATGCATGACATGTAAAAGATGGGTGCATGTCAAATGTACCAAAAGTGAACCTTATTATATTTGTATTAACTGCATATCAGACGCTGAAACAAAATAAGCGATGACAATGAGTGATTAAAATATAGGATATAGGCTTTCACGTTGTAGTATGCTCCCGAGTCGAAGATCAGTATGTCCAACGATTAGTGTTCGCTTACTTTTTATTTCTTTCCTGATTAAGACAGTTTCTTTTTTATTCTTATTGCTAAGTGTTTCTAAAAGTATCTTTATAAAGGATTAAGAGTTTACAAGTGTTAACAATTTAACAATTTTATTTTTATTTGATTTACAATATTATTCAAAAATGAAAGTATTTTATTGTGTTAAGAACGTTATAAATGAATACATTTCTCAGTCTTGGTTTAACATATCCCATTTATTCGCCTTTCTTACATAATTTGTATATGTTACAATGTACTTGTATGTGTCACAATGTGCCCCAAGCATGTCACAACTTGCCCCGTACCGGGGGTTAGTAGTGACAAATTTCGAGGTTACGCATAATTCATTTTGTGTTATGAAAAACGTTATAATGTTAATGATAGTTTTATAAATATGTTAGGCAAGGCTTACTCTAATGATAAAATACACTAAATGTTTCGCTTCAGATCAAATCTTGCGGCTAATATAAAAAATGTCGAAAATGTCACTACTAGCCCCGGTCTCCCCTACTTTGTGGCAACATAACAATGTAAAATAACAATTCCCCATGGAAACAAATAAATTTTAATAAGCAGGTAGTGTTATACTATAAATTTATGCCAAAAGAATTTTGGGATGTTGTTGCTTACCAGAGATATAGCACTCCAAACATATTGGGATTTCATTTTTCATAAAAATGGCATTCACAGCTTCGAACTTTGATGTTTTCTATAGGAAAGAGGAAATTTTTTCAGGGCTTCAAAATTGCACACTATTCATTAAATGAAAACTACTTCAACATATAAAAAAATCAAGCAAATCAAAAAACACAACTATCACACTTTGTCTGATTTTCAAAATAAGGGCTCTTAAGCGTGTTCATGTTAACGAGGTTTGACTGTAATATAATATTTTATTATTCTTATATGAATAGATAGGCAATATAGAAGTCTTGAAACATACATACAGGCTGAGTCTACAAGTATAAGAGAGGTGATGGATCATCAAGGCGAGCAAGAATTACCATAGAATATTGTGTTGAAAACCACTTATTTAGCCACAAATACAGCGTATTTCTCCCTAAATGAAATCGACTTCTGAATAATAATTTTGTGAAAAATAAAAATATATTAATATAAATTTTACGATATGTACCATACTCTGTATGAAATGTGATAACATCCCAAAAAGTTCTCAAAACGATCAATCAGTGATACGGCATAAACTAATAATCACAGTCAGCATTAAATGCATAGTCATGGCGTGTATAATCGGAACTCCCACCCCTTTTCTTGTGTTATCATATTTACAACAAATGTGAGCATGTCTATTAAAAGTTTCATGAAAGTATACTTTGGATTTCCAAAAGTTATCAACGTCAACCAAAGTTGGATAAGACCCTGTATTTGTGACTGAATAAGTTGTTTGTGACCTTATGTTCTATGATAATTATTGCTAGTCTGAAAGGGTACTATCGCCCGTCTTACCTTCTAAAAAAATTTAGACTCACCATGTATATTTACGAGGTACTTAGCACAAACACGGTTTTAAGGCCCCACAGTAGTCACTGAAAAATACTCGGATGATAATGTTAAATCTATGGGGGCGTTCTTTTGAAACATTTCGCTCAAATTTTAATATTTTTACATGATTTTTTCTGCATAGGATAGCTGAGGGCGATCTACAACCGGGATAGTTTTTACTTTTTCAATTTTGGTTCCAGATTTTTTTTAATTACTTTAACTTTCGAAACTGATTAGAACCTGTTCTGAAATTGAAACTATCATAACATAAAAAATATATAACTAAAATCGAAAAAGTAAAAAC
This sequence comes from Maratus speculifer, assembly GCA_964019185.1. Classification (NCBI taxonomy): domain Eukaryota; kingdom Metazoa; phylum Arthropoda; class Arachnida; order Araneae; family Salticidae; genus Maratus; species Maratus speculifer. Next base: position 366,691,330 of record OZ025293.1, read on the forward strand.
TAGCCTGGTTTTAAATCATCTTCGGCTGTCCTATGCAAAAAATCATGAAAAAATATTAAAATTTGAACGAGATATTTGTAAAGAACGCCCTCACAGACTTTATACATCATCCGGGTCTTTTTTAATGACCAGTGTTGCGTCTTAAGGTACAAATCAGTTTTTTTTTCGGGAGAGAGGGAGGAGGAAAGATAAATATTTTGTTTTACCAAAAAGAAAAAAAATGCAATATTCAGGTTTACTACAGATTTATCATTATTTTCTAATAGAAATTTTGCCTGATTTAGACACTCAAAAATATTTCAAATGCTGCAGTTAATCACAAGAATTCTTTAATCCAGTGAAAAATATTAAACAAATAACCCAAATCTATAGTAATTATATATGCCTTGAAAATTGTAAGGAGTGTATACACTACAAACTTAATATCAATACCTCAAAGCTACAAACTTCTAAAACTTTTCGCCTTAAAAGCGAAAATTAAAAAGGACCATAATATTAACCCTTTGGCTCTGGTGGTAGAATTTTCTACCACATAATTTTAATTCCGAAATATCACAATGGCACCGGAATATTCAACCAAATTTACTTTTAAAAGATTTAATGCATTTTTTCGTGTATAGCGGAAACCGAATTTTCTCTTTGCAAAATACTGGTGCCATTGTAACATTTGGAATTTTGAAGAAAATTACTCCCCAGAGCTCAAAGTGTTAATAAAAAAACGAACATTAGAAGCATAAAGATAAAATGATAGAGTTCTTACAATAATTCCTTATCCCAAAATCACATTTATTTAGATTGCGAAATCATACCGAGAAGTGGAGATATCATTAATATAAAATGATATTATGTTTCATACATTTAATTACTTCGCCGTTGGAAGTAATAAATAGATTTGAAACATAAAAACTTTTCTACAGCATCACGGAAATGCCCACTGGATATTTTCAAAGCACATACTTGACGCAGTTTTTCAGAGTAATTAAGAAAACTGACGGCAATTTCTTTAATGCATCAAAAATGTCTTAAACGTCGCGATAGTGTTATTACCGACATTTCACGGAAATTAAACAGCATCAAGGTGTTGAACAGCACTGTTTGTAAAAAGAAAGAAAAAAGAAATAAAAATAAATCTTAGTGGGATATAAATTTGAGATCAAAAGTCTTTAAAGATTGCTTTGACCAAAGATCATTTATTTGTTTTGTAAAATAAAATAAAATTAAAAGGTATTGAAGATATATGTGATTAATGAGAAAGCTTTTTCAGATAATGTTTGGACGTAATTAGTTTTGTCTAGACTACACTGATTACTGTGAAAAAAGCGCTAATTGGTAAATTTTTTAGGTGTTTATATGAAAAACATTTAAATAAGAAAAATGCTCTTGAAAGTTTAACCTTTTATGTCTGATCGTACTTTAACGTACCATTAAAATAAATTATGAGAAATTTCATTTGCATTAGCTCTTTTCGGCCCACTGTGCCTGGTCTGGGGTACCTAATTTTAATTCCAAACTTGCAAACGGCACCAATAATATTTTAGTAAAATTTTGCATTTACAATAGCAGCTTAAAATAAGGAATTTAAAAAATCTAAAAAATTCGTTTGTGAATTCCGGTGTCAGTTGATAATTTCTCATTTTACTACAAATTTTGCCCGTGCCGAAAGGCCTGATATATCAATTCGTGGTAGTGCATTTCAGAATATATAGGTGCTTTACTTAATCTTATTCCAAAAACATTATTTGGTGATAAAATGACTTTAAAAGGATGATTTCTTTTCCATTTGCTTCAGCTTTCTTGACATTGAAAGAGGCCCTACCAGGCACCGAAAGGTTCTGATCTCGAAGCTGGTATACGGGAGATGATGGGTTCGAACCCAGTCGAGTCCGTCGGCCTAATCATTCAGAGTTTTTCGAGGTTTTCCTCAAACCTTGGAATTCCTTGCGCAAATACGATTTGGTTCCCTTAAAAAGACCCCCGTGGAGGGCATTCCCTACTTAGGGTCTATATCTCTCGAGTTATAATTAGCTGTCATAAACACAATCTAACAACCTTGACATTGAATGATGGTGGGTGAAATGTTTCAGTTCGGAATTATATTTTATTATAAGAGCATTACATTTGTATATTTTCTTATTCTAAAAAATATAAAAAATATTTTAAATAAAAGATTTGAGTTAAGTATTGCACAAATCTCTATAACTACAAATTTAACACTAGAACCGCGGGAAATTTTACTCAAATTTTATAAAAATAATTCACATCAGAATTTTTATTTAAGTATATTTAACTCATTTATTTTAAATACTTTTTGTGCAGCTTATATGTAAATTATTTTAAGAAGACTTATCTGGTTCGAATCGACATCTTTTCACTGAGTACGGGTCAAAATGACCCGTCTCCGCGGTTCTAGTGTTAATTAATTAATTTTAATTGGCAAAATGCTTTCTAATATTCATTAAATGACTGTGTAAATCTTCTAATGTAGTTTCGAAAATTGCTTTAGAAGACGAAATTTTCGTGATTTCATAATTTTGGATATAAAGGATTAAAAGGAATAGAAAAACAAGTGTGACATTTGACGATTTTTTTAACCTGTTTTTGAATCTGAGCTGAACATGCAGAAAAAATATAGGACAATACATAAAAAGAGTTATTATATATATATATATATATATATATATATATATATATATATATAAGTTATTGCTGAGCTGCATAAGAAAATAATGGAAAATTTTTTTCTAAGGGAAACTAAATTAGCCACACAGAGATATCTGCCATATATAAAAAAAAGTAAAGAAACAAAATCAGAATAAGGCAGCGCTGAATAGAAGAATCAGCAAGACAATAAGATATAAGGAATAAAGAGAAGGCTGAAGATTGCCAATGTAAAAAAAAATCAGTAATGAAGTAGGTAATAGGAAAATTGCTAACTCTTTGGGATAAAAATGAGCTTGGAATAAGTTTTTTCGTATGTCTCATTATTTTTTTTCCTTTGCACACTTTATATATTAGTTTGACTTATCCAAAATTTAATTTGTTGTAATTATACAAATGTTTAGAGTATCTTAAAGTTTAAAGCCTTTTTGTTACTAACATTATGTGAAAAAATTTGCGTTCCTAAAATTTTTGTTTTGTTTAGAATTTTTAGTTCGCGTCAATCGTCGTCATTTTAAATATCGAGTCTGCCTGATTAACTAAATCAAGATAATTTTGCACAAGCTAAGCTTGCAATATGTTAAAATTATAAAATTGACAATTAAGAAAACTTCTCAACTATGCTATCGACGAGAAAGAACTTCTGAATCTCATACTGGAAATCAAATTTTAAAAGTATTTCTAAAACTGAACTGTGAAAAAAAAATACTAAAATAAATGTAAAAAACGTTAAACATACTTTCCTTAAAATTTACAAAAATGTAAATATATATACACCGTAATTTCGGGTTTATAAGCCGCGGATCAAACAATTCTTTTTGGACCCAGAAAACTTATTTAGTGATTGAAGACAAATATTTATGGCGATCTAACTAGTTATATTTGCTTCTTAAAAAATTCTGGTTCGAAAAATAATTGTTTGATCTGCGGCTTATACACCCGAAATTACGGTATATTTCTTAAATGCTGCAAATTCAGTCTCGAATAGGTGAAGGTATAACCCAATGCGCATGAAACCCACCTGTTTTAATTTTTATAATATTACTATATTTTGTATTAGTTTATTTTTGAAAGAAGTACATGTGTATTTTTTTAATTTTCCAAATTATTCAAAAGCAATCCAAAATCAATCTTTTAGTTCAATATTATAAATTTTGTCCTATTTGTAATAAAATGTATTCAGAAATTGAGCAGTAATTTTAGATTTATTTGAGAATTTAAAGAAAGTCCCCATTCCTCCGAAAATGAGGATTTTTTCATCTTAAATTAGTTCTATCTTTCCAATTGTAATTCCATTTTACATATTATTCTGAATTTTAACAAATTTATTGAGAGAATAACAGAATGCAATATTTTCTCTGATGGCTCAAAAGATTCAGCGAAATGTAGAGAAATAAATTCGACGAAGAACGAAGTCTCTAATACTAAAGATGTAAAGATTTTATTGAGTTCATCAAAGTCTGTACAGTCTCAGACAGATTTTATATCATTGGATTGGGACCGAGGATGAATTAAATTTTTGTGGGCTGATTCTTGCCGGGCCGAGACTCAGTTTTATCTCTGGATTCGGATCGGAGCGGGTCTGAAATTCAATCATTCCAAAGGCAGTGATACCCTCGTCAATAGCTCATTTGTATTTTGCATTTAAGATAATTTTTAGTATCTATAAAGTCGTGATCCATTTGTTTATATATTACAATTAAGGTAATTTTTTGGTTTTATAATATTGGTTCGCTTTTCGCGGGTTGATTCTTGCCGGGCCCGGACTCAGTTTTATCTCTGGATTCGGATCGGAGCGGGCCTGAAATTCAATCTTTCCGAAGGCAGTGATACCCAAGCTTTGAGACATAATGGATGCACGATATCTATTACTCTAATGACAGAATCATCAAATTAACATAACACGCCACCGGAGATCATAACATTTTAATAATTTGAAGATAAGCTTATAACTCTTTGTTTTTGTTATATAGTGTCCCAAAATATATGTCGAATTTAATTTTAGAAGGACTTTAGCTCTTGTCTTGATTTACTTTACATTATAATGCGTCGGTTCTTTTTGATTGAATTTAATAAAACCTGAGTGATTTTCTATTTCTCCTATTATTTAAAAAATGTATTTTTCTTTAACAGTGCGTCATTCGGATGTTTTCTTCTTCTGCTGGTTCTTGCCTCTACAAGAACAGAGGGCAGTGAACGGTCGAGGCAAAACATTCGAGGGCCACCCCCTTCATTAGTGGAATGGCTTATATTTTTTTGGGTCACAGGTAAGTGAACTATTCTGTTTGTTCAAATAGATTCTTTGAGGTATATTTGTAGCGAACGCATTGTTTCCAGTGAATAAGTTCAATGAAAAAGGATTCCGAAAAATGTTTTCTGATACAGTATTTCTAGAAATAAAAGCCTCATTGATTCATTAATTATTGTATATATAAAAATGAAATTTGTGGCATATACATCAGGCAGACCATAAGATATATATACAGTAATTTCTGAGTTAGATCATATATTTGTCATCTGATTGTGCTGTTCCATATGAAATTCTAACCAGGAAACCACGCTTTGAGCAATAATGAAAAAATAAATCCAAGTAAGTACAACCGAAAGAACATAATAATACATATATTTTGGCATATAAATCATTTGTCTCCATCGGCGTGTTCTCGGGATATGAAGTCTTAAGCTCTGCTCTTTCAGTTTGCTTCTTCAGCTAATTTATGAGTTAAATTACCGTATTTACTCGTGTATACCGAACACGCTTGTATAACGCGCACCCCCTATTTTATAAGAAAAAATAGCGGTTTTTTAAAATCTCGTATATAAAGCGCATCATAAATTTGATAAGCAAACGAATGAATGACTAAATTAATTTTAGTAAAGAAAGTCGAAACAAGCATTACACCATGGCAAAAAACCAGGCGAAAATACATTTTTAGACTTTGGGTAGGGAAGGTGTTAGGAGTGAGTGAAAGCAGTGGGAACAGCTTATTAGAGTTTATATAATGTTATTGTATAATAAAGTGCAAGGAGTGAAATAAAGATGCAGTAATACTTCAATTAAATAAGACTTTCCGATTATTTATGTCTTCTTTGAATACATTTCTTGATTTATATGTATATCGTGTGATTACATCCAGCAGTAAAAAATATTCCGTGTATAACGCGCACTTAGGAGTTTTTTCCAAATTTTATGAAAAAAGTGCGCGATATACACGAGTAAATACGGTACATTTTTGACAATAGATGGTACTGTTCCATATTAAACTCTAACCAGGAAACCATTCAGACGCCTTAATGTAATAATGAAAAAAATCTAAGAAAGTATCAAGCATAAGAGCATAGTGATACATGTTTTTTGACAGATAAATCATTTTTCCGCGTCTGCAGGTTATCAAGATATGAAGTCTTAAACTTTGCGTTTTCAGTTTGCTTCATCAGCTAATTTATGCGTTAGATCACACTTTAGTAAATAGATGGTGCTGTTCCACATAAAACTGTGACCAGGAAACCATGCCTTAGTGCGGAAATGAAAAAAATCTAAGTAAGTTGCAAACGAAGAAGCATAATGAATCGAAAGAGCTCTCTGTTTATTTAGTTCAATTTAGGTAAGAAAAACCAAGAAAAACTATGGTTCTGATTCACAAATTTTAATAATAAGATTAAAGTAAAATACAAAATATATTTAGATGTATTAAGGTGGTCTGGGGTAATAACGCCAGGCGGGGTAATAACGCCAAGTGCTAATATTTTCCATAAATATGAAATAATCTGCTAAATGACACCCATGTGCTCTGCGCAGAAGGGTTTTGAGTCATATAAATCGCAAAAAACAGCTTCAAGTTAATTTGTTTCATTTTTAGGTCTTATTGTTTTTACAAGCAACTAAAATTAACGCTTGACCTAAAATTTGCGAGATACGTTTTGTGATGTGAAGACTATTTTTTTTTATCCGGAAATACTTTGTTAATTACATAAATTTGTAGTACATTTCATGGACTTTCAAAATGTTGTTGAAGGTTTTGGATATCTTCTCGAGATAATTTGTAATTTAAAATGTACAACGCAATAACTATAGCGGAGTAATAACGCCAATCCTTGGCATTAATACCCCGGTTGATTCCATACAGTGGCCGAGCTACATCCTAAATACTGATTCAAATAAACACACTTAAAACTGTGAAATGTTTCTAATAATTCTATTTAAGCGGTCCTTTTTAGCAAAAAGAAGCTCACGGTCTGATATTCTTTTGCCTCATCCTCCCCCCCCCCCCACACACACACCACCTTTATTTTTCTTACACTTTCACAAAAAATTGAACATTTTCAATAGCTTAGAATGCAATTTGTCAATTTCTAAGTTTGTAAAGTTTGTATTTTTAGAATTGGGCAATCTACATGCAATTATTCCATCTTATTTCATAGTTTTGTTTGCATGGCGTTATTACCCATATAGGTGGGTAATAACGACAAATAGCATTGGTCAAGAAATCACGCCATTACTTTTATGAATACATATCTGTTAAATTATTTTTTTTATATAGATAGTCAATGAGTTACTGTATCAAATCATATATTTGTTTGAAAAATACAATCTAAAACTGAGCCGTGAAAATTGGTAGAACCTTAACGTGGCGTTATTACCCCAGGGTACCTTATTATAAAAGTGTAAGATCAATTTTAAAAGAAAAAAACTGCTCTTGACAAATATAATACTGCGTAAAAAAAGATTCAAACATAAAAAATTGTGGCACCAAGAACATTTCGTTAATTTAAACCTAGTGCAGTGTTTACAAGACCAACCTCCTTCGAGAAACAAAATTGCAAGGGCGTTTCAAATGTTAGTGCCCAACTTTGCTTTAACCCAGATTTGACCAAGCATAGTGAGTCATGTCGAAGTATTGCGGTGCACTATACTCGAAATGCACAATTAACTGGATTTTCATGATAATGTTACGTTGATAAATACACCCAGAAAAAAGTTTTGTTGAATCAATGAAAATTTGTTTGGTCCAACAAATCTTTTCGTTTAAATGTGGATCAAAGAAAATTTTGTTTGAATATACAAAAAAATATTGTTGATTTTGATTTTGATTTTTTTTTTTCAATTTTCCGTCCACAGTTTTAACCCGAAATGCATAATAATGTAATAATAACGTCATTAATCCATCTCAATTTTAAAAGTTTTTATTATCCAAAAATTATTTTAATCCTTTATAGCTACATAAGCCAATTAAACAAAATTACGTGAGAGAGTTATGGCTGCTGCACACCAATTTAAATTTTCAAAAAACAAGAAAATTTTGTTGGAATTACAAATTGAAAATACAAAATTTTATTAAGACTCAACTAAAATTGATTAACTTTTGTTAAAATTTTATAAGAATGTTAACAATATTTTTTTGTTTGAGCAACAATACCGATTTTTCACTTAAAAATTCGCTTAAAACAACCAAAATGTACTCAACAAAACATGTTTTGTAGTTTTAATCAATTCCTTTTTCTGGGTATATAGACTCTTTCTTCAATCAGTGCGCTGTTGAATGTACGCCAAATAAAACCTTTGAGAATTAGAAGAATGCTACATGCAAAGGTTTAAATTTGTCAATAGAACAAAGGTTACTTACAGGGCTCCCAAATGGTCCCCGAACTGAACACCAATATTTTTAAACGAAAAATTTTATGATAGGTTTCTACAGCATTTTTTTGCTAAAACTAACCTTCGAAGGCAGTTTCTGCGCAATTTTCAAGAAAAATATAAAAGGAAAATCTTTCTAAGAAAATATTGATGTTCAGTTGGCGGAACTATTTGGGGGCCCTGTACTTATGATGTGATAGTATCTGAAAAACCGTTATTTCGAGTTGATACTGGAACTGAATTAAAAATAGATTAAGTAAAAATTTGCAGGTGCGTAACGTTTCATTTACGCATGCAAGCAAAACAAATGTCCATTTTATGCCGTTCATGTGTTTGTTGAACATAAAAATGCTTACTTGATAGTTGATAGTATCTGAAAAACTGATATTTTGTGTCTATACTGAATTAAAGGGACAAAATAATATATAAAATTCAAAAACTAATCTGAAATGCTTCAGACAATTAGGGGTAGCAAAGAAAAGAAAAGTTTTTAAAATGATTTTTTAAACGTCGGAAATATGTGGGTTTCAGATGTTTCTGAAGATAAAGGAATCCTTTTCGTAATCATGAATAACTCAAGAGATTATATTTTTGGAAATCTCCTTACTCGATCAAGAAATATTTTTCATATTTTACAATGTAGGTTTCTGGTTACTATTTCTGAAATTACGTCTCAAGAGAAGAAAACAGTTTCCGGAGTTATAAGTAGCTAAAAGGCTATGTTAATAATTTGTTAAAGCCGCAAATTTTGGTTAAATAAGGAAATGTTCTGCATTTTTTGCAGCCTAACAACTTTGTAGAACAAATAAATAAGCACTGCATCGTTTTTTATAATGATTTTTTCTGAAATTGCTTTAAAAATGTATAATAAATAAATTTTAAAATTATTCTTATTGCGTTACATAGAAAAGCTAACTTCAATTATAAAGCAAGATTATTTTTTGCAGAATAAAATAATTATAATAATGAACAAGTAAGAAAAATCATGCGTTAAGCATAGATTATGAAACACATCCCAACGCTTCCTGAAATCTTTAACAAAATTTTTTTATTTAGGGAAATAAGATGCTACTGCCGATAGACAAATATGTATTGAAATATTTTGAACAGCCCTGTATTTGATCTGTCAGTTTATGTATATATACAATATAATGGGCAAATTTAGTTTAGCAAGAAAAGGCCTAACTGGCTGAAATTTCTCTTGCAGCATTTTATTCTAATAGATGGAAAATACTTCAATACTTTTGTTCAACCCTGTAATTTATCCAGTATCTTTACTACAGCCAGTATTTAGTTAAAATTTAGTTCAAACAAACACATTCTTAAAGCTACTTTGATCACATTTCCAGAAATTATCACATATGGATGATCATGTTGCTAACTCTTTGCGTGACCCTGTATATCATTTTATCTATATTCTACAAACATTTCTTAATAAACTGAAAGCAGTTCAACGTAAAAATGCATAACAATCACCTTTAAGTTAATTACTGTCATATTCAGTAACCGTTATGAGCTCTTTTGTGTAATCCTGTATATCAACTATAACATTTATATACACCATATAATTTGCAGACATTTTGTAAAACTTAAAAGCTCATATCATAATTGAAAAAGCATTTCAACCATCCATCAGCTATCATCGATAATACACAATATTTCAGATAAAAATCTAAGGCTTGAAATATTTTGTGTGTCTCTGTAAAAGCTATGCACTTCATATTATGCTTTAAATATTAAGTCTCAACGGCGTATATCAATTTTATGATACTTGAAACCGTTTAACATTATTCAAATATGTCGCAAACTATTTCCTCCTTTATTATTGTATAATGGAATTCTTTTGAGCAGCCCTGTAAATGAATAATAATTATTATTTTGGCAGCATATTTTACAGAATGCGTGTTTTAGTGCACTTTGCGAATCCATGTAAATTTGAATAAGTTTAACAGGGTATAACACCTTTAAAATTCATTTGAAACGATTTTTTCCCATTGGCCGTAATGTATCGGAAAACTTTTGATTATCCCTGTAAATACACTAATCATAGTAGAAACTTCATTTTCAATAGGGTTCGTGCTAGGATAAACATCAATAATATATAAAAACTTCAGAGCATTCCGAGTATATTTACGGGAGTTAGGGCGCGGCCAGACGGCCATCCGGCCAGACGGACAGACGGACAGACGGGCAGACAAACCGAATGCATAACCACTTTTCAACTTTGCTGGAAAGTGTTAAAAAGCAAAATTAGAAATTTTAAATTAATGCATGAATAATTAAAATGCTTCTAAACTAAATTCAATTAGTCTTTTCCTATCTTAATATAAGCAAATATAAAATAGTAAGAATATTTCAAAGTTAAAGATTTAATAACGTTAATAGAAAAGTTTCAGCATAGATTTATTATTCTTTTTCGTTATTTAGAATTCATTATACAATAAAAAACTAGTAAAATAAAATAAGCACATTCACTAAGTTTGATGAACTTTCTTTTAAACAAGAAAGACGAAAGTAATTTTGCCTGTGGCGAAAACCTGAAAGTGGATAGTATTTTTATGCACCAATAAAATTTGATAGAAGGAATTTTATGTTCAGTAAGAGAGACTCAGTAAATTAAAGTTTAAAATAAGGAAATGTTACACTAGAAAAAACAGATTATATGCATTACACCATAAATTTTAATATTCTGGCATTTTTAGGAATCATTTTAACTTTTACGCCACTCTTAGAATGAATTTTTTTTTTATAATTTTTTTTTATAACTTTTTCTTTTATTAAGAATGCTAAGTTTTTACAAAATAATGGGCTTTTGAAAAGCTCTAAAAGTTTATTATAGCAGTTTGTTTTTTAATCTCGTCATTTGTTTATTTAAAATTGTGTTTTGTTTATTGACTGGGCTTATTATTTTTCCATTAATGTCATGCAATATTGTATTTACATGCCTTCTAATGGATCGTTTTAGAATTTAACAAAATTTGATATTTGAAAGTTGTTGTAATTACTGATAGAGGAATGAACAACCATGGAAAAGATAACATCCCCCTAACTATACTTGCCGCAAATCATCCTGCAAAATAAGACTGGTGGCAATTATTTAATAATAAAATCTATTATACAATGCTTATATTATGTTTCGAGGATCCTCTACATACAGGATAACCATAAAATAATTCGCCATTGGATGCCGAATGTTCTGTTGATCCAAAGCATCAATTGGTTCAATCGGCTTGCTCCTAGATTGGAGAAAAAGCCGTGGTACGCATTGTTATGACGTTAGATTTTTTACTTTGGCCGTGTTCAAAAGACGCTTTTTTTGTGCGCGCGCGCTCAGAAGATTCTGCTTGGAGTAGGTGCTATCGAAGAAGAGAATTTTAAAGTTATTCAATTATTGTATTATTTTTATGGTTCAGAATTGGTAAATACAAATACCATATCTCTTTATCCTTTCAAAACATGATTTTCGTAACAGAAATACATACCTGTGACCACTCAAATAAAATTAAAAGTATTCCGGAAAAGTATCACGTGACCTATTTCATGTAATTAAGCCCGATCAGCATTTAAAATAAGACATTCAACCCTGCTAAAAGCTGACGCGCGTTACGCGCGTAAAACTGCTGGGCGATTTGATCACGTGATTGTGCATTTTGTGCTTATCTGTTATTGGTTGCACTTTGTAAACAAAGTTGGTAGGTTGACTGATACAATTTAAATTTTTTAATAATTTTCTTTTTATTTATTTAAAAATCATTTATCAGTTACTTTATACTTTTCGTATTAAATAATAGAATACTGTTGATTCTATTGTTGTAATTAATAGAATGCTGTTGATAAACCAAGGTTGAGATATCCACACGGGGGACTAGCTAAGGGGGGGGGGGGACAGGAGGGAGCCTACCCTCCCAAAACATTCACAAATGTTGTTACACTTTGCAAATTTAAAACTTTTATGTCAAATTTAATTAAAATTTTAATTAAAACTGCAATACATTTTCTATTTTTGATAGAATTTGCAAAAGTTACAACTCTAATTGGGAATATTATTAGTTTTTTTACAAATAAGAACTGTATTACATTTTCAAAGTGCGTTAACTTGGCAAAATTATAAAACGAGTTGGCGAATATAAAAATTTGACTTGACAATATTAAGGTTTTCTCCCCACCAATAAAAAGTCTTAGCAATGGCCCTGTATCCACATATTACAAGATTGATTTGTAATCTACAATACTGGATTGATTTCAATGGAATTTGCATTGTTAGTTAGATAATTTTTCAGAAGTTTTAGCATGTATATATTTCTTATTTAATGATTGTATATTTTAATACCGTGTGGATAACCGGCCAAAATATGTCATAAAAAATGAGAAACAAACGACATCCCAAATTATGTTAGTATAAGCAAAACACTTACTTATACTTTCAATAGAAAAATTATAAACATTCTAATCATACTTTATTCATTACAAAACTAGAAGGCAAACTCCAAATATTTCACCTCTTTAAAATACATGTATGCAGATATTCTTAATTTAAAAAAATGTATATCTTTTACATTTTGCTTTTATAATACTTTCCATTTTGATTTTAACACCGTAAAATATCCAAGCATGCATTATGTTTGCATCCTAATCTCAGTAAAAACTTACTTCTAAAATTTTCAAAAAAAATAAATAAAGAAATAAATAAAGAAAGAAAGAAAGAAAAAAAAGAAGAAGAACATTAATAATTATTTTATGCGTATACGGATATTTTCGCAGAAAACTTTTTTTTTCATTTGCTTAATATATATATAAATCACTTTGGAACGATATTAATATCGTTCTAATTATCCTTTTAATATTCTAAATTTAGAATATTAAAACTTTCTCCGCAAAAATTTCATTTTCTCGTATTTAAATAAGTATTTTATTATTATAATAGGAAATACATGTGCTTCTGTATTATTAATATAAAATTTACCTTTAATAAAAATGTCTTATTTATTAATAAAAAGCAACCAAAAAAAAAAAAAAAACACAAACCAACTTTTGGCCCGCGCAGGCTTTAAACCCGTATCGTCTGGGTACAAGCTCAGCACTCTGACCATTCGGCCAACGAGTTCACATTCATTTGTAACAGATTATCTGTATAATTGGCACCACAAGTAATTACATCCGTGATCTGTTCTCCATCTGTTATTGAGCGAACAGTTACAGTAACCGGTGGCACAGTAGCGAGTACTGAACGCACATACCGTCCACTATAGGTACCCACTCCATGTCCGTGGCTCCTGAGCGCGTGCGTCCAGCGCGCGTAACAGCTGAACACGGCCTTTGTTTATCTTGCTTCGTGTGACATTTCGTGACGTCACAACAAAGTGATGAAGGCTTTCTTCCTTATTTAGGGGGCGTTGGTTCAACCTATCGAAGTGAAATGTGAGATGTACTTGAAGGTAAGCGCTCGTGATTGTTGTTAACAAGAGCAATGAAGCTTGCACGGTGACTATTAAAATAAAAAAAACGAGCATTTCTAATAATAAAACCCATTTATTTTCAATACTAAAATGATTAGCACATCGAGAAACCACAAATGGCGTTTGAACGGTTCAAAAATCAATGAAATAAAGAACATGCAAATATCAGCATTGTAAACAACCAATAATAACTGAAAGACGAGAGTAGCACAAATATCTGTCATAGAATACCAAGTGCAATTCATCGTTTGTGAAAAATCTTTAAAAAGCTGCCTAGAAAATCTTCCATTCCAGTAAATTATCTCTTCTCTGCTATTGGTTTTTTACAATTCTGTTCTTTTCATGTGTTTTACGTCGCTTTTATAACGAAGTACACTGTTAAAAAATATGTGAATTCATGGTAAAATTACTGGCAGCAAAGTTACCAGACATTTATCGTTCAATTAGTAGATTTTCCGTTTTGGGAAATAAAACTCCGCTTGAAGAAGCGGCAACTTTCCGTTACAAGGTTCAATTTTTAGTGATAATAATTTAATTTTATTAAGTTAACAAATTCATCAATAGTCAAAGAATTCGAACTTTCCGACTGAATTTGAGCTGCTATTCTATTGAATTTAATTTTTTTTTTTTTTTTTTTTTTGGTACAATTTACTTTAAGCCGTCCTAAGGATCAAACTGGAGACCGTTTAACAGCGGAATAAGTCCTTACTGACTGAGCCAAAGCTTCTGATTCTTTTTTGTATAAAGTATGTCTTTATTAGTTAGTGGGTAAATGTGTTGTGCGTTTCACAGATTTCCTTTCAAATATATTCGTTAGAATATTCGTAAACCGTTTATTTTATTTTATTTTAGATCGATGCATAGTACTTATTATTTTTTAAATTAATTTTAATTTTTTAACTAGTTTAAATTAAAAAAAAAATCACTTTTTTTTTTCATTTGAATGAATGAATGTATTTTTGTTATTCATTTTGTAAACATTTGAAATAAATTTGCCCAGATAACGGAGTTTTATTTTTATTGATTACATACATCTGACTTGTGTGTTCGACATGTAAGCCTGCTTATAAGTCATCGTTAATATACAGGGACAGGATAGCACTAAGAAATTGTACAACATTAAGGAAATGCAGCTGGAGGCTCTCCACAAAAAAGGGTGTGCAAAGGGTGGCACCAGTGGGATTCGAACACACAATCTTCACTCGTAGGCGGTTAGCGGCGTGGTGCTTTCACCACTCGGCCACGGAGACCGAAAAAACGGAATGGAGTGTCTCCGTTCGTTCTTTCTATTTCCATCCATTTCGTTATTTTCAGGAAATATGGTGTTTGAGGCATGTTTTCTGATTTTTAACGGAAAATGCCCTTTTGTTGTGAAAATGGACTTTTTCTGTGAAATTCAGGAAAAATTTCTCCGTGAATTTAAGATTTTTTTAACAGTGTACATGTACCTTTCTAACACAATTAAAATTTATTAAGACACTGATTATTTTGGGACAGACAAATTTGGGTATTTCCATTTAAAAAATTCTAAATTTCTAAAAAACATTCTGTAACTGTAACTGTGCTGAATTTATTGCGTTTGTTCACTGCAATGTCGATCGCATATTAACTTCAAATAATAAATCTTATATTTCATTTCAATTTGTTAAACACAGTGGCCACTGGGGATTCACAAATATGGAAAATTCTTTTATGATTACCCTGTATTCTAACTCCAATATACAGCATGACAATTATTAAACTACATGAAATAAAACTTAAATTATTGAAAAACTACTGACTGCACAACCTTTATTCAACATTTAAACGTCACTAAAGATAGTCGGATTAGGTTATGACATTTTTTAAATGGCTGCCATCATTGGCGCAGACGAATAGCAAAACCCTGTATAATCCGCTGAAGTGTCGGAATATCGATGGTGCCGATGACGTCTTGAATGGTAGTTATCAGCTCAGCAATGGTTTTGAGATCTTTAATGTATCCCTATAAAAAATGAGTCACACGTACAATTCAGTGTCACCGTGTCGTCAACGAATATCGGACCAATTATTCCATGACTGGACATGATACACCACGCAACCACCTGTTGAGGAAGGATACGCTCAGGTATCTTGTAACATGAGATTTTCACTTGCAAATGACCGAAAACAACAGGTTGCGTACTCATGCGCATACTAATTCCCATCATGCCCTGCGGCCAAGCATGAAGTTTTAACTTCATGGTCCACCATTCAGAAGTTATGACGCTTTAATCTCATATAGTTCAATAATTGGAACTCTGTACTTTTTAATACTAATATCAAATTTTGACAGTATATCTGGATCATTCAGCAAGTTTTACTTTCGGATAACGCAATAGTCAAATAACAGGGAAGTTCAATAAAACAGTAATATATAGGACAATAAAAAATCTAATCATTTGACTTAGTGCAGAAAGCAAAAGATATTGTAATAGTAGCGACTTACAAATAAGTTCCAAAATAAATTGTTGTTACTTTAACATTCTATGTATTTGATTGTGATGAAAAAACATGATTCATACACTTAAAATTTTTATATACCAATATTTTAAAATACTGATCTTCTCCTTATTTAATCGTAAATATCTATCATTAAATAAGACAAATGTTACTTTTCGAAATTAGCGGTACATATCTTGAAAATATATGTTTTCAGTAAATTTTACCAAGCGTAACATATAGTTTAATAAGTTCATTTAATTCAGTTTATCTATTTATAAAGAAATTCTATTATTTATTCTCATTAAAATTTCTATCCGTGTCTTTTATTACTAAAGATTATCATTAATATTTAAATAAAATGCGTATTAAAATAATTAATAATAGTATAACATTACGAATGGTTATTTTTCTTATTAAATGATCTACCTAAAAAAGTAGCATTTAAAATAACATTTCTGGGACTAAACTACATTTTTATTCTTCTGTCTTTGTTTCACTTTAAAAGGAACTTTCGCATGTTAGAAATAATTTTTAACAAATAGCAAATACCCGGTTAAAAATAGCCGCGTGAAGCACAATGAAAAGCGAAGAAGAATGGAGATGCTATTTGAGATAAAAAGCAGTCTGTGAAGTCTTATTTTTTTTAACATAGTAATTGTGTAACTTTGCCGCTTTTACAGACATATTTTTTCTAAATAGTTTACATAAGAGGTAATCTCAGCATTTCCCATCTGAGACGCATTCAGGTTTCAGTGTTTACTTTGAAGGCAATTAAAAATTTTTTTACGTAGATTTTACTGGTTCACGGCATAAATAAAAAGAAAATAATAATAAGTTTGAAAACATTAAAAACTTCATTAAAATCTCAAATTCAGCTCAAATAAAAGATCTTCATATATGTATTTTAAATAGGGTATTATATATATATATATATATATATAACTGGTTTAATAAACAAACAAAAAGCAAATACTAATCTTTATAAAAGTCTCAAAACTTTCATTTAAAAACTCAAATCCCGCACAAAAGAAAAAACCTGCATACATGAATTTAAAATAGGATTTTTTTTAAATAAAAATCTGGTTCGATGCATAAGCAAAAAGCAAATACTAATAATTTTGAAAATATTAAAACTTTCATTTAGAAACTCAAATTTAGCAAAACTAGAAAAGACCACCGTATGTGGATTTAAAATAGATTATTTTTTAAAGGTAATTGAGGGAAACTTAGTTATTTTATCAGGATAAAAAAATGTTTGTAATTGTTTTCTCCATTAATTTCGATAATAAATTTTCAACTTTCAGATTCATTACCAATGAGTTTCCTGTAATATTTCCCTACAAAATAAGCCTTTGTAACCCATTCGTAATGCACAAATGTTGCAAATCACTGTTATTCATATTTTAGAAGAAGCAATTGATAGATATGCTCTTCCGTATTGCATCACTCCTTGTTTGTATCCATATTATCTATACATTCAATGTGTGTCTTTTTACTTTATGCATGCATTTACATAATTTTTATGTTAATATTTATCCCATGTTTTTTGAAATTTTACAAAATTATCTTGTGTATAACTGTGTGCTTTACAATTACAGTAACGCTATGCGTACACAATTGAGTATATGGCCATTGATGGCGGGATTGATTGTCGGATTTTTCTGGAACATCAGGATTATAAAGATTATATTTGATGTCCTATTAAGCGATGTCCATTTGATAAGGAGGACGACAAAAAAATAAAATAAAATAATAATATTTGGTATTACCCTGTATATTAAAACTCACGAAATGATCTATCGCTGCAGAACAGAAATATGTGGATACTATGAAACATGTACCTAGATTTATGTAATAGCACATATATTCATAGAAATACAGCGATTTTTTTGAAAAGTTAAAAAAAATAATCTTGCATGTTTTTACCTTAAAATCATGCAGGGTTTTCAAACAAACTGAACGACAATTTCAGATAAATCGGCAAAATGTAGTAGAAACAATATAGTGTAATTGGGATACAAATATATTAAAAATTTTATGAAAGGGGAAGGGTTGTACGGAATAATTTTTATCTGCACGAACGATGAAAACGATCATTTTACATTATTTTATAGTCAATTCTATGGAGCAACTTATGAAAAAATCCAGCCAAATATAGTAAAAATTCAGAAAGATGTCCGCGAAAGGAATGAGCCGATTTTTAGTTCTATCTAAAAGCATCTGAATGATAAAGGATTTTCGACAAATAGTCAATCTTAATTTTAAGTTTTTTTAATTTAAATTTTTCATTGATGCCTTAGATTTTCTCAGATAAATACGAGAACGAATCTAATCCACGCTAAAAACAATTATCAAAATCGAATCATTTGTTCCAAATCTTCTGATATTCATTAAACGCTAACTTCTTAGTTGCTTTCTAAAAACAGCAGAATGATAATGTATCATGACAATTTGTAGAAAACAAATTGTCATTTTTTATTAACGGAGTTTTAGGAAAAAGTTAGTATTAAATGAAAATCAATGAGAAGATTTGGAACAAATGTTTCGATATTGGTACTTCTTTTTATCATGAAATAGGTTCGTTCTGGTATTTTTTTAAGAAGAACTAAAGCATCAATAAAAAATTTAAATTAAAAAAAGACTTAAAATTGATTATTTGTCGAAAATCCCTTATCATTTATCTGCTTTTAGAGAGAAGTAAAAATCAGCTCATTCCTTTCGCCGATATCTTTCTAAATTTTCAAGATATTTGGCTGGATTTTTTGTGAGTTGCTTCATAGATTTGGCTATAAAATAATGCAAAAATATCGCTGTTATCATTCGCGCATGCGCAGATAAAAAACTTCGTATAATACATTATATTTTATAAAATAATTAACATATTTATCGTCCAATTGTTATTTCTACCATATTTTGCCAATTTGTCTGAAACTGACGTTAATTTTGGTTGAAAACTCTGCATGATATGAGCTAAAAACATGCGAGGAATTTTTTGATTTTACAAAAAATTCCTATATCTACATAAATATACATGAAGTATTAAAAAATATCCGGGGAAATTTTGTACAGTATCCACATGTTTGTGTTCTGCTGCCATAGAAAATTTCGTGCATTTTAATATACAGGGAGATCCCAAATGTTATTATTTTTCCTTAATTTTTTGCCGGTTCCTTAATCCTCCTCCTTATCAAATGTATATTTTTAAATTTTCGTCAAATTGTCTAAAATTGAATGTGTCTGGTCATTAATGGCCATATAGTATATATCCAACGTCTACTAGATTAGAGAAAGACGTGACACACTTTGTTCTAACCTCACGAAACGTCACTTTTGTTATATACTTTTTTAAAACAACTATGATTTTAAAGCCGCCATTTAAATAAAAATATCATAGTTATATCTATAGTTCAGTGTATTTGCTTAAAAATGGAACTTTACAGTATAATATTGTTTTGCTAAAGTAATTACATTTCCAATTCGTTTTTTTTTTTTTTTTTTTTTTTTTTTTTTTGGCTAAAATTGAAAAAGTGAAAGTTGGAAGAAGCATAGGAAAAAAGACCAAAGATAATCGTGTTCTGTTAGTCCTAATTAAATTGTTTAAGTGACAGCAGTAATTGATATTCTTTTAATCATTGGGGGAAAATTAATTAAACATTAGATCTGCTGAAAGCATTAAAAACAATTATTCATTAGATCTTTTAATCTAAGTGTTGATATTTCCAAGTCTTCTCTATGTAATGAGAAAAATTTTTCCTGACTTTTTTAACTTAATGAAAAAAGTTATTTATTAGACTATCCTTTTTGACATTGTCTGCCCAAATGTTAAATAAGACATATTATTTAATGAAGAAAAAAGATTTCTTTCAAAATTTCTTCACATTTATTTGATCGTAAAGATTTTCCTGAGCTATTAATATTAGAGGTAGAAGAAAGAGACATATCTAAATTTCAACAGTAATCATCATTTGATAATTTTCATCAGGACTTTTCTTATCAGAAAGAATTGAAATGTTGTACTAAACTATAATTGCACATAAAAGAGAAAACTTTTTCCGAGAACTATGTTGAAATACATTGGTAAAGACAATAAAAAAAATTTAATTTATCTTTTACCCATTTTCAATGAACTGCATTTATCTTTTTTATATGTAATGATTTATTATAATAAATATTTTGTTCGAAACTTTTGGGGGAAATATATCATTTATATTTAAAAGGAGATGTCAAGGGTATTTAACAGAAGTTTAATGAGCTTGTCATCTGATATGAAAATGTGTTTAATATGGTGACAAACATATTTCAGTGGTTTAAAAGAAGCCCAGCAGCGGCCCTAATGTCATCACTGAATTTTAATATTGTTCTTCGCCTTATTTAATATTAGAAATTCTGCAATCAAATAATGCAAAGAATATTGATTAAAATTTCGTGTTTCTAATCAGACCATTGATGTGCATCATTTTTCCAATCGCATTCAGGGTTGTAACTCGAAGAAAATATTAATAATAAATAGAAAAATAAATGATTTTTACTATATAACACAGTTTGTTAATCAAAATATTCTAGCCCTGTACCGAAAGTACCTAATTATAGACAGTCGAATCAATATTGAACGCAAATCCCATACTTTCTCATGAACTCCTTTAAACGCTGTTAAAAAAAAAGAAGAACCAAGAATATAAAGACGAAAATACTTGAAATGATAAAAATATTTTAAAATCTCGGATGAAGTGATTTTATTTTGTATAGTAGTGCTAAGATGTAATTTTTAATCCCGAGAACTAAACAAAACTAAAATTATAGATTAACTTTCCAATTCCAATCCAATTACCCCTTCGAGTAAATATCTTGAATTCTTGAACTATCCTAACTAGTAAAAAAAGGCAAGCACATGGCCTTTTATGTCACATATTCTATGATATGTATATATCTGTACCTTGGAACAAAAAGGGCCAATGTCCAAAATTCAGAAATTTGAGTTAAATGCACGAATGAATTCAGGATGCGGCATAAAATAATTGTTAAAAGGGCAAAAGTCTTGCCAATATTAGATTATTGAAAACAAAATATTTTCTCGAGACCAATGTTACTTACTGTTAATGTAAAAATGGCCAATGAATTGAAATGAATTGAAATGTACAACTTTGAAAAATCTGAAGAACTAACAAATCAACTTTGAAAATCGTAGCAAGACACTTAAAATTCTTCTAACTTAAATTGGGTTTCCTGCCATTTGAGAAAAATGGACATTGGCCCATTTTTTCCAAGGTATAGATATAATTTACGCTGCATTGGCGTTTACTGTAATTTCAGTCTGGTTTCTTGCTTTAATTATTATTTATATTTTCCTTATGTTTTTAATTTTTCCTCAATTTTTACCTTTTTTTTAATTGGTTCTAGCTTTCAATAATGTCTTTTCTCTTTCATACTTTATAATAAGAAAAGTGTTTATTCGATACATAAAATGTACCAAATTTGTAACAAAAAACTTTTTTTTGTTTATATAATAAATAAAAATTTTGTTATCCTTGTGATCAGAATGTCACAAGGCAACAAACTATCTATTTAATATATTGTCAGCTAAAATGTTTTTTGATATAAAATAGATGTACATTAAGTCAGAGGAAATTAATGAGATTTAGCACATTATATCATTTTTTATCTTAATTATACTTTGTAATAAAATAATGGGAAATATTTGAAAAAAATTGCTCCAATGGTCACAAGAGTAACAAAATTTCGATTTAATACATTGTCAAGTAAAATACGTTTTGTGACAAATTATATGTTAAATGAGTAGAAATCAATGGTATTTAGGTGGTTATATCGATTTTTATCTCAATTATGTTTTGTAATAAAATAACTGGAAGTATTTATGAAACGTTGCTCTAATGGTCACAAGAATTACGAATGGACGTTCCGTTATTCATAAAATGTTCGCCAAAGGGGATACAATTAGAAGTACCGTTTGGGTGTTATTGCGATCATTCATACATACACAAACAAATAATGATATCAATATTTTCCTTACGCTGTGCTTCTGAAAAATAAATGTAGGAACTTCATAAAACCATACGCTTCTAAATAATAAAATCAATTAATGCATTTTGCCTCCTTTGTAGAACTCGTTTGTTTTATTTTCATGTAATTTAAATCAATTACTGCGAGGTCATGTGTCGTTTTCGTAAGTCGTGTACTGTTTTCACTGCATTAAAACATTAAAATCTAAAAAAAATTTCTTGTAATGAGATATTGCAAATTATGCAAACGAATAATATCCCGAATGATAAATTCAATTTGGTAAACATATTGCGATACATGTGATATACTTTGACAGTAAAGATGTTTATTTGATATAACTTGATTATACCGTAATTTCGGGTGTATAAGCCGCAGATCAAACAATTCTTTTTGGACCCAGATATCTTACTTAGTGATTGAAGACAAATATTTACGTCGATCTGAGTAGTAACATTTGTTTCTTAAAAAATTCTGGGTCGAAAAAGAATTGTTTGATCCGCGGCTTATACACCCGAAATTACGGTAAATACACTGATAAAAAGAAAACCCTTATTTGCATGAAAAACTCATTTTCATCATGAATCTTCCGAAGTTTGACTTTTTGAAAAATAATAATGTACAATTTATTTTTATACAAATAATTTTTACATTTTTGTGTATATAAGCCTACATTTGGATTTTGTGTTTTATTTCAGGAATGGTGTGGGCTGAATGTAAGCAGTTGTGGGAAGAAGGACTCAAAGCGTATGTTCGCCAATGGTGGAATTGGTTGGATTTTATAATGCTTTCGTTTTATCTTGCAACATTTTCATTAAAAGCTGTGGCCTTCGTTCAGATACATTTCCAGAGTAATATGTACGGAAGCCGAATAATGGAAAGACACATGTGGCCAGACAATGACCCGACTCTGATTGCTGAGGGTGTGTTTGCAGTAGCGAATGTCTTCAGTTTTGCCAGGATTATTTATTTATTTCAGACTAACCCCCATTTGGGACCTTTACAAATTTCTCTTGGATGCATGATCATTGATATTGCAAAATTTCTCTTCATATTCTTCCTCATATTGACTTCATTTGCTTGTGGTCTAAATCAGTTGTACTGGTATTCCGACTATATTGAAGAATGTAGTCAGACGAAAAGTGATAACGGAACGATAATGATGGGAAATTGCCACCAAAACAGTGAGCCCTTCATGACGTAAGTATTGTTAAGATTTTAATGCTTTTTAGAAACATTTTTTTTTATATTAGTGAAATAATAAGATGGTAATCAGGCATAAAAGCAGTTCAAATAAAAAAAGTGGAATTTTTTTATAGGTATATATAACAAATTCTTTTAATAAGATAGAGTATAAAAAGTTTTCAATTTTAATGTATTTTAAAACTGTATAATAAAAATATATGCATTTCCGTACAAAGTAGACCCAGAAATTTGTAGTTTAATATAAAAGGGTAGAAGTAAAACAAAACATGTCGTACCTGTTTGTTTAAAACATACGTTTCTTGTGGACCTATCTTCTAATAAAAGAGTGCGAGTTTGATTCATTCCATTTGACTGCTTTTGACATTTGCTGATGTTTTATCTAAAAGTGTTCTCTCCATGAATCAATCATAAACTCTAGAAAAGTTAATAGCGAATATCTAGACGGTGACATCAGATATTTTGTGGGGCATATTTAGAAAGATGCAACGTTGTGTTCAGTTATGTTTAGAAGATCAGAAAGGATCTTTCCATCACCGCACGTGGCATGATTTCTTAAATAGTTAGTTATGACACGTAATAGTTTTGTCTTGTTTTATACTGTATTTTTTTAATCAGTATTTCCTGGGAAAACTTTTTAGTGGGACATTTTATATACTGTATTTGTTTCATTTTCGCAACTGAGAAATATTAAAAACAACAATTACTTTTACATACAAGTTCATTGAATTAAAAAATCATAAAGGTAAGTTTGCAAAAAATGTAAATGCAAGTATATGTTTTGTTTTTTCGTTCTATAGGATGTTTATAAATGAATATCCCAACTTTACAGGGCTATATTAAAATAAAACAGAAAAGAAAAACCCCATTGTTAATTGGAAATGAAAACTAATAGTTGAAAGTTTACATTCAAGACAGTTATAAATATTCAAAATGAATCTCTCCAGACATACGAACGATTTTGAGATGGTACGATAACTCATCCAACTCTTTTTTCAGCATTTTGGTGTGACTATATGAGCGACCTAAGTTCATCAATGATAGTTGGAAGCGGTCAAACAAACACATGATCTTCGACAAAGCCCCGCAAAAGAAATCATGTTGAGAAAAGTGTAGGATGTGTTACTGTACCACCTCAATTACGTTAGTGTTTTTGGAGAGGCTGACACTGAACACTTTAACTGTTGAATTTAATATTTTAACTGGTATTTTTGATTTTCGATTAACAAAAAGATTGCACCTTGCTTTCTTTTAATAGCCATTCAAAGTTTGAATATTTACTTATAATCACCCTTATAACTAAGCATCAATGTGAATCGAACTCAAAAAAAGTCATTTCAAAATAGTCAAAACATGCTACCACCCTCCCCCAAAAAACTAAGCTATCCTTTTTTTTTTTGAAAAATTTAAAATATTTAATTTCTTCTATGGAGCCATTTTAAACTGCATCATTCAAATGATTTTGATCCCAGAAACACAAGTTGACTTGTTACATAACAACTCGTCTGCAGCGCAGAAAAAGAAATGAGTTAAAGCTAACTCCTATGGTTGAATAGACTCACGTTCTGAACAAGCATTTACAACGCAATGGAACAAGTGGTCGCAAGATCGTGCAAAATTGTTAAATCAACTACCAAAGCATTCACAGCGACTAGTATGTGGATTTACATTGAATGGAAGGTTTCTAAAAAAAATTTCCAAATGCTTATAAACAATAAATTTTAATAATCATTTATAGTAATTTTCTAAGATGAAACGCGTAGATTATGATTTTGAAAACAATTAACAGCTGATAATTAAAGTGAGAGGGAGTTATGTTTCATCGAATTTCTAAAAATTATTTTTTTTTTTTGCATGAAAAGAAAGAAAGATATAAAAAGAAAATTTATTCATTATTTAATCGTTTTATAGATAATTTTTATTATTACATCTAATCCATTTTTATATGAATTTGTGTATTCGTATATTTATATATATGTAATAAATAAGTGATCTATATTTTATATACATAATAATATATTAATATACATAAAATTAAAACACGCATTTATATAAATTAAGGCCCTACCAGTGGCTGAGAGGTTCTGACCTCTCAACTGGTAGACGGAAGGTGCTGCGTTTGAACCCAATCGCGGCTGTCGGCCTAAACGTTCGGAGTTTTCGTGGTTTTCTTCGAACTTTGCGTAAATACGGGTTAGGTTCCCTTAGAAAGACCCCCGCGAAAGGCACTACTACCTGGGCCTATATCCCTAGCGTAGATAATCGGCCGACAAAAATAAACCAAACCAAACTATATAAATTAAGACGGGATAAGGTGATGAACTCTGTGTTTGTCACAGTTAATTGCAGACGACAGTAACTCGCGATCACCAAAAGAGTCCCCTGGAGGCAGGAGATGTATATGTCCACTTTAAGGGACATTATGAGCATTAGTTCATTTTCAGCATGTTTCAATGCAATGAGCATCACAGTGTATTGGTAATTTTTTCAACTGCCTCACTACATTCACTCCTTATATTTTTAAAGTAGAGCTTAAAACCTATAAATTTATACGCAGTCCATTTACTTTGCAGTAGTCTTGATAACTGATAAACGTTAGTTCAATAAAAACCGTCCTGCTGCCGGATTTTGAACGGGGAAAGATGATGAATAATTTTTAGTTCCTCATCTTACCCCTTATAGTTTGTAAGATTAATTCAGTTCAACTTTTATTTAATTCTCCGTCCTTAATATGTTGTTGCTTTCGATTCCAGGCGTGAGAAAGTACTTAAGGATGTGAAATTAGCCTTTGCTTTTTATAAGCCATTGTTTAGCCATTTATGAGATCAGCGAATAAATTATAAGAAAAGGCAGAAAATGAAGACATGAAGGTAACTAAAGTAGGTTTTACACGTAAAGTCTCAAGTTTGAAGGCTACAGCATTAAAATACAATATACCTAAATCTACGTTGAGAAGATATAACAAAAAAAAGTGTTCTTTTTTCAAAAGGAGAAGGAAATGGAGTGACTAATAAGAAATTACATAATTAATAAACAATTTACTAGAAAAAATTAAATATTAATTACTTCTAATAATAATAATTATTATTATTTTTTATAAATTAAAAGCGAGTTGGAATTTATCTAAATTCAAAATTAAAAAAGGTTTTACAAATTTATCTTAATGAAAAAAATCACCTGTTTTAGTCAAATATTGCTCGTTTTAAATCCATAAATACTCGAACAGCTCATTGTTTTATGGTAATCACTTTTAGGTAGCTTTCATTACAAAAAGTAAAAAGCATTGCAGTAAAACTATTGCAGCCGTCCGGAGGAAAGCACTTCCGGAAATTTGGTATATTTTCACCGATCATGACCCCCAGACCCCAAAACCACCCTCCGTTCAAATGTTGACATATATATATATATATATATAACCATATATATATATATATATATATATATATATATATATATATATATATATATATATATATATATATATATATATATATATATATATATCTGATTTTTGTCATGCGATAACTAACGTATTTATGAACCGATTTGAATGAAACTTGGTATGTACATAGTACATACAAATGTCTCGACCGAGTTCGTTGGTCAGCATCATCCGCCATTTTGTTTCAAAATGGCGGCCATTTTAAATTTTTAAAAAAATTTAAATTTTAAAATTAAATGTGAAAAAATCAAAATTTAAAAATATTTTTCTTTCACGTGTTAGAACTTAAAACAACGATTCCAGAACACTTTTTATTTTGTCTATATCTTACAAAATGATTGAGTTATAGCACTTTGAATTTTTCTTATGGCTGACATTTTGAAACCATCTGATTTTTGTCACGTGATAACACGCGTATTTATGAACCGATTTCAATGAAACTTGGTATGTACATAGTACATACAAATGTCTCGACCGAGTTCGTTGGCCAGTATCATCCACCATTTTGTTTCAAAATGGTGGCCATTTTAAATTTTTAAAAAAAACTAAAATTTAAAATTAAATGTGAAAAAATTAAAAGTTGAAAAATATTTTTCTTTTACGTGTTAGAACTTAAAACAACAATTCCAGAACACTTTCTATTTTGTCTATATCTTAAAAAATGATTGAGTTATAGCACTTTGAATTTTGCTTATGGCTGACTTTTTGAAACGGTCTGATCTGAACGATCCACAATGTTGCTTTAAAATGGCATACACTTTATGATATCGTGGAATTTGGTGACTCTCTAAATCGCTTAAAATAAAACCAGGTTGAATAAAAGATGACTAATTTCTAAAAATTCCTATTAATATTCAGTCTTGACAAAAACTAGTATTCAATCTTATGAAATCACAAATTTTATAAGATTATTTCCACTGATTTGAGCTTAGTATTTTTGAACAATGTAACTTACTTTAAAATAAATAAATAAATAAATAAGTATATGAAAGCTACCTCTTCCTCCTGGCATTGCCGGAAGGACTTTTTACGTACAAATGGAGAAAATATTTTGCAATAACAATTCTTCTCAAACCAGCAGACTCATCCTGTGATACCCCAAACTCACTCTAAATCCATGGATCCAACTCCGTTTTTTTATAAATTAAAAACGAATTAGAATTTATCTAAATTCGATGTTAAAAAAGGTTTTACAAATTTATAATAATGAAAAAAAAATCATCTGTCCTAATCAATTATTGCTCGTTTTAAATTCATATCTTCTCTAACATTTCATTGTTTTAAAATAATCACTTATTACATATAAATGGAGAAATTTTTTACAATAACAATTCTTCTCAGACCAGCAGCCTCACCCTGTGATCCCCCAAATTCACTCTCAATCCACGGATCCAACTCCATTGACTTTTTTGGCACTTCTTCCTCGTCCAGTGGCAAGCAAAAAGACTTCATGAAAACCAAGAAAGAAATAGCCGTCATTTCTCTTATCAGGAACTCCCGTCAATGAAGCGTTGGAATTAAAGAAGAAGAATCAAGAAGTGAAAGAGCTGAAAAGACAGAAAAAATAGACTGAGAAGGCAAAGAAAAAAAAAAGTAAACAGAACAACACTTGGAATTTTCTTCTTTTTTGTGGACGAACTATCTTATTCCATTCTCTAAATTAACATTGATAATATTATGGAATTGGAGGATGAGGATCACTGTTGTATCCCATACGGACAAGAAGGAAAGTCTGAATTCTGTTACTAGAGCTGTAAATTGGCTCATACCCTATATACCGGATGGGGGCAGACAGAAATCACATAAAAGCCTTATAAATGTGACTTCTGCCTTTAAATATGTCTTTATTACAGTACTGATATTTTATTGGAGTTCCTTAATAAAGTTTTTGTGAAGTTTTTTAATGACAGGTTTTGTTCGTCCTTTTGCCCCCATTCCATTTGTATCTTACCCTGTGTCCGGGAAAAGATAAAGAAAATTTAGCTTGTGCTAATCCTGTGATTTGGCCCTTTAAAGTTAAAGAGGCAATTGAAAATATTCAGAATATCAGGCAAAATATGGTCGATGCTCACATGCAAATATCAGTTCATTAATCCATTCACAGTGGCTAGGAAAAATTGTAAAAACAAAACTTTGTCATATTTCCCCGCCTTCTTCTACAGCAAAAATTACACATTACTGTTACTTCATAAAGTCATGAATTAAGACAATTTGTTATTCAGATATTATTTTCAAATACTATTCAGTTGAGGTAGAAATGAATTGTTTTGAGTTTAAACTGTGAAAATTTTGAAATAACATGACGAGAATTTTTCAAAAATTAAAAAGAAATTCAAGTTCCCTCTTTATTTGCCCAAAAATGAGCATTAATTTAAAAAGTGCTCTAAAACGTTCATTAGCTATAATTATAAAAGACATAATCAAGATTTTATAGTGGTATAAAGCTTTATAAGTTCTGCTTAAATAATAATTTATTATAGTGAATGTTATTTGTAATATCGAATTAATAAAGGAGGTGCTGCAGTTCCGCAATCCTTGCATATGAACCGCAATTTCCTAGAAGTCAACTGTGGTGTTGTGCGATAACTTTTTAACCCTTTGCGGCGCAGGGAAAATTCATTGCTTAAGTGTTGAAATTAATGATTGACACCGGAATTTGAAAACAACTTTGATTTTAAATAAGAAAACACTGTATTTCACGCATTCAATAAACAGTAATTGTTTTAAACAAAATTCCGGTGCCAATGTGGCGTTTGGGAATTAAAATTAAGTGGTATATCTATGAAACCACTGCGCCGCAAAGGGTTAAAGAAATGTGCATTAACCCTTTCAGGGTCAGGGATATGCTTATGAAACCGCTTAATTCAAATTCCCAAATGCCACAAAAACAAAGGATTTTTGGTAAAATATTTTTCTTTAATATGTATGTGAAATATAAACTTTTCCTTATTTCCAAATAAATTTTTTGTCACATTTCGGTTCCAATTATTTATTTCAACACAGCATTGAAAATGCTCTGCCCCTGAAAGGGATAAATTTTGATCTTGATGAAAATCTCGAGTAATGCAACTGACGGCATATAAATATCCTGCGCTGCGGTTTCGCCAATATTTGGTGAATTTCGCACACTGGACATTGCTGAGTTCTAACGCTGAATTTTGACACAGGCCTTAGTACGGAAGTGTCGGCATTTCCTCTTACTCAGCTTTAATTTGACGGATTATGTCTCACAGATAATTCCTGTTCCACTCAATTTATTACAAGTTATTTATCCTTTTTTTTTCAATTCGGAGAATGTGAAAAATCACTTTTATGTAGACATTTTTTTTTCTTTTATAAAAATATTTTTTTTTGCACATTCTGGACGATCTTTTGCATGCCTTTGGAGGATCTTATGCATGTATTCATTTTCAAAGTACTCAAACTATTTTTAAATTTTCATTATTAAATGTACTGTAAATCATCACTATACTTCTTCTCAGGAACGAGCTACACGCCAATAGAAGCAGCAAACTAAAGAGTTCATTTTTTTTGTTGGTAACTGACAACCAACAATTTTTTATGAAAAAATTGCTTATAAAATCAGATACCAAAACATTTTGTATCGTTGGTGCTAAAGAATTACAACACTAAAACTATTAAGCGGGTAGCGAATAATATACTTTCGAATAATGGATGGTTTCAAAGATGTTTTGATTCAGGGGAACTTGACCATTGTATTACCTCCATTGTATGACCCTCCTGTATTACCTGATCTTCCTGACTGTGATTTTTTTATTTGCAGTTTGTAAAAGAATCCATTTATCCCGTTCCCCTTTTCTTAAACTGTGAGTGAACTTCAAAAACCCACAACAATATTATCTTCGACCGGATACACTTTCTCGAATACAGCGATCGGGATTGGTTTCATTGCCGAGTATATCACATGCGTTGGTGTACTGTGTGTTAACATTTGCAATATTAAATAAAAATTTCTTTTTAGTAATATTGTTTTAAACTTACTTAAAATTTCTGTATTTCTTTTCTTTTTCAAAAATGTTTTTTAATCGAATTAATTAAGTTGTCACGCATTTTATTCAGAAAATCTGATATATAAGTATATCAGATAAGTATATCGATATAAGTATATACAGGCGATCATGAGATTCTAATGCTTCCCGTGCATAGACACAGATAGTGCAAGAAAACAGTAAAAAAGAAACTGCAACTAATATATAAGTAGATGGATGTTAAATACATGTAAGCGCATGATACTGCACATATTTTCTTTGGTGCATGATGTTAGTCATCACAGACATGTATCTTGGCTGCAACTGCGTTAAACATTGAGTTCAATCATAAATACAACTTTACAGACAACACCGTTACACTGTTAAAAATAAATCTGTGAATTCCAGGTGAAACTACCGGCAGCAATGTAGCCGAACTTTTACCGTTCCGTTAGTAGATTTTCCGTTGTGGGAAATACAAGAAGGGAAAACTCCGCTGTAAGAATCAGTAACTTTCCGTTACAAAGTTTGATTTATAATAGTAATAATTTAATATAATTTTTAAAATTGATTTACCGATTAATCTTCAAAGAATTCGAAATCACCGAGGGATTTTAAGCTGCTATGTTATTTTACTTAGTTGTTATTTTGGATAATTTAGTTCACGCCGTCCTCAGGACCGAACTCGTGACCTTCAGATTGCGGAACAAATTCTTACGAACTGAGCCAAAGTTGCTGATGCTAAACGGTACAAAGTATGTCTTTTATGAGTTAGTGGGAAAATCTGTTGCGCTTTTTAAAGATTTCTTTTCAAATACATTCTTTATAATATTTGTAAACAGTTTATTTTATTTTATTTTATTTTAGACTGATGCATAATGCTTATTATTTTTTAAAATCAATTTTTATTTTTTAAATAGTTTAAATTAAAAAAATCACTGTTTAAAACCACTGTTTTTTTTTTTTTTTTTGAATGAATGAATGAATGAATGAATGAATGAATGAATGAATGAATGAAAAAAACTTTTTATTAACAACTTTTTTTTAGAAAAATAATGTTACAGACAATTTTTTGAAATTGTCGTACACTATTTATTTATTTATTGGCTAATTAATTAAATGATTTTTTAATAAGAAATAAGAGAAAAATAAACAGAAAAAATGTAATTTAAAAGGGATTTTTTATGATTTCATTATTTCTTGCCGCCAGTGGGATACGAACCCACAATCTGCGTTCGCAGGTTTGGTTTGGTTTGGTTTATTTTTGTCGTCCGATTATCTACACTAATGGGATATAGGACCAGGGGATGGTGCCCTTCGTGGGGGTCTTTCTAAGGGAACCTAACCCGTATTTACGCAAGGTTCGAAGAAAACCACGAAAACTCCGAACGGTTAGGCCGACAGCCGCGATTGGGTTCGAACCCAGCACCTGCCGTCTACCAGTTGAGAGGTCTGAACCTCTCAGCCACTGGTGGGGCCTGCGTTCGCAGGAAATTGGCGCTATGGTGCCTCGACCACTCGGCCACGCAGACCCTTACACAACGGAGTGTCTCCGTTTTTTGTTTTTATTTCCACCCATTTCGTTATTTTCAGGAAATATGGTGGGATTTGCTGATTTGTAACGGACGATGCCCTTTTGTTGCGAAAAGGGACTTTTTCTGTGAAATTCAGGAAAAAAATATTCGTGAATTTCAGAATTTTTTTAACAGTGTACCTTTTATTCTACACCTGTTTTGAAGGGATCATTGGAGAATGAAGATATTCATTATTTTGGATAGCTAGCATTCACTGTACCTAAGTGTAATGGAACACACACGAAATGTTCTTTGGATACGCTTAGCAGAATATAGTCATCCACTGATAACCATTACAGAGCAGTAGTAAAAACTACAAAGCATTTGCACAATGCTACAAGAAGTCCCACATAACTACATAATGATCATGTGGCATTATTTCAAAATTTCGCAATTTGGAGAGTTCGTTTGAGACTTTAAGCTATCAAGACTGCTATCTCAAATGATCTTTATCAAATAATCCTTATTAACTCCATTCAATATGTTTACAAGATTTATTACAATTTGTATCATCAATCACACACAATTGCATCACAATCTTTAGAAATCCATACACAAATTAACAATCCTTGCTACAGATTAGTCATTGAACGGATACCAACAAGTGCCAAGATTATAGCCAAGAAACCAACAATAGAGGCAAACAAAGCACATTAGTGATGGCAAAGGAGTGTCTTAGCTGTCTGTGTCATGAGGTCCTGAACATGCGCTGGTGGAGAACGTCATTCGATGTGATCAAAACTAATCAAATCTTTCATCGAGTCGAAACAGCTCTAAAAAACTGGCGATAAATAACAATTAAACTAATGAAACTTCGTAAAAATCAAAACAATACACAGGAAGCGTTTCAAGCTAGAAAATATAACAGCCCGTCATCAGCCACTGTAAATACGTACCCGTAAGGGGACAATGTCACAAATGAACAGGAAACTGTTCCTTTTATGGTGTTCAATGAACTGTTCTTTTGTGATCTTGTTCCTTGTAAGACGCGTCCTGTGTATTATTTTGAATTTATGCAGATTTATGCAAATTTTTACTATTTTCTTCATTATATTCATATATTTTATTACTAACCGTTCTTTTTTTTTATCTGAATCCTGCCTTACATTTATGTCTTCTGTCTTCTTGCATTTCCAGTAATTAGTGTAAATATCCTTTTTTTTCCTTCAGATTTTTTTCTTAGTCAGGGTTTTCGAAAACTCGAATTTTACACTGATCAAATCTCAGTGACGCAATGATAGACTTTGAACCAATTCGCAACACTACTGTTCGAATTTAGAAAAAAAAAATTAGTTTGAAAAAACATTGTCGCATTTTTAATATTTGAAAAAAAATCGATTTATTAAATTTTCACGTTCTGTCCTTGAAAATATGTTTATTTAATCGATGCTTTTAAGGAATATAAAAAAAATAGTTACTTTCTTATTAAAGATAATATACCATCTCCATTAATCGATTTAATTAATCAAAAACATTCACGGAATGCTACAACAGTATGCAGAAATATTATGATTGGAATCATTTCATTGAGGTATTCAATGAAAGGTAATAAATTGTCATTCACGTAGGTGAAAGTCATTCACGTTAAGTACCCTTAAAATACGATGTAGTTCCCAGATACGGCAATAATATTCAAACAAGAATAGAATATTTATTTTTCTATTTTTAGCACAATTATTTCCATTGAGAAAGTTTTTATTCAAGAGGATTTGATCGTTAAAAACTAACTAAAAGCATGCATTAAAGAAAAGGCCATCGGCTAAATGTGTGCTATAAAAGGAATAAATTACTGAATTTAAGAGCTGTAGTTTTTATCAGGCTATTTGTGTTCGGTGATTGCTATGATTTAAAGCAAGAACTCGCTAAATAGCTTATTAATGAACATGATGTAATTACATCACAAGATTGTATAATAATTATTGATTTTTTACCCCAACTGCAAAATTAAAAAGTAATCTTAAATGTTCTATGCTTTTCATGAGATTTGAATGGAAAATAATAAAGCATATTTATTTTTTAACAGAATAATTTAAATGAATAAAGAAAGGGGAATAACATGAACACATAGGTATTTTACAGCTTGATAAAATAAGCTTTTTCTAAGAGTTTTAGATTTAGAAACAAGGCAGAAATATATATATATTTACAAAAGTAATCATTTCTTTACTTTTTAATGCGTTTTTTATCTAATTTTTTCTCTTTGTTACAAATTGTGTAATTTCCCACGGTGTCAGTTATTTCTCTGAGACATTTCATATGAAAACAATGAAAAAAAAACCACAACCTCCCTTGATTTTTGCAATAGTGTTATATGTATCAAAAAGTGAAGAAAAGGGAAATTTTTATCAATATCTGACACGTTCAACGGAACAGGGTGGCCTTCCAAAAAAGTTTCATAACATTCATGTTAGTTGAGAAATTAACTGGGAGCCATAAACAAATAGGGAAAAAAACTCTGAAAAGGAAGACACCCCCGACCGGAACTTTGGTTGCTCTGCTGATCATGGAAACATTGAGAGATCCCCTATCCCACGAATAAATTAATTTTGACGAATTAATATTATACTGATGTTATTTTACAGAGCAAGTACCTAAATAGAGTAAAAAACAGAATTATACAGAATAGAGGGGAAAAAACCTAGCCACAATACAGGGTGTTTCAAAAGTAGTTGACACACTCTAAAATTTAATATAAAATCGTGTAATTGTCGGATAGATGTGCAGTTTTGAGTGGAATGCTTCTTATGCTCAAAAGTTTTTTTCAAACGAATGAAAATAATTAGTTCTGAACTTCGATTATGGGTGGCACCATTTATCCGTGTGTTGTAGTTCTCCAGATTTAAACAGATTCGATTTTTTTTTCTTGCGAGGTTATGTCAAAGACAAAGTGTATGCTTATGCTGAGGCTGACCTTAAAGTACTGAAAACAAGAATCCCGCATGTGATCCAGTTAATTCCATAATCAATGCTAGCAAGCATAAGGATTGAACTGGAGTTTCTTTTGGAAATGGCTCGGTGCAAACATTGAACTATGTTAATAAATTGCGCAAATTACTGCTCTATAACTGCTTTTGACAAAATAAGACAATCTGTAATTAGTTTTCTTGAGATTTTGATGATTGTTTCGGTTATTTTAAGGTACATGGTCATGTGTGGGCGAAGTTTGAAACTAGTTTTTTGTTATTTGCTTAAAGAAAACTTTTCATCGTGAGAAGCAATTTAGTCTAATCCGCACTTCTTTACAACGATTATTTTATTCTATATTGAATTTTAAAGTGTGTCAGATACTTTTGGGGCAGCGTGTATTTATCGTTAATAATGTATTACATTTGCTTAGTAATTTTTTTGTTTAAGGATTTACCGCAAAATAGTTTAGAAATGTTTTAAAAATGTAGTAAATACCCAATCCGTCGACCGATATTTTATGGAAATCTATGCAGTCTATAATATATTCAACAAAAAAAAGATCAATTGAAAGCAGTACCGTTTGAGGGCTAGCGTGATTACATACACACGCAAATATTTATTACAATACTTTCTTCTCACTAGGTGTTCGGAAAAAGAAGATAACGTTAAAACGAATGTAATTATCTTGTCCTTGACTAATGACTTTTTTAAAATTTTTCATTTCTAATTAATTGGCCAATTGTCTTAATGTGTTATTGTCCCACAAAAATCGAAATTTGTTTTGTTTATTAAAAACGAAAATGAAATGAGCAATCCTTGACCCACTGACATTTTGAAATTTTACATTTTTAATGAATGGGCGAATTATCTAATTTTATGTATCAGTTTAATACAAAAAAATTGGAGTTTATTTTGTTTATTAAAAAATCTTACATATTAAAAATATCGATAAAAAATAAAAAACATAAGGTGTTCTGGTGTAATAACGCCAGGAGGTGTAATAACGCCAAGAACTAATATTACGCATACTTATGAAATAATCCGGAAAATGACACTTGTGGGCTCTACTCAGAAGGGCTCTGAGTCATATAAAACGCAAACAATAGCTGAAAATTAATTTGTTCCATTTGTAGGTCTTACCGTTTTTAGAAACAACTAATTAATGCTTGATTTAAAATTTGCGAAGTAAGTTCTGTGATGCGAATACTATATATTTACCAAGAAATATTTTGTTCACTATTTAAATTTGTAGTGCATTTCATGTACTTTCAAAATGTTGTGGAAGATTTTGGATATGTTCATGAGATAGTTTGTAGTTTAATATGAACTGCGCAATAAGTACATCGGGGTAACAACACCATTCCTCGCCGTTAATACCTCAGTTGATTCCTTACAGTAGCGGAACTACATCCAAAGGGGGTTTATTTTTTACTTTAAGTATGAGACAGCATAATTGTCATTGTTAAAATGGTTAGATTAAAGGGAAGGGGGAATCCGATACCCATAACTGATCTTTCTTTTTAAATACTAATGTAAAAAATATTTTAAACTCTTTTAAATAAAACGATATCAAAATGTTTCAATATTCTAATTCATAAATTTTTAAAATCAGGTTTCTATTAAGTTCCCACTTGATTGTTCAATTGAATTCTAAATTCTAACTGTCCGCTTTCTCAGCGTTCTCTTTTTCAAAATTTTCAAAATTTTTAAAATTTAATCTTTAATTGATGTGATATAAATTGTAATGTGACTAATGTGAAGGGATCTGTGTGACCGTAAGATCAAGAGTTAAAGGTTAAAAGGCGATCAATGATTAAAACTCATAGAGTACTATTTATGCACTAAATTTTTGGTATAGGATAAGTTTAATTAAGTTTAATCTATTTAAATATTTCTAAGAATAGTACGAGGACTTCAAACGGAAGAGAATTTCAGTTGTACCTATAGTTAAATTGGAAACTACAAGTTAAAATCTAAAATTTGAAAAAAAAAAAAAAACAGAGTTTAGTGAGAGCGCTAACAGCAGTTAAAGGTTAATTTTGTTGCTAATATAGAGATAACGAAATATAACCACATAAATCATGTGTAAAATTTAATAAGGGATCTCACAGGGATATTGATAATAGGGAAATCTTATTTACCTAATTAAAAATACAAATTTATTAGAGAATGTTTAATATAACGCCGGAATTTTAACTTTAAATTTGAGCTAATCCACATTAGTATGGAGTTTATGGGTTAAAAAGTATTAAAAAACTTCTATAACAATGTTAACAAAAATATTATTACACATAACTCTAGTTATAAAATTTCACATGATAAAAATATTACATTATGATTACAAATAAGGTAAAAACCGTGCAATGATTTTTATAATTATATTTAAGCGGGACTTTTTAACCTTTACGGAGGGGCTGTGACAGCATCTGTCCGGGCTTACATGTATTCTCAGGTAGACACTGAGCGAGCCCCTGCGTAAAGGTTAAGTAAACAGAAGCTCAGGGTGTTATGTACTGTAGATGCTTTCCCAATCTCTTTTTTCTTTCACTTTCATAAAAAATTGAATATTTTCTATCGCATAGAATGCATATATGTGAACATAAATACTGATTTAGATAAACACAGTTAAAACCGTGCAATGTTTCTAATAATTTTATTTAAGCGGTATTTTTTGGGCAAAAAGAAGCTCAGGGTCTGATATTCTTTTGCCTCCCAGAATTTGTCAATTTCTAGGGCTGTAGAGTTTCTATTTTTAGAAATGGGCTATTTACATGGGATTATTCCATCTTATTTTATAGATTTGTTTGCATGGCGTTATTACCCGCATAGGTGGGTAATAACGCCAAATAGTATTGTTCAAGAAATCAGGCCATTACATTTTATGAATGTATATCTGTTAAATTATTTCTTTTCTATAGACAGACAATGAGTTGCTGTATCAAATCCTACAGTTGTTTGAAAAATACAATCTAAAATTAAGCCGTGAAAATTAGAAGAAACTTAACGTGGCGTTATTACCCCAGGATACCTTATAAGTTTTAATTTTTTAAAAAAAGAATATTTCTTCATTTGCAGCTGAGAGATTCCTGGTACAAATTTAGAACGTATTGTATTCAGGAAATTGCGTTTAAAGTTTTTAAATAAGCATCATGCGCTTCTGTAAAACGCTACATCGGATATACATGTATTTAACTTTTTGAAAATGGCTTTGGGTAATAATTATAATGTACCCAAAGCCATTGAGTATATTATAAATAGCCATTGGGTATATTATAAAAAGCCATTGGGTATTTTATTATAAATATTTATAATATACAAAATGTAAAAAAGAAAAAAAAATCATTTTTTGGAACGAAAAACTTTGATGATGATGCACATAATAATTATACGCATCATCAATATGAAAAATGTTGTGAAGTCAGGTATTATACAGCTCCATTAACTTGATTAGAATTTTTTTCTTTGTTCAATAATGGACAAAGAAGTGGTAAATGTTAAATAATAAATAATAAAGTTAAATTATGCTGTCACACAAAATTATAGTCCTGAATAAGAAATTAAATTATCTTCCATTTTCAAGAAAATTGAATTACAACAGCAAATTTTATTCTGAGGAATTTATGTATTTCACAGGCTTTCGTTGTTAAAAATAAAATTTCGTTTATTTAATTATTCTACAGTACACCCGAATTCACACAATTTAATTAAAATACACTTGGCATTCTTCCATACCTTTCAGCAATTGTTTGCATATTTGTTGAGTTACAATTAATTTGAAAAATGTAAATTTGTACATTTGTTATAGGAGTATTAAATACTGTAAAATCAAACAAATTTTTTGTAACCTAAATTTCATTACCGTAAGATACGTGCAAGTTTAAACAATGAAATAAATTATAAAATCTGTTTTTAATTTTTGAGTAAACCGCAATTACTTCAAATACGAAAAATCTTTTAATCATATAAGCGTTATTCATGCACAACATATCAGCCTTTGTTTAGATGCATCTGTAAATATTTATTAAATGTTAAAATTTAAATAATGTAATATTAATATTAAAAGTGTAAAATTTTTCACGATATATTTTTTGTTTTCATTTCGGATATTTATATTTTCTAATGAAGGAAATTTAAATAAATAGTGAGACCGGATATATTTCATACCTCATGATTAAACAATGGATTCATAATTATTGCCCTAGTTAATTTTAAATTGATCTAGGGTGACCCCGCCAGTAGTTGATCAGATCTTTCAAATATTGCACCATTTCAGGCGGAAATGAGTTTTATTCGTAGAACTAGGCATACTATTTTTGTTTGAATGTTAGTGACCTTTTCTCACATTCTTGTCAGCTGTCTGCTGTAATCAGTGTTGAATTCAAAGGGGAACATTCCTCCCTGGAGAAATGAGATGCCCCCCGGAAATGTTGAGATTTTGGTGTTTTTAATGGTCAAAAAGTGCAATTTCCACCCCCCCCCGGAACTTCATACTGTTCCCCCCTCCCCGGAGCCACAGAAATCCTCCCGAGGAAAAATTGTCGATTTATAAAGGACTTTATAAATGCCAGAATTTATAAAGGACTTGTCTAGATATTACGAATTCCTTAATTTAAGCTTTCATTGTAAAAGCAAAATTATATTAAACTATTACTGGTGCCTTTTTCAAGTTTGGAATTAAAATTAGGTGTTGCCGGCCCGGCAACATTGCATAAGAAAGGGTTAAAGCATAGATGCCAACATTTGTTAATTTATTCCGGAGTCTGTTCAAAGATAAATATGTTTCAACCGGAAATTTAATTTGACAAAAACCTTCACAGTGAAATCAAAGATTGTCATCGAAGAAGGAAGACACATTTTCTTATATATTTTTTCTGGTTCGGACATGCAAATTTTTAATCAGACTCCGGAATAATTAAGAGATGTTGGCATCTATGGTTAAAATATCCCTCAAATAAAAATAAGCTGAAGATTTTTTTTTTATATGTTAACTTTCTTAATTTTTAATAGCTTCGTTAATATCGCATTTATTTTATTGCGTAACGGGAATCACAATTTAACGGCGGTTATTGTATTAATGAATCCGTGTCTTAAATTTTATAAATAGAAAGACTCCTTTGGCAAAATCTTAAAATTGCAATATAATGACTACTTGCAAAAAAATGTAGCCAATACCTTTTTAAACAAGTAGTTTTAGTTGCAGTTATCAACATTTTCAATAAAGTAGTTGTTGTATCTCACAAAAATATAGCAGTTTTTCAGACTACTGAGCTTATCTTTACTGAGTAATGTAAATGTAATATAATTTATGTAATGTAAATGTAATATAATTTATCATAGATCATACCTTCATACCGTTTAACACTTTGATAATTAACAATATTCATTGTTTAAAAAGATACACTGAAAATTAATCTTTTCTAGTGATATTTCTTAGTATTTTGTGATAGCCTGTCTTTCAGAAAAAGTAAAGCAGTGGATTTTGGCCATAGGCATAACAAAGTTTTGAAAAATTCATCACAGAAAGAACAATTTTGTACTGCTTTACATATTTTTTTGAAAATGATGGATATGCAAGTGAATGCAGTTTAACTTATGATAGAGTGATACAGTTTATAATCTTATCTTTTACAATATGATTAATTTTAATTGTTACTTTTGCTTTTTTTAGTAAAAAGTTCTGTTTTATTATTTAATTACTGCACTTAACACACGAACTTGCTTGAATTTTTCGTTGAAGTTTACGAATTTAAATTGTATACTAAAGATGCACTATATAGTAATATCTTTCACAAAATACACTGCTCAAAACAATTATGAGAGCACATGGTTTTAACAAAATTAAGCAAATACACTGGTGTCCAAAAGTTAAGCATAATTGGTAATTAAGTGAGTAACGAAAGAAATATAAATCGAAATGTGGTGAAACTCCAGGTGTATAAACAAAATAGTACGCGTCATATATTTTCGCGAAGAGTTTGCCCCGAAATCAAACAGGGGACTGTCAACAAATTGAAAAAGAACGAAGATCTTTTGGATAACCCTGTCAAAACTAATGCAGCAAAAGCGTTCAAACTACACATCATGATTAAGTGGCTTATTGTAATGTACTGTGTTTATTTTTATAAGGATAGCATGTATACTCGTAGAGAAATAAAGTTTTTATAAAAACAGTCCTGAATTTTTCCAAGTTTTTTGCTTATAATTTGCAGAGATCTTAATATAAAATAATGTTCTTTTCTGAAAAAATCACAAACACCATTGTACACAATACCCTGTCATCAGAATTAAAAAATAATAAAAAATGTATGACGAATGAGCAGGTTTACTAAATAAATTTTTACTGCGCATGCGTGAAAGCTATTAAAATTTCATGTGCATATTATATTAGTTAAATGTATAGAGCAACTTTTGTGAATGTCTCAAAAACATAGCTTAAAAATTCTGAAAATTATCTTTGATAGAATGAGATCAAAATCCTTTATTCCCTAAATGAAGCAAAAAGATGAAGGGCTGTGTCCATATTCCATTGTTTAGTGCCTACACAATATTGCACGTACAACTATATTTGGATAAAACCCCTGATTTTTTTGCTTCCTTTTAGGAATAACGGATTTTGAGTTGATTCTATAGACGATCATTTTCAGAATTTTCAAGCTATGTTTTTGAAACTTTTACAGAAGTTGCTCATACAGAAGTTGCTTACATTTAGCTAACACAATATGCAAATGAAATTTTGATATCGTTAACACATGCGCAATGAAAAATTATTTACTAAACCTACTCATTTTTCATACAATTTTAATTATTTTTAAATTCTGATGACAGGATATTGTGTACAATGATGTTTGTCATATTTTCAGAAAAGAACATTATTTTATACTAGAAGATAGCCCGTCAAAATGACGTGTTTGCATTTTTAAAAGACCTAGAAGGAGAATTTTTTTCTGTAATCTGCAATGTAAGCAGAAGCTTTAAAAACAGTCTGTAGAACTTAAGGACAAATGTCCTCTTTCTGAATGTAAGAGTGACCGGATGGAATATGCCCCCCCCCCCCAGGAAAATTTAAGATTGTGTTTTCAATGGTCAAAAAGTGCAATCTCTCCCTCCCGGAACTCTATAATGTATCCCCAGAACCACGAATGTCCCTCCCAGAGAAATGTATCTTATAACCAATATTTAATAGAAAACAAATGTTAACACAGTGAAGAGTAAATATCCGCACGTGAAACGTGATGAGACAAAGGAGTCATTCTCAAGAATCATTCACGGCAGAAAAAAAAATTAAAGCAACCCGAATATTAAAAATTTAACAATATTGCATTAAAACACACCTTCGCTTTCCTTAAATAATCAGTTTTAATTAAATATTGTTTTTGAAATCCTGAAAAGATTTTAAAATGCATTAAAATGTAATGACGTCATTTACAGCTCCTACTGTAAATCTGACCAATGAGAACGCTCCATTACGACTGTGGAACGTTTTCATATGTCAGGAAATAGATAGCCTTTAAAATTGGAGGTAACTTTTCACAATATTTTTTATAGGTTTGGAATTTGCCGTTCTTAAATGGCAACAGCATTAACTTGCTTAAATCGTTTGTTTATCTCGCAATTGCTGGTTGTTTTATTTAGAAATTAAACATTATAATTAGATAGTTTTTGTAGGTATAATTAGATAATTTTGTAAATTTTAAAAAAATGAGTGATGAATAAATCTTTTACATGCATATTTCCATAAGTTGAACAATTAAAATATTTGTGAAGGGCTCGGAATTCTTAAGCCTAACGTGGACGCCGAATCGTAATAAGTTTCTTTTTCTCGTGGAGCGGTGAACTCCGGAAACGTTATACACGGAGGGGTTTTATATATATAATTAAGAACTCTGCAAATTATAAGCAAAAAACTTGGAAAAATTTAGGACTGTTTTTATAAAAACCTTAATTTCTCTACGAGTATACATGCTATCCTTATAAAAATAAACACAGTACATTACAATAAGCCATTTAATCATAATGTGCAGTTTGAACGCTTTTGCTACATTAGTTTTGGCAGGGTTATCCAAAAAATCTTCGTTCTTTTTCAATTTGTTGACGGTCCCTTGTTCGATTTCGGGGAAAACTCTTCGCGAAAATATATGACGCGTACTATTTTGTTTACACACCTGGAGTTTCACCACATTTCGATTTATATTTCTTTTATTACTTACTTACTTACCAATTATGCTTAACTTTTGGACACCAGTGTACTTACACTTGGTAAGTTAGCAAATACTTGCTGAATAGTAACATAAAATAAATCATCCATAATGTAAAGCCTAACAGGAAACAGAAGAAGAAAACTTCTTAAGCAAATTTAAGTTCATGATGTCAAAAACCAGAAAAAGAACATAAGAGCAGAAATCGGTACTTTGCAGAAACGTCTGTTTCACTGCCTTAACTGTGAAATTCAATTACTTACTATTTCAATGCTTATAATTATTATTTTATTTTTTTGAGAAAGGGTGACTTGAAAATGTGTCAACAACGTGATTTACCAGGATCCATGGCATGGCGTATTATAGACAGACTTGAATGCGAGCAAACACAACGAAGTATCGCGGACTTAACATTTGAGTCACCAGAAGTTTCATTGACAGGCTGAGGAATCGATTCCAAGAAACCGGCAATGTTACACGTCGACCAGGATAAGGCCGACCACTTACCAGTACAGCAACTGATGATAGGTATATACTGTTAACGGCTCGTCAAACAGACAATGCTACTCAACTGCAAAGACAGTTGCTCTTAACAACAGGAAGAAGGGTGTCCAGCCAAATAGTACGTAATACTCTTCATTTGGGAGTCTCTATGTACGTAGGCCAATGGTCTGCATTTTACTGCCCTCAAGCCACCGTGCGGCCCGAAGAAGATGGGATGCTGAACATTGAAATTGAAAGAAACATGATTGGAGCCTAGTGCTGTTTACAGACGAGTCCCGATTCAGACTGTTGTGTGACACCCGAAGTATTTTGGCATGGAGGGAATGAGGCACTCGAAATAATCCCGCACTCCTTCGTGAAAGGTCACAATACAGCCGAGGTGGTTTGATAATATGGGGTGGAATCCGCATAGGTTGACGTAGGGACCTACATATAATTCGGAATGGTACTTTGACGGCCCAAATGTAAGCGGACGAGATACTGAGCCCTTATGTCATACCTCACGCTGCAGCCATTGGAGATTCTTTTGTTTTCTAGCATACCAAACCGCATGCAGCTCATCTTGTGTATAACATGGTTGAAGCTGAAACAATACAGCGTATGGAATGGGCAGCGTGCTCTCCTGATCTGAATCCGATCGAGCATGATTGGGACATGCTGGGACGACGCATTGCGAGACCATGGCCTCCTTTTACTGCCCAAGACTTCGAAATTGTTCTTCTTGGGAATTGGAACAGTATTCCCCAAATTCTTATCGATAACATCATCGCATCCATGGAAAACAGGTGTGAAGCAGTCTTAGCGGTTCGAGGAGACCACACGCCATATTCAAAATCTTGCATCATTTCTAAACAATACTATTTTTTATCATTTACATTTAACCAAAT
Source organism: Maratus speculifer (assembly GCA_964019185.1). Classification (NCBI taxonomy): domain Eukaryota; kingdom Metazoa; phylum Arthropoda; class Arachnida; order Araneae; family Salticidae; genus Maratus; species Maratus speculifer. Next base: position 366,736,258 of record OZ025293.1, read on the forward strand.
TGTTGCCTTAAATCATCTTTTCATATGTTTTCCATCTTTTCAATAAAATAAAGCTCTATTACATAGTTTGTTTCGTCTTTCTTCTGTAATGCGCATTGATATGCGTGTACTATCCATTTTATGCCAATCTTGACTGTCTCGCATGGTTTTCTTACTTTTTTGAGCAGTGTATAACGCCATAATTATTTAGTGACGCAATTGAACATTGTGCCTATTTTAAGCATTCCGACGATAATGACCATTTTAACACACAATTATATATATATATATATATATATATATATATATATATATATATATGGGTGATTCTCAAAATAGGGGACAATTTCAAAAGTGAAATCTTAAAAAAATTACTGTTAGCAAAATTTCTGAAAAAAATAGGTGTTGTTAATATAGTATTAGGTATACTTTAGATGTAGTCAGCAAAGCTAAATATTTAAAAATTAACTTAAAAAAATAATTAGTATTTTTTGAGCCATGCTAATGACAAAACAAATTGCATGGAATAAATATATTAAGAAATTTTTATTTTCTCCCTGTTTAAATAATTTTTTCTCTATTTATTAGTCTTCCTTTTCAGCAAATGGTTTCCATTTTTACATATATACATATAAGGAGAATAAAAACATTACCAAAGAGCAAACTTTGTTTACATGAGCAACATTCTGACACTAACAATGTAAGAAGCTGTCTTAATGATTTTCTGACAGATTTAATGCATATTTTAGGGATAATAAATGTAATACCTAAATTTATATGTAAAATTAAACTTTATAAAGGATACATTGTAAGCACTGGTTACATTTATGCACATAGGAGTCTTTAGCATGGACAGAAAGACCATGCTAATGACACTGATATTTGTCCATGCTAGTGACAAATTTTAATTTAAATAAGATTATGCGCCATAATATAATCACAATGCAATAGTCCTTTCTGGGGCTTTTTAAAACACAAAAGTTCTATGCAAATAAGTAAAATAAAAATTTTAACTATAAAATAAACATGAAAATTATTATCCATTCTAATGACATACAATTGATGTACGCCCCTAATATTCAACTTATATTCTTAAAATAAAATACATGCTTCTATTTTCAGGCTGGGATAAAATGGCTACTTGTTGCCATGGAGAAACTTTATATTTTCAAGCTATTGTCATATGTGAAAATGAAATTTTGATTAATAACCAGCTGTTATAGTATGATCTTGTTTTGAAAATAGAATATGGAGGACAAACTTTAATTCTTTTTTTATATACTATAATTTTATTTTTAAAAAGAAATTTATTGGATAAATCCTCTCCTTGATTAATTTAAAGAAAGAATAACATTTGTTTTATTTTATAAACATGATATTAACTCTTGAAAAATTCTAGTATACACAAGGCACAGCTGCTGTGAACATCCATGCTAATGACATTTTGAACATTTATTCTGTTATTTTGATGTGTTTTTAACTAAAAAATGAGTAATTCTTGAGTGAAAATAATACATAATATTAAGACAAACATATCTAAATATAAAAACATGACAGAAAACCTCTCAATCTTTTTTGTATGATGAAAGACATAAATTGTCCCCTATTTTGAGAATCACCCATATATATATATACATATGTATATATTCCCAGTTTTAGTAAAAATTTGGAGAAAATACGGTCCTCTGAGCCGTAATTTGGTATTCTTTGAAATTAAGTCACATTAAAATTGTAAAAAGTATTCTTTAAAAAAAATCATGATTTAGTTGCTAAAGGGATTATTTACATACATATTTTTATATCAGCTTTAAAAATTCCAGCAGATTAACCGTTTTTTATACATTCATTGCCATAAAAATTTGCGCACCAAGAAAAAGACATCCAAATGAAACGAAATTTTACGCGCGTAAGTACTACTGTGATATAAGTAAGTGATTAGAAAACCAAAGAAAAAGGATCATTTGTTGCAGAAAAAAATAACAAATGAAAGGAAATTTTAGTACTCTTTTGGACCCCTCTAGCGCGAATGCACGATGCGATACGAGCGGGCGTTGATGCATACAATTTCCGCATGATGTTCCGAGACATCTAGTTCCACAGTTGTTGTAAACTCGCCTAGAGTTTAACCAAACTCGTAGGGTGTCCAACTCGCATTCCCAAATGATCCCAGATATGCTCGGTTGGTGACAAATCTGGGGATTGAGCAGGCCAGGGAAGGGGGATAATGTGACGAAGATAGGCTTGTGACATCCTTGCTGTGTGTGCCCGAGCATTGTCTCGCTGAAAAATGGCTCATGGGAGCCCTGCCATGAGTGGCAACACAGTGGCTGAAAAATGTCCGGGACGTATCGCTGGGCTGTCATTGTGCCACGGATCAATATTAGGGGTGACCATGTATCGTAAGCAATGTCACCCCATACCACCACATCAGCTGTGGAAGAGGTGTGTCGCGTTAAAGTAAAGGTAGGATTTATACGTTCACCAAGGGGGTTCCACACATGAAAGCGATTGTCTTCGCTTATCAAATTGAGTCTAGACTCGTCGCTGAAGATGACCTGGTTCCATTCTTTTGCAGTCCAATCCAGTCATGATCGGCACCACTCCAAACGGAGACGTTGGTGGCTGAATGTCATTACAGCACACGTAAAGGGCGCCTCGATATCAGATGTCCTCCAGCCAAGCTCCTTGCAATGGTTTGGGAAGAAACAGGGGCCCATAGTGATGGTGCAGCCTGAGTCTGGATAGCGGCCACTGAGGTAGTTGGCTTTACGCGTGCGTTTCGTATGATGTAATGGTCTTCTCAACGACTTGTCTGTCTAGGGCGTCCCGAGCCTGGTCGCCGTGTGAATGACATCCCTTCAGTCCACTCGTCCCAACATCTCCCTACAGTAAAATCAGTGCGGCTTACTTGACGAGTTACTCGCTGAGCTGACCACCCAGCTTCCATCATCCCGATAATTCTTCCCCTCTCCAGCTCTGTCAGCTGCTGACCTCGATGGCTGCGTAACGGAATGTCTACCTCAGCGTTTCCTTTGCAAAAGACCAGGTACACTCAGACAACTTTTGCTTACTAGTTTTATACTCCAAGGATGACGAAGTTCAACGTCCTCTAGTGGCATTATGCAATGCGCAAACACGCTGCATTTCTAATCATTTGCATATCTCCCTGGTATGTACCTTCATGCCAAGTTTCGTTACGATTCCATAATTATTTCTTGGTGCACAATTTTTTATGGCAATGAGTGTATCAAAGGTATTGCACTTATAAAATCCAAAATATAAGATTTCATGCGTCTAACGATAAGTATAAATAAATAAAAGGTATAAATGGATCATCCTTAAATTTAGAGAATCAAAATAAAGTTCAGCTGCGTAAAAATATACTTTTGTTTAAAAAACTATACATTTCCATTTTCATTTGGCATTCAAGTTAACTCAATTAGCAGATACCCGTTGTAATCACTATAAAATCCAAGTGTTATTTAAAGATAATCGAAATTTGCAATTTTCGTGGAATAGGAAGTTCTAAATGAATAAATCTGAATAAGAAAAAAAAGAGTATTTTTAACAGTTGAAAGCGCATTGATGAACGTCATTCACCATGAAAAATGACAATTTTGGTTACATAATAAAGCTTCTTTTGTACTTCTTACAGAAAAGAATTTCGCTATAGTAAAATAGAAAAAAAAAAGTCATTTATGTTCCTAAAACAAATCTAGTATTTTTTAGGTGCGTTCGTAATTATGTAAATACGTAGCACATATAACTGTCGTTCAATTCGTCCGTCTATTCGCCCGTTTTTCTGAATATAACAAGTTAAAAACTACCCAACCGAATCGTTTAAAATTTGAAATACATAAAAATTTTGTTAAAGCATGTCACATTTAATGAAAATCGGATCTATAGCTCAATTACAGGGACAATCAAAAGTATTCAGTTACAGTAAGGTTAAGGAGAAAAAATAGCTTCAAGTGCATTTTAATGATGTTACACTCTTTCGAACATGTAACATCCATATGAATCTATGAAATATATAGTAAAATATACATTCGGTATAATCTGTGGTGCAAATGATATTTTTATTAGTTTAGAAGGCCACACAAGCGTATTCAATTATATAATGGCATAAGGGGAAACATTGTTTGGGATGAGTTTTAATTATATTAAACTATTTCACATTTTATAGAATTCATACTCGCTGAAGTTTACTATAAGTTATTTAGTGTATAATAGAAAGCAAACAGTATTTGCACGGACACACAAAAGATTTCTGATACTGTACTGTATTCGAAGTATACTGTATATTTTAAAAACTTCGTTATAGTATGAACTCATTTGCTACATTTCACATGCAATTTCCAACTTTTTGTAGCTGTAATAGAAAAGAATTTATTTTAGAAAGGAAAGAATTTTATTAGAAAGGAACGTCATTTGTACTCATAAAACAATTCTAGTAATTTTTTTCTTATTTGTTTTCAGTTAATTTTAATTTTTTTGCATTCATTTATTTAATTTTAATTCTTTAATTTAATTACTTCTCGCTTTCGACAGTTTAAATTGTATTAGATATCTCGAAATTTAATTTCAATGCTGGCATTCCGTTACATTTTAAAAATTCAGATTGCTTGAATTCCATTACTTTTTAAAAATAATTCCTTTATTTTTGATTTACTTAATGTGCCATTAAATAAAGCGTATAGTACTGCTTCACAAGATAATTCGTTGATTTAAACAACCAGAAGTCTTTTTTATTATCACTGATGCACCATATTGAAATTATTTATGAGCTTATTTTGAAAATTAGGCTTTGCAAGCCTAAATTTCAAAGCCAGATTTTATTGTTTTTCTAAAAAAAAAAGACTATTTCATGAAGATGTAAATAATAATCCTCTAGGTCAGTATATATATATATATATATATATATATTCTGTATATATCCCAAATTGTTAAGAACAATAAGCTGTAAATTTACAGACTCATATTTTCGCTTCATTATTTCTTCTTCATTCTAAGTAAATATTAATGTAGGTTAAAGTTGTTATTTCTTTAATATGAACTTGTAATTTATCTTCATAATTAAAATTTTGTTTTTTCTGTAGGAATTGCTTTAAAAAATCATGATATAAATTAAAAATTTTTAGTGAAATTAACATTAGTTTCTTCAAATTTTTTCCCCTTGAAGTCTAGAAATATCTAAGGAAAATTGTATTTTTTTATATAAATTTTTTTGGACAGATTTAATACAAAATACGCAAATAAGCACAAAAATGGGTTTTGCAATTTTAAAAATTGAGGAAGTTTTTAATATGTAAACGACCCCCAATTCGAAAATAACTTTGTATTCGGAAGGAAAATAGTAGTATCGGTCTAAACCGTGTGGCCCTGTAAAATAGGAATAACTATACTTTTAACTACATATTTTACAGAATGCTTATTAGAGTGCACTTCGTCTATGCATATAAATTTGAATATGTTTGACCGGATGTAACATGTTTAAAATTCACTTAAAACAATTTTTCACCATAGGCCCTTATGTAACGGAAAACTTTTGACTGTCCCTGTAAATAAACTAATCATGGTAGAAACTTCATTTTCAATAGGGTTTATGCTGGGATAAACGTCAATAACGTCCAAAAATTTCATGGCAATCCGAGTATATTTACGTGAGTTAGAGCGCGGACAGACGGTCATACGGCCAGACGGCCAGACAAACCGAATGCATAAACACTTTCCAACTTTGTTGAAAAGTGTTAAATAATAATTTTTAAAAAAATTCAAAATTTTCAAGTGCACACAAATAAATAACCAGAATACGTGGGGGCTTTTTTGGTTTTAGAATGAGACTATATATATATTAAAAAAAATAACCGCATATTTGATTAGTTTTTAAAAGCTGTAGCTTATGTAATTTGAAAGTAATAGTGCGCGCAAACACCAAATTATACCTGATAAAACGCGTTTTAAAGTCTCAATGTCTATAGATCTTCAACTGTATTCAAAAACTATAGTTGATTATAACTTAACACAAAATCAAGATTTTTGAATGGGATATTTTGCATATTGTTGAGGAATTTTCAAATATAAAGAATAAAACAAAATCCGAAAACTGATTTTTTGAAAATTTAAAGAGCATGTGCCCTCTTAATTATCACGTGTGTATTATTTTTTATCATCATGGCTCCATTTACAAAGTAAGTTTTATAAGTTTACAAAGAATACTAAAAAATAAAATAATAATTAATCAAATGAAAGCAATATTAAAATTTTCTTAGTATATAATAATATTTTTACAGTCGACGTTGCTTAATTACAACTAAAACACTGCAGTAAAACAGCATTACATTTTAACTTAAATTAAAATTTGTTGCTATAAGTAAGTCTTACTAACATTATGATGGTTAATTATTTAATTCCAAAATGTTAAACATATTAAACTTTCTTTCATTTACAAGAAATAGAATCTTCATAACTGAAAGTGTCAAAAGAAAAAGTTAAATACCTTTTTGATTTATGACTCCGTAAATTTCAGCAATTTTTGTTTGGAATGAAAGAAATTTTGCTCCGTTACTCTCATTCAAAAATAAATAAATAAATAAAAGGATAAACTGCAAGAGGGTATTAAGAGGCGAATTCGGTGCTTTGGGGAAAAAGAAAAAAAATTACAAAAAATTACAAATGTCATTTGAAAAGACACAAATAATCACATTTCTGAAGATATTTTAAAATCCAGTTTTATTTTTTCATTGATGCGTATCTCGTATAGTTTTAAAAAGTTGGTTTTCGTGCTTATATTTTCTCATTAGAGCCTTTTTATGCAGATTCCAAGAAAAAATATATGTATACATATATATTTATAATGGCTTAAAAGTTGAGTGGAAGGATAAAGAAATTTTGTTTTCAAGGTATTAATTAATAGCGAAGCAAAATTTGTGCTATAATTTAATTGCATAAGTTACCTGACATATTTTATGTTTTTTAGAGTTTTGTTCATTTGACGAAACCCTATTTATCTCTGTTCTCTGTCTTTCCGTCACAGAATTCGAACACAAAAACTGTATAAGGCAGACTTCAAATTTTGCGTACTTACAGCTGCATATTTTATGTCACATAACAAATCATATAAATTTCAAAAAGTCTAATATTTTAATTAAATAAATTTTTTCAATGTCATCCGTTTATTTTTCCCATTTAAATTTTAAAAGAGTACCTCAATTTCAACCGTGTTCGTGTAGACATCATAGCTTCGATATAAAGCGTCTCGTTAGTAAACAAATGGCTAGTAGTTCGAACCCGGTGCTGGAACTTGAAACTTTCATGCTAAGATGGATTTAATTAAAAGAAATTTCGTATTTTTTGCCAATTTAACGGTTTATGTGATTTATTTTATATAACTGACATATTATTATTTGGAATTCAATTTTCTTTCTATTTAAAAAAATATTCCGATTTATTAATGATTCAGCATTTTAAGCATCGTTTAAACAGATTTTTTCGTTTTTAGAAATTTAAAATTTTAGTTAAAATTTTATTTTCTCCACTAATTTTTTTAAATCTTGGATTTTCAAAAAATTTCGAATTTTGGAATTTATTTAAGATTTAAGATTAAGATTTTTTAATTTGATTTAAGAATTTTTTTATTTTTATAATATAAATAACTTAATTTTGTTATTTTAAAATAAAATGTATTGGTACTTCCATCTATTTAAGTATTTAATAATTATAAATTAACAATTTGGATCTATTAATTAAAGGACAAGCTGTTTTGAAAGAAATAAGGTACCCTGGGGTAATAACGCCAGGCGGGGTAATAACGCCAAGTGCTAATATTTTGCATAATTATGAAATAATCTGGTAAATGACACCCATGTGCTCTGCGCAGAAGAGTTTTGAGTCATATAAATCGCAAAAAACAGCTTCAAGTTAATTTGTTTCATTTTTAGGTCTTATTGTTTTTACAAGCAACTAAAATTAACATTTGATCTAAAATTTGCGAGGTACGTTTTGTGATGTGAAGACTATTTTTTTTATCCGGAAATACTTTGTTAATTACATAAATTTGTAGTACATTTCATGGACTTTCAAAATGTTGTTGAAGATTTTGGATATCTTCTCGAGATAAATTGTAATTTAAAATGTACAGCGCAATAACTATAACGGGGTAATAACGCCAATCCTTGGCATTAATACCCCGATTGATTCCCTACAGTGCACAGTGGGGCAAAATCCGGAAAAGCTGGCCAAAATATGAAAATGTTATTCGAATTGCACGAAAATTCGTACACAGGTGTTTTTGAGGATGCTAAGTAAGAATACAAAATTAAAATAAAGAAAAAATGGCGGATACAATATGGTGGAACAAAAACTACAATGTCTCGAAAGTTATTCCATTTGTATAAAATTTCGTAAACTTTTCAGGATGCTAATTAGGATTCAAAAGTTAAACTTTAAAAATAAATAAATAAATAAAATGACAGATTAAAAGTAAAAACAATTTGATTTAAATAAAATTTAAAATTTCGAGGCTAAACTTAAAAAGGAATTTTCAAGGAACCAAGAGACATTTAATCGAAATTTAAGTACATTAAATAAAAGTAAAATACTAGACTATTTGTTTTTTATATTATTAAAATAAAAAGAAAATATATTCCAGAAATTCACCTTTAAAATCAATTGTAGTATAATAAAAAGATTCTTCAGACGTCAAGGTGTCGAAATAGTTAGCAGAGCTTGTTCGCAGTATTAGAAGATCCTGTGACTCTTAGGATCAATTATTTTTAATTTATTCTACAATAATTTACCTAAACTTGAAATGAAATAATCTGATGACATTAAAAGACATAAAAATACCTTTCATTTTCTTGCGCTACTGCATGTTTGCGATAAATCTTCTCGATGCCTTTTGATCAGTTTGTTGCATGAATCTTGAGTATCTTATGGCATTTGGCAAATTGGCAGTAATGAAGATAATGTTATTTCTTTGTCATTAATAAATAGATTGTGCACTGAAGTAGGCATATAGAACCAGGGATGTAGTTTAAATCTACGAGCTGTTTGTTTGGAAAAATCTTCGAAATTGATCAAATAAATGACATGGATACAAGAAATTACTTATGACATAAAATCGTTTTATCAAATCTTCGTATACGCTCGTTATAGAAGCACAAATAGTTGTCTTTTCAAAGAATCGTTGAATTGTATTGCCATCATTTGTGCTTCCAAATCTGAGATTTGGTTTCTTGACAAGAAGTCTTAATTGTAAACGAAATATCTTTTGCATATTTTATTTTGCAATTTCAATGTTCTTCTTTTCATGCAGAGTACGAGCTTTCCATTTTTTCTATCCAGTTTGTCTGCGAGGTGTAAGCCCTCTCTAAGCATCTTAGCATGTAATGTAGATATTCTGAATTCTAAATTATCTCTATCCTTTTCTAATTAAAATGTCATATCGGTAAGAAGCTGTTTTGATGTTGTCTGATATAGGTAGCAACGTCGAGTATTACACTAATTCGTTATTAACGACTATTTCTTCTGTATCAATGATTGTATTAAAAGAAATAAGTTAATTCTCCTGTGTTTAATACAACACCATTCATTGACAGTAGCTCCCATATTTCTTGAAAACAAAATGGATCTTGATTGGCTCGATAGTGAAATGAAGATCTCGGAATTTTCAAATTAACGATTCATGAATTATTCGCAACATTTATGAATTCAAGTAGCACGGGAAGAGTGAAAAATATATTAGAACCTCCTACCATCTTCATAGCTAAATATTTGTTTAAATGTACTTAGAATAGATGCGTCATCACATCCTCACCTGTAAACCAAATTCAAATTGCTAATGTAGGCGAAAGTCATATTCATAAAGATTTTCACTCGCATTAATGAAATACGCTCAGTAGTTTTTATCAGCAAATATAGCCATTGACAAAATAATTTTTCTAATTATAATCGAACAAACAAAATTACTACCTACAGAGGTGTGAAAATTATTAGAATAATTGTGATTTTTTCAGTTTTTCTTGATTAATATTGCATATACTTGCAATTTTTCAAGAAACGGAATTTGTTTTGTTGGTCTAGTCAATTTTGAACTCCTCTAAATTTCTTTTGGGGATAAAAAAAATTTTAAATGTTGCCATTTTTAAAAAAGAAAGGTATTTTATCTAAAGTAATCAAATTGTTTCCATTGCATAAAATGTTTGTTTGATTAGCAAACAAATGTAAAATTCAATTTAAATTTTATCTGCTTGCTGTGTTAGTATTTTTTTCCCTTTCTTGAGTTAGTATTAGTATTAGTTTATTTTTAAAACAAATCTTTTCGCTATTTTGATTAGCTTATGAAAATTGACAGCTTTTTCTCGTTTGTCAAAGGATTATTCCATGATTAAAGGTAAAGCAAGTGATATTTCTGTTAGAAGACTAGCTGTAATAAAGTATCTCATTCAAGAAATAACGATACAGTGCACGAAATTGCTAAAAAAGCAGAAATTTTGCAAGTATCTGTGCATAGAATATAAAGATTTTTGAGTTCCAAATTTGAATATGAAACTTTTAGAATAAGGATATGTAGAAGGATAGGTAAATTTACTGCAAAAATAGAAGAGAAATTAATTAAAATTGTTAAGGCAGCTAGAAGAGCAACTAGTCATAAACTAAAAATCTTTTTGCAAGCGTATGGAATAAATGTATGTGATTCTTATAATCGTTGAAAGCTTAGTTCAGCTAGAGTCAGTGCTTGTCATCTTCGAAAAAGGTTAAAATGACATCTTCTAAGGCAAAGAAGAGATTTGCTTGGGCAAAAGTTGTGCAATAACAATTCAGAAATTACTGAAGCAAGTTGAGAAATATTAATTTTCCCTTAATTAATCAATTAAACTTAAGGAAAAAAGTACTCAGTATCTCAGGAGAAGTACCAGTGAAGAATTTTTCCGAAATTGCATAGTACAAACAGTTAAATATCTTACTAAATTAATGGTTTAGATCGTGATGCTTTCTTAGGGTACTGGACTTTTATATGTTGTAGAAGGCAATATGTAGCAGTAACAGTATGAAAAAGTGCTTGAACAAAGTCTAATTCCACAATAAAAAGACTGATTTACAAATGGAGACTTCATATTCATTCATAATGGAGCTCCGTGCCATAAAGCTTCATCTGTGACCAAATTTTTCGATGAAAAAAATATAAAAATCTTTCCATGGCCTAGAAATAGCCCAGATATGAATCCCTTAGAGAATCTTTGGGGCACTGTAATTAAAAATTTAAAGAATTGCAGCATCACAAACAAAAATGATCTGATAGAAAGACTCATCCGAATTGGACACTATGACAATGAAATGCAAATTAATAGCTAAAAATTCATACAAAGTATGTCAAAAGGTACCAAATCGTCAATAAAAAGTGTGGAATGCACACTAAATAATAAATATATGAATATTTAAAAAATAATGTGTTCTATTTTGAATGTAACAAGATTTTATTAAAAATTTAGCAATTATTCTAATAATTTTCACACCTCTGTATAAAGATAAGAAAATTTTATTCTACCGGATCAGTAATAGAGAATTATTTTCATTTTTTCATTACTAAGCTTACTTATCAAATTAATGTAATCTTATGATTATAGTATTTATTTACAATATAATAGGAAATAAACTATTATAAAATTGAATAATTCAAAAATTTGAAAAATATTTATCAGCTAAATTATGTGAAAAGTAGTCAATTTCAAAATTTTTCAGGCGGCCGAAAAAGTGGCATTTTTACTTGCAGTTACTAAAATATGCGTGAAATGCAAAAAGGCAGTTTTAGGCAGCTGGTTTTTTATGAATCACTAGACAATAGCCCAAGTTATTATTTCCATTAAATTTCGTTGCGGAACACTGTGGAACATTTAAACTTTTTTATGTTTAAAAACAAAAAAAAAATTAAAAAAATTCTAAAATTTTTTATCAAAAATGACAATGAATTTATTAATTTTTACGTGCTTAATATAAATTTTGTAATACATGCAAATAAAGTACATACTATCATAGTGTGAATCCATTTCAAATCATTAAAATCGGATAATATTATAAAATATAGCACGCGTTTAGAGGAACTGTTGTTTTGCTGTTTTTGTTCGCTCTAAATGATATTCCTTCAAGAATCATTTTTGAAATGATGCTGCTTGTAAGGGCAAAGCAAAAATCTTTTTTTAAATACAGATTCTAACTCTCCAAACATTATTCTAGCCAACTGTACAATCGAAATTCCCTAAATCGTAACTTCATTTTTCGACTTTTGGCCAGCTTTTTGGGTTTTTGCCCCACTGTGCAGTGGCCGAGCTACATCCTAAACACTGATTCAAATAAACACAGTTAAAACTGTGCAATGTTTCTAATAATTCTATTTAAGCGGCCCTTTTAAAGCAAAAAGAAGCTCACGGTCTGATATTCTTTTGCCTCATCCTCCCCCCCCCCCATACCACACCTTTATTTTTCTTACACTTTCACAAAATATTGAACATTTTCAATAACTTAGAATGCAATTTGTCAATTTCTAAGTTTGTAGAGTTTATATTTTTAGAATTGGGCAATCTACATGCATTTATTCTATCTTATTTCATAGTTTTGTTTGCATGGCGTTATTACCCATATAGGTGGGTAATAACGCCAAATAGCATTGGTCGAGAAATCACGCCATTACATTTTATGAATACATATCTGTTAAATTATTTTTTTATATAGATAGTCAATGAGTTGCTGTATCAAATCATATATTTGTTTGAAAAATACAAACTAAAACTGAGCCGTGAAAATTGGTAGAACCTTAACGTGGCGTTATTACCCCAGGGTACCTTAGTATACGAAACCGTTTCTGCGATCTGCGCTCATACTTACCCGCCTGTTTAAGATTTTGGTGGTTGAAATATAAAAAAAATATTTTCCATCAGAATTTAAATATACTTATGTAATTAGAAAAATTATCTAAATATTCGCATTATTATAAAACACTTAGGATTCTCGAAGTCTTTTCACATCACATATTTCCAGATAGGTCTGTTCATGCACTATGCGTCATTATCTAATATTCGAATTTTAAATGAGCTATATAGTCCTTGATGATCGGACACTTTCAATTTTAGACATTTTGTCGAATATTTAAAGGTAAACTAGTCGGATTCTTGTGGAGTTTCAGAATTATAAAGATATATTTCACCTCATATTTATCAACGTCTATTTCACAACTAGAACAATTAAGGGGCCTGCAAAAAATCAAAGAAAAATAATGTTTGGAGTCATGCTGTGCATTAAAATACACGAAATTATCCATCACTGCAGAATACAAATATGTGGATACTGTAGAACATGTCCACTGACTTTTTTAAGAATAGCAAGTGTGTTCTTAGAAACAATGCGAGTTTTTTGAAAAAGTAAAAAAAAAAATCTTGTATGATTTTAGCTTATATCATGCAGCGTTTTCAACCAAATTTGACGCCAGTTTTAGAAAAATTGGCAAAATGTAGTAGAAGCAATATAGTGCAATTAGAATTAAAATATGTAAAATATTTTATGAAATATGAATACTTGTATGAATTAATTTTTATTTGCGCATGCGGAACTGTAACAAGGATTTTTTTTACATAATTTAATAGTCACCTCTCCTGTATGGAGAACTCATAAACAAATCCAGTCAAATAGCTTGAAATTTGAGAAACGAATTGGCGACAAAAGTGAGCATACCTTTGTTCTCTCTAAAAGTGTCTGAAAGATACGGAATTTTCCACAAACTGTCAATTTAATTTTCTTTTCTTTTAATTTTTTATTGATCTTTTAGTTCTTATCGATCTCAATTTTCTTTAGGTTGATAAGTTATATGTATACGAAGAATCACTTTTGCATTAAGTTATGATCCCTCAGTAAAGCACCATTTATGCTTCATCGGCGATATTCATTACTGCAACGGAGCCCCGTGTTGTTCATTAAAATCCCAAGAATAGCGTGCATTGGTATCCCATCACCTACTCAAACGTAAATTCTAAGAAAATAGCTTTAACAAAGTAATACTTTGCGGTCCATCTGACTTTTTTCCGTATCCGAAGGTTGCGTCACGTGAAAGTTCATATAAGTTCACAACTGTATTAACCAACATGCCTATCAGAAATTAGTTGTCAACTGAAGAAGAAAAAAAATCTCGTAAAAACAAGGGAAGTCGCAAAAATTATGGTTCAAAGAGGAGACTTCACTTTAAGAAGATTGACGAAAATACAAAACAAGGAATGTACACCATAGTGTACAGTTTAGAAGAAGAATATTTGTCTTGTTTGTAATGTGTTATATTCGAATTTGAGACTCGCAAATTCTGATCTTTAGTCAGTTCGCGAAATTAATCGCAAGAATACGATATTAGACTATTATGGCTACAGAAATAACTCTACTCTGTTTAAAATATCGTGAAAAATTACCTCTATTTTTAATAGGCTATTTACTTTTGACCAATGAGAACTATCTAAAAACGCCTATGGAGCATTCTTATTGATCAGAAAATAGATAATCTTTAAAAACAAAGATAATTTCTCAGGATATTTTTAACAGTGTACTTCGCTGTTAGAGCTCGCTACATTTATACATTTGTTTCTTTCTGAATCCTATAAAGACAAAATAGTAGTCTCTCTTTATTATTTTGTAATGTTAATCCATTTCTTACAGAGTTAGAAAAATTCTTGTAGTAACGTACTGTTGGCAGGCTGTCAGCTTTCTAGGTTATCAAGTGTATGTTCACAAATTAAATAGTCTCAGTATGTTAATATCTAACGAATGATTCATATGCTCTTGACAAATTCATTGTGCCATTAAGCTAAAACGAAGAATTTGTGGCATATAATCTCTATCTTTCCTTGTCTAATCCCTCTATCCAATAACTGTAGAGTTGAACAATTGTCATTATCTCTGGTACCACTGCCACCGGCAGCCTTTATGCATTGAACTTGTAATTTGTCTGTACTTATGCATTATGATGTAAACATTTTAAAGTAATTTATTTTTCCTCTATTCCTGATCTATTCTTTTTACCATTTTTTTTTTTTTACTTACCAGGATTTTTGGAGTACCCAAAATATTTCGAAATATACACTCATTGCCATAAAAGTTTGCGCACCAAAAACTAATTTCGGGATCGTAACGACACTTGGCATGAAGGTACATATCAGGCAGATATGCAAATGATTAGAAATGCAGCGGGATTGCGCACTGCGTAATGCCACAAGAGGGAGTTGAACTTCGTCTTCCTTGGAGTAAAAAACTGGTAAGCAGAACTTTTCTGAGTGTACCTTTTCCTTTGCAAACGAAACGCTGAGGTAGACATCCATTACGCTACCATCGAAGACAATATCAAGATCTTTTAGAGCTGGAGAGGGGAAGAATCATCGAGTTGATGGAAGCTAGGGGATCAGCTCGGCGAGTATCTCGTCAAGTAGGCCGTTCTGATTTTACTGTGAGGAAGTGTTGGGACCAGTACACTGAAGAGACGTCATTTGCACGGCAACCAGGCTCAGAACGCCCTCGACAGACCAGTCGTCGAGAAGACCGTTACATCATACGAAACTCACACATACTGCCAAATGCCTCATTTGCCGTTATCCAGACACAGGCAGCACCTTCACTACTGACCCCTGTGCCTTTCCGAACCATCAAAAGGTGCCTGGCTGAAGGACATCTGGTATCGCGCGCTCATAATTTGTGTTGAAAATGACACCTGCCCGCCGACGCCTCCGTTTGGAGGGGTGTCGCGCACGACGGGATTGGACTGCAACGGAATGGAACCAGGTCGTCTTCAGCGGTGATTCTAGATTCAATTTGAGCAGCGATGGCAATCGTGTTCGTGTGTAGAGGCCCCGTGGTGAACGTCTCAATTCTGCCTTCGTTTTAAAGCGACACACCACTCCTACAGCTAGTGAGATAGTATGGGACGCCGTTGCTTACGGTACACGGTCACCCCTAATATTGATCCGTGGCCCAATGACAGCTCAGCGGTACGTCCAGGTCATCCTTCAGCCACATGTGTTGCTACTAGTGGCAGGGCTCCCAGGAGCCATTTTTCAGCAAGACAATGCTCGAGCACACACAGCAAGGATGTCACAAGCCTGTCTCCACCACATTACCACCCTTAATTGGCCTGCTTAATCACCAGATTTGTCACCAATCGAGCATATCTGGGATAATTTGGGACGCAAGTTGAACACCCAACGAGTTTAGTTGAACTCGAGGCGCGTTTACAGCAACTGTGCAACGTGAGGTCTCAGGACATCATATGGAACTTGTATGCCTCAATGCCCGCTCGTATCGCATCGTGTATTCGCGCTAGAGGGGATCCAACAGAGTACTAAAATTTCCGTTCATTTGTACTTTTTTCTGCAATAAATGATCCCTTTTCTTTGGTTTTCTAATCACTTATATCACAGTAGTATTTACGCATGTAAAATTTCGTTTTATTTGGACATCTTTTTCTTGGTGCGCAATTTTTTATGGCAATGAGTGTATTTTAGTGATCTAATCCCTGTTATTTATTATTATAACGAGTAAACATTTTCATGTTCAATAAACAAACATGCTGAATTTACAGCATTTTTTTCAATTTATAAATTCTTTTATGCAGCAAAAAATGTTTACTTGATTATTGATCGCGTACAAAAAACGATATTTCATATTAATGTCGGGTTGACAAATAAATGGCACGGAATAATAAATTTTCGGCTATTTTTAAAAAAAATTCAGAAATTATTCTTTAAGTATCATAATTTTATTGCTTTCTGAAGCTTTTGAAGTTAAAATAATGTTTTTTTCTAAGTGTTTATAACACAGGATGTCCCAAAAGTATCCACATAACTTCATTTAAAAAAAAGAAAGAAAGAATAGGCAGACAGCAAAACTAGCGTTACAACATGGACAGAATAACCCGAAACTTTTTTCTACAGTATGTTTTAAGATGGCACTGCACTACATGTAAATGGTTATTAAAAAAGACTCAAAATGGTGGATTCCGTGAAGAAAGCTCAACGCGTGGATTGAATTATCGTAACAAAATCCGATACTCAAACGCAAATAAATTATCGAACGATTAATGTCTATTGCTTGACTGCAGACCGCTACCCATTCGTTCCATCCCTGCACACTCACGCAGCGCTGGCACACTATTCGCCCCTAAGAAATGGCTAAATAACATACTCACAAGTTAAACATTACTATCAAAGCTCAAAAACATTCACAATAGTTTCCGTAACCATTCTAACTAATTAGTGGCCTGAATAATGGTATCCGGGAGGGACATTATAATCTATGGACTTTGTTTCCTCGTCCTAGCAGTGCTTTTTAGGCTATAAAATCAAATTAAATGTCACTCGGTAGATATGGATTGAAATCGAACGATTGACGTTAGCATGCCAAAACGTTCGTGAATAGAATTTAAATATTGTTTTCATATTATTTATGCTACGGGAAGATCTCATTCTGTAGTTCCCTAAGACAGAAGAATAAAACTTTTTCGGTTATTCTATATACTGTGATAGCTAGTTTTCCTGTACAACTTTATATATATATATATATATATATATATATATATATAATTTTGAAGGTGTACAGATTTTTTGAAACACCCTGTATTTTTCATAATCCTATCTCGATCAAGGAATGCTTCTCTTTTTTCAAAGTGTTGTTTGAATTAATGCAATTCACTCTTTAATGTACCAACTATAAATGTGAAAAGCTCCCCAAATCCCTTGAATAAAACTTTCTATGTAAGAATGATTCTAAATTTAGTTAGGTAATTTTCATCTTCGAACTTAGTTTACATCGCTGATGAATAAATAACTTTTTGGGGATAAACTACGGTTGTAAATGAATAAGCAGGCAATATATGCATACTTCAAACTTTTAATGAGCACTGTATTTATTATTTATATCTATTTAGTAAAGTTTCAAATATCAGGCAGAATTTACATTTTGATTTAAATTTGAAACTTCGTAAAAGTTTCCTGCTTATTTGTTCATTCAACTTAACCCATTTATGCCTGAATTTTTGTTCAATCCCTTTAAAACGAAGTGGAAATATCCTAAAAAAATTACTCTAAAATATTTTTGTATTTCTTTGATAAAATATAAATGTACTAAATGGGGGAATATGCACAATTTTTATAACAGTAATATATGTATAATGATGTGTTTTGTCTAAATTTATATAAAATAAGCTTTAAAATGATATATCATGCACTATAATTAGTATTTTTATGAACACCAAAAAATATATTCATATTTTTACAGAGACTAACAAAGTTATAAGTATTATTAATAATAAATTAGGAATATACGTAATTTGTTTCATAATTATATTAAAAAAGACTTTACATAAATAACTGCCGCCCAACTGGCTAATAAAAGTACAGTGAGCAAAAAAAGTATTTGCACGTAGACGATTTTTTTGCAAAAGTAACCATAGAAAGCAAATTTGATACTATTCTCTTAATTATTCATTTATTTAAATAAGAAGAAAATAAAAATAACAACCCATTTTTCTTAAACAGTAATATTACACATTTTAAGAAATAAATTAATATTTTCTCATGCCTAAAAAGTCTTTGCACACGAAGCATTGACTGTTAAAAAAGGCATTAAATGTGAAAATTATGCAAATGTTTAGCATATCAGTCCCGCAGTATATTAGCCCCGCACTTTAAAGTCACATAATATGTTAACTGGAGCACGGATTCTGGGGAGTTTTTGTTCTAATGACGCCGAATACGTGTGAACCTGCTTGTTGCTACCCGTGAGAAGATTATATTTCTTAACAATTCTGGATTAAATTACTGAGGAATAGGTAAAAAATAAAATCAAAACTTTTCTCGTGTTCGTTATGTAATTAAGAAGAAAAAAGAAATTGGTTCGACAATAAATAAGCCGCGAACTGGGATTAAAAGAAAGCTAAATACCAGGCAAAGGAGAGCCATCATAAAAGAATCTTTAAAAAAAAAAAAAAAAAAAAAAAAAAAAAAAAAAAAAAAAACTTTTTTAAGTGCTCGAGAATTGGCTGTTGATGTCGCTTCAACATCGGGAACAATAGTTACACCACAATCAATTAGAAATATTCTTACTGATGCAAATATTCGAGGAAGAGCCCCTCAAAAAATGCATTTTTTAGTGAAACAAATAGGGTGAAAAGACTTAAATTTGCAAAAGCTTATGTCAGCAAACCACTAGTGTTTTGGAAAACTCTTATTTTTTTCCGATGAAAGCAAGTTCAATATTTTTGGCTCAGATGATAAGAAAACTGTATGGAAACTGCCAAATCCTTCTCTTCAAATTAAAAACTTGAAATCAATTGTAAAACATGGCGGTGGTCATGTAATGATTTGGGGATGCATGTCTTTTAACGGAGTTGCCGAAATGACCTTTATTGAAGGCAATATGAATGCTAAAAATATATTAATATATTGCGAGATAATTTATCTAATAGTGCTCTGAAATTAGGAATTCTTAATTCATATTATTTCCACCAGGATAACGATCCGAAACACACTGCATATATTACGAGGTTGTGGTTGCTTTATAATGTAAAAAAGCACGTGAGAACGCCACCACAATCACCAGACCTCAATCTTTATTGAAAATTTATGATATATTTTGGATTTGAAAATAAAGAAAAAGAAAATTTCTAACAAATCAGAACTTAAGCAAGCTCTTGGGGAAGAATGGCTACAAATCAGCTGTGAAACATGTCACAAATTAATAGAACCAGTGCCCAGACGATTACAAGCTGTTATTGAAGCAAGGAGCATGCATACTAAATATTAGCACTGTGTTTTTAACTTATTAATAATTCCTCTAGTTATATTTTTATTGCTAGTGTGCAAATATTTTTTTGGCAGTACAAAAGCTACTTTTTTATGTTTTCATATTTTAAATATAGTTATTAAGTCAGATATAAAATATGTTTATTTGTTTAGTAGAAGTGTTGGTATTTTTAATTCTTAGTTGCATTTTATTTGTTTATACATATGCTACAACAAATTTTTCTGGGGTGCAAATTCTTTTTTTACTCACTGTATGTACCCATTCGAGACTTCCGCTCTATATTTTGTACGGTCGTGAATGAAAAAAGTAAAATATACTTTTCAATAAATTATCGTACAAGAAAATTACTGTTACCGAACAATTGGAAATAAAGACTACTTTTAGAAGATGTATATTGCAGATTTGCTTAAGGAACTATTTACAAATTAAAACGAAATCAAACTTCATTTTTTAAATGGCAATACCGAATTTTAACAAGATATTTCAAATATTCTGTTCAAAGTATGCCTAATAATTAATTTTAAAATCATTTGAGTAATAAGTTTTTGTGCTATAAACATTTAAAGTTAGTGTTTCTAATGTTAAATTACATTTTAATATATCCTGAAATTATACTCCTAATGTGCTAATTTGTATGTAGCATTGATACTAAAATACCCAAACATAAGTACGCTGAATTTGCGATTTTTATACCTTTATGATATAAATTATGAATTGTGAAATTAATATTTAAAAAATTATGAATTGCAACATACAATTTTTTAATGGATTTAGATTTATAAAGCCCTGCGTTACGGAAATAAAAAAAAATAATCCAAGTAGTTTTCATTTTATGCTTACAAAACGGCAAAATGATAGTTTAAGGATCCGTCTTCGATAGAAGGGACTAGATATTTTGAAACTTCTTATACTATCTTGCAATCTATGAGTCTTCAATTACTGCTTGATTGGCGTCTAAGATGCCTTGATCAAGAAGGGGGCTCTCTCGGTCAACAATCAAGTTTCAAACTTCATTTTGGATACAGCAGCTAAAATATGCTCGTTTTAAAATAATTAATTTCTCGAAAACTTATCGTACAAATTGCATGAAAATTTGTCTATACGCTAATCCAAGGATGTAGATTTCATTTATGCTGTCAAAATTGGGTACCATTATTGAAAAAATCTATGTTAAAGTTCGTTTTGATATGTAGATGGCTCATTAAGCAAATTTTATATACATCATTTAAAAGTAGACTTTATTTTCAATCTTTTGGTACCAGTAGTTTTATTGTAAAATAATTTGTTGCAAATTTAGTAAAAGATGTTTTTTTTTTTTTTTTTTTTTTTTTTTTTTTTTTTTTTCACGACTGTACATTACAAACATGCATAAAACGTAGGCTTTAATATATACCAATTTCACAGTTTTAAACAAACCTCATTTCGAAAAAGTCTACAATCTAAGTTTAAAATTTATTTATTTGGATCCTTGATAGAAAAAATACTTAATAAACTTACATTGTATATGGTGTCATCTTAAAAAAAAATGAAAAATCTATAAACACTGAAAAAAACCTTCAGTTAAGCAAACAAATATCCATCTTATGCTGTTACCTCTCGGTAACAGATAAATATGTTTATAGACAATTATTTCATACAATTTTCATGTTATAAAATAATAAAATTACACAACATTTTAAAATTCAAAGCGTCCCAAAAGTGAGACGCTAGGTACAAATGGGTTAAAGATTTTATTAATAATATATCATATTTTGCCTGTGTCTATATGATTATGAATAACTATGTGAAATACAGTTTGTTCATTCTTTTTATCTATTTAATTAATTTAGCACAACAAGTGATACAAACTTCCGTCCAGTGTCAACTTCTTCGGTTCTTCACTCAAATAATAGTCACAATAAACGTAATAGGTAATTTTGAATGCTTTTATCATTTAACATTTCTGCTATTGTGCAGTGTCCGTGAATATAAAAAAAGAAAAATGTATTACATTCATAGACGTATCATTTCTTTATTTCCAGGCACGAAATAAATATACTACCTTAAAATAACGTTAATAGTGTGGTAAAATGCGCCACCTGTTTCCAACTTATGATGAATAATTTCACATTAAATTAATAAAGTTAACTGCTTAAAAGTCAATTGTTAATAAACGAATATTTCTAAAGAAAAAATATTTTCAAAATAATAGAAAAATAGCGTGCGGTAATAAGTTTTTATATACAGGGTAGAAAAAAAATAACCCGGACAAATTTACATTTGAAATTAAATAAGAATGAAATAGTCTGCATCAGACGTATATTTTTCAGCACTATCCAATATTAACGGAATACAATAAAGAAATTTAATTTTTCATGTATTAAATTAGGTATCTAAATAATTAATTTAAATAAAATTTATTGCAAACTATATTTCCCGCAATAGAGCATAATGTACCGGAATTCGTTTTTGTATCCTTATAAAAGAGCTGTAAAATTTATACGTCTCATGTTCAATCGTGATTATTTTACAGAGAATATCATTAACAAAAGTAAAAATTGCAAGTCAATCTCAGTATACTTATTTTAGTTAGAGTATGAACTGACATAAAAACGAACTGAATTCATAAACTCTATCCAATTATATCGAAAAGTATTAAAAGTACTACTACACTCCACCTACCATCTTGCATGAAAAAAAAACTTCGGATCTCCCTAAAACAAACTATTTAATCTTTATGATAATGATCTCCCCGAAAAATGCGATTTTCGCATTCTACCCTGAAGTCATGAGAGCTCGTTCTTGATAAGTTACACGATAGAATTGTCTGCCACCATGAAACGGCTGCAACGAGGAGGACCAAACCAGGTCGAAGTAAAAATCGAAATTCAACAGTTCCAAGAAATATACAGTGATGTATAAAAGACTGAACGCATGCCAAGCATTTAGAATAGAATCAAACAGTAGACTCTCTGATAGATTGCAAAGAATTCCTAGGACTTAAGATTCGGTAAATAGAAGAATCGTATGGTAACCACCAAAAAGCAAGAACTCACAAATGGACACCAATGAAATAACACCACTACTCACGATCAAGAGCAACAAATCTTTACAAATTTTGCAATCAAGCTACTCCACTGACGTCACAGGAATAGAATACGGTGTAAGTATGTGCTTAATCAATCAGATATTATCGAAGCGTGGGTTAATCATGATGGGTTAAAATCTGGATTGACTCTTTTTCAACTGACAAAATACCAAACAGACTGCGAAGAATTCCTAGGACTCAAGACTCAGTAAATGAAAGAATCATATGATGTCCATTAAAAATAAAAGAATTCAGAAATGGACACCAATGATGTTACACCTCTGCTCATGATCAAGGGTAACAATTTTTAAAAAATTTTGCAATCAAGCTAGTCCACTGTCGTCACAGGAATTAAAGTACGATGGATGGATGTGCTTAGTAAATCAACTATTAGCAAAGGTCTGGTGAGTTAAGATTTGGGTTGGGATTTTTTCAACTGACAAAATACCATACAGATTGCGAGGAATTCCTAGGACACAAGAATCAGTCAATGAAGGAATTGTCTGGTGGCCATAAACAAAAAAATAATAATAAAAAAATGGACACCAATGATGTAACATACTGCTCATGATCAAGAGCATCAAGTTTTTAAAAAAGTTACAATCAAGCTAGTCACTGTCGTCACAGGAACAGAATACAATGGAAGTATGTGTTAAATCAATCAGATATTATAGAAGCTCTGGAGGGTTAATATTTGGGTTGGCATTTTTTCAACAAATTAAATACCGCTTGCTTATATTGATGTGGATCAGAATTAAACATTAATAGTATCATTAAATAATCTTGGAGAATGTTTTGCTTCTCTGGCTCCATGAATATACTAAAAATGAAAATGGGCTCTCCAGAAAGAATCTGTTCCAGTATATCGAACAAGAAGCACATAGGAATGCAAGGCACATCTGAGAGACTTGATCAATAAAATGGCCCATGTGCTCTCTAAATAACAGCCAAGTGAGATATTTTCGATACTCATTTTACAGATAGAGTGTGTGGTATCCCTCGCAGACTTTTGGAATCTCTGAATAAAAGCTCTTAAAAAAATGGCCAAGAAGAAGAGTTGAAAAGAAAAGTAAGAAAAAGTGTTGAAGACCATTGCTGAAAATTTTATCAAAAGTTTCTTCTTTCACATAAAAGCGATTATTTCAGAAACTTGTAGTTTTTCTGTAAGTTACTCATCTTTATTTTGTCTTTAAGCTATCTGATATTGATTTGTGGTTATTAAAGGAATTATAAACTAAAACGTTTGTCCGAGTTATTTTTTTCTCACCCTGTACATATTTTAATTTTGTAAAAATAATACTATAAAAATCAATTCATATTTTGGAATCAGTGTTGAGTAGTAATATTACTGGCGTTTTAATGCCTATATTTCTACAGTAATTTATGTGATTTTTATAGCATATAATGTTTGCTTGTGGCATGTTTTGTGTTGTTCTTGGTGTTACAGATTTAAAAGTTGTAAAGTTTTATTCATATCCATGTCTGTCGTTGTCATATTTTTATATTGTAAAATTTAGCATTGAAATATACATAAATTTCAATATAACTGGTGAAATATTTTACTATAAAAGAAAATTTATGATTGTCTTATGAAAAATATCTCAGACATAATTAAGAGTATTTCCTTAGAATCCGTGTTCAGTCCATTTCTTTCTAAAACACAACAAAAGAACAGTTTCAAGAAAACCAAAAAAGTTAATGAATGCTAAACAAAAAATCTTTAAGCATAAAAAAATAAACTTGCATAAACAACACAATTTGAATGTGTCTCGGAGAGAAAAAAAACTGCGACAAAATAACAAAGAGTGAAATACATTATTCAAACACTAAAAGAAATTTAAATAAATTTTATTATGTTTCTTAATGGTTTAATATACAATGTAGCATGATTAAAGTTGCTAAAAGTATAAAATGTACGTGTTTTTCAATAAGCGTGTATTCATATATGCGTAAATTTTAAATAGAAAAAAGCATTAGATAGACATTGTCACAAAAATGTGAGGCTATTGTGTTAAGAGTATTATGATCTCTTTATTGAAATATTGATGAAATTACCGACTATCGGTTCTATAAGAATTCTCCTTAAACAGTGAATGACCACTATTATACATGTAAACGAGCACTAAAGCGATAAATTATTCAATAATAGGAGTTTAATATATCTTGATTACCGTTTACTCAATATAAAATATCTATTTACAATGTTAAC
Source organism: Maratus speculifer (assembly GCA_964019185.1). Lineage (NCBI taxonomy): Eukaryota > Metazoa > Arthropoda > Arachnida > Araneae > Salticidae > Maratus > Maratus speculifer. The sequence goes on from OZ025293.1 coordinate 366,761,337, forward strand.
CTCTTCAGACCTAAGCATAAAATAGCTCTACAAATATATATTTATTGCTTTTGAATAATTGAAATTACATCATAGGTGACAGAAAGAGTCATTTTTAAGAAATCAGTACTTTAGGGAACTGGTAATTTAGGTTTACAAATGTGGATATAAAAGTAGTAATCCCCTTAAAACATCAGTTTAACTATCAATAATATAAATTCATGCAATAACAAAATTACGGTCTTTAAACAAATAAATGATCAGCAAATCCTTAGAATTTTCTATTATAAAGCATTTCAGTTAAATAATCATGAATATTTATTACTTTCTTGGCCACAATGTCTTGAAGGTTTTTTTCGAAACTGGAATGAAAATAGTATTTATTTTATGAGGTAATATTCATCAGTGCTGACATTTATTGGTTTTGTTTTAAAGCAAAAAACATTCAGCTGTATTGAAGTAAAGTAAAAATGCATAAAATTCGAACAGTTTAGTTTTTATGAGGAAAAGAATAGAGGTACACATTTGTGTACCTCAGGTCTGAAGAGGTTAAAGGGGCAAACGGGCTTTTGTATCAAACTAAACGCAGCCCGAGATTTCCGACCAGACCATTCGATTTACTCTCCGTCTTGAGAACTCGTGCGAGACTTTTCTTATCTCTGTCACTTCAAAATGAATTCTGGTTTGCTTTATTAATTTGTTCCCAGACCCAGAAAGCATAATTTTTGCAAAATTTGCAATTTCATTCTGGTCTGAAATGGCCTACGTCTGTGACTTCTCGTTAAAACTGAGTGCATCTTGTTTTTAAGCATATAATTTGGTATTATGGGATCGATAAATCCCACTCACTAATAGACACCAAATATATGACTGCAGCAGCACGCATTCAAAAGTCGAGGGATGCAAAAACCCCACTGGACACCCAGTATTTGCATTTAAATATTAAAATCGACGACTTTCAATCTGAATTTTCGATTTATTTAGTTTTTAAATGATTCAAAATTTTCAATTACCCACTAGGGGAAAGTACTCAAATATAAAGCACTTTTTATTGATGTAAATTTTTTTTTTTATTATTCTCAAATGCTCTTTTATGATAAAAAAAATTGCAAGTTGTAGATCCATTTCCTCTTTATAAGTTTAAAGGGTGAAGTTTGTTTAAAAATTAATACAGCTTGAGGAAAAAATGTGTGGTGCGACATTTCCAGGTTTCAGCGAAAGGCGTATACACTGGGTATACACTGGTATACACTGGGTCCATAATATAGCATCCCGGTGCCATATTCGGCATTCACATCAAAAATGTCAAAGGGAATTAAGATTTCAAGGTATTAAAATAAAACGACACATCTTTAACATGAAATAAATTTATTAGACTGAGAATATTTAATCACAAAAAAGTATTTTTCTCAAGTGTAAAATAAAGCTGGTGCAAAGAATCACATAAAAAATTTCCTTAATTAAGATAACTAATCTAAGATAGGTAATCAAAAATATTCAAATGAGTAGTTATGAAGAAATAAAAGTAAAAAGAAGAAAACAAATAATTGACATAAAAGTAAATAAGTATACGAAAAAAAATAGATAATGAAAATTTAAAACATAAGATGCGCAGATATAAGTTAGTTTTCCTTTCCCCACAATTTTCGGGAGACCACCTAATATACGGAATGCATCTAGCCCACTTTTCTCCCATGCAATAATCAGGGAATTCTGATGCTCAAGTCTTCTTCTGTTTCACTGAACGATCCTAGTTCCATGTCAGAGATTGTCTCGATCAGTGGTAGGTCATCTTCATCAAGACTATCATCAAAAGCTCGGCTTCTTTACCAAATCATTTTCTTCTCGGCCTTTGAAATACTATTTTTTGCTGCACTTTCCTGAAATCGGTGTTTTAGAGGTCGATGGCTTTTCTTCATTGGTAGGAACACTTACTGCCAGTTTTTTCTTATCCTTCTGCTGTTTCTTTTGTTTTTCAGCAGTTTTATCATCCTTTTTTTTTTTTTTTTTGGCTTAATATCCTATTGTAGGTAGATGATGTAATATGTCAGACTTTCCCTGATCTTGATGACGATCATGACAATGATGATTATGTCCCAAATTTTTCTTTGCTTGGATGTCTTCTGTTGGTCTTCCATCTAATCATCTAACTAACCTATTACTGCTAACTCTGTTCCGCTTCCATATATATGGGAGCAAGCGGATGTTCTAGAATATTCTACAATTTTCTAATGCTAGAATTTTCTGGAATCCTCTTGGAAAACATAGAACAGCATTTAATGCATCTCCATACCTAAAAGAAGTGTTACCGTGGAGGGGGGGGTATGGCGTTCTATCGCCAATTTTGTCACCAGCTTGGCGATATATTGCCAAATTTGGTAAAACAAAATTAGTCGCCAACTTGGCGATATCTCTAATATTTCACCAAATTCCACCGGTCTTTTATTGTAATCCAATACGGTTTACTTGCTTGCAGAAAATCAACAAATTGAGATATTTTAATGCAACGAAAACTAATATTAGCTTATAAATAGAGCTTAATTGAACTATTTACATTATTTTTGAGTGCAAACACTATTTAGAAAATCTGCGACAATATGCAAAGAAAAAGTAAATAAGTAATGCACAAAAAGTATAGTCCAAATGTAGCACTGTATTCATATTTGGGAATCCTTGGTAGTGCAATATTGGGAACTCCAAATGGATTGCTAATACTAGTTACTGACAAAAAGAAAATGAATCTCAACCCAAACCAATGATTCGAAAACATAAATATAAGTGAACTGGAATTTCAGGTATACTCAAACATTTCAAAATCACTTACCATCTTCGAAAAAGTTACTCTTGAAAATATAACCTTAAAAATATTTAGCATTTAGAAAAACAACTGGTGGAGTATCAATACTAAAATCAATAGAATGAATAAGAACGCACCGCACCCTGTTGAGTAAACTTGAAAAACTATTGTTTGAGAAGTTTTTCACTAGAGTGCGACTTCTCTTTTACAAGATATAAGATAGTGCCACATTAGGGAATTATACCGTATTTGGACACTTTGCCCTATAGATGTCTCTTAGGAACAACTCATAATACAAATATTTATATTTTGATTTTGAAATGGGAAAAAGAATGGTCAATTATTGGCGCAGTCTGGTCAATTCTGAACCCAGATGGTCAATTACTGATGCATCCCATTTTCCAAATTATACTTTTAATAATTTAAAATTTAGAAAAGAAAATTGGACATTTTTGGATTTGTAATCTTCTTATATTGATTAGCATTTACTGTTTTTTGCAGAAAGTGAGTCAATAATAATGTTAGAAATAAACTTAATGAATTTTCTACTAAACTGTCAATTACTTGCTGACTTATCTTATTTAAGATGGTCCGAAGTACAAAATTTCGATTTTGTTTTAAAGTTTATCTTGAAATTATTTTTGATATTTTAGAAAAAAATAAAGAACAAACCGTATGTAAATAAGATAATTAGATCAAAATGTATAACCCATTTAACCTTGTACTTTCTGTTTGTGGCTTCTTCTCCCTGATTTTAATTCCATACAATTGAAAAAAGTACATTTTAATATTTGTCATTTATAAACTGTTTTTTAATCTTTTCTTTAAAATTACTTTTGAGATTCCATGTAAATAAGAGATCTCATGTAAATAAGATAATTAGTTCAAAATATATTGCATTTATTATCTTGTACTTTCTGGGTGTATGGTTTCTTCTCCCTGATTTTAAATGCATTCAATTCAAAAAGCATTTTTTTTTTAATTTATCGTATTTAAATTGGTTTATGTAAATGTATGTGTAAGATAGTTACGATTCATTGTGTTCATTACGTAATATACGTACGTGGATAGTTACGATTCATTATGTAACTTATATTTTGTGGATTTCTATTCGGGAAAAAGTTTTGAAAATATTAAATTCTCAGTAAAATAATTCATTAAAAAGACTTTTTTTCTTTAAAATATTTATATATATTTTTAAAAAAAATAAATACTTTTGTTTATCCTACATACAAAGTAATATATACTCATATGTGTAATTGAAAAGGAATCAAAAAAGAAAAATAATGCTTCAAGTATAATTTTCGAAACACCTTCCATCAGTTCTAGAATATTGTAACACAGTTTGATACTTTAATTAAGCAAAAAAAGCTATCTCAGTAAACAATATTGAAAACGCATAACACATTCAAGTAACGCACAAAAAATAAAAATATTTTTAAACGAGAATAATTTAATTTAGTAAAAAACAGAAAAAAAACCATACATTAAACATACATTATAAAACACTTTCTAAAATTATCTGAATGATATGAGGAAACTTCACAGAGCTCTTTATGCCACGAATTATAAATTAGAAATTTTCTCCTGTTGAGTAATTATCTTCGCTAATGTCTGGAAATATCCAAAACAATTTATTAATTAAAATTTAACAATCTAATTTTTCGATATATTTTTGAATAAAACTGCTTTAATAAATCAGTTTTTGTTTAGAGTTTAGTTTAGAATCGGTTATAGTTTTTTTTAATATATTTACTAGAATAATTAGATTAATTAACAAACAATACTGCTATGGAAACCTCACAATTCTGACAAAAACAATGCAAATAAATACATTGTGATCGTACTTTTAACTTCGAAGTAGAAGTATTTTTAGTTGTAAATTTTACGAAAAAAATGATAGGAGAATAGATAAATCCATGTAAATAATTGTGAAAACTACCGCATAAAAAAATTATTTAGCTCTGACTGTTTTGCTGTGCTTACTGAATGTGATCCAGTAAAGTTCTTTGTACGAAAATTACCATATAATTTTATTAGTACGATTTCGAGTCATGCGTAGACCAGCATAAGTGCTACACACAGCATTTTCAATTGTGAAAACGCTGTAGTAATGTTAAATATCATATTCCAAGCTCGTGGTAATCCAAGTGCAGGGTGATTACAAATGAATACCCCAAATTTACAGGGTTATTAAAATAAAACAAAAAACTAAAACACTGCTGTTTATAGGAAATGAAAAATAACAGTTCAAAGTTTAAATTCAACACAGTTTTAACTATTCAATTCCAGCCCTTTCAGAAACACGAAGAACCTCGAAGTGGTACAATAACTGATCCATCCTTCCCCCTCCCCTCTCCTTCCAATCTTTCAGCATGTCCTATGTGACACTTTGAGTAGCTGCAGATGTGCTTGTACTCCGTTTTTCAACATCAGTTGTTAGTGGTTAAAGAAGCACTTGACCTTTGATGAGGTCCCCACAAAAACATCATGCTAAGAAAAGTGTGGGATGAGTGATAGAGCCACCTCGATATCGTTTCTGTTTCTAGAGGGGCTCATATTGATTACTTATAACTGTGTTGAATTTAAACTTTCAACAGCTATTTTTTTATTTCCGGCTGACAACAAAGTTGTACTTTTTTCGTTTTCAAGCTGGGATACTCATTTATAATCGTCCTGTATATTTATGATATTTAGATTTTGGACACAGTAGCGACATACGGCCAGAAAAACAGAAATTATAAACACTTTTTAAATATGTTGGACAGTGTTAAAAAGGATACCATTCTTTCAGAAGATATATCACATTTTAAACATGGTAAATGTTTTTAAATAATTTGTTTTGCTTAATTATTTTATGTTTATGTGTGTACATATATACCAGGTGGCCGTAATTACAGTGCACGTGTTTGAAAGTCTCTGCAAGATAAATTATTTGAAATATTTCAAAAAGATTTGGTATTTATTCAGTTTTGAGCATGCGGAAATAAGTCCTGCGATGAAAAAAGTAATTGCAAAAATTTAACACAGATGGCGTTTTATATGATAAAAAATGGAGTACCAGCTAAATTTTTAAACTTTTAATGGAAAATTTCATATAATAATTTTTTTTTTTATCAAAGCGGAAGTAATTGTAGCACTGATGTGAAAAACTCCTCTTAAAAGATAAGGATTTAAAATGAAGTATTTTTCGTAATATTTGCTAATAAAACATCCCTAACATTTAAGCGTCATAAATTGCCAAAATTAAATGCAACCACTTTTTAAAAAAATAACCAGTTTTAAAAATAACCAATTCGTTTCAACATACTCTAAAAAGTACAAATACCAAAGCTTTTTAAATATGCCAAGTACTTAACTTGTAGAGCCCTACAAACAAAGGGTTATCACTGGCTACTATTATATTCTATGCGCACCACTATTAAAAAAATTAATTTTGTACCAGATTTTTCGTGCAGATGTAGCCAAAGTGCATTTTGATTTTGAGAAAGACAGAGTATTCAGTATATATAAAGATATAAAAATATTCAATACTGGCAGCTTTGCAAGCACATGCACTTAAATTATGGCCACCCTATAAATATGTATAAATGATGCCTTCAGAACTGAACTCGATCAAGTCCACTTTTGATATAAATTCGGACGATTATTTTCTTAAACTGCTTAAATGCTGCATTTTCAGCGGGTTCCTGGATCAAGTCCGTAGTTATGTTGGTTACCAAAATATGGCAGTAGTAAATTTTAGTCAAATGAAAAAAAAGTACAATGAAGGATAAACTCGATGTATTTCGAAAGTGTGAAAAATGGAATTGATTCCCATCAGTTCTGAATGCCTCCTACAACGGAAAGTTTTGTGTACCCGACTACCTTCTTCATGTCACATATTTCAAGAACTTTTTTCTTTTGGTTTCTAAAAAATACTTTTAATTTTGTAGCATCGATTCCAGCTACACTTCGTTGTTATGGTCATTGTTTGGTGTGATCCCTATCAAAGAGATCAGCAGTCGTAGAGACCAAGCCTTCACTAAGTGGGTCGGCCACGCCTTACTCGGAGCTTATATGATAATGGCCATGACTGTCATGATCAACATGCTCATTGCTATGATGTCAAGATCTTTCCAGGACATTGAGGTATTATTTGATTAACTGGAAATTAAAATTTATATTTTCCCTCTTTGCTTTTCAGGACATTGGTCTCTTGCCTTACTCTGTAGTTTTTTATGTGTCAAAGCACCGCTGTTTCTTGTAAATACTACATTAATTTTCAAAACTGGAAGAAAATTTGTGATAGTTTTTTTGGCTAAATATCGGAAGAAGGTAATATAGTGCATTGAGGTACCATTTGTTTAACCAGAAATTACAATTCACATTTTATCTCTGATTTTTAGTATGTAGGTCTCGGGAATTAGTTTGTAGTTTTTTTTTTTTTTTTTATGTATCAAAACTCCAATGTCACTTGAAAATATCCCATGAAATTTCAAAACTGAAGGAAAATTTGTGCTAGATTTTTGCTTAAAAATTGGAAGATATTAATGTAATTAGAATTATAATTTGATTAATTAGAAATTACAATTCGTATTTTATCTCTTTGCTTTTCAGTATGTATCTCGTGCTTTAGTTTGTAGCTCTTTTAATTCATCAAAATTCTGATGTTACTATTAAATACTCCATCAATTTAGTAAAAAGTAAGTAAAAATGAAGTAAAATTTGTGCTATTTTTTTATTTACTACAAATCGGAAGAAATTATTTTAAAACTAAAACATATGATACATTAAATATTTGCGTTCAATCAAGGACAAAAGGAAACTGAGGCAGCTGGAAATATTTGTGTCATCCGCGGACGACAGCACAGTAAAAAATAATTCGATTGCTCCTAAGATAGCCACTTTGTGATGTGAGTTTTTCTCATGTATTTCTAATGAAGATTTTTCAATTCCGCAATTCATATACAAATAAAATGCAACTAATTAAAAAATCGCAGATAGTATAAAATCAGAACTATTTTCTTCCACCTATTCATATTATTATTACTAATATTATTTTTATTATTATCATTGAAGCCAGAAAAGTACGAACAATTGGATTGCCCCAATGTTCTCGATGAAATATGTAGATTTACTTAATTTACCGAAATAAGATTGTAAAGAATATGAACGCCTAGATTGAAGAGAATATGAATTGTTATATATTTACAGGGTCTGTCCCATGAATAAGTTGAATGACCTCATTCCGCCGAAGAAAGCCACTAGCAATGCGCGAACAGTAAAAGGAAATGTGGTAAGAGGTTTAAGGAAGCCAAAGAGTCGCCCGCAGTCCGCAGTGCACATTGTTGCTGATTCAAACCATTATTTAAGTGACTCCTCGGAAATTAAGATGCCGCGTATCAAAGACCATCATTACGCGTGAAAATTTTGTGTTGCTCTCAAGAAATCGAGTGCCGAGACAGTTGCCATGTTGAGGGAAGCTTATGGCGGAAATACCATGTCCCAAAATATGGTTTACCTCTAGCACTAGATTCTTCGTGAGAGCAAAAATGACGCTGACGGCAAAGACCTCTCTAAACGCCCGTCAACGCCCATTCCGGCCAAAAAGTGAAGTGTTTCAGGGAGATGTTGAACTCTGATCGACGCCTGGATGTTAAAATGCTGGCAGATGATTATAATATCCCTAAAAAGACTGTGCATCATATTGTTATAGAATATTTGGTTGATCATCAAAATTTGCCGTCGTCATAATAACAATGCGCCTTCGCACACCGCTTTCATTGTCATGGAGTACTTGGCGAAACGCGGTATGGCAAAACTCTTACAGTTCACTTTTGCACCACCGGACTTTTTCTTGTTTCCGAGGATCAAGATGGAACTCAATGACCACTATTTCGGGACTTTGAAAGCTGCCAAAGAAACGACAAAGAGGTGCTTGAACGAAGCCCTTGTCAAAGCTTTCCAGGGTACATTCAACACCTGGAAAAAACGCTGGCTGGGTTTTTCGATATGGAAGAAATGTACTTTACAAAATTTTACTTGATTGTACCTTTATCTGCAATTCATCTTTTTTTCCCTAGAGTTTTTCAACTTATTTTTGGGACACACACTTTATAAACTAGTATATAACCTCAGTCAAAAATGACGGAATGTACATCTGCTTTTCTTATTTATAGGACTTAAAATAAAAAACAGAATGATGATTTTACTATCGAAGGATTTGTATTGTAGAAAAGTACATTTTAAAAATGACAATGGATTTCTACAAATACTTAATCGGATAGGATCGGATCGGAATATTTTTTTACCCAGAATTAAATTTCTGAAATAATTCAACAACTGGATAGAAGACACAGCAGTATTTATAGCTACAAAAATAATAATTAGCAAAGTGAAACTCAATTTGTGAACGTTTTACAAAATATTAAAATTAAATATTCAATACGTTAAAGTTGTTTTAATTTAAAATATATTATTTTAAAAAAAATGAATGAATATCAATATAGTAAATGGCTCTATAAATTGCTTTTCGTTATGAGCGATTCAAGAACGGAGTTAAATGATATTGTATTAGAACTTTCTGAGATCAAGGCAGCGGTTTTACCCCTGCCATCCAAATACTCAAGGCCAGAGGACACGAAATTGCTGTTTAAAATTTCTCGGTGTGAATTCCAACTCTAGTGAGATATCAGTGATGACGTCAGAATTCGTGTCCTCTGACTTTGAGTATTTCGCTGGCAGCAGTTTTACTCATCTATAGAGCTTTACACTTTATTTTTAAACATGGATTTCGCACCATCTATCATCAATTAATATAAAAAAGGGAACTTCTTGTTAAAATTGTAGTTTTTATAGAAAATATTCAGGATGCTTTGATTTAATTCAATATGATTTTTAAAAGCTTCAGCTATATAAATTTAAAATTTTATTTGGTATAAATAAAATTAAAAGTTATTAATTATCATTATTTCTTTCGTAAAATTTTAATTTAATTTTATCATATTTTTAAGAGTTTAGCTTATACCCCTTGAGATTGGCTTGTATTGTAAATAAAATTTATGATTCATATCAAATCTAATTAAAATATAAGAAAATACGTGTTATGTACGACATACATTAATAATATTTATGAAGATAAAATTTTGAAATGTCTATGTAAACGTGTAAATAATCAAAACAGGTGACAAATTTTCGTTTGTTTATAAATCATGGATTAGAGTAACCGCCTTTTTGGCTTTGTGATCGATTATACGTTTTAACCCATTCGTGCCCAGCATCTTTTGCGTAAATTTTATTTGGTTGGCACCACTATTTTTAGAAGATTTAAGTTTAGTTCATTAATCACAAAAATGCATCATTTAAATAAAATAATTATTGCTTTTCTTTTTTACCGGTCTCAAAAACAGTGCTGAATGCGCCTTTTGAAGCGTCCCTAAAAAGGGACGCTAGGCACTAATGGGTTAAACCTCTCATTGACATGTCCGAGTTAATACGCTCTCTACGCTCCAGATTGCACTGTAATATAAGAGTTAATTAAAGTAACATAATTCTATGGATTTTATGTATTTTCAACATGTCGAACGTATTTAATATTCTGCAGGATTACATTCATATTTGTAATTAAGTTTTACACTAAATTGTTTAAATAATCATATTTTTTAGCTTTAAAAGTAAAATGCTGAGAAAACAACATTACAATTTTGCATATTTACAAGAGTATTAGAGGGTTAAACATATAATGTTAAAAAAAAAGTTCAAAGAAAAAGGTCTATAAATTAATTATGTAAATATTTTATATATTGACTGATAAATGAAACCCATGTACTTTAATATAATATTATTACATATTTAAATGTTACTGAAGCAATAATCGGTCATTTTTTACCCTATGAGTTTTAAATTATATTACCTGCCATTCAGACATGAAAGGATTTCTGAAATTATTTAAAAATAATGGTTTGTCTATCTTATTATAGCAAATCATTTTCAAAAGATTTTTAAGATCATCTAGTTTAATTGCTTAAAATTTAAATTAAATATCTAATATTTACCAAGTAAAGGGGGCAGCATTTTTTTTCTCGGAAACAACTCTTTTATTCTGAGACCATTAATCAGGCTATAATGAATAAAATATAACGGGTTCATAAAATATCTTTTAACAAAAATTTTTGTTTAAAGGTCTGAATATTTAGACGAAAACATATACGTACAATTAATAAAATGTATAAAATTAAATGAATATTCCGTTAACAAACATCAATACAAAATGACTTTTAAAAAATGTTTTTGAATAGAAAGTTGTGATTAAATTAATATTTTTTTTATTGTAATCATGGATTTCCCGACAAGAATTTTTTACTTTTAGACAGATGTTTAAAAGTTTTTAAAATGGTATTTTTAATATATATTTATTTCCATTATTAAATAATATATTCAAGGAAAAAAAATACTTTACTTAGTACCATATTATCTAAATGCAGTAAAATGCATTTTATATACGGAGTGTTTGAAAATATATCCTACAAACTTAGAGGTGTGATAGTAGGCATCAAGCGGATCAAAAACTTATTGCAAACAACTTATTTAGTCACAAATATAGGGTATTTTTTCCTAATTGAACTTGAGTTGGTGGCAATAATTTTCATAAAACTGATAAATAATAAATATAATAAAACATGAACAATGATATAATAAAACATTTAATTAACATATAATATAATAATTCGGTAATATAACATTTTGTAAGCATTATATATTATCATCATTGTTTTAAATGAGAAAATGTAAAAAAAAAGTGGCAGAAGTTTTCATTATACACTCCAGCAGTATACGCTTGACGCTCCACATTTTGAAACGTGATTATCAAAGTATACTGTCGCCTCAGAGCAACAGCAAGATATCTAGTAATAATTGAAATTGAGATGTTTGACTTACTACTATGAAAAACTGTGTCGGCATGTAGTGGGTCAGTAGAGAATTTTTATAAAACACATCTGAGATATTAATATTAAACGTAACTTTGTCTTTCAGAAGTTTCTTCACTAGATGCAAATGTAGTTATTCATAGCAGTAGGTCAGATATCTCATTTTTTATCATTACTACATGTATTACTGTTGCTATCAGCCAACGAAACGGTATTATCGATTCCTTAAGCACCCTGTTTTGCAGAACTTTTCGTGATGTTATAATTTTTCACACAGAATTAAGTACATATCGTTTAATTTTCGTGAAACTTTTTTTTTGTAAAAATTATTATCGTCGACCCAAATTTAGTTGGGATGAAACACCCTGTATTTGTGACTAAATAAGTGGTTTGCTTTCTGTGATAATTTTTCATCCTCTTGATGCCTTCAATCACCCCTTTTAATTTGTCTGTTGAATTTTGGAGCACCCTGTATATTTTATTTCCTAATGCAATAAGGAACACAATTTATTTTTAATTTGAATTAACTGCATTTTTACTTTTATTTTACACTAGATACAGAATTATGCAGACTGGTGATTACAGTTTAATTTAATTTTAAAGAGTGCCAAGGCATTATCTTAATTACAGTTAACATTAATACGAATTCATCTTATCCTACGAAATTTAGGTAATTATTTCTGAAATGAATGTATCTACTGCCCCTTTTCCAAGATTTTATTACATTATCTGCAGCACACTTCTAACAAATTTTTGTGTTGTAAAACAAACATTTAATGGTCTGTTTAATTAGTTTATAGATAATAAACGTGCATATTTCACTTGATTTTAACCAGCCTCAGCAAAAAAATGTTTATGGATAAAATATCTCATAAATAAAATTCAGGTTTTTAAACGTATTAAGGATATTACTCCTTTTAAATCATTCAATCTTTACACGCAACTTAATGGAATTAACTGCTCTGTTTATCATCAAGGCAAGCTGCGTAATATAAGGTGACAAATATTTATAACAGTACTTGTACGCTTTCAAAGCTTGAAAATTTATATTTTTTATTCTTTATTATTTTTTTAAATTACATATATTTAACATCTTTTAATACTCAATAACATTTTAATTTAAAATAATGGAAGTCTTTTAACCCCTTATCAAAGGAATTATTTATCAAGAAATTACTTCACCTCAATAATCATCTTCTTTAATAAATGAAGATATACTGGAATTTTTAGATATAGTAATGTGAAATTTAGATATGTTTTTCATTAAAACTGATTAAGTAAATCGAAATTTATAATTTTTTTAGTAAAAATATTTAGAAGAATGATAAGATTAATTAACCAAAAATATTGTTATGGAAATGTCTCTATTCTTGAAAAAAGCATTTAAATAGATAAAAATGTATTTAAATGTATCATAACACTCTCTGTAAATAGAAGGGTTCTTGCAGGCGAAAATGTTTTATATAACTTTAAAAAGAAAAGCTATACTTATATAAATAATTAAGTAAATAAGCACTTTTGGAAAATATTTAGCATCAACTGTTTTTTTACACTTTTTTAATTTGATCGAGCAGAGTATATTGTGAGAAATGAAAAATAAACATTTATTAATAGACATTGTAAATAAATTTTATATGAAATTTTCATTAATAGTACTTAAAAGTACCGTCAGTGCATAAAGGACTTAACAGTTTTTCTACCAGCGTCAAATGATTAATTATTGGATTTATTTTTATAGTTATTTTAAATTAAAACAACTATAAACTAAGCATTCAGTATATTAAAAAATACTTTTGAAATGAGACTATTGAAAAGAATTTGTGAATTTTAATTTAATAATTGCAAATAAATCAACTATAAATCAAAATCCCAAAGGATTCATTTGAAACCATTCTTTGAAAAAAAAAAGCAATTTTTCCGAAAACATTATGCAGTTTCATACGGTTTACGAAAATATAATGTAACGACTTTCAAGCTATCCACAATTACAAAAATCGTTCCTCTATCTTAACGAAACCTCATTAATCAATACAATTACCAGATTTAAAGATGCATTTTTGAAATTTCTTCTTTCTTTGTTACCCAAAAATTTCGGAAAAGTTATCTAACAGTTTTTTGCAGTATATTTCGAATACTATCAATTCTCAGGTAAATAGTTTCATGTATAACAAACATGTTCAATAAACGAAAACGTTAACTTAACAGCATTAACTTTAAGATTAAAATTTTTATTTTGCTTATGCATTTCTCATGCATTTACAAATTTGGTTACACAGTTGAAAATATTTACTTGAAAATTAAAGCATTCGAATACATGATATTTGTGTTGCGAAAGTAGAATAATTTAATGTAAAAATAACTTCTTTTCGAAAACATTTAATAAAAAAACTTGCTTTCGAAAATTACAGACAGCAAAATAAGCTTTTTTTCAAAAATGCTGCCTTAAATCTTGAAAATCTCATTATTTTTAATTTTTTAGAAAATAAACGAACACTTTTCGGATTTCTGGGAAACTCGAAGAGGTTATACTCGTATTATATTGTTGTAAACCGCAGGAGATTTCGTAATATTTTCGTTTTGTTATTATTATTATTAATCTTGCAGTACAAATAGCATTAAACTGCATCTTCAAATTTTGAGTATGTTTGGTAACCTATATGTAATAACATTGAACTTCATATAAAAACGTATAATACATCAATAATACATTAAATAATACAACACCTTTTAAGTTCAAGGTACAAATTTACTTTCTTTTAAGTAGTCATAAATGATACATATAATGTATAAATACGATCTAATGCAAATCATCTAATGTAAAAGCATTGTAGAGAAAACTTTTTAGATAGGTTTCGTAAGAATAATAATACTTTGTTAAATAGTACCTAATACTACCTAATACTTTCGTACTTAATACTTTCTCCCCTACATTCTATGAAATATTTTTGTAGATCTACGCTGATCATAACTCCTAAAACCCAAAATCACCCATTGCACAAAACTATATATAACTTTTCTTATGGACGTATTAACTTCAATAATTCTGCACAAATCACTTCTAAACTAATACATAAAAATCAAGGGGGGAAAAATCTTGGTCAAATTCATTAATGAACAAAATAGAGAGCAAATGGGGATGGTTTTTTCTACAAGCAGAAAAAACTCTATAATTTCTTAATTGTCACATGTATCAAATCAGTTTAGAGTTATTTTTATTTCTAGGAAAAGTGCCAAAAATTTATGTATGACAGATATTTGATATCATTTAAAATGGACTCAAATGATGAAAAAAATATGGTTTTAAGAAGAAGAAAAATCATAACTACGTCAATACTTGAGGTATCAAATCGACATAAGTTTATTATAAATATTCTTAATTTTATCTACAACTTTTATATTGATAAGTTTTTGTCTGGACCAACTCTTAGAGTAAAAAATAGGGATTAAAGAAAGAATTGCCAGATTCTGATAAAACCAGCCCTTACAGAAAAATGAAATTATAAACTCGTCCCATAAAATTGCTCAATTGTTTTTATCACTAATATTGATGTAGTTTTTGTTGGTGAAATTAGTACTTAACTTCTACATTTACCTGCACCTGTAAGTCGAGTCGGCAGGTATTTTTTTTCTTTTGTTCTAAAATTTGCATCTTTTTCGTATCCCAATTTTAATTTACAAACACACTTTCTTTCTTCAGCTGACATTTTCAGAATTTGAGAAAAAAATAGCCATTTTTCAAATGCAATGATTCTTTTTTTCAATCTGTTGAGCAAAATAACTGGAAAATCTCTACCAATGTTATCAAAAAATCTTTCTAATCCTTTCGCTGCGATTTATATGTATAATACATTTGTTTTTGCATATTTACATTTTTCTTTATCTTTTCATTTTAGGATCATGCAGATCGCGAATGGAAATTCGCTCGCTCTAAATTATGGATGAGTTATTTTGATGAAGGTTCCACTTTACCACCGCCTTTTAATCTGATCATCTCCCCAAAATCCATCTATTATTTTTGCAGGGGAGCCAAAAGATTACTTTGCAGACTCTTTCGGAGAGGCAGCCGCTTGTGTGGAGTTAAAACTTTCGACGGGGCTGTCATAAAGGTGAGGTTTTGAATAGTTATATTTTCATAAAAATGTTATTAAATCTTTTAGATTTTTAAATCACAAGATTTTAAGAAATTCGCCTTTTACATATACATATTTGAATAAATAATTTTATCTTACTTGAGAGAGGTGTAACGAAAAATTAAAAACAAATATTACTGACATGTTTCGATTCCATCTAATAAGAACAAAAATCATAATAAAATAAAATAAATTTGTATTTGTATTTTTATTTTATTATGATTATGGGTCTTATTACATGGAATCGAAACATGTCAGTAATAATTGCTTTTAATTTTTCGCTACACCTCTCTCAAGTAAAATAAAATTGTTTATTCAAAAGTTATATTTTCAAAAGTTAAAAGAAATTGTAATCTAGTTGCTTTTAACACATGAACGTATGTATAAAAATTGTAACTAATATCTTTTTAACATGTAAATATAAGAAGTAGTAACTAGTCATGTTTTAAGTATTTATATTTAAAAACATTCAAAGAGGCTGTTATAAATTTAACTTTTTCAAAAAAATGTATAACCGACTCCAAAAAAAAGCGCTAAAAAGAATTAAATAATTCTATAAAATTCTCTAATGACAAATCGTTATCCAATAACCACACATTGACTATCATGTACCGGTATAAAACGGTTAAATTTAATATATAGAATTTAATATCTACCAAACATAGGTTTTCCAGAGAATATTTTTTACAAGAGATTAATTTACATATTTTTGATTTAATTTTTGAATATATACATATAAAAAGTAAGGAATTACTTTTTGAAGTTGGTGCCAAACAATTATAATCGATAATGATTTCCCCATTTTATTTATAGTACTAGACATAATATATCCACAGTTCTTACTATACTTAAGATAGTTTGGCACCAACTTCAAAAAGTAATTCCTTACTTTTTATATGTATATATTCAAAAATTAAATCAAAAATATGTAAATTAATCTCTTGTAAAAAATATTCTCTGGAAAACCTATGTTTGGTAGATATTAAATTCTATATATTAAATTTAACCGTTTTATACCGGTACATGATAGTCAATGTGTGGTTATTGGATAACGATTTGTCATTAGAGAATTTTATAGAATTATTTAATTCTTTTTAGCGCTTTTTTTTGGAGTCGGTTATACATTTTTTTGAAAAAGTTAAATTTATTTCCTACTTTTTAGTTATTTATACCGTAATACATAATTATGTGTACTGACATATGATGGCATTTTGCTGAGTTCTGATGTATTCGCTTTACTTGTCACTGTTTGATTGTCTACTTTTCAAAAGACACTTACAATAGCGGTTAGTATCGTTGGGAATCTTTAGGTTTTCTGGATGTGGTAACTTCTTTAGATCCGGCACGACGAAAAGCTACCGTATTCATGAAATCTTAAAGTCAACATCTAATCGTACGGACATCGGAAGTGGTTATCGAAAGGTGACATTGCCTCAAGTAAAGTGTCCTTACACATAAGCGCGCGGCAAAGCGCTTTCATATATGAGTAAACAGCAAAATGACTTCATGTATCTGTGAATAGTAAAATGCTTTTCTAGTGTAGTCAAAAGTACTTCCCCTTCAGTCAGAAAAAGCAAAAAGAAAGATTTTAACAAAAATCGTCCCAACTAAACTGTTAAAAATTTGAAACTCACTCCACCGCTTTTATGGAAAACGATTATTTCAGTCTATCATGGAGCATTCTCATGGATCAAAAGACAAATATTTTATAAAAGCGAGGGAATGACGATGCAGCAAAAGGGTAAAATTTTTTACAGTGTATGTATGAGATATTCCATAAAAGGGATGGAGTGACGATGCAGCAAAAGTTAAATTTTTAACAATGTATCGCAATGCTAGGCATTTTCTATTATAAAATTTGATGATGATTTCCTGGTAGAATTCGATTGTACGCCGAATGATCCTGTATTTCTGCACAGACATAAATACATAATCCATATTATTTTACAAATTCGTGGACATACAAGGACAAGATAGCACAAGGAAATATTACGACACAAGAAAGGTACAACCGGGAGCTACACATAAAGAGTGTGTGCAACGGAGCCAGTGGGATTCGAACCCACAATCTCCTACGCTCTGAAGAGATTAGCAGCGTGGTGTCTTAACCACTCGGCCACAAGGACCCCCTTGATGACTCATTTTTGTCCAGAATCTTTTCAATCAATCGTATACTGTGCTCCATGTGTCGTCATATTCACATCGAGGAATCCTACACTGATAAAAATCTGCTGCATTTTGTTGCAACGCACTCCACCGCTTGTATATAATATCTCTATTCCAACCAATGAGAAAGCTCCATTTCACGGCCAAGTAATCGTTTTCTATACAAGCAGGGGAGTGCGTTGCAACAAAATGCAGCAGATTTTTAACAGTGTACATGAACAATATCTGGAATCATTCTGGTGTCTAATCCGGTAACCAAATCTGAATCTAAAGATAATTTTGCTACACATATCTATACACTTTATTTTGCATTGATATGTAGAGATAATTTTTTCCTCCGGAGCAAAATATATACGAAAGGATTTTCACATTTTCAACAACTTAAGGATGTCGATTGGTATCGATGTCTATTTCCGCTTTAGTGGATGCGAGAACTTGTCCATTTAAGCTTTAACATTTCGGAAATTTATCGCATTCAGCAAACTTTAAGGCCCCACACTAGGCACAGAAAAAGACCCGGATGATAATGTGAAGTGTTATGGGGGCGTTCTTTTCAAATATCTCGCTCAAATTTTAAAATTTTTACGTGATTTTTTTTTGCCTAGGATAGTTGAGGATATTCCACAACGACCTAGTTTTTACTTTTTCAATTTTGGTTTCAGATTTTTTTAAAAATTATATTAAATTTCAAAACCGGTTTAAACGGTTCTTAAATTGAAACTATCATTATATAAAACATGCATAAGCAAAATCGAAGAAGTAAAAACTAGGCCGGTTGTAGAATATCCTCGGCTATCCTATGCAAAAAAAAATCATGTAAATATATTAAAATTTGAGCGAGATATTTGAAAAGAACACACTCATAATCTTTACACTAACATCCGGGTCTTTTTCTGAGACTAGTGTAGTGCCTTAAGGTCCGCATTGAAATCTACAGACTTCGTAAATGGGCATTGAAAAGCTGACAATCCATCAGTATACGTTAAAATTATTGTGGAAAATTACCTTTGTTTTTAAAGACTATCTATTTTCTGACTAATGAGAGCGATCTAAAAACGTCTATGGAGCGTTTTCATTGGTCAGAAAATAGATAGTCTTTAAAAACAGAGGTAATTTTTTAAGATATTTTAAACAGGGTACACTGTTAAAAAAATTGTTGGCGCAGCATGTCCCTTAAGGGATTTTGCGCCATTAAACCCTATATAACCAACGAACCAACTGTTAAAAATTTGACCCTTTTGCTGCATCGTCCATCCACCGATGGGTGGGACTTGTGTAGGCTAAAACCATATTTGGTAGGCCTTCCCATCTAGCCGAATCGTCCCTCCACCGCTAATATAGAAAACGATTACTTCAGCCTATTATGGAGCATTCTCATGGATCAAAAGTGAGATATTCTATAAAAGCGGGGTAGTGACGATGCAGCAAAAGGGTCAGATTTTTTACAGTTTAAAGTACGCGTACACAATCAGAGCGCGTCAAGTTGCTTCTATGATTCAATGCATAGCAAAGTAATTCTAAATGTTCGTATGTATTAACATACCCTTTTTAGTCATAAAGACTAAAAAGGAAGATATTATTAAAATCAAACCATGATTCAACATGCGTCTATATGAAAGTAGCAATATTTGAAGTTAAGAATGTTCTTTGATAAACGCGGTTTTTCAAAGTACAGAAAATTTTAAGAATTTTTATTCCAGAACTTGGCGGAACGAGTTTGTTTTATGGGTGAAAGAAGTTAACTAGCTTAACTTTAATGGTAAGCTTATCAAAATTTTTCGCCATTTATATTTGTCCAAATGTAAATCTAGCACATAGCAATGTACTTTTATCTCTTTGTGAATCCGGCATAACAAGCACTATGATACACAGACACTCTTGTTTTAACGTGTAAAGCTCTTTAGAGATTAATTTTCAGCTTTTCGATATCGAATTCTCATGTATGGATCGATTTTGATCTTTCACTTTGGTGGATACGAGAATTGTTCCAGCTAAGATTTCGTACTTTGAAAAAAAACCAGCGTCTCTGCAACAGTGGTTAGGATCCAGAAGGAATTCGCTGTTAAGCAAAACAAGATTGACCAATCATAAGCCTTCATTTTTTGAGAACTTTTTATTGTTCGAAGGATAGAGTCTGGAATACAGGGAGTGAAAATCTGCTATCGACACTGTAAAAAATTTGACCCTTTTGCTGCATCGTTACTCCATCGCTTTTATAGAATTTCTTTGTTTTGACCAATGAGAATGCTCCATAATAGAGCAAAGTAATCGTTTCCTATAAAAGCGATGGAGTGACGATGCAGCAAAAGGGTTCAATTTTTTACAATGCAAGCAGTGCTAAAAATTTGTATCCTTTAAATGTGCAACGATGCTACTGAATTCCAAAGTGTCGATCACAGCGACATCTGTGGCATTTTCGTGATACATTATCTAGACTAGCAATAATTCTTGCATTTTTAGAAAATATCCTGCAGATGTCGCTTCTATCTTTAAATTTCATTAGCATTGTTGAACATTTAAAGAATAGAACATTTTAGCGCTTTTTTTAAGTGTTACATAGGGCGTGTTCAGCACAACATACCGGTTACTTACCGACAACTTACCGATTGTAGACAAGTACGAAATGAAAATCAAAGCGAAGTGTGACGCCAGCTACAATTCAACAGAATAGTTTTCATTGATGCCACGATTTGCTTTCGTACTGCTCTACAATCGGTCGGTAACATTGGTTACTTTTGTAAGTTGCTCTCAACACGCCCTGAGATAGCCGATTTCCACACTATATCCCCTAGATGCTATATTTCCGGTTTCTTGCATAGGAGAACTTGTCCGGAATCCAGGTAGAATTTGCGCTGTTAGCAAAACCAGATTAACGAATCAGAAGCCTGAATTTTAGCAAATTTTTCAATGTTTTAAATAAATTTTCTTGTTAATAAATCTCGTTTTGCAAACAGCGCAAAATTTATGTGAATCCTGGCCCTCGTCCAGTTAGGATTTTGCACTTTGAACACTATTAAAAATTTGAAACTTTTACTTTGTCGTCTATCCATCGCTTTTATAGAAAATGATTACTTCATTGTACTATGGTGAATTCTCATTGGTCAAAATAGAGATATTCTATAAAAGCGGTGGAGTGTCGATGCAGCAAAAACTTCAAACTTTTAACAGTGAAAAGATCGTGTGTCTATGTAAGTGTAACATAAAAGCATGCAAAAGGAACACTTCTAATTGGTTGATTGCTTCAAAATGAATTTGAAATTTAAAGTTTTTATTTTTAAAAAAGTTCTAATTATCAGATTTTTGTGAAATTCGAATGGGACCACATGGGCCTCATACGCTTTCAAACAAAAAAAGAATTATCAAAATCGGTTCATATTTGCAAAAGTTATGCGTGAACAACAAATACATACAGGTCGAAATCATAACCTCCTCTTTGAAGTCGGTTAATAAAAGTGAGACTTTGAATAGTTATATTTTTAAAAGTTAAAAGAAATTATAAATAATTGTATTTTAACATGTAGATATGTTTAACATGTTGAACATAAGATATAGTAACCAATTACATTTAAAAACTTTAGACAATGCTATCAGAAAGGTAAGATTTTGAATAGTTACATTTTCAACTTTGAATAGTTAGATTTTTAAAAGTTAAAAGAAACTGTTGCTAGTTAAATTGTAACATGTGAATATAAGAAATTGTAACTAGTTTTGTTTTAACTAGTTATATTTGTAAACTTTCGATGAAGCTCTCATAAAGGTAAGATTTTAACTATATTTTCAGTTTGAATAGTTATATATTCTAAGATTAAAAGAAAATGTAGCTAGTTATACTCTATGTGGTTACAATTTCTTTTAATTTTCGAAAGAACTTTAAAATTGGTATTGTTTTCAAAGATTAATTATTTTTTACGAGATTTAAAGAAATTGTTCACGAAATGTAAAACTTCACAATGTACTCCATTTGTTAAATAACTTCAGTATTCATACTTCATATCAGGTAAACTTCATTTATTCAAGAATATTATTGCCTTAACCCTTATGTATTAACTCTATCGCCTAACTAATAATAAAGGGATTAACACATCCCTCTGACCGATATAGATATAGACATGACAGAAATAATGATTTTACTTCGGACTTTCATGAAATAAATTTTAAAATGAAAGAATAAAAGAAGATAATCTACATAAAGCGGAAATTTCCAAGACCGAGTAGCAAAGTGGATCAGCTAATCAGATTAATTGTTTATTAATATTAAATTCTAAATCAAAGGTTTGAAATTTCCAGCTAATGGTGGCCCATTATAATAATAATAATATCAATTTACTACAAAGAATGCTTTTAACAAATAAGAAACAAAATTTGTTTTTGCTTGAAACTTTCAACTTAACGATCTTATTTTTTTCTTTTTCAAAATATTATCTAATCAATCATCTAGTACAGAGAAGTCGAACTACATTTTTCGAATTTCTTCGCCTTTTCTTCGTTTTATTTGTTAACAGAATTTTTCTTATTAAATAAAGATTACTATTCGAAAATGGCTAAAAAGGTTTGTTGTTACCTACCAGAAAAAGTTCCTAAGTGAAACAAAGAGGTTAGATTTTGCGGTTCAGTCGATATTTATTTATATTTATTTCTTTTAATTTGAAATTTATAAACTGGGATGGACATTATTTAACGATACGACACACAATAATCATTTTGCAATTAAATACAAGTGTAAAAATAAAAATAATTATAACATTAAATCCATTCAACTAATTTTCAAATGCAAAATATCTGTGTTTTTTTTTCCGAAAATATCTTAATTTATAAATAGAATTATCTGTTTAAATATAAAAATTTTGAAATATTTTAATTGTTACACATTATTTTTTTAAACCAAAATAACTACATTTCTAAATTTTACAATAGTGAACGTTTTGTCTATAAGATATTCGACTAAAATAATTATTCACCAATGTATTTAATGGCAGGTAGTAAGGTTTCAAAATTAATGTGCTTCTATAACTTATTACCAATTCTACTGGGGAACGATGGGCGATACAAACCGAAATGTAACGGCATTTTCCATTTAAACATAGAGAATCAAATTCTAACCACCGTGTCGTTATCACATTACATTTGACTATCATGCTATAACCTATTGCGCTATTTTGAAACATAAGTAATAATAACGTAACTTTAATTGAAACAATAATTTGCCGTAAATCATAATATCTTAAACTACGTTTTCCGATTTTTCTCCGCTTTTTTTTTCCGTTTTATTTAACAAAAAAACTTTTTTTTTTAAATTAAATAACGTAAAGATTACTATTCGAAAATGTCTGAGTTTGGTTTGGTTTATTTTATGTCTCCCGATCATCTACACTGTAAAAAAAAAAGGGTCGATCTACTAAAAAAACTTTAGTAATCCTTGTAATTACTAAAAAATGTTTAGTAATCTCAGTCGGTTACTAGAAAATCTGTAAGAATTACTAGAAAAAAGTTAGCAACGAATAGAGTTAATAGTTTTATATTTTTAATAGCTATTACTAAAACTCACTTGGCGTGGCCTCGCTAGCATAGTGGTTATAGTAACGGGTTCCAGGCTAAAAGGTCCCGGGTTCAATCCTGGACAGCGCCAAGGATGTAGTGTAAGAACTCTATAATAAAGAGGTTATGAATTTCCTGTTGGAGCTGGTCGCAATGTTTGGTGCTGCCATCTATTGCGTTTTTGCCGAAAATCTATCACTTCAGAAGTCTGGATGCAGCTCGAAGGAAGCTCCTGCCCTTCGGACGCACGAATTGTTATTAAAAATAATTTTGGAGCTATTACTAAAATTTGCTTGGTGGCTCATACTAAAAAATTTTAAGTTAGTTATACAAAATGTTCTTTCGTTCAGTTTACAAAAGAAATGCTTGTTTCACTTGCAAAAAAAAAGTTTGTAATGGTTACTAAAAAATTCTGTGGAATACAAATTTGCTAAAAAAATTTTAGTAACCTCTTGTATTTTTTTTTACAGTGTACTCGTGGGATATAGGCCCTCGGGTTGTCCTCCGTGGGGTTCTTTCTAAGGGAACCTAACCAATATTTATGAAAGGAAATCCAAGGTTTGAAGAAAACCACGGAAAACGCCGAACGGTTAGGCCGAAGTCCGCAATTGCGTTCTAACCCAGCTCCTGCCGTCTACCATTTTCGGAGGCAGAACTGGTCGGGCCGAAAATTGCTGAGAAGTATTACCCACTATCAATCTGAAAAAGTCCCTAAGTGTGACAAAGAAGTTACATTTTGCGGTTCCATCGCTATTTTTTTTTTTTTTTTTTTTTTTTTGAATCAGTAATTTATCTGGGATGCGCAAATTTTAACGTGTCTACACAAAGCAATCATTTTGCAATTAAATAAAAATGTAAAAATAAAAATAACTATATCATTAAATCCATTCGGCCAATATTCAAATGATAAATATCTGTGGGGGGGGGGGGGTTCCGAAATTATTTTAATTTAGATATATAATTGTCTTTTTAAATCTAAAATGTTTGAAATATTTTACTATAATTGTTAAATATATATATATATTAACCAAAACAACAAAGTTTCGGAATTCTGCAATAGTAAACGTTTTGTCAATAGTATATTCGACTAAAATATCTATTCAGCAATGTATTTAATAGCAGGTAGTGGGTTACAAACTTAATTGCTTCTTAACTTACTACCAATAGTACTGGGGAACGATGGAAGATATTAACCGAGATGTAACGGCATTTCCCATTACAGCATGGAGATTCAAATTCTATCCACCGTGTCGTTATCCCATTACATTTCACTATCATGCCATAAACTATTGCGTTATTGTGAAGCATAGGTAATAATATAAAACAACGTAACTGTTATTGAAACAATAATTTGCGGCAAATCTTAAAACTAAATTAATAACTAAATAATAACTAATTAATAACTAAATAAACTAAAAACTATCTTAAACTAAATTTTCTGAATGTTCTCCGATTTTTTTTTTCATTTTATTTAATAACAGAACTTTTCTTATTAAATTAGGTAAAGATTACTATTCGAAAAAGGCTCAGGAGTTTTGCCCGCTACCTACAAGAAAAAATTCCTAAGTGGTACAAAGAGGTCAGATTTTATGGTTCAATCGCTATTTTTTTTTTCAATCAAATAGTTATAAACTGGGTTGTGTTTATGACGGCCAATTATCTACACGAGGGATATAGGCCCTAACAGGGGGATTCCCTCCACGTGGGTCTTTCTAAGAGAACTTAACCCGTATTTACGCAAGGAAACCCAAGGTTCGAAGAAAACCACGAAAAACTTCAAACGATGAGGCCGACGGCCGTGATTGGGTTCGAACCCAGCACCTGTCGTCTACCAATTTCGAGAATTTATAAACTGGTACGTACATTATTTAACGTGACGTCATTGAATAATCATTTTGAAATAAAATACAAATGTATAAATGAAAATAACTAGATTCTTAACCCATTCAGTTTATTTTCAAATCCTAAATATGTGTTGTTTTTACATTATTTTAATTGATAAATATCATTCTCTGTTTCAATCTAAAAAGTTTGAATTATTTTAATTGCTATATATTTTTTTAAAACCAAAATAACAACATTTTTGAATTCTGCAATAATGAAAGTTTTGTCAATACGATATTCGACTAAAATATCTATACAGCAATGTATTTAATGGCTGGTAGTAGGTTTCAAAATTAATATGCTTCTATAACTTATTACCAAATCTACCGGGGAACGACGGAAGATATAAACCGAAACGTAACATCATTTCCTATTTCAAGATGGAAATTGAAATTCCAACCACCGTGTCGTTAGTAGCACATTACATTTGACTATAATGCAATAAAATAAAATAACTCTTACGTTAATATTAAACAGGTGTAACAATATAAACAACATAATTATTGAAACAATCTTGAAATTATTGAAACAATTGTTGTAAATCACAACATATTTAAATTTTTACGTTTCCTTGGAAAAATATCGCAAGAAAAATATCATGATGTAAGATTAAATTATTCAAATTATTCATTTTTTTTTACCATGTCAGCATAGACTAAAACGTAAATTTGTAACAAATAAAATGCCTCACAAATTTTAAAATATTTTTATATTTATTCAAAATACATATTTTGAAGAAATATACATTAATTATATATACAGCATGCCTCTTTTTATCTTTTTCAAATACCTAATTCGTAAACCAGTAGAATTAGATGTATACTTTCTGTTTCAGACATGTTTCAGATCTTGTTCTTCTTCATATTAGAAGTCATTCACTTCAAAATATTTCAGTTTTAAGGATTTCATTCATCTGACGAAACCCTATTTGTCTCTGTCCTCCGTCTGTCTGTCACAGAGTTTGTATACAAAAACTATATAAGTGAGAGAGTTCAAATTTTGTTTACTTATAACTGAATATCTCTTGCCAGTCGACAAATCATAAAATTTTGAAAAAGACTATTATTTTAGTTAATTTTTTTTTATATCATCAGTTCATTTTTTTTCTTCTAATTGTTGAACTAATTGTTGAATTAAATAAATATAAAAATCATTATGTCTGTAACATAAATTAATGGATTAAATAAATCACCTGAAAAACGCGTTTATTTGTTTTTATTATGCTGTTTTTGACGAAGTCCTGCTATAAATAATAATAGTTAAATATAAAAATTTGAAATAGGATAGTGGATAATTTCCAGGAGGCGCATTCCTTAATACAATTGTGCTGCCATTCCTGCAAGGAATGATTAATTTTCTATTGACAATTTTCATTTGCTAATTTAATAATAAATTGTTCTGAAATTGATATTAAACGAAACCCTCTGTGGGATCTGCGATCACACTTACCCACTTGTTTTGTTTATTTGTTTGCTTTGTAAAAGTAACAAAATTGAAAAATATATGTACTATCGCTAGGTCAAATGTTATATTTAGAAGATTTTCTGCATAATCTGACAAGTTAAAAACTAGTCAGGTGTAGCATTCCCAAAACTTTCTTCCATCTCATACATGTAATACTTCCTGAAAAATGCCGCATAGCAGCGTCACCGGTTAGTCATGAAAATCTAGTCAGCAAATATTTATGCCATGTGAATTTCTACTTGAATCTCAAATTTGATAAAAATCAGTGCATTAATTTCTGAGAGGTATCACGGAAATTTTTAAAACATTTTGCACAACAGCGCTACTAGAGGTGTTGCACACCAAAAAACAAATCAGGATCAATCTTTATCAGGTACTAACAAAATCTGAAATTTGATGAAAATCCATGCATTTTAGTTTTTGAGATACATCATTGCGAAATCGTGAAAAATGCAGCATAGCAGCGCCACCTGAAGGACGATTTAAACCAAAAACTAAACAACACTAACCGGCCAAGTCACGGTCAACCTTTAACTCTCGGTTCAACGCTCAGTTGAGAAACCCCATGTTGGCAAATCTAACCGCCAGTTAATATTTCCAATTCATCAATAACTTCGGAGCTGCGATAATTCAACCTTGGATTACTCAACCTCAAGATTAAAACTAGTTAGTGGATTTGCCAAAGGAGTCACATGAACTAGTAATTGCTGTTTCGAGTTCTGTTCTGAATTAACACTATCTTTATATGTTTTTTATTATTTTTATTTTTTTTTTATCCAAGAACGAAACTGAAAGCAGTATTGTAAAATGCATACTTATTATGTTTAATTTTTAAATAAACTATTCTTATAAATAAATTTCTAATGGTGGTTTTTGTTTACAAAACAAAATTTTGCGTTGCAGTAAAATTCTTAAAAAACATTTTTTTTAAATTTATATATATATATATATATGTGTGTGTGTGTGTGATGATATGTTTAGGGGTTCCCGCAAGAATACAAGATCCGGCGAAGCAAATAGGATGGCGCGATCAAAGTCGACGTTCGATCCTTCATCAGTAATCACATTACATCAAACAGTTTGGTTTGGTTTATTTTTGTCGTCCGATTACCTACACTAGAGATATAGGAACAGGGGGGAGTGCCCTTCGTGGAGGTCTTTCTAAGGGAATCTAACCCGTATTTACGCAAGGTTCGAAGAAAACCACGAAAACTCCGAACGGTTAGGCCGACAGCCGCGATTGGGTTCGAACCCAGCACTTGCTGTCTACCAGTTGAGAGGTCAGTACCTCTCGGCCACTGGTGGGGCTACATCAAATAGATTTGCAGCCGAAGTAACTTGGCATATGGAAATCGATTTATGTTGTTGTCTTTTCAATTAAAGAAAATTCTACGAAAATCAGGGAACATCGTTTTATTATCATTCAATTCCAACGTTACTCTATCATCACCACTAGACTTTCCGACTGTCCAAGACATTGTCTAAGAAAATCACAAAATAACTAAAAAGGGTGTTCGTTACAAAGCCATTTTCGTGAAATCACCACCACTACGGCAACCATTCTAACATTACGAGAAGAAGCATGCTTAATATTTGGGAGGTCAGTCAATTCTGATCTCTCTCTCTCTCAGCGTAAACAGACTCTGAAAATTCTCAGAGAAATTGGCCCCGCCTGCCTGCTTACACACGGAATTAAAAACCAAATAATATTCATTGGAAGATAGTTGTATAACATTTCTAGCATTTCCATTGGATTAGAGGCGGAGTTTGCTGCAAGAACTCTTTATCCAACGTTGCAGTATGCAGGATTAAACAGCCCACATGCGGACTGATTTGGATCTGCCAGCAGACGATAATTAAATAAAAAATAAATAAAACAAAATATAAAGCTTTTGATAATTTTTTTTATTCTAAAAAGGGGAAATGGATTAATGGAATTATTTAAATATTTCGCAATAAGATATTGACATTTAAGTAATAAATTTTAGTTCTTTTTAGGAAAATAAATAATAGATTATACTGAATTAAAGAAAAAGAAGAAAAGGAACTTTAGTCGTTAATTAAATATTAGTAGATTACGGAAACTAATAATGAAAGTATGTTCTTATAAGATTTTAGAACAAAATCGAAACGAGAAAATGGTGAATTTTTTTTTTTTTACACACACACACATCTATCTATCTATCTATCTATATATATATATATATATATATATTATAAATATTATTATTATAATTATTATTATAATTTAATATAATTTAAAAATTTAATAATTTAATAATAATTAATTTTATAATTTAATAATATTTAATTTTATAATTTTATAATTTAATTTTATAATTTTTTTATATTATTATAATTATTATTATAATTATTATTATAATTATTATTATTATTATAAATATTATTATTATATTAAATATAATAAAATAAATAACAAAATAAAAAATGTATTTATTTATTTATTTATTACAACGAATATTACACATGAAGAAATTCTCATATATTTATTTCCAATTCACATACTTTTTAGGTGCGTTCGTAATTATATAATACGTAGCACCTATAGTTGTCGTTCAGTCCGTCCGTCTGTCCGTCCGTCTGTCCGTCCGCATATAACAACGCAAAAACTACCCAACCGAATCGTTTGAAATTTAAAATACATAATTATTACATAATTTTGTCGAGTCATTTCAAATTTTATGAAAATCGGATGCATAGATCAATTACAGGGGCAATCAAAAGTATTCCATTACATTACGGTCAATGGGGAAAAAAGTTTCAAATGCATTTTAATCGTTTGAAATTTAAAATACGCAATTATTACATAATTCTGTCGAGTTATTTCAAATATTTTGATAATCGTGTGCATAGATCAATTACAGGGGCAATCAAAAGTATTCAATTACATTATGGTCAATTAGGAAAAAGTTTCAAATATATTCTATACGTTTGAAATTTAAAATACATAATTATTACATAATTTTGTCGAGTTATTTCAAATTATATGAAAATCGGATGCATAGATCAATTACAGGGACAATCAAAAGTATTCCATTACATTACGGTCAATGGGGAAAAAAGTTTCAAAAGCATTTTAATCGTTTGAAATTTATAATACGCAATTATTACATAATTCTGTCGAGTTATTTCAAATAGTTTGATAATCGTGTGCATAGATCAATTACAGGGGCAATCAAAAGTATTCAATTACATTATGGTCAATTAGGAAAAAGTTTCAAATATATTCTATACGTTTGAAATTTAAAATACATAATTATTACATAATTTTGTCGAGTTAGTTCAAATTATATGAAAATCGGATGCATAGATCAATTACAGGGGAAATCAAAAGTATTCCATTACATTACGGTCAATGGGGAAAAAAGTTTCAAATGCATTTTAATCGTTTGAAATTTATAATACGCAATTATTACATAATTCTGTCGAGTTATTTCAAATAGTTTGATAATCGTGTGCATAGATGAATTACAGGCGCAATCAAAAGTATTCAGTTACATTATGGTCAATTAGGAAAAAGTTTCAAATATATTCTATACGTTTGAAATTTAAACTACATAATTATTACATAATTTTGTCGAGTTATTTCAAATTTTATGAAAATCGGATTTATAGATCAATTATAGGGACACTCGAAAGTATTCCGTTACATTACGGTCAATGGGAAAAATGTTTCAAATGCATTTTAATCGTGTTACACTCATACGAACTTAATAAAATTTATATGCAACTATAAAGTACATATTATAATATACATCATACATAATTTGTGGTGCAAAGAACATTTGTTATTGATTTACAAGGCCACACAAAAGTATTACATTATATAATGGTATAGGAAGAACATTGTTTGATGAGCGTTTTAATTGTAATTCACTATTTACAATTTTATGAGATTGACATATGAAAGTAATATTTTTAAAACTTCGTTATCGTACGAACGCACCTAATTTGCTACGCTTCACGTGCAATTTCCAACTTGTTTATTTAAGAAATGTAATTAATTACAGATTCAATTAAAATATCTTGAATAAAATAGCATGCTAGTGGGGAAAAAATGAAAGATTAGGGGTATTTTTTAAAATATCAATTATGTGTTAATTATTACACTCTTTTTAAGATCATACTTAAGAAATTTAGATGAAGGTCAAAAACATATTGTATGTTTTGTGAAATTAAATACATATATATGTGTGAAAAAATGTCTACTTAAAGCGAAAGTAATTATTTCAAACTTGGCAAACACATAATTTAAAAAACAATTATTTATCTATCATTAATAGTTGACTACATGTACGCAATTTGGTAGAAATATCATACTTTAAACAAATATAAACAGTAGTGCGATACAACTGAAAAAAAAAAAAAAAAATTCTTTATAATTTTTATTATTGAAAGCTAGATAGAGAAGGTTGATTTATATAATTAAATTGAGGTTTAACGAACATATTTCTATTTGGATTCTTTAGATGGCGCCACCAAACAATACTCCAGTAAAATTGCAAACTTCTTTTTCGACACCAAATTTATATAATTTTGCGTTCACAGAGCGAAAAATATATAACAAAAAGGGAAAATTTTAGGTAACACATTCTGTTATAATATCATCTTTCGTAACAAACGCTTCGTTTTATTAATGAATCATAAACAGCTTTGTTTTAAAAAAAGAAGCATGAACGCACTGTTTAAAACAATGATCTTAAGATACTTAGACTCCAAAATAGCAACCTTTTCGTAGGCCGACATGTGTGCCTTCCGTCACGTGACGGAGGGCAGATTTAGCACGCCAAACCGGTTTTTCTCCCGCCGAAACTCATATTGCTATGTTTGTCTTGAATTGGACCGCACTTCTTCTTTTCTCTTTGTGAAATCTGAAAGTTGCCAATAAAGCGATCACCGCCACAAAACAGCATCTTTTCGCCAAAGATGTTGGATTCGAAACCATGCCGAGATAACAATGGGATTTGGCGTCTACGTATATGAGAAAGTCAATGGTTTAAAACGACGGCCATCTTTCTTTACTAACCTAGCATATAAGCTTACAAGGAAGGTCTCCATACGGGCATACTCAGAAAAATCTGAAAAAATTACAGAATGTTCTTCTCATATAGTTATACATGTTTATAAAAAACATTTCGGAGGAATCTCCTTATAACGTCCGTAAAAAAATAATAAAAATTTCGTTTATTTGGCGATTTATCTCCGGTTGGCGAAAAAACGAAATTTTGAAAAATACGCTTTTACGCTTCGAATACTTTTTAAAGAAAAAACTTTCTATGTTCAATTTATTTAAATAAGTTTAGTTTAAGTAATTTTAGTTTTGCATTTTTACTTTACTTTAAGTGTAATTTTGTCACATACGTTTATACGTACTTAAACAAAATGAAATTAATATATTTTATCATTTAAAACACAATTTAAATTGATTAAAATTGTTCCAAATTGAAAAATACACTGTTAAAAATCTGCTGCATTTTGTTGCAACGCACATCCCTTGCTTGTATAGAAAACGGTTACTTGGCCGTGAAATGGAGCTTTCTCATTGGTTGGAATAGAGATATTATATACAAGCGGAGGAGTGCGTTGCAACAAAATGCAGCAGATTTTTAACAGTGTATGACACGGCCAATTCACGGTGCTATGGAGCATTCTCATTGGTCAGAAGAGAGATATTCTTTAAAAGTAGTGGAGTGACGTTGCAGTAAATGCTGCAGATTTTTAACAGTTAAGTCAATTGAAATCAATTTTCAGATTCGTTAAAATCGTCTGCTTTTGGCGAGGAAATGCACTGTACGCCAAATCCCGCGTCGCTTTCAGCTTTTCACGCCAATTATTCCAAACTATTTTATTTTTTTACGTATCTAATAATGTAATTCCGCCGCTAATTTTCACTGATCTTTTATTACCTACATGAGTAGTTTAATTCGTATTTTTTTCAAAAAATTCTGAGTATGCCCCCAATGGAGACCTTCCTTGTTAGTTAAGTTCGTCAACTCTAGGTTGGGATTCACCTCGAATTTCTGCAGGTTGGGAAAACGGCGAATTGGATTTCGCATTCAATTGAGAGTTAAGCTCGTAACACGAAATTGAGGGTTACGGAGAATTACCGGGTAACCTATATTAGGAAATAACTGAATCTGAAGTTTGATGAAAATTTGTGCATTAGTTCTAGAGGTAAAGCTATTGCAATAATCATGAATAATGCAGAGTAGCATCGTCCCCTCTTGAGGGATTTGCACCAAAATGTTCTAAGCACCAAATTATATCATAGACTAATTGAATCTAGAGTTTTAAAAAAATCCGTGCATTAATTTTTGAGAAATCGTTATTGTAATAATTTTGAATAATACATAGTGGTATTGCGATCTGTTGCACTATATACACCAAAAACCAATCAGCTCCAGGTTCTATGAAGGTCTAACAGAATCTAAAACTTTGAGAAACTCCGTTCATTAGTTCTTGAGCTAGAGCAACCACAATTTTTTTTAAACATTTTGACTTTCAGACAGACCATGTTAAAACTCATGAAATCGCGTTTCATCAGAGCGGACCGTCTAAAACGTATAAATCCATCGAAAACCGAAAGTTAAATTTTTTCATGGATACAATACAAAGATTTTTGTAAAGATAGAAGAAACTAGTCGGATACAGCAATCCCAAAATTATTTTCTATCTCATGTATGTTAATACCTCCTGAAAAATGGAGCATATCAGCACCACCCGTTAGGTGATTTATGCAAAAAGAATCTAATCATCAATAGCTATTGAACTCACAACAAATCAATCAACTTCTTATTAAATCTGAAAAATTCCAAGAAAATCCGTGCATTAGTTTTTGGGATAGAGCTATTGTGGAAATCGCAAAAAATTCTGCAAATAAGCGCTATCTTCTAAGCGATTTACACCGAAAGCTAATAAAGACCGATTTAAATCATTAACTAACTGAATCAAAAGTTTGATGACGATTTGTGCATTAGTTCTTGAGATAGAAATATTGTGAAAATTATGAAAAATGCAGCATAATAGCGCCATCTCCTGGGCAATTTTCACCAAAAATTAATCAGCTGAAAAATGTATCAAGGACTAATTGCATAAGAAGTTTTATAAAAATCCATGTATTAGTTCTTGAGATAGAAATATTGCGAAAATCATGAAAAATTCAGCATATTAGTGCCATCTCTTGGGCGATTTTCACCAAAAATTAATCAGCAGAAAAATGTATGTAGGACTAATTGTATGAGAGGTTTTATAAAAATCATATATTAGTTTTTAAGATAGAGTTGTAACGGAAATCGACAAAAATGCAACATATCAGTGCTTTCTGTTAGGAGATTTACACAAAAAAGTAATCCGCGCCAGTTTATATCAATATATAACTCAATCTAAAATTTTGTGAAATACCATCAATTATTTTTGAGATAGAACGTCCACAAAACTTTAGTTCCATACAGACTCACAGAACGACAGACAGACATTTTCTAAAAACAATTAAATCGTGTTCAGGACCTTCTAAAACATAAATCCATCGAAAACAGGAAGTCGAAATTTTTCATGAATCCAATATTTTCTTCTTCTAAAGATAGAAGAGAGTAAAAAATCAAACTTCGATTTTATTTACGACTAAAATTGTTTGTGTTTTAACGCTTTCCGGCGAGGATTAAATCTGTTTGAAATAAGTAGCTTCCATCAGAATTTATAAACGAACTTATTAGAAAATACCAACTTGCTTATTTTCATTTATTTTATGTATTCTTGTGCCAATAAAATTAAAATTAGGTGCCCTTTTTTAGGAATACCACGCCGGAAAGTGTTAATGCTATTTTTTATGAATTTGCAGCCTTTTCTGTCCATTATAAACGGGTAAACAAACAGCTGTCTATTAAAATAATTGTTGTGTAAGAAAGTAACTATACAGCTAATCGATACAGTTGCTCATCTAAGGATATAGGCTTTGCAATATTATGTTTTTAATACGTTTTTAATTAAAAATATTTCCTTTATTTGGTTACTGAAGGCAATGAATTTTACATTGTTGCTTTTTCCATCGAGAAAGCTTAGCTATTCGACCACTCAATGCACGCAGTCAACAAATAATTTTACACAGCCTTGATTGTAAAACTTTACTACTAGTATATGATTAAAAATGCAGATTATTTTTACTTGAATTATGGGCAATTTTTATGAAGTATTAAGTCCATTAAAAGTATAATCTTAATATAAATGCCATAGCTAAAATCGTGATAGTCTCCAAGCAAATAAAATTTTGTTGAATCTAATATTAAGTAAAATTTCATTCCTGGAGCAAGATTCAAACCCGACAGCGAAATTTTAAAATGGAGGGCCAAATTCACAGTCAAGTAAAATCCAGACACCTCATTGGTCGTGTGGAAAGGGTGAAAATCACGAATTTGTTTCTCCATTTGAAAAAGAAGGAGGGGTAAAGTAATTTTCAAGCAATTGTTACCGTATGTTCTTATTTACGATAAATCATCGAAATTAACTCAGTTAAGATATTTTGATGACATTTTATAGAACGAGAGTGAAAAATTTTGATTATAAATGAAAACAGATCAGATTTACTTCAAAATTGTCGTTACGATTTTTTCTCGGAAAAAGGAGTAAAGCGACATTTCCCCTACCGCTCAGAGATTATTCTCTGAAAAGGACGCGGATCAATGACCAATAATGCGCTTCGATTTCACCGGACTGTGATTTTGGCCCTCCATTTTAGAATTTCGCAACCCGACACTTTCTTGAAAAACTCAGTTATGTACCTCATTAAATAGCAAAGACCGGAACGATTATCAGTAGTATCGAAGCATAATCTGTACTCCGAGATGAGATTTAGTGCTAATTTCCTTATTTAGGACTGTTTCGAAACTTGTGAGATAAATAAATGAGGCGAAACTGTGATTAATAGTAAATTTTTATGGTTTAGATTAATGTCATATATAGTTGAATATTAATAATTTGTTGCCTTAACTATTTTATCATCCCTGACTCAAAATATTTTATAATGACTGAGTTTCAATATATAATTAAACCAACAAGTCATATATATGTTATTTAATTTTATTTTAATATCGTTAAAAGTTGCATATTTGCTTTTTAAAACTGTTTCGTTTCGTAAAACACATTTCAATATGTAAAGTTTTATTGAATGCATAGTTTCCCTGTAATTTAATTTTAATCCCTTAACTGTTACATTATTTTGACAACATGAATTAAAAATAGGGCTAAATACCACTTTTTCCTTATTAATATACACTATATGTCCATTGATACTTTCTATTTTTGACATTTTGTCGTATATTTAAAAATATTTAAAAATTTTGTCAGTTCCTTCTGGAACTTCAGGATTATCAAGATTATGTTTGACTTTATATTTATCAATGTTTATTTGATAAGAAGGACAATTAGGGGGCCGACTAAAAATCAAAGAAAAATAACAATATTTCGGTACCTACACCTATACACTTAGGCATATTTACCCTATACATTAAAATACAAAAAATGATCTATCGCTGCAGAATACAAATATATGAATATTGTACAGTATGTCCATGGATTTTTTTAAAAATAGTAGGGGAAAGTTGGATAAAACCGGGCAGGTGGATAAAACAGGGAATCAGGCTTTATATCTTTATTTGTGGAGGTTTCTAGCGGAAACTACTAGTATAACTTCTAGGCAAGCGGAATGCCTGCTCCCAGTAAGCAGAATTTGTGTAAACCAACTCATTTCGCAGTAATGATTTTTTTTTAAGTTTCGCGTGAAAAAGTTAAAATTCGACGTCTTCAATGTCACGTTACAAATCCTAAATACCTAAAGATTTAATTTAATTCAGTATAACGTGTGATAGCCTATTATTTACTTGTTATTTTAACGTTTTGTATTTGTGTCTATGAGTTGCCTGAACAATGCTAGAGTCACATTTCGTCAAAATGGTATGGTCGGACAAAACCGGAATGCAGGTGGTCGGACATAACAGGGAAGTTCCCTATTTCGAACAGCTTATTTATTTGCGTGATTGAAATAAAATTAACTTGTTTAGAATACAAAAAAATATTATTTAAATTAAGTTGTTATATGTAAAATCATTTTTAGTCTTTTATATTCCAAATTAAGTTGAAGAAAAAAATACAGGAAATCATAGAATTGAGGAATCATCGAGGAAATCATCGATTTTCATTAACTGAGAGGCACATGTAAATGGAAAATAATCCTTTGGCTGAATCTCAAAAATTGCCTGACCAAAAACAAGATGCTGATATAGACCTGCCTGTAGAAAACTATTAGCCTCAGTCTGAAAAACACAATGGGTCTATAGGAAAGCAGCCAACGCCAACTTTGAAGGCTCCAGTTCCTCTAGAAGACGACGATGTGGACTTTCTGGTTGTTGTGCAACCTTTTACGTCTTCAAGGCCTCGGCAGAGATATCAGGCGTCCTTTTGCTTTTTAATCACAGGATATGAAACCTATTCTAGTACAAATGGATCCTAAGATCATCGGAAATTCCAACAAGTGGCGAGGGAAAACAGCTGTTCTTACTTCAACCCCCTACAAATCAGAACTCGAACGAGAAGAAAAAGAAAGGATGAAATAAGAAAGAGAAGAAGAACTCAGCCATGAAGAAAATCTTTTTAAGATGACAGAAAAAATTGCAAAAAATCTGAATTGAAAAAAAAAGTGGCTAGAGAAAAAAAAACTTGACATTAAACAAGGAGAAGGATAAAAGTGAAACATGCATCTTTTGCAACGGCTTATATGAACAAGCTAAACCTAAGAAGAGTTGGATACCATGACTTCACTGCAAAAAGTGGTCACATGAATCATGCAGCAATGCAGATGAACAAGATCGAATTTTAATTTGTGATTTTTGTGCCTAACATTTTTAATTCTTAAGACAGAATTAAAATTTAATATAGATTCACCTTCTATAAGTATAATGTGACAATTTCCGCAATTTTTCTTTAATAAATGGTATTATTGCAAAGTTACAGTGTGCTTTTAATTATTTTTTCATAGTTCCCGGTTTTGTCCGAAAACCGGGTCGTTGCACACTTTTAAAAAAAGTGTTGTTATGATCTCAATTTTTGTTATTCGCGACTGAATGAATACTTTTCTTCTACGTAAGGAATCAATTTATCGTTTTAATACAAATTTTGACCATTTTGTTCACATAGTGCACAATAGTAAAAAGAAAAACTTTAGGGTCCCAGATTTTATCCGAAATTCCCCTACTTATATTTATAGAGATATTTTTTTTTTTATACGTACGAAACTTTCTGGTATGTTTTTAGCTTATATCATGCAAATTTATTTTACCAAATTTAACGCGAGTTTCAGGAAAATTGGCAAAATGTAGTGAAAGCAGTACAGTGCATTTCAATTATTCATATATTAAATATTTTATGAATTATGAGTAGTTGTATGAAAATTTTTTTATGTGTGCACGCACGGACCATAATAACAATCTTTTTACATAATTTAATAATAAAATCAATGGACAACTCATAAAAGAATTCAGTCAAATATCGTGAAAAATCAGAAAGATATCAGCGATAGTAGTGAGCTAATTTTCAGTTTTCTCTCAAAGTAGCTGAATGATAAGGCATTTTCCGCGAATTGTCAATTTTCTTTGTTTTTTAATTTTCATTTTTTTTATTGACGCTTTATATTTTCTTGGATAACAACAAGAACGAATTTATTCCATGATAAAAAGAAGTATCAAAATCGATGCTTTTGTTCCAAATCCTCTCATTCATATTCATTAAATACTAACTTTTTCGTAAAACTCAATTAATAAAAATTGACAATTTTTGGAAAATATCTTAGAATTCAGCTGCTATTAGAGAGAATTAAAATTCAGCTTACTCCTATCGCCAATATGTTTTTGAATTTTTACGATATTTGGCTATATTTTACTACATAGAGTTTACTTCTATCGCTAATATTTTTTTTGAATTTTCACGATACTTGATTATATTTTACTACATATTATTAAATTATCTTAAATGATTGTTTTAATCGTTCGCACATGCACAGATATAAATTAATCCATACAACTGTTCACATTTATAAAATATTTAATATATTTACCAATTTAACCCTTAAATGCATAGGAAATAACGCGTTCCAAAAAATGCGCAATTCAAAGAATCAGAATTTATACCAGAAAAATCTAAATAGTAAATTTTTCTTTATTTAATTACGAATAGTCTGTCATTAAGTAAAGTGAAAATTGCTCTTTTAAATTTCTGGTCAGAATACGGAATACGTGAATAAAATCCCCAATAAATCGGGAATACTTATGGTATTGAAAATGATACAATATGCATAATATGCATTTAAGGTTTAATATTTATCCTATTGCACTACATCGTTTGTACTTTATTTTGCTGATTTTTCTGAAACTGGTGTTAAATTTGGTTGAAAACCTTGCATGAGTGAAAAACATGCGAGAATTCTCACTTTTCTGAAACATCACTATATTTCCATGAACATGCGTGCTATTCTTGCAAAAATCAGTGTACATGCTGTATATATAGTATCCATATATTTGTAGTCAGCACCGATATATCATTTCGTGCATTTTAAATGTACGGAGTGATCCCAAATATTATTTTTTACTTGATATTTTGTTAGTTCTCTAATCTTCCTCCTTATCAAACAGACGTTCATAAATATGAGGTCAAATATAATCTATATAACGTGAAGTTCTAGAAGAATCCAGCAAGTATATTTTTAAACATTCTACAAAACTTCTAAAATTGAAAGTATCCGGTCATAGTGTATCTGCGTTACTTAATCGAAAAATATCTGACAACCAATAAAGATAAATTTAGAGTTACAAATTAGCTATAAATAAAATGATTTTTCTAATGAAGCTGACACAGTGTTCTTGCCAACACAGTTAAGGAGTTAACAGTACTTCATACAAACAGAAAACTCAATATGCAAATGC
Organism: Maratus speculifer; assembly: GCA_964019185.1. Lineage (NCBI taxonomy): Eukaryota > Metazoa > Arthropoda > Arachnida > Araneae > Salticidae > Maratus > Maratus speculifer. The sequence goes on from OZ025293.1 coordinate 366,801,187, forward strand.
ATAATGTGATACTCGTTCGGATAATTCTCTAAAGGAAAATTCCATTTTTTAGAGAATTAATTTAAAATTTAAATTCGGGAACAGAATTTTCTCTCGCAAAAATCTTGAAATTCCCATATGTCTACTTCGCTTGGTAAGAGTGATTGCATCTGTTGCCGCACACTTGGCAACGAAACAGGTTTACAGAAATGTGGATCTTTGTGTTTGACTGAATAGATTTATTTTAAAAACAAATGGGTGAAGAAATAACAACACGAAGATTTAAAAATTATGATATGCCAAAATATCCTATTGAAGTCTCACATATTAATAAATTTATTATCGACACACAAAGACTATCACATACTATGTTTGAAATTGTAATGTTTTAGTTCAAAAATACAAATGAAAATACAAAACTTATCGAGATTTTAAATACCTGTCATTGTGTTATAAAGTGACCGAAAATTAAGAATTATAACCTTAATATAAAATTAGAAATGGAAAGTTGGAAGATTCAAAATTTTGTTATTTTTCACTCTTAGTAAATTCAATTAAAACTTCATGCCACAGTCGTGAATTGTACCCTCTGCTGTCTTGAAAGACCTTGTTATCTATTTTAAAGGTTATCAGAGTGACTGCTATTACTTATTCGAGTAATTAAAAACATGTAGAAAATTGTATATATGCGTCAGAGTATTATGTTTGTTTAATTGTTAACCTAAATTAAGATTGAACTATATGCTACATTTGATTAATTTTTAATACAATTAATCAATTGGTGAATAAATCATAACAATCGTAAGTTTCCAAGCGGGTGAAAAAAAATCCGGACCAGGATTCAAAGAGCGCGTTCAGCAGACCTAAGTGACCTGTTACTAATCGGTTGACAGATCCAAAGGACTCCATTGGTATTGTTTACTAGTAGCGCCATCTGTATTACGTTGCTGTAGTTGTTTTTTTTATTGTTGTTGTAATAAGTTTTTATGTAACCGATCACGTGACCCAAGTAACTGCGATTTTTTTTCTCCGTTAGTTCGATTCCTTACGAATCACTTCGCTTACTTCCGCTGAACGACATTGGTTCCGCATCAGCTAGCGGCGCTGAACGCGTTGGTTACTAATTGATGTTACCGGTACGTAACCGGTGACTCCGCTGAACGCGCTCAAAGAAGGTAAGTGTTGTCTGAAGCCGCCAATGCTCTAACAGTTGAGACGAGCGGATACATCCCAAACTGGCTACGTAAGACAATTAATTCCCGACGATGTGACGGCGAATTACCGTTAGCTAAATTTTGGCGTGCTTTTATGACAAAGACAACCTTAGCATGTAAATAATTTAAAATTATCGAATGTCTCCATAGTGGCTTAATAGTAAGTCGTTTGTTTCAAGTACTGCCGGGCACGAGTTCAGATCCAGGCAACGAAGATAGGTATCTTTTATTTTTAAACTGTATCATAAAAATACTTCGAATAAAAAAATTTAAATATTCAATTTTTGAATATTTAGTTAAGTCATAAAAATAATTTTAATTAAAAAAAATATTCTATTTTTCAGCATTTAGGTAGGTTATAAAAAATATATTTGAAACAATATTAACAAACTACATAACGGGAATGTCTTTAACATTTGTTTACACTATGGAAAAAAAATGGAATTTTTTTATTTTTCAATATTTATCTGAATTATTCAGAATAAGTTAAATGCGAAAAAGGGAAAGTTTCTATCTTTCGATATTTAATTAGATTATAAAAATAATAACTCTGCAATTTTTGTAGAACAGAAATCAAACTTTTTGTATTACATATGTTATGATATGTGAAAAATTTTACTAAATACAACTATAGGGACTGAAGGACCGTATAAAAAGTTATATTTCATAATTTTTATAAAATTAATTTTTACTTTGAAAAGTGCCATGACATGAATATTTTCGTAATTTGAACGTTTTTGTAACTGGAACTATATTTCTACGACCAACGGTTGAGAAATTGAAGGTTGGCAATAAATTACATATTGAATCCTGTATATTATATATATATATATATATATATATATATTTTTTTTTTTTTTTTTTTTTTTTTTTTTTTGAAGTATCCATGTAAAACAATTGATTCGAAAAAAATGACTGATTTAATAAGGTAAAGTGGAACTATGTATCTCACCATTACATAAAAATTTCGAAGCAATTCGTCAATTTTACTTTATTTTAAAGTCTATAAAATAAAGAAACACCTGAAAATAGGTGTAAATATATCGATTTACATTAGAGTGTTGTTAAATCTCGGCTAACTGTGAACAAAGATCTTTCAGTTTAAAGGTAAGAAAAACAAATCTGTTCATAAGTTATGCATGGCACATGTATAACAAAATTATAGAATCTTTTTGAACTTTTATTTTGTGGAAGTCGGTCAAAAAAATAATGCTTCACATTTCTTCAAAGGGAAATCAGAAAATTTTATTTTGATTCGAGTTTTGATTTTTTATTTAATTTTGGATACTCGATACCATAAGGGAAAAATGCCAAATATAACATTAATGTATGATGACCAAGTTTGTTTGTTTGTATTTATGACGGCCAATTATCTAGATTTGGGACATAGGCCCTAAAGAAGGGGTGCCCATCGTGGGTGTCTTTCTAAGGGAACCTAACAAGTATTTACGCAAAGAAATCCAAGGGATGACGATTTAAAATGGCACTGATCACACGAAATATATGTTTTTCAAGAAAAGTGTGTACCAAAATGCGATTGCTTTAAGTTGATTGGGGATATTTATTTGTTTAACAACAGATAAAAAAAAAAGACAAACCCAATGACATATATAGTATGCAAACTCATGTAAATGAATTAAGTGTTTACTTCTATTTTGAAGACCTATATTGCCAAATTGTTTACAAATTCTACTCTGTATTATTATTAGTGTATAATAAATTATTTTTTATATTTGAAAAAAAAACAAAGAAGTTTTAAAGAGTCTGTTTTTTTCCAGAGTTTTAGAAAATATCAAGTATATAAAATGTATAATCTTACTAAAAATCGTATCGATAAAATATTCCCTAAAAAAGTTTAGTTATTAAGTTTAAAACATTCCACAAAAAAATTGCTCCGGGAGCGGGATTCGAACCCGCATTGTCTTGAAAGACCCAGTTCACTACGTCAGTCGATGGCACTGAGCGGATTGATGATCACCAGGATCAATGAGATTCGGATATATTTTCACTGGATATTGAATGTTTGGAAAATTTCGTTTACGAGACCTCTTTCAAGCAGATGAGACGATGGACAAACACAATTGATGATATGCTGTACAAGTTCAAATCAATGCCATCCACTGAGGGCTGCTTAGTAGTCTGGTGCCTTAACCATTCGGCCATCCCGGAGACGATAGTTTATGCAAATTCAATTCGCTTTGTTAGTATGTTTCAATGTATAAATAAATAACAGAATACAATATATTTTATTTATTTTGCAAAGCTGTGATAAACGCGAGTTAAAGTTACAGAATTTATTTTACTAAAACATATTTAAAAATGAAAATCCTTAATATACCAATAAACAAGAATTTTTCGCAATAAATAAAATCACCTTAAAAAGTTTATATTAAAGTCGAGGGTTAATGCACATTTTAACTTGTAAAAGGTCGGGTAGAAGATTTTTATTTGTCTATACTGACGCGAGTATGGAAAAACCAAGTTTTCGAACAAAATTTCTGAAGGCAAAATTTTCTGCGACCAAAACACAACAAAATTTTGGGTCTTTTATATATATAATTTAAATATCCCGAGATCCGTTGCTGTAGCATAGTATTTGTCACATACAATAATAAAAAAGACGAAATTCTCTACAAATTTCATATTTACAGCGTTTTTATACACTCATTGTAAATGCAGAACGCATTTTCAAAAATAAGACAATTTTTTTCAATTTTTTTAAATCCAATTGCACCCGTCGGCTTAATCGTTCGGAGTTTTCCGTGGTTTTCTTCTAACCTTCGATTTCCTTACATAAATACGGGTTAAATTCCTTTAGAAGGACCCCACGGTGGGCGCCCCACCTATTAGGGCCTATATATCTCGTGTTCATAACCGGTCGTCTAAAATACAACCAATCAATTTTCTTAAAAATTGTAAAAAACGCAGTTTTGCTTCAATTATTCAAATGTTACCCATGGATTCAACCGTGTATGCCGACTTCTAAAAATTATTAGCAATAAATTATCTATTATTTATACACACACGTCTTTATTTTTATCTCAAAAGATAGTTTATATTCAATAAATCTACATAATTTTAAAATTAGGCCAGAGTGTACACTGTAAAAAAAATTCAAGAGGTTACTAAAAGTTTCTTAGTAAATTTGTATTCCACAGAATTTTTTTAGTAACCATCACAAACTTATTTTTTGCAAGTGAAACAAGCATTTCTTTTGTAAACTGAACAAGAGAATTTTTTGTATAACTAACTTAAATATTTTTAGTATAAGTCAAAAAGCAAATTTTAGTAATAGCTCCAAAATTACTTTTAATAACCATTACGTGCAACCGAAGCGGAGGAGCTTCCTTCGAACTACATCCAGACTTCTGAAGCGGAAGATTTTCGGCAAAACCGCAATAGCTGGCAGCACCAAACATTCTTAACAGTTCCGACAGGATTTTCATAATCCCTTTATTAACGAGACACTACAGACATTCGGGGTGTATTTGGCGGTGGCAAGTTTCTAACCCCGGACCTTTTACCCTGAACTCCGTTACTATAACCGTTTTGCTATCAAGGTCACACCAACTGAGTTTTAGTAAGAGCTATTAAAAATATAAAACTATTAACTCTATTCGTTGCTAACTTTTTTCTAGTAATTCTTACAGATTTCCTAGTAACCGACTAAGATTACTAAAAATTTTTTAGTAATTACTAGGATCACTAAAGTTTTTTTAGTTGGTTAATTGGTTAATTTTTGTCGTCCGATTATCTACGCTAATGGGATATAGGACCAGGGGGAGTGCCCTCCGTGGGGGTCTTTCTAAGGGAACCTAACCCGTATTTACGCAAGTTTTTTTTTTTTTTTTTTTTTTTTTTTTTTTTTTTTTTTTTTTTTTTTTTTTTTTAGTAGATCGACCTTTTTTTTTTTTTTTACAGTGTAGATTAATAAGACAATTTTCATAATTAGACAGTATATGTAAGTGTATACAATGTTAATTTTAAAACGTTGTTTAAAAGCATACTTTAATATTCATTTACTTATTGGCACGATAGTTTCAATTAAGAAAGAATTCTTGTATAATTTTATTAATTTTAAATGTTTTATAATTTTTATAATGAATAGCTATTTTTGCAATGATCAACGGGATGGGTATAAAAATTTACGAAAAACATATTTTATTTTACACTACACTAGTATACTTTAATTACCAGTTATTGAAAACATTTGTTTTAATATTTTACTGTTTTAAAGATAGTAAACATTGATTCTATTTACATATAAAAGAGTGGACTCAAAAAATATCTTTTATGTAAGAAAAACTTTTGCGTTATAAAATAGATACAATAAAAATAACAACAGATTATTTCACTAACTAATATTATGTATTTATCTCTTGTAAAATTTAAAACTCCTACAATTAAAATATTTGACATCATTAGTTTCATAAAAATATTTAAATGATTCGTTTTAATAAATATTGTCAAATTTTTTCTCACTTATGTCAATAAATATAACAGGAGATTATATCATTTTAGCATGCAAAAATACATAAAACTTTAATATTACCTATTTTGCTTTAAAGCACAAACAGAAAAACTTACCTTGGTTGTTGAAAAATACACTTCGTAGAATATTCTAATCTTTTGTAATATGTAATGTTTTGAAAGTTTACTTATTTAATGACCTCATTTATAAAATTTATATATGCAATACCAATTTAATTACGATTGTATATTACATAAAAAAAAATTATTTTCGTTTTGATCCCTTGTCTCATTCAACTCCGCTTTTCCTATGCAATAAAGATAGGTACGCAATGTGACTGCAAAGATAAATAAAAAATATACGAGTTTAATAATAATGATTTGTACAGGCTATTTAACAATTTTTATCTCTTTTACTGTAGGATTATTAGGATTTTGTTTCGGAGAAATATCCATAACCTAAATAAGAGAAATATCTGAATCATGTTCATCTAGAGATATAAAGCTGCAAAAGTACAAAAATAGAAGATTAGATATTTGTTTCGGGCATCTCGTGAAAAACAATTATTTAAAAGTAATAAAATACAAGCGAGAAATTTGTCAAGTACGCTTCCATAGGTTTAATATTACCTTACGAATGTTTTCCTGTGACTAATTTAATCTCATAATTCATATAACTATGATCTTAAACGCCTCAATACTATGACTAACGTAAAATCTTTGAAAATGAAATGTGTATATATGGAATCAGGTCTTTAAAGATTAATTCATATATTTTCAGGAAAAAGAATATGACCAATTATACTTACTAAGATGAAACCTGTTTAAAGAAGAATCTATTTTGGTTTATTTCGGCTCGGTTTTCAAGGTTATGACGAATCTTGGCAATGCTGATTAGGCAGTTTAGCATTACGAATTTAACATTACACACTTAAAAATGTCAAAATACGGCTATTAGAGATGTATTAATTTCTCATGGTTAATTTTCTTTTTAAAACGGAGGGTGGACAAAATCAATGTTTGCTATGGATGCAAAAGTCTAGTTTTGGCCTAAAATACATAATTTATTGCTACCAATGTATAGAAAATGACATGCACGATTAAATCCTTGGGAAGCATTTGAATAATCGGGGCAGAACTACGTTTTTTATTAAAATAAAAAAAAGTCCCGTTTTTGTAATGGCTGGTTGGTTATATTTGAGACGGCCAATTATCAGCGCGAGGATTATGGGCCCTGGGTGCCTTATATGCCCTCCGTGGGGGTCTTTCGAAGAAAATCTAACCCGTATTTGCCTTAAAAAAAAAACAAGTTTCGAGGAAAACCATGGAAACTTCGAACTAATAGGCCGACGGCCACGATCGGGCTCGAGCCCAATACCTACCGTCTACTAATTTCAAGAGCAGAACCACTCAGCCACTGGTGGGGCATTTTTTAAAATGGCATACTCCGCTTGCTATTGAGCGTGTAAAAAACTTGCAAACCCGAAAGTTGTAGAGAATTTTACCTTCTTTAAATTTGTGATCGAAAAATAATACGCTAGGTCAGCAGGTCTCTAGATATTTTTTTAAAAAATCAAAAAAGGCCCCAAAATTTTGCTCCTTTTTTGGGCACAAGAAATTTATCCTTAATAAGTTTTATTAAAAAAAAAATTGGTTTTATCATTTTGTCATCATTATAAACAAGTCAGAAAAAAACCTTCTACCCGACCTTTTGCAAGATAACCCCCGTTTTTTGGTACATTTCCACTGAGCAATTATAATTTCATGTTTTTCAAGAAATACAATATTGTTATCCACATAGTAGTCATAAACGTGTCGGGATACATCAAACTGAACTAAAAACATTTTCGAATCTCCCAAAATAAGACGTACTTGTCACTTTTATTTTAATATCAAATTTCTCATTTTTGTTGAAAATTATCTATCTAAAATTGTTTTTATATCTGATAATCATTTATGATGGTACTGATCACACTTAATATCATATGCTTTACAAAAAAAAAAATTATGCACCGAAATGCGACTGATTACAGGTGATTTGTAACATTAATTTCTTTAATAACATATAAAAGAAGACAAACACAAAAATTGAAAAAGTATCCCAACTCATGTAAATGAATTAAATGTTTTCACCTATTGGGAAGATTTCTGTGTCTCAAAATGTTTACACACTCTTATTAGTTTGTAATTAATTATTACTTATATATGAACGACAATAGTTTTAAAGAGTCTGAATTGTTTTCATATTTTTTAAAATATCAAGTAATTAAACTGTATAATCTTAATATAAATCACATTGATAAAATTTGTGACGTTCCCTAAAGTTATATTCAGTTATTAAATTTAGGACATTGAACTAAAATAATTACTCCGGGAGCGAGATTCGAACCCGCATTGTCTTGGAAGACCCGGTTTACTACGTCAGTCAATGGCACTGATCAGAGGGATGGTCACCAGGATCAAGGAGAGAAATTTTTCCATCGGTGGTGGTGGTGTATTTTGTCGGCCGATTATCAACTCTATGGGATGTAGGCCCTATGGTGTGGGTTGTCCTCCGTGGGGGTCTTTCTAAGGGAACCTAACCCGTATTTACGCAAGGTTCGAAGAAAACCACGGAAAGCTTCGAACGGTTAGACCGACGGTCGCGATTGGGTTTGAACCCAGCACCTACCGTCTACCAGTTTGGAGGTCAGAACCTCGCGGCCACTGGCGGGGCAATTTTTCCATCGGATAATGATTATTTGGGTAATTTCTTTTACGAGACTTCTTTCAAAGCAAATGAGATGATGAAGGATAGACACAATTGATGTTAAACTGTACAATTTCAAATAAATGCCATCAACTGAGGGCTGCTTAGTAGTCTGGTGCCTCAACCGTTCTGCCATCCCGGGTACTTTGCGACCTCAAAAATTTCAATTCGCTTATTTATAGTATATTTCAGTGTATGATTGGAAAAAAACAAAATACTTTATAATTTATTTTGTTTACAAAACTGTGAAAATCGAGAATTAAACTTACAAAAATATTTCTTTTCCTTAAACACATTTAACAATGGAAACATATTATAGTATTGTATAATAAATATTTTTGATTTTGCTGTATGTACATTAGGGTGGATCGAAAAATCGAAATTCGGATAATCGAGTCGGCGCGGGATGCAAAAGTTGCCTTTTATGCATACTAATTCACATATGTTTTTTTATTGAAATCCATTCATATCTTCCGGTGCCCCAAACGCCTCAAAAATAGTTAAAAATTGAAATTTTTATAAATTTTATAATTTTTTTTTGCTTCTTAATATTTTAAAAATTATTTTTGGCGCGGGTTGCGAAAGTTGCCTTATACAGGGGTTGGACAAAAATATGGAAACACCTTTTGAAATGCATGTTTGAAAAGAAAGATTGATTATAATGAATTATGTTGATGGCACTGGAGTTTTCTCCTACTGTCGCCACCTATACAACTTCGTAAAATCGCTGCACCGTTCAGTCGTTGTTGGAGCACTGTTATGTGAGATTATCATTGCATTATGTCAGATTTAACAGACTTCGAACGTGGACAAATTGTTGGCGCGCGTATGGTAGGTGCTTCCGTAAGCAAGGTAGCCGAGGTTTTTAGTGTTTTAAGAGGTACTGTGTCGAAGATTTATTCCGCATATTTGAAATGCGGAAAAAACATCATCCGCTAAATCACAGCGCGGACGAAAGTGTGTGCTGAGTGATTGTGACAGACGGTCATTAAGGAGGATTATCGCGAAAAATAAGCAGCCCACAGGTGCAAAAGTTACTGCTGAAATGAATGTCGTGTTACCAAATCTTGTGAGTACCAAACAATTAGAAGGAAGCTTCATAAATAGGGAATTGCTGGCCGTGTTGCAATTGAAAAGCCATCCATCAGTAATGATAATGCCTGTAACAGAAAAAAGTGGTGTTTAAGTCATAAAAACTGGACTATAGAGCAGTGGAAGAGAGTAATATGGTCTGATGGGTCTTCTTTCACATTGTTCCTCACTTCTGGCCGAGTTTACGTCTGGAGAACGCCATCTCAAGCCTATAATACAGACTGTTTGTTGCCAAGAGTGAAAGATGGCGGAGCTTCGGCGATGGTTTGGGCAGCCATATCGTGGTTCTCTTCTGGTCCCATGATAACTCTGTAAGGGCGTATTACTGCTCAGACTTATGTGAACATTTTGGCCGATCAAGTCCATCCAATGATACAAGCTTTGTTCCCCAATGATGATGTTATCTTCCAAGACGACAGCGTCCCCGTTCACACTGCTCGCATTGTCCAGGACTGGTTTTCTGAGCGCGAGGATGAATTTTCGCATCTCCCCAGGCCACCAAAGTCATCAGACTTGAATATTATTGAACCTTTGTGGTCTACACTGGAGCGGAAAGTGCGTTCTCGCTGTCCACCGACAACATCGTTATCTGAACTTGCTACCGTTTTGCAGGAATAATGGTATAATATCCCTTTGGCAAACATACAGAAACTGTATTTATCCATTCCGAGAAGACTGCAAGCTGTTTTGAATAACAACGGGTACCGTACACAATACTACGCAAGGAAATGTGTTTTTTTTAAAGGTGTTTCCATATTTTTGTCCAACCCCTGTATATATATATTAGTTCAATTTTTTTTTAAATTAAAATCCATTCATATCTTCCGGTGCCCCCAAGCGCCACCAAAATAGTACAAAAAATGAAATTTTTATAAAAATTTAAAATTTTTGTTTTTTTAATTTCTTTTAAATTATTTTATCAGCGGGATAAAAAAGATGCATTTTATAGTATATTAGCATGCATCCAAATAATTTTCGACTTTGATAAATTTCTTCCAATGCCCCAAAACTTTTAATTATTTGCTGAAAATCGAGTTTCATGCAAATTTTGAGCTAAAAAAAACAACAGTAAAAATAACAGTAAAAAAACAACAGTAAAAATAACAGTTAAAGAATAATTTATCTAACGTAAAACGTAGATCGGAAGGATGAGAAATCGTTTATCGTATTTTATTAAGTGTATAAAATAAACTTTTTATACTTTATTATTTGAAAGACAACATAGATAGGAGAGTTCTCAGCAATGAGCAGCAATATTTGCATAGCAACATCACGTGGTGAATGTGGTTCTGATCTGGCATTAATGAAACCTGGTCCAGTTTATCACTCAAGATGGCTAAAACCTGCGTGTAGAGTTTTAAGGTTGTAAGTGGCTACAGAAAATCCTTCTGATAGTCTCATTACTCTTACAACATATATTATGAAGGTATATGCACCTGTATGGTTTCATATCAAAACAAAGCCATCCATAACTGAAGGAGCGCGTCGTATTTGGAAACTATCACATATTCTAGATATTTGGAACCCAATTTAAGAAAGATCGTAGATGCTATTATTCAACGAAATAGTTTTTTTCCTCCCTGAAAATTTGCTATTGCTCACAGATAACAGAGAGCATATCAGATCTTTAGCAATACGAAAGCTAATTTTGCTAGAAATAAGAGAAAATCACCAGAAATGAGAATTTTCAAAGTACCCCAAATAAACTTCAAAACGAAGGATTATTTTGAACTTATTGACTGGCAACGAGTTGGACGTTTTGAACAACCTCTTTTGATGAATGTGCCTTGCGAAGAAATTGAGAATATGATAAAAGTTGTAAAAACGAATGAATGGTCAAAATATCCATGCCATACCCAAGCGGTTGAAAGATGCGTTCGACTAGTGTCTGAGGCATCAGAAACTGTATCTGGACAAGAAAAGAGACATTGTTTTATACTATAAAACACTATGATACCAAAAAAAGATTACAAATTTTAAAAATATGTAAATTTCCAAATTGAAGGATGTATAACTTTTCTCTACGTAAGTTCGATTTTTGTAATTTTTATGATTTAATGCTTTGATTTTTAAATTTATATGTGGCTTATTATTGTAAAATTAATGTTATTTATAACCTTATACGTTATTAATTAAACTGTTTTCAAAATTTGTAAGCATTTTTCGTAAATTATAATTCTCATATATTTGTAAAAATTTCAGTTTTTAATTATAATTGGTGCATCAAAGATGTGAATAGATTTTGATTTAAAAAATATATGGGAGCTGCAGAGTTATGTAGTATTGTAATAACAACTTTCCAAACCAGTGCCAAATGAATTTCAAAAAGTAAAATAAAATAAAATAAAACAAAAGAAAAAAAAATTTCAAGAAAATTTCAATTTTAAACTATTTTTGGGGCACTTGGGGCACCGGAAGATATGAATGAATTTTATTTTAAAAAAATATGTAAGCTAAGATAGATAAAAGATAGCTTTTGCACCCCGCGCCAAAAGTAATTAAGAAAAAATAAATAAACAAAAAAATATTAAAAAAATCATAAAAAACTCAATTTTTAATTATTTTTGGGGCGCTTGGGGCACCGGATGATATGAATGGATATTAATAAAAAAAAATCCTGTAAACTAGTATGCATAAAAGGCAACTTTTGCACGCCGCGCCGATAGTGATTTCTAAAAAAAGTTTTTTTCCTATACTTTTCGATCCACCCTAATGTACATGCTTTGCTTTGAATCATTTTAAGTTCACCTATATCTTCTTTTTGCTTTTTTTTTTTTTTTTTTTTTTTTTTTTTTTTTGCTACTTCTAGAGACTGCTACAAAAGATTTTGGAAATTTTGCTAATCATAATAGATCCAATTTTTAAAAAAATTCTTTAAATGCTGAGAAAAATTTAATAATGATTAAAAAATCAAAAAGGCTAAATAAAAATAATATATAAATTGTACTTAATGTATGATTTTAAATTTTTAAATCGAGATTATTCAATTATAATTACAAGTATATTTATAAAACAATTAAGGAGAAAGCAAATGAAGCATGTTTCGATCATAACGTATTTTTATCTTATTCATTTCCTTTATTAAGTTAATACGTGTAAAGAATGTTTCTTCAAAATCACGAATTCACACAATTATTCAATATCATTACATCAGTAAATATGAAATGGAAAAAATAAATATTTTATACAAAGATTTATTTACCGGAAAAAAAATTACAATTATCATTCATACACATTTTTTAATCGACAATGTGCTTATTAAATTTCAATTATAAGTACATTTATATATTTAAATAATATTAATAAAAAAAACTTAGAGCCGCGGATCGGAGAGCCGCGAAATAATTTTTTTACATAATACTGTAGTATTAAGAAATTAAATTAAGAACGTAGTATTTAGCCTGCGTACTATTATATTTATGCACATTAATTTGATTTTTTGAAGTCGGTGCCAGCCAAGCCAAGTTCAAAATTAAAATTAATTATCCAATGCAAATTGTAAAAGAGTAAAATAAATATTTTAAACTAAATATTAAATCGTAAAAAATCTCATAGACACTTCGATGCGTTTTTATTGAAAAATTACATGTAAGGGGCCGTCCATTAATCATGCGAGGCTCGAGAGGGGGGGAGGGGTCCATAAAAAAATCACGAAATATCACAAGGGGGGAGGGGGGGTGTAGTAATATATCACGAGTATTTATTTTTTCGGCAAACGAGCGATACTGAACCGAAAAGCGGCGTTTCGTGTATTTATTTTTTCGTCAAGCGCGTACAAAGTTAAAAGCGGCTTGTAGTGTGATCTTGATTCAGTGTTGCCAAGCAACGAACGAAGTGAAGTTCCCGCGAGCCGCGACAAGCGCCTGCCGGACTCAGCTTGTCAGTGTCAGTTATTCTGTTGTTTTGGCACTGAATACGTGCGTAAATTGTTAACCTTGTACGTTTTGCTATGACCTGTATTGCCCTAGCCTGAAAAAGAATCGGATACTTTTGGAAAGGACATGTCAGCAGTGTGCATTGTACTTCTGTACAAAAACAAAAGTTAAAGCACATCTGAATTCTTGTCACAAGCAACTGAATCTGAGCAATAATAGTCTAGAGATGCACAATGTCCGTCCTTCTCGCATCCTCACGCGACGAACGAATGGTGGATCCAGAGATATTCTCTGCGTAGTGCACGAAAATGCTGACGCCGAGTGGCTTGATGAAACCGATGTTAATCTTCAACAAAGCACTATGCCTACAACTAACTTGCAAGATGCTTATCCAGTTATTGGTGTTGAAGAAAGTCTTGCTAATCCGTGGTCTGAGGACATTGTAAATTAAATTATGTTTATGTATTACTACAAAAAAGTTTTTCGCATTTCTTTCATTATTTTTATGTCAGTCCAAAACAACTTGCAACCTTTCTGTTTACCTCTTAAGGTTATTATTGTAGTTTTTTTATTTTCTATAATAAAATTTGATTATACTTGAACCTGTATTTTATAGTAAATATTCTAAAAAAATTAAGATTTTTTGTAGGTACTAAAAAATGCACTTGATATAGGGTAGGGGGAGGGGGGGTAGTCTTGAACCTCACCATGTATCACCAAGGGGGAGGGGGGGGTTAAAAATGGCAAAAAAAACATCACATGATTAATGGACGGCCCCTAACTTGGCTTGGCTGGCACCGACTTCAAAAAATCAAATTAATGTGCATAAATATAATAATACGCATGGTAAATACTGCGTTCACCCTCTGACAGTCTTGCAAAAGGGCAAAATTGTAATGTTGTTTTCTCAGCATTTTGTTTTAATTGCTAAAAAAATATGATTCTTTCACAATTATAGAAAAATCTTATTTACGAATATGAATGTTATCCTTGAGTGTGTTAATCATTGCACAATGTATTAAAAATCCATTAAATCAACTGAGTTATATTATTTTAATTATTGCTTGCATTGTAGTAAAACCTGGAGCTTAGGGAACGTCTATAGACGGGCTTGTCAGTGAGAGGGTTAATTTAATTTCTTAATACTATTATGTAAAAAATTTATTTTTCACTTTGCAGTAGTTTTTGAAGTCTGTTCAATTTTTGGTAGAAAAGTTTATCATCGGATAATAAATATTTATTTTAGCTTGTTTTCGAAATCTTTTTCAAATTACATGTGATGACTAAGAACAAACACAATTGAGGAGCAAACATTCAAATCACACAGTTAACATTTGTTTCTGTAAATTACAGAGAATCTGTGGGTAAACAATTATCAAATCTTATGTAAACAATTCTTATGTAAATTTACAGACATTAGAAAAACCGAGGCTCTGTTAAATAGCATAGAAGTTATTCAGTAAATTTATAATACTCTGCAAATTAACATCGTTACGAATGCACAAGACTCTGTAAACTTATTTAGTAAAATTAGTGAAACACTGAAACTTCAGAGTATCTGAACTTTTCGAGTAATTTTGAATTGCTGTATAATTTAATTTTTTCACAAAGTATTTTTAGCCTTCCTGGGGTTTGATCCCGAGACCTCTGGAATATCATTTTCTTGACTGAACTACAGAATCTGTTGACTTCTATTTAAAAAAAAATATTTCGGCTCCACCAGTGGCCGAGAGTTTCAGACCTCTCAACTGGTAGACGGCAAGTGCTGGGTTCGAACCCACTCGCGGCTGTCGGCCTAACCGTTCGGAGTTTTCGTGGTTTTCTTCGAACCTTGCGTAAATACGGGTTAGGTTCCCTTAGAAAGACCCCTCACGAAGGGCACTCCCCCCTAGTCCTATATCCCATTAGTGTAGATAATCGGACGACAAAAATAAAACCTAAAACCTAAACCTATTTTAAAATACCTTGCGTAAATAACGGTTAGATTCCTTTAGAAAGCCCCCCACGAAGGGCACTTCCTCCTGGGCCTATGTCCCTCGAGTAGATAATTGGCCGACACAAAATAAACCAAATCAAACCATTCTATTTCAAAATAGGTCGTTTATAATTCACCGGGGAGAAATATATTGTGCTGTTTGAAGATTTCACTTCAAATATATTCGTTAAAAAAAATCGTAAACGGTTTATTTTAATTTATTTTAGAACTATACTTAGTACCTATTATTTTTTTAAACAAATTTTAATTTTTAATTAGTTTAAGTAATAAATTTAAAAAATGCAATGAATTTCTTTTACTGCAAAAATGTGCATCTAATTAATTTTTTACAACAATAATATTTTAAAAAAATTTCGAAATTGTCATTTACTATTTATTTTTTATGCGCTAATATTTTTAAAATATTTTTAAAGTAAGAAATAAGCAAAATTAAAAAAAATGTAATTTAGCATTTAAAAGTGATTTTTTATGTTTTCATTATTTTATTCATTTTGTGTAATGTTTTTTAAACATTAATATTTTTTAATAGCCTATTTAGCGATGAAATAATAATACTAACAATATCATTTTAATAATAATAACAACTTCGGGATAATACGAAGCAAATTTACTTTCAAGCATTTAATTTTTTCACAACCTGTATCTAACTACCCTGGGATTTGAACCCGAGACCTCTGGACTCCAAAAGAACATCCAATATTACCAAGTTTCTGGCGTATGATCGGTTGTACTTGTGACGGCGAATTATCAGCACGTGGGATATAGGGCCATAATATAATAATATAAAAATTTCATAAGTTGTATTTTTAATTACAATTACATGTAAGATAAGGTAAATGTCTGTAAAGTGATGACCGATAAACTCGATCAAATGCATTTAACGAAAAAGTAGTGTAAATTTACAGAGAGTATCGCTTTTTTTCTGTGTTTTTACACAATATTTTAACAGTGTGTGTTTTTTCCCAAATAAATAAAAATGATTTATTGATTATTTTATGAACTTTGTGTTAAATTGCACAGAAATAAACGATATTTTTACACATTATTTTTCCGATTATAAACAGTTTTTAAAACTTGACATTTCAATCAAAAAGTATTTCCTCCATTTTGAAAACTGATTGAGAACTGTTTGAAAACGAAATTATTTAATGTGTACTTTCGAAACCTACCATACATATCATAGCTGAAACCAATTGTTTTAGCTAAAAAGAAGTTTAAGGTGAAAGTCATCCAGAATTACAGATTTCAAGATCTAACAAGGAGAGGGTCCGAGGCTTGTATCACCAAATTGGATGAACGTTTGTGTATCGATAGAGTATAGTTAGTATATAAATATATGAAAGCCATAAAGCGCAATATCCAGGGGGTCTTGAGAAAATAACCCTTAAATTTCATGCTATAGTTTATAATCAGATAAATTTCCACTTTCTGCCAGCGCCGTTGTGGCGTGATCGGTAACGCGTTGTGTTCGATTTTTTTCTACCTGGGATCTAACCCAGCTCTGACCTTTCTTTCGAAAGGAAAATTGAGAGGTTCGGACCTCTCAACTGGTAGACGGCAGGTGCTGGGTTCGAACCCAATCGCGGCTGTCGGCCTAACCGTTCGGAGTTTTCGTGGTTTTCTTCGAACCTTGCGTAAATACGGGTTAGGTTCCCTTAGAAAGACCCCCACGAAGGGCATTCCCCCCTGGTCCTATATCCCTAGCGCAGATAATCGGACGTCAAAAATCAATCAATCAATCGAAAGGAAAATTTTCATTGATTATTTTTGAACCGCAATTGAAAAAATATGCATGACAATTAAAATTTACCAAAAATATAAATTAAATTTGCTTTTTTTGTAAGACATAAATGAATTTTTTCAACTGCGAAATTTCGCATATTTAAATATTTTATGAAAAAAAAGTAGTTTAATTTATTTGTCTATAAACTACAATTTTTTTTTTTGTTGTTGTTATTTAGAATTGTTTACAGTTATTTCTATGAATAATCTACTAATTATTACAGAGAAATAAATTAAATTCGTAATATAAATGCGTGAATAATAATATTTTAATTTGTTTCGTTATGGAAATATAATTAAACTGTATTACGTAAACACATTAAACAAGAAAAAAATTCCGAAAAAAATACTTATTCAGACGCTTATTCTAATTAGAATTCCAGAATCCAAGATTTAAAAAAATCATGTAATAATATAAAAATCATAATTCAAATAAACATGGAAATATTTCACGTATTTGCACGGTTGGTTGGTTTGGTTTGGTTTATTTTTGTCGTCCGATTATCTGCGCTAGGGATATAGGACCCGAGGGGGAGTGCCCTTCGTGGGGGGGGTCTTTCTAAGAGAACCTAACCCGTATTTACGCAAGGTTCGAAGAAAACCACGAACGGTTCGGCCGACAGCCGCGATTGGGTTCGAACCCAGCACCTACCGTCTACCAGTTGAGAGGTCTGTACCTCTCGGCCACTGGTGGGGCCCGTATTTGCACGGAGACAAAATTAAAATAACATAATTGTTCACGTATTTTAATTTATTTCTCTGTTAAAAACAGTAGCAAATCATAGAAAAATAAACCCCGCCAGTGGCTGAGAGGGTCAGACATCTCAACTGGTAGACTGCAGGTGCTGGGTTCGAACCCAATCGCGGCTGTCGGCCTAACCGTTCGGAGTTTTCGTGGGGTTTTTTAACCTTGCGTAAATACGGGTTAGGTTCCCTTAGAAAGACCCCCACGAAGGGCACTCCCCCTGGTCCTATATCCCATTAGTGTAGCTAATCAGACGACAAAAATAAACCAAATAAACCAAACCATAGAAAAAAAACTAAATAATTTTAAATCACAACAACAACAAAAAAAATCATGTCTATAAATGTATAAATATGCTTATTTTAAAAAAAAGAAGGAAAAAAATTATGTATGCATTTAAATATGTGAAATTTCGCAGTTAAAAATGCATTTATATCTTACAAAAAAGTAAATTCAATTTATATTTCTGGTAAATTTCAATTTTCATGCGTATTTTTTTAATCGCGGTTCCAAAACAATGAATGAAAAATTTCCCTTCCGAAAGAAAGGTCGGAGCGGGGTTAAATACCAGGTGTGAGAAACGCGATTCCAACGCGCTGCCGATCACGCCACGGTACCGCTTGCAGATGATGGAAATTTATCTGATTATCAACTATAGCATGAACTTTAAGGGTTATTTTCTCAAGACCCCCCCCCTAGCTATTGCGCCTTTATGTCTGTCATATATTTATATACTAATTTACTCTATCGTTACACAAACGCTCATCCAACTCGGTGACACAAGCCTCCGACCCTCTCCTTGTAAGTTAGTTATCTAGTGTATCTTTTCTTTAAAAATAAGTTACTGTTGCCTGTGTTCAAAGGGTTGTTTTAGAATCTCTTCCTCTTATCCACACCATATCAGTTGAGAAGAAAAAAGATACTGAAAAACTTTTAAAAGCTATGCATGGTAGATAGCGGCAAAATCAACCTGATGACGTTTTCAAATTGCACAACCACAATATCCATCATTTATAAGTCGACAATGACGAAGAGGATGAAATGTGTAACTATCTTGATGAAGATATTGGTTTTAAAATTTGTAGTCAATTATAGTCAAATGAGTACTTATTTCGTAAATATTTAATGAATTAGTTATCAAGTTTAGAACAAAACTATAAAATATTCCTCCGGGAGCAGGATTCGAACCCGCACTGTCTTGCAAGAGCCAGTTTACTCCGTCAATCGATGGCAGTGATGGTCACCAAAATAAAGGAGAGCAATTTTTCCACCGGATATTAGAGTACTTACGTTTACGAAACATCTTTCATTTCAGGTGAAACGATGAAGGTGAAGGACAAACAGAAATGATGATATACTGTACAAGTTCAAATCAATGCCGTCCACACTGTAGACTGATGCCTTAACCATTCGGCCATCCCAGAGGCATTGGTGGTTCGAACAAATTCAATTCGCTTTGTTAGTATGTTTGGTATATGAAGGCAGCAACTGCAAAATCATTGTCGATAACAATTCCGCTAAGTGCAAGGAGATATTCTTCTTTCAAAGTTTAAAAAAATCAATTTTTGAACTAAATTTTCTTTTTTGATATTTCTAAAAAAATTATTTTATAAGTATATATTTTGAATTACAATTTAAAAAAAAAGATAAGTAATATCTTTAAATATAGACGTGGAAATCCCTACATGTAATTACATGTAAGACAAGGTAGATGTCTGTAAAATGATGACCAGTAAACTCAATCAAATGCATTTAACAAATAACTTGAGTAAATTAACAGAGATTATCCCTTTTCTTTCTGTATTTTTACAGAAATTTTTAACGGTATGTGTTATCTCCCAAATAAATAAAATTGGTTTATTGATTGTTTTATGATCTCAATGTTAAATTGCACAGAAAAAAAAAGCGGTAATTTTACACATTTTTTCCCGATTATAAGCAATTTTTAAAAATTAACGTTTGAATCATAAATTTTTTCCTCCATTTTGGGAACTGATAGTTTAAAAAAAATCATTTAATGTATACTTTCGAAACCTACCATACACATCCCAGTTGAAACGGATTGTTTTAGATAAAAAGAAAACAACTTTTAATGTTAGTCTTTCACAATTATAGATTTCAAGATCTAAGTGAATTATCTGGTGTAATTCTTGTTTAAAAAGAAGTTACTGTTGCCTGTGTTCAAAGGGTTGATTTAGAATCTCTTCCTCTTATCCACACCATATCAAGTGAAAAGAAAAAAGATGTTGAGAAAATTTTAAAGACAATACATGGTGAATAGCGGCAAAATCACCCTAATGACGTATATGTATATGAAGATATTTGTTTTAAAATTTGAAGTCAATTATTGTCAAACGAGTACTTATTTAGTAAATATTTAATGAATTAGTTATTAAGTTTAAAACATTACACAAAAAAATTGCTCCGGGAGCGGGATTCGAACCCGCATTGTCTTGAAAGACCCAGTTCACTACGTCAGTCGATGGCACCGAACGGATTGATGATCACCAGGATCAATGAGATTCGGATATATTTTCACCGGATAATGAATGTTTGGATAATTTCGTTTACGAAACCTCTTTCAAGCAGATGAGATGATGGACAAACACAGTTGATGATATACTGTACAAGTTCAAATCAGCGCCATCCACTGAGGGCTGTTTAGTAGTCTGGTGCCTTAACCATTCGGCCATCCCGAAGACGTTAAGTATTTGAGCAAATTCAATTCGGTTTGTTAGAATGATTGGCATATGAAATAAAGAATACTGCCCAGTTAAACTGATGGCATTGAGCTCACAGGCTACAAATACTAATTGTACATTAAAGCCTTATATTTTCAAGGGTTAATTCCGTTCGAAAAAAAATTAAGAAGGGGAAACAGCTCTCCCCTTTCCTCTTTTTTTATACTTAATCATTGAAACTCCTATACTATCAAAGACATGCTTTATCATATAAAAAATCTATATCCAAAATTCAGAGCAAATGAGATAATTCTTAATAAAAACCCATTTAGCATTTATATAATTTAAAAGGAGTTATCCCCTTCTTTTATACTTAACCATTAAACTTCCAAAACTATTCAGAGATTTGAACGAAATCTGACAATTCTGCTTGAAAAACCCATTTATATAAATTAAGGGGGGGGGGCATTAGAACCCCTGTTCTCCTTATTTATACTTATTCAATGAACACCTAATAACAGTCACGGAATCGCCTCATCAGAATGATCCTAATCTAAATTTTGAACGAAAACTTAATTCTGCATGAAAATCCCATTTATATCAACTAACGGGGGGGGGCATTAGAACCCCTGTTCCCCCTATTTATACTTATTCAATGAACACCTAATAACAGTCACGGAATCGCCTCATCAGAATGATCCTAATCTAAATTTTGAAAACTTAATTCTGCATGAAAATCCCATTTATATCAACTAACGGGGGGAAGGGCATTAGAACCCCTGTTCCCCCTATTTATACTTAATCAATGAACACCTAATAACAGTCACGAAATCGCCTCATCAGAATGATCCTAATCTAAATTTTGAAAACTTAATTCTGCATGAAAATCCCATCTATATCAACTAACGGGGGGCATGAGCCCCCCGTTCCCCCTCTTATACATATCGAATGAACTCCAAAAACTAATTAGGGAAGCGCCTTGTCAGGATATACCTACATACAAAATTTCAAGTGGATCGGATATTTTTATCATGAGTTATCGCGTTACGTACATACGAACATACATACAGAACGGACGGGCACATAAGCTCTCAGGCTATGATAGCCTGTGAGCTAAAAAGCAACTGCAAAGTCATTGTCGATAAAAAATCCCCACTAACTACAAGAAGATTTTTTTTTCAAAGTTTAAAAAATCATTTTTTGAACTAAATTCTTATTTCTAATGTAGCTATACAAAGTATTTTATAAGTGCATATTTTGAATTACAAGTTTTAAAAAAAAGATAAATAATATCTTTAAATATAGACATGGAAATCCCTACATGGAATTATATGTAAGTTAAAGTAAATGTCTGTAATATGGTGTGTGTGTATTTTGTGACGGCCGATTATCTGCGCTAGAGATATAGGCCCGGGGGAGGGATGCCCTTCGTGGGGGTCTTTTTAAGGGAACCTAACCCGTATTTACGCAAGGTTAGAAGAAAACCACGAAAACTCCGAACGGTTAGGCCGACGGCCGCGATTGGGTTCGAACCCAGCACCTGCCGTCTACCAGTTGAGAGGGGTGGGGCTGTCTGTAATATGATGACCGATTAGAGGTCTGCACGGGCCGGGCCTCGGCCCGAAGCCCGAGCCCGGCCCGGCCCGCGGGCCGGGCTCGGGCCGATTTCCAATAATGGCATTCGGGCCGGGCCGGGCTCGGGCCTTACTTCTGAAGACTCGGGCCGGGCCGGGTCTAGTCACTAATCCTTTCGGGCCGGGCCGGGCCTAGTCACTAATCTTTTCGGGCCGGGCTGGGCTCGGGCCTTAATTGTTTTTGCTGGAGTATCGGGCCGGGCCTAACTTTTTTTTCCGTACGAAGTCGAGACTGATTCCATTCTTCCTAGTTTTCATGGACCAAAATATATCAGTTCCCATTGAATCTTCCTATATGAAAATCCTTTTCTCGACTTTTTATAAATCAGTAATATTTGGCTTTGTCGAAAATTTTCTGCAAAAAAAGCATATACTTTCAAGCCGTCATTATTCTACAATTAAACATTAGGATTTATTCCTTTTAAAAAATCGTAGATTACTAGGCGTTTTAAAATAGAATTAAACACACACACACACACACTCAAAAAAAAAAAAAAAAAAAAAAAAACATGATTATGACGGAATTTTTTTTTTTAACTGAAAACTGAAAGTTTCTTTTAAAATGCTCATTCATGCAAAATGAATACAACAATACGGGAGAAAAAAATATTGTTACGAATTTTGTAAATAGTGTTTGTACTGTAAAATAATGTAAATAATCTTATTAAGCTCCATTTCTTTACTAATATTAGTTTTTGTTACATTGTCTCTGTTAACAAGCAAACTTGTCTATTATTTTCAGTGAATGTCTATGGCAGCTTTGCGAAATATTAGAGATATCGCCAAGTTGGCGTCACTTTTGGCGACTAATTTTGGTCGCCAAATTTGGGGATATATCGCCAAGTTGGCGACAAACTTGGCGATGGTAACCCTTCCCTATTTATGGTAACCCCCCCCTTTCAGGTCTACTGATACATTGAATGTTGTTCCGTGGTTTTCCAGTTTTTTCTAGAAGGTTGTAGAAATTTCCACCGCATGCTGCGAGCCTATATAAGGAGAGCCGATACGATCTGCTGTTGTTATTACTTACCAGTCAGGCATTGAGTGAACAAGGCATTTGTTAAGCAAGTTTGCTTGAGTTTCATTTATGTTGTTTTGAATGTTATTAAGTGTTGAGACGTTGTATAAAGAGTCTCTGGGATTTAAAGCTCTACTTTTACGATAGATTTGAGCAGTTATTTTAGAATATCTAGTAACATTTGTGAGTTTTGAAGACTCTGTTGTTCTGAAGATCTGTAAATAAATTATTTTCTACTTTTCTAAGAAACAAGAGTTTGAAGTTGTTTAACCATAAGATCAAAAGAACCCCATATACGCTGTAACAATATATTAAACATTTACATCTGTTAAGAATGGAATGCATTTTTTTTCGTTCCAAAGCGATTTCGTCTTTGGAAATTTTACCATGTACCGCTTTTTCGATTTTTTGTCTCCATTACAGGGAATATGGATTAATAATACTAGTGATAACTGAAACATTTACATACAACAAACAAAGATTCATTTAAAAGCATAAATATCGCAGCCTACGGCACCTCTACATAAATGGAGTTATAAACATGGGGAAAAAAAAGACTAATATAATTTTTTTTGGTCAGAACTCTTCCATAAGATTAAAGATCAATGTTCTGTAGAAATTCACTCGAGTCGGGCCGGGTTCGGGCCGACATTTAAAATTTTTTCCGGACCGGGCCGAGCCGGGGCCGTCGCGAAATAAGTTTCTTCTCTAACGGGCCTGATTCGAAATCCCAAGCAGGAGAAATGAGTCATACACGAGATCTGACTTTTTCATCTCACAGACCACTTCACCTTCATTAAAATTTTGCTAATGCTAGGGCTGAAGTAATCACCGTTAATATTGTGTGTATATTTTTAGATAATTTGAGTCTATTACATATTCTCTTATACGAAAATATTTTTTTAAAGAGTATTTTAAAAAGATTAATTAGTGGAGAAAGGATTAACCTAAGTCAATGAGTATTTCCTTTTATCTCATTATTTAAAAGGAATTAAATAAATCTATGCCATTCCCACGTGGTCTTACATGTGATGTGAATTATAAGTTTTATTTTGAAGTCGGGAAGTAAACATTTAGAATCATCTAATAGATAAGAGTAAAAAGAAAGCCCTTTTACATCCTATTTTGGGTCTAGAATTTCTGTTTACAATTCAGTTTGCATAAATCAAAAGCAATTTAAAACAGAAATAGTACTAAGTTCTTATGCATAGGGATAGTCGAAATAAAAATTATTTAATGACTATCTTTTGAAAGATATATATATATATATATATATATATATATATATATATATATATATATAAAAATTCAGATCGATAGCTTAGAAACCCGCTTTGGACAACATCATCAGATGAGTATAGAAAATTTATCGTATCCTTGATTATTCTTTTAAATGAATGGAAAAATTCATTTACTATATAAAAGTTATGGAAGCAGGAAAAAAGGTAACATTTTTTAAGTTTAATTATCTTATACTAACAGCAAAATGAACAATTTCAATTGTTACTTTTTTTAATAGCTGTTGATGAAATTGAAGAATTAAACATATTAGATTTCTTTTGCGGTGTGTTTAACAGCAGTGAAGATATTGCGATAAAAATGACATCATGTCTGTATTGACTTTTATATTTAGTTACATTAAATATGAAATTTCACTTTAATTAAAATGTTGTGAGTGCATTAACTTATTAGTTAAAGACAAAAATTTTAGAATTAGATTGCCCGAATGAAATGTGACCGTCTGAAACGTAAATACTTTATGTTGGGTGATAGAAGTCAATTAATACCCCCAGAAAATAATTGTAAATAAATGCTTTACAAAAACTCATGAATTTTAATTATGAAAGTACTTTCCTAAAATTTCCAGACCCAAAAAATATTATGCAATTCATTATTGAAAAAAATTATTTCGATCTGCATTCGTAAATAAATGAAAATGTGGAAGCCAACTTTTATATTTATTTATTTATTTTTTTGTTAGGAATTACAAATATCTTACTAAATTACTATACAAAAGTTTAAAATGATACTACGAAATTCACTTATAATAATAATAATTAAAAAAAATTATCTGTATTAACAAAAGTGAGATTATTTTTATAAGCGAATATTAAATGCCATATTTATTGTAAATTATTTGAAAGTACATGTTTCTAGTGAAAAATACTCTTTTAGTTGTAATATCTATTAAAAGAATGTGTATTTTAAGTTAATTATACATTATGAAATTTGAAATTTTAATTGACAAAAAGAATTTTTATTTTAATTGTTTGAAAAAAGTAATATTTTTATTTATGAATCTATACAATAATAATCCTGATATTTACAATTTAAAATTAAGGCATTTTTATTTTCAAAAGGAACTTAAATTACTTGCTGCTAAAATTGCGCACTTTTAATGTAGGATTTCTCCTGCCATAAATTTGTATTTCAAGTTAAACGCTATGAAAAATATCACGAATCTCAATTCTGTATAATTTCTTTTATTTATTTATTTATTTTGTTTCTAAAGTTGTGCAGTTTTAATGTATGATTTTGTCTGCCATAAATGTATATTTGAAGTTAAAATCTTCGATAAAAACCATGAATCTTAAGTATTTGAAATCAAAGGATAAATTTAGTTTTGAAATCAAAGGATAAATTTAGTTTTGAAATCAAATTAAAAACAAAAAAGTCTTATTTATGAACTTTGGGTGTTTAATAGTAAATGTACAATTCAACAGATCTAAAATAAGCCTCGAATTGTTAAAAAAAATATCATAAAACGGAAATTTATAGCCTTGTTTTTGATGTACACATAGAATCATTCTATATGTTCCGTTTGCAACTCAGATCTCTTGCGTGACGTCATCTTTTCATGAATCAGGCCCGTAAGAGAAGAAACTTATTTCGCGACGGCCCCGGCCGAGCACGGGCCGAAATTTTAACTTTCGGGCCGGGCCGGGTCGGGCCAATATTTCTTTCGTTCGGGCCGGGCCGGGCCCGGGCTGAAATTTTAACTTTCGGGCCGGGCCCGGGCCTGGAAATCTCTGCCCGTGCAGACCTCTATGACCGATAAACTCGATCAAATGCATTCGACCGAAAACTATTGTAAATTTACAGACTGTATCACTTCTCTTTCTGTGTTTTTACAGAAACTTTTAACAGAATGTGTTAGCTCCCACATAAATAAAAATGATTTATTGATTATTTTATTATCTCAGTGTTAAATTACACAGAAATAAACGGTAATTTTACACTTTTTTCCCGCCTTAAAAATTTTTTTATACTGTTGCCTATGTTCAAAGGGTTGATTTAGAATCTCTTCCTCTTATCCACACCATATCAAGTGAAAAGAAAAAAGATGTTGAGAAATTTTTAATGGCAATACATGGTGGTTGGTTGGTTGATTTTTGACGTCCGATTATCTACGCTAGGGATATAGGACCAGGGGGGAGTGCCCTTCGTGGGGGTCTTTCTAAGGGAACCTAACCCGTATTTACGCAAGGTTCGAAGAAAACCACGAAAGGTTAGGCCGACAGCCGCGATTGGGTTCGAACCCAGCACCTGCCGTCTACCAGTTGAGAGGTCCGAACCTCTCGGCCACTGGTGGGGCGGCAATACATGGTGAGTAGCGGCAAAATCAACCTCATGACGTATATGTATATTACAAATTTAAAATTTTTTCGCCAAAACTAACCTTTATACTATCTTAATTTTCTTATAATAATATTCCGTACTTACTTCAAATTATTAAATTAAAATCTTGTATCTAAATCTAATCTGTTAATCCTTATGCAGACGATATAAATTCTTAATTTGCCTTAAAAAACATTATTCCAGTATGCGTAAATTTAAAAAGATGGCTCTAAATTAAAAATATTCCTAATTAAAACTTTATTTCTTAATATTCCAAATAAAACTGATTTCTTCTATGTTTTTATCAACCCTTTTTAAGAAAGTCTTATTAAATTTATTCCAAAACCATACCTTTCAAAAAATATCATTATTTTATTTTATCTATTTATTTATTTTTCCTACGTCAACCTTTGATGTGTGCATATTAATAAATTCATTTCTTTTCTTTTTCTCTTAAAATTAATCATTTATAAAAATCGTCTGCCTAAGATATTTAAAATTCTGAGTCAATTATAAATTGGTTAAATAATATTTTTTTAAAATAAATTTATCGTTTGTGGAAAATAATCTCGTAGCTGGACAAGAATTCTGTTTACATAAAAGAATGATGGTTTGAGGTTACAGAATGTTCCAGAACTTTTTTTTTTAGTTTAAAAGGTGGAAGTCTCGAGATGAAAAAGAAGATTTCTTGGGTTGCTTCGTCGATGAGGACAGCTCGCTGAAATAATGATGGAATTTTTGCAAAAAGAGCTTTTCCTTCCTCATTATTACGAATTTAATAAATGAATTTACAGCAGCCCATGACTAATTATTGGATCTTCTACATTTATTTATTTATTTTGTTTTTTCCCTCGCTTGCCATGACTGTGTGTTTCTTTTTAACCAGTGGAAATAATTCGAGTTCTCCTTAAATCGTCACATGTATGTGACATTTTAAAGTTAGGGGGCAGAAACATCATCGCCAGGTTTCTCTTTCTCCGCACAGAAGTCATGGCCAGCGAGAAACAAACAAAATAAATAAATGTAGAAAGTCCAAATAATCACTCCTTGGCTGCTGCAAGTTTATTTTATTAAACTGTAGCTATAATAGATAGAAAAGCTCCTGTTGCAGACGATATTTTACCGAAACATCCAAAAAATATTTCATCATTTACTATACTCATGCAAGAGAGCACTTAAGAATCCTTCTTCTTCTTCTTACCACCTCTCGACGCTTCCTCTTTTAAATGCGTAGATAATCGGACGTCAAAAATCAACCAACCAACCATCCTCTTTTAAATCTAAAAAGAAAATTCTAGAACATTCTTTAGTCTCAAACATTCATTCTTTTATGTAAACATAACTCATACCCAGAATCGAGATTAATATTTGACAGACAACAATTTTATTTGAAAAAAAATATTATTTAACCAATTTATAATCGGCTCAGAATTTTAAATATCTTAGGCAGACGATTTTTATAGACGATTAATTTTAAGAGAAAAAGAAAAGAAATGAATTTATTGGTATGAACACTATCAAATGTTGACTGAGGGAAAATAAATAAATAGATAAAATAAAATAATGATATTTTTTGAAAGGTATGGTTTTGGATTAAATTTAATAAGACTTTCTTAAAAAGGGTTGATAAAAACATAGAAAAAATGAGTTTTATTTGGAATATTAAGAAATAAAGTTTAATTAAGACAATTTTTAATTTAGAGCCATCTTTTTAAATTTACGCATACTGAAATAAATATTTTTTAAGGCGAATTAAGAATTTATATCGTCTCCATAAAGATTAACAGATTAGATCTAGAAACAAGACTTTAATTTAATAAGTTGAAGTAAGAACGGAATATTATTATAAGGAAATTAAGATAGTACAAAGGTAAGTTTTGGCGGAAAAAAAAATAAAATTTGTAATATGTAATATGCATATGAAGATATTTGTTTCAAAATTTGAAGTCAATTATTGTCAAACGAGTACTTATTTAGTAAATATATAATGAATTAGTTATTAAGTTTAAAACATTACACAAAAAAATTGCTCCGGGAGCGGGATTCGAACCCGCATTGTCTTGAAAGACCCAGTTCACTACGTCAGTCGATGGCACCGAGCAGATTGATGATCACCAGGATCAATGAGATTCGGATATATTTTCACTGGATATTGAATGTTTGGTTAATTTCGTTTACGAGACCTCTTTCAAGCAGATGAGATGATGGACAAACACAATTGATGATATACTGTACAAGTTCAAATCAGCGCCATCCACTGAGGGCTGTTTAGTAGTCTGGTGCCTTTACCATTCGGCCATCCCGAAAACGTTAAGGGTTTGAACAAATTCAATTCGCTTTGTTAGAATGATTGGCATATGAAGGAAGCAACTGCAAAGTCATTGTCGATAAAAATCCCCAATACTTACAAGAAGATTTTTTTTCAAAGTTTAAAAAATCATTTTTTGAACTAAATTCTTATTTCTAATGTTTCTATACAAAGTATTTTATAAGTGCATATTTTGAATTATAAGTTTTTAAAAAAAGATAAATAATATCTTTAAATATAGACATGGAAATCCCTACATGGAATTACATGTAAGTTAAAGTAAATGTCTGTAATATGATGACCGATAAACTTGATCAAATGCATTTAACCGAAAACTATTGTAAATTTACAGACAGTGTCACTTCTCTTTCTGTGTTTTTACAGAAAATTTTAACAGAACGTGTTAGCTCCCTCGTAAATAAAAATGATTTATTGATTATTTTATTATCTCAGTGTTAAATTACACAGAAATAAACGGTAATTCTGCACTTTTTTCCCGCTTTTAAAAAATTTTTAAAACTTGACGTCTCAATCAAAGAGTATTTCTCCCATTTCGGGAACTGATTGAGAACTGTTTGAAAACTAAATCACTTAATGTATACTTTCGAAACCTACCATACATATCCCAGTTGAAACGGTTGGTTGGTTGGTTGGTTGATTTTTGACGTCCGATTATCTCCCAGTTGAAACGGATTGTTTTAGATAAAAAGAAAACAACTTTTAATGTTAAAGTCTTTCAGAATTATAGGTTTCAAGATCTAAGTGAATTATCTGGTGTAATTCTTGTTTAAAAAGAAGTTACTGTTGCCTGTATTCAAATCTCTTCCTCTTATCCGCACTATATCAGGTGAAAAGAAAAAAGATGTTGAGAAATTTTTAAAGGCAATACATGGTGAATAGCGGCAAAATCAACCTAATGACATATATGTATATGAATATATTTGTTTTAAAATTTCAAGTCAATTATGTCAAACGAGTACTTATTTAGTAAATATTTGATGAATTAGTTATTAAGTTTAAAACATTACACAAAAAAATTGCTCCGGGAGCGGGATTCGAACCCGCATTGTCTTGAAAGACCCAGTTCACTACGTCAGTCGATGGCACCGAGCGGATTGATGATCACCAGGATCAATGAGATTCCGATATATTTTCACCGGATATTGAATGTTCGGATAATTTCAATTACGAGACCTCTTTCAAGCAGATGAGATGATGGACAAACACATTTGATGATATGCTGTACAACTTCAAATCAGTGCCATCCACTGAGGGCTGTTCAGCAGTCTGGTGCCTTAACCATTCGGCCATCCCGAAGACGCCAAGTGTTTGAACAAGTTGGTTGGTTGTTTGTATGTATGTCGGCCTTTTATCTACGCTGTGCGATATAGGCCCTAAGGGGTGGGGTGCCCTCCGTGGGGGGGTCTTTCTAAGGGAACCTAACCCGCATTTACGCAAGGTTCGAAGAAAACCATGGAAAACTCCGAACGGTTAGGCCGACGGTCGCGATTGGGTTCGAACCCAGCACCTACCGTCTACCAGTTTGAGGTCAGAACCTCTCGGCCACTGGTGGGGCCGTGTTTGAACAAATTCAATTCACTTTGTTAGAATGATTGGCATATGAAGGAAGCAACTGCAAATTCATTGTCGATAAAAAAAAAACCCACTAACTACAAGATATTTTTTTTCCAAAGTTTGAAAAAATCAATTTTTGAACTAAACTTTCTTTTTTAATATTTTTTAAAAAAGTATTTTATAAGTATATTTTAAATTACAAGTTTTAAAAAAAATTACTCCAGGAGCGGGATTCGAACCCGCAATGTCTTGAAAGACCTAGTGTAATACGTCAGTCGATGGCACTGAAGGTTACCCTTAACAACGAGAGCAATTTTTTCACTGGATATAGAATACTTGAGTAATTTCGTTTACGGCCTCTTTCAAAGCAGGTGAGAAGATGAAGGACAAACACAATTGATGATGTAACGTACAAGTTCAAATCAGTGCCATCCATTGAGGCCTGCTTGGCACTCAGGTGTCTTAACCACTCGGCTTTCCCGAAAACGCTGGTAGTTAGAATAAAATTATTTCGCTTTGTTAGTATGTTTGGTATATGAAGAAAGCAATTGCAAAGTGATTGTTAATAAAAAAATTCCGCTAACTACAAGGAGATATTTATTTTGAAAATTTAAAAAAATCAATTTTTGAACTACATTTTGTTTTTTAATATTTCAAAAAAAAAATTTTTTATAAGTGTATATTTTGAATTACAAGTTTACAAAATAATATCTTTAAATATAGACGCGGAAATCCGTACAAAGAATTACATGTAATATAAGATAAATATCTTTAAAATGATGACGAATAAACTCGATCTAAAGCATTTAACCGAAAACTAGTATATATTTACTAAGAATATCTCTTTCCTTTCTATGTTATTACAGAAATGTTTAATAGTACGTGTTTTCTCCCAAATAAATAAAAATAATTTATTGATTGTTCTATGATCTCAGTGTTAAATTGCACAGAAATAAACGTATTTTTACACATTTTTTCCCGATTATAAACAATTTTTAAAAATTGACGTTTCAATCAAAGATTATTTCCTCGATTTTGAGAACTGATTGAAAACTAAATCATTTAATGTGCACTTTCGAAACCCACCATACATATCACAGTTGAATTAGATAAAAAGTCCTTTAAGGTTAAAGTGTTCCAGAATTATAGGTTTCAAGATCTAAGTGACTTATCTGGTGTAACTTTTCTTTAAAAAGAAGTGACTGTTGCCTGTGTTCAAAGGGTTGTTTTGGAGCCTCTTCATCTTATACATGCCATATCAGTTGAGAAGAAAAAGGATGCTGACAAACTTTTAAAAGCAATACATAGTAATCAGCGGCAAAATCAACCTGATGACATTTTCAAATAGTACAATCACATATTCCATGATTTACAAGTCGACAATTCACAAGAGTTTGAAATGTGTAACTATCTAGATAAAGATATTGCTTTTAAAATTTGAAGTCAATTATTGTCAAACGAGTACTTATTTAGTAAATATTTAATGAATTGGTTATTAAGTTTAGACCATTACACTAAAAAATTACTCCGTGAGCGGGATTCGAACCAGCATTGTCTTCAAAAACCCAGTTTACTACGTCAGTCGGTGGCATTGGTTTGGTTTATTTTTTGTCGTCCGATTATCTACACTAGGGATATAGGACCAGGGGGAGTGCCCTTCCAGCCTTCCAACCCCGCCAGTGGCCGAGAGGTTCGGACCTCTCAACTGGTAGGCGGCAGGTGCTGGGTTCGAACCCAATCGCGGCTGTCGGCCTAACCGTTCGGAGTTTTCGTGGTTTTCTTCGAACCTTGCGTAAATACGGGTTAGGTTCCCTTAGAAAGACCCCCACGAAGGGCACTCCTCCCTGGTCCTATATCCCTAGCGTAGATAATCGGACGACAAAAAATCAACCAAATCTCTCGGCCACTGGTGGGGCGTCGATGGCATTGATCGGAATGATGGTCCAGGATCTAGGAGAGAAGTTTTTTTCATCGGATATTGAATATTTGGGTAATATCGTTTACGAGTTTTTTTCGAACTAGATGAGAGGATGAAGGACAAACACAATTGATGATATACTGTACAACTTCAAATCCAAGGCTACCTTATCATAATATCAAGGCTTGTCATTCGCCAAGTTTCCTTTGACCGCAGTACAGGGGGCGCTGAAACCACATGATTTTCCCGTTGGTAGTGCCATCTAATGTGAGAAACTGAAATATTTTCCATTTTTTCCTATGGGATTATTAGCAGTAGTATGCACCAGGTGGCGTTACTTATGAGACAAAGTCATATAATAAGTTGGCAATTATAGGGACAATTTCAACAATAGATTTTCTCCTGAATGCGAGGCCTTGATATTATGATAAGGGGGCCTTGTTCAGATCAATTCCATCCACTGAGGGCTGCTTAGTAGTCTGCACTGTTAAAAATAAATCTGTGGATTCACGGTGAAACTACTGGCAGCAAAGTAGCCGAACTTTTATCGTTCCGTTAGTTGATTTTCCGTTTTGGGAAATAAAAGAAAGGAAAGGAATACTCAGTTTGAAAAAGCTGTAACTTTCCGTTACAAGATTTCATTTTCAATGATGATAATTTAACATAATTTTAAAGTATGGATTAATTTTCAAAGAATTCGAAATTTCCGAAAGGTTTTAAGCTGCCGTATTATTTTTCTTAATTTATTTATTGTGTAATTTACCTCAAGCCTTCGGAGGATCGAACTCGTGGCCTTTTGTTAGCGGGATAAAGCTTTACTGACTGAGCCAAAGCTACTGATACCAGTTTGCACAAAGTATATATTTAATGAGTAAATTGGAAAATCTGTTGTGCTTTTTAAAGATTTCCTGAAAATTCGATGAAAGTTTCATCATGAACCTTCTAATTCAAAATACACACTTATAGAATCCTTTTTTAGAAATATTGAAAAAGAAATAAAGTTTAAAAATTGATTTTTTTAAACTTTGAAAAAAAATATCTCCTTGTAGTTAGCGGGATTTTTATCGACTATGACTTTGCAGTTGCTTCCTTCATATGCCAAACATACTACCAAAGCGAATTGAATTAATTCAAACTATCAACGTCTTCGGGTTTGTTTTGGTTTGGTCTATTTTTGTCGCCTGATTATCTACACTAGGGATATGGGGCCAGAGGGGGGGTGAGCCCTTCGTGGGGGTCTTTCTAAGGGAACCTAACCCGTATTTACGCATGGTTCGAAGAAAACCACGAAAACTCCGAACGGTTGGGCCGAAGGCCGCGATTGGGTTCGAACCCATCACCTGCCGTCTACCAGTTGAGAGGTCAGAACCTCGCGGCCACTGGTGGGGCCAACGTCTTCGGGATAGCGGATTGTTTTAGATAAAAACAAAACAACTTTTAAGGTTAAAGTCTTCCGGAATTATTGATTTCAAGATGTAGGTAAATTGTCTGGTGAAACTCTTCTTAGAAAAAAGCTACTGTTGCCTGAGTTCAAAGGGTTGTTTTAGAATCTCTTCCTCTTATCCGCACCATATCAGTTGAGAAGAAAAAAGATACTAACAACCTTTTAAAAGCAATGCATGATAGATAGCGGCAAAATCAACCTGATGACGTTTTCAAATTGCACAACCACATTATCCATGATTTTCTAGTCGACAATGAAGGTGTAGGTGTATTCTTGTCGGCCGATTGCCTATGCTAGGGATATAGGCCCAGGGGGGGAGTGCCCTTCGTGGGGGGGTCTTTCTAAGGGAACCTAACCCGTATTTACGCAAGGCTCGAAGAAAACCACGAAAAACTCCGAACGGTTAGGCCGACGGCCGCGATTGGGTTCGAACCCAGCACCTGCCGTCTACCAGTTGAGAGGTCCAAACCTCTCGGCCACTGGTGGGGCAGTCGACAATGAAGAACAGGGGGAAATGTGTAACTATCTGAATGAAGATATTGGTTTTAAAATTTGAAGTCAATGATTGTCAGACGAGTACTTATTTAGTAAATGTTTAATTAATTAGTTATTAAATTTAGAACATTACACTAAAAAATTGCTCCGGGAACGGGATTCGAACCCGCATTGTCTTGAAAGACCCAGTTTACTACGTCATTCGATGGCACTGATCGAAATGATGATCACCCGGATCAAGGAGAGAAGTTATTTTCTGTGGATAATGAATATTTGGGTAATTTCGTTAACGAGCCTCTTTCAAACTAGATGAAATGATTAAGGACAAACACAATTGATGACATACTGCACAACTTCAAATCAATGCCATCCACTGAGGGTTGCTAAGTAGTCTGGTGTCTTAACCATTCGGTCATCCCGGAGATGTGGAAAGTTTGGGCAAATTCAACTCGTTTGTTACTATGTTTCAGTGTATGAAGAAATGACAGAATACAATATATTTTATTTTTTAAGAACTGTAAAAATTGCCAACTAAACTTACAGAAATATTTCTTTTCCTAAAATATATTTCAAATTGGGGAATTCTGTGAAATGTTCTATTTCTTATGAATAACTTTTATACATTATTCTGTAAAATTTTAATTTTAATGTAGAAATAAGCAAATAATTGTTCTCAGTAAATAAAATGGTCTTTAAGAAGTAGTATTTTACATTTATGTTTTCCTAGCATATTTCATAATAGTTATAAACGTGTCGGGATATAACGAACTCCTCGGATCAACCACTGCCTCCTCTACAATGCCTTCTCGCTTGTGACGTAGTGGAGGCGGTTTCCCTGACAACGATGGCGTACTGAGCTTCGTGGCGATTGTGGAACCAGTAGGGTTAGTGATTTCGCCTCCACTTCATGGCGTTTCACGTTTGTCGTCTGCTCAGTGAATAGGCATTGTAGAGGGGGCAGTGGATCAACCCAAAACAAGAAACACTTGTCACTTTTATTTTTATATCAAATTTATATTTTATGTTGAAAATAAAACATCGATCTACAATTGCATTTAATTAAATAATAATATATGATGGCGCTCATTATACACAATATCATACGTTTTTGAAGATATTTAAGAAATGAAATTGTCTTCAGCCTGCTACTATTTAATAATATTTATATTTAACATTACAGAAAAGAAGAAAAAACAGAAATATTGAAACAGTATGCAAAATCACATGAATGAAGTCAATATTTTCTTCCATTTCGAAGATTTAAGCAGAGCACCAAATCCTTTTCACATCCTACAGTACAATATCTTTAGTTTGTAAATAATTATTACTTGTGTGGGTGATTTTCATAATAGGGGACAATTTATGTCTTTCGGCATATAAAAAAAATTGAGAGGTTTTCTGTCATGTTTTTATATTTAGATATGTTTGTCTTAATATTATTCATTATTTACACTCAAGAATTACTCACTTTTTAGTTAAAAACACCTTAAAATAACAGAATAAATGTTCAAAATGTCATTAGCATGGATGTCCACAGCAGCTGTGCCTTATATATACTAGCTTTTTCAAGAGTTAACATCATGTTTATAAAATAAAACAAATGTTATTCTTTCTTTAAATTAATCAAGGAAAGGATTTATCCAATAAATTTCTTTTTAAAAATAAAATTATAGTACATAAAAAAAGAATTAAAGTTTGTCTTCCATATTCGATTTTCAAAACAAGGTCATACTAAAACAGCTGGTTATTAATCTAAATTTCATTTTCACATATGACAAAAGTTTGAAAATATAAAGTTTCTCCATGGCAACAAGTAGTCATTTTAAACCAGCCAGAAAATAGAAGCATGTATTGTATTTTAAGAATAGAAGTTGAATATTAGGGGGTTACATCAATTGTATGCCATTAGAATGGATAATAATTTTCACGTTTATTTTATAGTTAAAATTTTTATTTTATTTATTTGCATAGAACTTTTGTTTTTTAAAAAGCCCCAGAAAGGAATATTGCATTGTGATTATATTATGGCTCATAATCTTATTTAAATTAAAATTTGTCATTAGCATGGGCAGATATCAGTGTCATTAGCATGGTTTTTCTGTCCATGCTAAAGACTCCTATGTACATAAATGTAACCAGTGCTTATATTGTATCCTTTATAAAGTTTACTTTTACGTATAAATTTAGGTATTACATTTATTATCCCTAAAATATGCATTAAATCTGTAGGAAAATCACTAAGACAGCTTCTTACATTGTTAGTGTCAGAATGTAGCTCATGTAACAAAGTTTGCTCTTTGGAAATGTTTTTATTCTCCTTATATGTATATATGTAAAAATGGAAACCATTTGCTGAAAAAGAAGGCTAATAAATAAAGAAAAAAAAATATTTAAACAGGAAGAAAATAAAAATTTCATAATATATTTATTCCATACAATTCGTTTTGTCATTAGCATGGCTCAAAAAATACTAATTATTTTTTTAAGTTAATTTTTAAATATTTAGCTCTGCTGACTACATGGAAAGTATACCTAATACTATATTAACAACACCTATTTTTTTCAGAAATTTTGCTAACAGTAATTTTTTTAAGATTTCATTTTTGAAATCGTCCCCTATTTTGAGAATCACCCATGTGTGAACAACAACATGGAAGTTTTAATGAATTCTTATCTTTTTCGGGATTTTATATGATATGAGGTATGTAAATTAAAAAATATTAATATAAAATGTCTTGATTATTTTTTAATTTCCTCAAAAATACATTGAGTATTAAATTTGATTTTATTTGATTGCCGAAGAGGAAGTTCTCAGACAAGGAAACTAAGTCTGTAGAGCATGGTTTTCCTTCCGGTCTTCTGTATTAATTTCTTAAAGAAAAAAGTTCAGATTTCAGTCAGAGCTGAAACCACCAAAAATCTCGACTATAGGCGATATTTAAATACATTTCGTTTTAAAAGTTCTGGACTTAACCCCTTAACGCCCAGTGTTGCCGTGTCGGCAAC
Organism: Maratus speculifer; assembly: GCA_964019185.1. NCBI lineage: Eukaryota > Metazoa > Arthropoda > Arachnida > Araneae > Salticidae > Maratus > Maratus speculifer. The sequence continues at coordinate 366,838,786 of OZ025293.1, forward strand.
ACCTAAAGTTCCCCCTGTTTAGAGACGCAAAAACTTCCGTGAATATTTTAATAACTACTCTAATGGCTACTTTAAATCTTTCTTATGAATTCTAGATGGCAGCACCACAGAGATCAAACTCTACTGTTTTTAAATTATAGGTAAAATGTTTTACTGTAATACGCGCTTCACAGCAATGCTCTTCTCACTGCGCTTATCAATGCTTTACTTATGGGAGGTTACCACTTCAGCAACAGCTGTATAATTAAAATGGTTAGTGCAATCTTTACGAAACAATACCTGTGTACTCCTCCAGGCCTAAAGAGATTGCCTAATTTTTATTTCCTTTAAATTCCAACTTTAAAGAGTGGTGCGCCGGAAAGGGTTAAGGCCGGACCTGAAAGTAAAATCCCAAAAGCAAGCAAGGGACAGGATATGACAAAGTTTCACAGAATTTGACACTCGCTGCAGGAAAAAAACAGTTTTCCCAAACGACACTAGGCTACATGAGGAATGTGTAAGTGGTGGGAAATTCTGGTGCGCCTGGAGAAACTCGTCGAAACGCTTTATTGTGTAGCAGTGGTGCTTGAGACAGGTGACAAATATTAGAAGTGCGGAATGACAAACACTTTCCCCAGGTTAAATTGGGTAAGGTATGTTAGGTGTTCCTTTATGTTTTTGTGTTTCGTCTTAAGAATTGGGAGGGGGAGGATATTAATATGCCAATTTCTAGGAGGGTTTTGAACATATTTGAGATGCAATGGACCCTATTCTCCGTTTGAGTTCGAGGCTGTATTTCGGCAATGTTTCCTCAAAACACGTGACCTCACTTCACAAAAATATGCTCCGTTATTGTTCTACGGCATGCAACAACGAGTTGGGAAACGAGTCGTTGTATAATTAATAACTATGATATGGAGGAATGTTCCCCCAAGGCACGTGACTTTGACGTCACAAGAATAGAGTCCGAAAATTGATGTGACGCTGTACTTTTTCCACGTCGGTATGAAGAATCACAACGGAATGTGTAAAGGTGCGAGTGAATTTTTTTGAAAAATTAGAATAACCTCTTCAGATCCCAGGGTTTATTATTTTTTTTTTTTTTTAACTTCAATCCTGAATTTATATTAACAAAATAATAGCTATGGAAGATTGATAGACAAAAAAAAAAAAAAAAATAATAATAATAATAAATTTATTTTTTGCACATAAAATTTGATGATTCATGGCGACAAAATAAGCCCATTTTTTACAGTGTCTAGGATTTTTTATTTTATTTTATTCTTTTTGAATTGCAAAAACAATAAAAAATGAAAATAATTATATATTTAATAATTTTTTTGTTACTAATGGACTTTACAAATGATATCTTGATAAAGAGAAAAATTGTTTACGTTTTCATTTTTCGTAAATTTCGTAGATTTTTGCTCCAACCCATTTTAATATAACTTATGTCTCGCTAAGCGCTATAAGAAACAAATTGCTATTTTGCTTAATTGTGCTGTCTGTTAAGCTCCATTCCCACCAATCTGTTTATTTTTAACATTATTTATATATATAAAAAAATTCTAAAGATGTGTATCCTAGAAGATATACGGGGACTGAAAAGGGTAAGAAACACATTATAGCATATTTTTGTGCATATTATAAAATTTAATTTCCAATACATTTACTTGCACTTTGAAATAGATTTCTTTCTCATTTATCTTCTTTCTACATTTGCTGTTATTTATTTATTTATTTTTTTTTTATCGTAACTAGAGGGCACCACAACAGATTTTTTAAGGTTTTTGAAAGTTTTACCAGGCAATAATAGATCAAAATTTCTTATGAGAAATATTTAATATTAGTTCTAAAATCAAAAATGATAAATTGAAATTTAAATTGGTTACTATTATAATTTATGTACGATATTAAAAATTGGAAATGAAATTTTTAAATTATAGTTACAATTATATTTATAATAAAAAGTGAGAAAATCAAAAGTAGTGTATTTCGGTCTCAAACTCGAAGCGGAAAGAGAAACAAAAACTTTACATTATTATTAATAACTTCGGATGTTACAAGTTAATCATCCAGAAATTTATCATTTCGCAAAATAAATATCTCAAAATGCAACATTTTATTAAATGTACGTACTTCGTATATTTAATAATTTGGTAGTACTTTATACAAATAGCATTTCAATAGCGAAACACAATATGTAATGTTTGGATTTTTCATTAAATGAAAATTCAATATTTTTCATTTTTATTAGAGCACTAATTTAAATTTGAGTTACAGAAACAGGATTCTGTCCCGGAGGGCTCGTAAAATTCCCAAATATCTGAATCAGTGTGTTGCTATAATCGAAACGTTTATCATATGTTTGGCAGCAAAATTTATTCACCGAAATGTGAATGTTTAAGAGTTAATTGGGTAGATTTATTTTATAACTAAACAGATGAAAATTTGGAATTACACAGTTTGAAATATTATGATAGGCCAATGAATTTGAATAAAATATTAAATTACGGTCTGACCATCTACCATCTACTATCGCAAACACAGAACATAATGAAGATTGTTTTGTTTATCCATTTCTAATGTATTTCCGAAAACGCTGAAGTAATAAAATATTAAAAGCATATCCATTGTCTCAAAAGCCACATGAAAATATAAAATTTAATCTTAGTATATACTGTTTAAAAACAATTTGTGAATTCACGGTTAAGCTACTGGCAGCAAAGTTGCCAGACATTTGCTGTTCCGTTAGTAGATTGTCTTTTTGGGGAAATAAAAGAAAGGGAAATTCCGTTTGAAGAACGGACATTACGGAACTTAACGTTACAAGGTTTGATTCTTAATTATATAATAATAATTTAATTTTAAAAAACAACGAATCGATCAGTCGTCCAATAATTCGAACTTTCCGGGATGCTATATTGTTTATTTTACTTGTTGTTTGTATAATTTACTTCAAGCAGGCCTGAGAACCGAACGCGAGACCTTTTGACAGTGGATTAAGTCTTTACTGACTGACCCGAAGGTGCTGACACTACAGTAAACTAAGTATGTCCTTTATGAGTTAGTAGGAAAAATCTGTTGTGCTTTTCAAAGATTACCTTTCAATTATATTCGTACTCCACCAGTGGCCGAGAGGTTCGGACCTCTCAACTGGTAGACGGCAGGTGCTGGGTTCGAACCCAATCGCGGCTGTCGGCCCAACCGTTCGGTGTTTTCCGTGGTTTTCTTCGAAACTTGCGTAAATACGGGTTAGGTTCCCTTAGAAAGACCCCCACGGAGGCCACCCCCGTGGTCCTATATCCCTAGCATAGATAATCGGACGACAAAAATCAACCAACCAATCAAATATATACGTTAGAATATTCGTAAATGATTTATTTTAGACCGATGCATAATAATTATTTTATAAAATCAATTTTAATTTTTAGCTAGTTTAAATTTTGTAAAAAATCAGTTTTTTTTTTTTTTTCTTTTTTAAAGAATGAATGAAGGAAAAATATTTCTATTCATATTTTACAAAAATAATGTTATGTTGTAGAGAATTATTTCAAATTGTCGCACACTATTTATTTATTTATTTATTTATTTATTTTTGGCTAATTAGCTAAAAGATTTTTTAATAAGAAATATGAGAAAAATAAACAAAAAAATGTAATGTAAAAGTTATTTTTTATGTTTTCATTATTTTATTCATGTTGTGCTATATGTTTTTATAAAATTCATATACTCTATAACGAATTTACCAATGAAATAAAAGAAAATAATAGTAGTGTGTGCAATGGTTCCAATGGGATTCGAAACCACAATGTGCGATCGCAGGGTTGGTTGATTTTTGTCGTCCGATTATCTACGCTAATGGGATATAGGACCAGGGGGAGTGCCCTCCGTGGGGGTCTTTCTAAGGGAACCTAACCCGTATTTACGCAAGGTTCGAAGAAAACCACGGAAAACTCCGAACGGTTCGGCCGACAGCCGCGATTGGGTTCGAACCCAGCACCTGCCGTCTACCAGTTGAGAGGTCCGAACCTCTCGGCCACTGGTGGGGCATGCGATGGCAGGGAATTAGCAACCTAGTGCCTTGACCATTCGGCAGCGGATAGAATGATATCCACTTCGGGTTCGTAGAGAAAAAATAATATAGTCCCGGCCGGATGTAAAGCTCGAGCCCAGCCCGGCCCAAGTCTTTAGAAAAAAGTAAAGTCCTGACCCAGAGTGGCCCGAATGCCGTAAATGAAAATCGGCCGCGACCCAGCCCGTCCAAATCTCTAATTTGAACTACCAAGAGAGTACAAGATAAGGAGTAAATCAATCGGTGAACCGGAGATCATTCTCGGGTAACATGAAGTACTATACTTTCATGTTTTTTAAACAGCTCACTATTGTTATCTACATAAGAGTCATAAACGTGTCGAGATACAGCAAATTGAAATTAAAAGAAAAGAAATTGAACCTACCCAAAACAAGGCGCACTTGTCACTTTAATTTTTAAATATTTTTTTTTTATTTATGTTGAAAATAAAACATCTAACCAAAATTGCATTCAGATCTGGTGATCATTTACGATGACATAGATCATACGTAATGTCATATGTTTTCCAAAACAATTATGTACAAAAATGCGATCGTTACGAGTTCACTTATGATATTAATTCCTTTAAAAACATATAAAAGAAAACAAACACAAAAATTAAAACAGTATGCAAACTCATGTGAATGAATTAAATGTTTTCTTCTGTTACGAAGACTTCTGTATCGCAAAAATGTTTACACAACCTACAGTATATTATTGTTAATTTGCTATTAATTATGACTTAAAAATCAACGACAAAAAAGAAGTTTTATAGAGTCTGAATTGTTTAAGAGTTTCATAAAATATCAAGTATGTAAAATGTATAATCTTAATATAAATCGTTTTCATAAAACTTTTGACGTCCTCTAAAAATATATTGAGTTATTAAAGTTAGAACATTAAATTAAAAATTTACTCCGGGGGCAGGATTCGAACCCGCAATGTCTTGAAAGACCCAGTTTACTACGTCAGTAGATGGCACTGATCAAAATGATGATTAAGGAGAACAATTTTTACAACGGATAATTAATTTTAGGGTAATTTTGTTTACTAGAGATCTTTCGAAACAGTAGTCGGATTCCATTAGAAAGGAGAGCACTCCACCCTAGAGCCTATATCCCACGTGTAGATAATTGGCGTTATAAACACAAACCTTACAAATCGGAGGAGATGGGGAAGGACAAGCACAATCGCTAATGTCCTAAACAAGTCCAAATCAATGCCAACCACTTAGGATACAGCCTAGTAGTCTGGTGCCTTAACCATTCGGCCACCCCGGATACGTTGCTAACAGGACAAATTCAACTCATTTTGTTATAATACGTTTCAGTGTGTGATTAAAAAACAGAACCCAATATATTTTATTAATTTTGCAAAATTTTGAAAATCGTGAATTAATTTTACAAAAATATTTCTTTTCTTAAATCATATTTCAAAATAGAAAATTTTATCAAATGTCCAATTTTTTAAATAAAGAATTTTTATATATTATTTCATACAAATATAATAATAATATGGAAATAAAGAATTAATTTTTCGCAGTAAGTAATACCATCTTCAACAAGTAATATATATCTTTGTGTTTTTCTAGCAATCTTGCATGAGAATCTACATATGAGTAATAAACGTATCGGTATATACCAAACCGAGAGAAAAAAAAAATTCTGATCAACTCAAAACAAGAATCACTAGTCACTTTTTTTTAAAATAATTTTTTATATTGAAAACAAAATTTTTATCTAAAACTGCTTTCCATTATAATAACTATATATGATGGTGGTGATCATACTGAAATCATACATTTCGCAAGAAACTTTTGTATTGAAAGCAATTGTTTTCAGCCTTGGTAATTTTCATATTTAACAACTTAGAACAGAAGACAAAGAGAAAGTTTGGAATAATATGGGAACTAATGTGAATATCTTCAAATAATTTTTTTTCTGTGAAGACTTTACTCATAATTTCCAACCTCCCAATTTTTTTATATCAATATTTTTATGCAGAAATACTCGATTTATATAATTTCGCAATTTACGCAATTGAAAAAAGAGAACGTTTTTGTAAGATTTTACCGGTATCCAAATAACCGGCAGGTTGCTATGCTTTACAATATCACCAAAATTTTTACACTTAATACAGTGCAATATTTTTAATTTCGAATTCATTATTTCTTACGTATGAACAAAAATACAGAAATTTTAAAGAATCTTAATTGTTTGTATGTAATTGTCTGTTTGTTTATATTTATGTCGGCCAATAATCTGCACTTGGGATATAGTCCCTAAAGGGGGGGGGGGGACCACTCAGCTCTACAATAGTACGCAGAACTAACTCCCTATTCTGATACATTGAATCCAGCGGTCCGCCCATAAATACAATGCCAAAGATTTTCTTCAGAAAATCTTTGGCAAAACATAGATTTCCTCCCATAGATAGGGTCGATATTTTCAAATTGAATTTTCTTTTAAAATTAAGACGAAATTGTTACAGTTTTCTCTGATATGTATTATTTTATTAAAAATCTATTGATTTTATTTAAATTCATCGAAAATTTTTAATTTGATATTAGTTAAAAAGGAAATTTTAGTTAAACTCAACAAAAAATAAAGAAACATTTGTTAAATATTGCACATAAAAATATCCAACAGGTATAGAAATAACCAAAAATAATAAAAAGTTTGCGAAAACGTTTGAAAAAAGGCTTGTAATAGTAAGAAAAATGGAGGACTCATTACTTGCGCGCATTGAAGAGTGTGATGAGGTCCCGGTGGTGGTGGTGTATTTTTGTCGTCCGATTATCTGCGCTAGGGATATAGGACCAGAGGGGGAGTGCCCTTCGTGGGGGTCTTTCTAAGGGAACCTAACCCGTATTTACGCAAGGTTCGAAGAAAACCACGAAAACTCCGAACGGTTAGGCCGACAGCCGCGATTGGGTTCGAACCCAGCACCTGCCGTCTACCAGTTGAGAGGTCTGGATGAGGTCCCGGCAGAATGTGGATTGGTTAATAGGCTCTCTGTATTCTGAATGGAGCTTATTAGGAGTACCCTCCGTGGGACCTTTCTAACAGAACCTAACCTGTATTTACGCGCCCCACCAGTGGCCGAGAGGTTCGGACCTCTCAAGTGGTAGACGGCAGGAGCTGGGTTCGAACCCAATCGCGGCTGTCGGCCTAACCGTTCGGAGCTTTCCGTGGTTTTCTTCGAACCTTGCGTAAATACGGGTTAGGTTCCCTTAGAAAGACCCCCACGGAGGGCGCTCCCCCCGGTCCTATATCCCATTAGCGTAGATAATCGGACGACAAAAATCAACCAACCTGTATTTACGCAAGGAAATTCAAGGTTCGAAGAAAACCTCGGAAAAGTCCGAACGGTGAAACTTAATTGTTTTCAGTGTTTTATATAACATCATATATATGTACGGTATAAACTTAATATAAAATGTATTTTTATAACTTTGTGATTTCCTAAAAATATTATTAGATTATTAAGTTTAGAATATTAAACTAAAAATGTATTCCGAGTGTGGGATTCGAACCAGCAGTGTCTTGAAAGACCCAGTTTACTACGTCAATAAATGTCAACGATCGGTTAATGATAACCAAGATCATGGAGAGCAATTTTTCACTGGATAAGGAGTATTTGTGCGCCAAAGAGAATTTATAAAAAATCTTTGTGAATTAACGCAAAATAAGGCACACTTGTTATTTTATTTTTATATTAAATATGTTATTTCTGTTGAATATAAAAGATTTTACCCAAAATTGCATTCATATCTGATAATCATTTAGCACTGATTATACTTTATATTATACGCTTTTTAAAAAAAATTATATACCGAAAATGCAATTATTTACAGTTGATTTGCAACAACATTTAAAAGAAGACAAACACAAAGACTGAAAGAGTGCGAAAACACATGTGAATGAATTAAATGTTTTCCACTATTGCGAAGACTTCTATAGCTCTATTATCTTTACCTGAAATACAGTACATTATTGCTACTTTTTAATTAATTATTACTTTTGTATGTACAACAACAGAAAAGTTTTAAATATTCTGAATTTTATTTCAGACTTTTATAAAATATCAGGTATATAAAATGTATAATCTTGATATATATCTTGTGGATTAAACTTTTCACGTTCAATAAAAGTATATTGAATTTTTAAGTTTGAAACTGTAAACAAAAACTCACTCCGGGAGCGGGATTTGAACACGCAGTGTCTTCAAAGACCGAGTTTACTACGTCAGTCGATGGCACCGATCGGAATGATGACCACCGGGATCAAAGAGAGCAGATTTTGACCACCGGATGATGAATATTTGGGCAATTTCGTTTACGAGACCTCTTACATAGCACATGAGACGATGAAGGACAAAAACAATTGATGATACACTATATAAGATCAGACCAGTGTCATGCACTGAGGGCTGCCTTGTAGTTTGTAGCCTTAACCATTCGGCCATCCCTGAGACGTTGATAGTATGGACAAAATCAATTCGAATTGCTAGTTTGTTCAAGTGTATGAATAAATAAAAGCATACAATATATTTTTTTATGTACTTTGAAAACCTATCATGTGTTATAAGGGGTTATGTATGATTTTGGTGTATTTGGTGTATTTTTGTCGTCCGATTATCTACACTAGGGATATAGGACCAGGGGTTATGTATGACAGCCGATTATCTGCACGAGGGATAGTCGGGGAGAGAGGATTTCTAAAGGAACTTAATCAGCATTTATGCAAGGTTAATATTTTTTCCATTGCGAAGACTTATTAACTATATCACATTTTTTTTCATATTTTACAGTACAATATCTTTAGTTTGTACTTAATTAGTAATTATGTATGAAAAACACAGAAGTGTTAAAGAATTATTGTTTTCAGTGTCTTATAAAATATCAAGTATATAAAATGAAAATCTTAATATAAAATGTATTGATAAAACTTCTGAATTTTCACAAACATATATTGAGTTACCAAGGACGATTTGATTTGATTGCATAAGGGGGTCAGCTCAGACAAGGAAACCAAGTCTGTAGAGCAAGGTATTCCTCCCGGTGTCGTTTATTGAGGTCTTAAAAAAATTGGTAGGGGCTGGAGGAATCAGAGTGTTATAAGGTCCAGTTTACTACGTCAGATGATGGCTCTGAACGGAATGATTTTCACCAGGAAAATTTTAACTGCAATAGAGCTCATCAGTGTGACGTCACAGACAACTCAACCCCGCATTTCCATGCTAACTGGGTCAGTACAAACCGAGCGAGTTTAGAGTTTGCTAGAGATGCACTATATACCATCAAAAAGGCTTTCAATATTAAATCAGATATCGTTCAAAGGCTGAATTCATTGAACTGGCTGGAGTTTTAAAAGCGATCCGCAAGTGTTTGGACGAAATTGTAACTTGTTTAAATCAGTTTCAGGGTTGAATTTTTAGCTTCACGATAAAACAACACATTTCATCTCTATCTTTTCTGAACTCTGTGGTTTGTTTTGACCCAATTTCTGGAGTTGTGACGTCACCACTGATGAGCTCTATTATTTAATTATAATTACAATTATATTTATAAAAAATGAGAAAGTCAAATGCAGTGCCTCCCGCTCTCAAACTCAAACAGGAGAGAAAATCCAAAAGTTTAATTTATTGTTAATACTTATGCAATTTACAAGTTCACCTACCAAAAATATATCATTTCGAAAAACAAATACAGTAAACTCTCTGCAAGGCGGACTCTGTGTAAGACGAAGGTCTGTCTAACTTGGAAAGATTTTCAAGTCCCTGTGAATCCATAGACACAGAGTAAAAATTCTCTAAGGCGGAATCTTGTCTACTACCGAAAAATTTGTCGGTTCCCATCAATTTTCCTTAGACAGAGTTTACTGTCTCTCTCCCATCAATTTTCCTTAGACAGAGTTTACTGTCTCTCGAAATGCAACATTTTATTAAATGCGCGTATTTCATGTGATTGATAATTTGCTAGTACTATTTATGCTAATAGCATCTCAATATGGAAATACAAAATGTAATGTTTGGATATTTCATTAAATGAAAATTCAATATTTTTTACTTTTATAAAAGCACTAATTTAAATTTCGGTTACAGAAACAGGATTCTATCCCAGAGGAGTTACAAAATTCCCAGATATCTGAATCAGTGTGTGGCCGTAATCGAAGTGCTTATGGTATGCTTGGCAATATTTGTTCATCGAAATGTGAAAGTTTTAGAGTTGATTGGGTAATCCTTTTACATTCAAATAAATGAATATGACGGCCAAATACAACCCGAGGGATGGAAGCCCTAAGGGAGGGGGTGCTCTCCGAGGGGGGGGGGGGGAGTCGATGAAAATTTGGAACTACAAAACTTGAAATATTACGATAGGTCAATGAATTCAAATAAAATATTAAATTGTGGTCTGGCCATATATCGTCGCATCCACGAACAGTATATTTATATATTTTTTTTCCTTTTTAATTTCTGAAGTACAACTGAAAATGCAGACGTAATAAAGTATTGAAAGCATATAAATTGTCGAACAAAGTCTCATGACAATATAAAATGTAATCTTTATATAAAGTTTAAAGAAAACACTAGGAAAAAAATAAATTCTGGAAACAATATTTGGACTACCATGAGAGTTCAAGATAATGAGTCCACTGTTAAAAAAAATTCTGAAATTCACGAATATTTTTATCCTGAATTTCACAGAAAAGGTTTCTTTTCACAAGAAAAGGGCATTTTCCGATAGGAATCAGAAAACTCCACCATATTTCCTTGGAAATAACGAAACGGATGGAAATAGAAACAAAAAACGGAAACACACGGTTACCGGGGGGGGGGGGGGGGGTGTCTTTGGCAGAGTGGTCAAGGCACCATGCCGTTAATGGCCCGCGAACGCAGATTGTGGGTTCGAATCCCACTGGCGCCATGAAATAATGAAAACATAAAAAATCCCTTTTAAATTAAGGTACCCTGGGGCAATAACGGCACGTTAAGGTTCTACCAATTTTCACAGCTCAGCTTTAGATTGTATTTTTCAAACAAATATATGATTTGATACGGCAACTCAGTGACTATCTATATAAAAAAAATAATTTAACAGATATGTCGTCATAAAATGTAATGGCGTGATTTCTTGACCAATACTATTTGGCGTTATTACCAACCTATATGGGTAATAACGCCATGCAAACAAAAATATGAAATAAGATGGAATAATTGTATGTAGATTGCCCAATTCTAAAAATACAAACTCTACAAACTTAGAAATTGACAAATTGCATTCTAAGCTATTGACCTCTCAACTGGTAGACGGCAGGTGCTGGGTTCGAACCCAATCGCGGCTGTCGGCCTAACCGTTCGGAGTTTTCCGTGGTTTTCTTCGAACCTTGCGTAAATACGGGTTAGGTTCCCTTAGAAAGACCCCCACGGAGGGCACTCCCCCTGGTCCTATATCCCATTAGCGTAGATAATCGGACGACAACAATCAACCATCAACCATCTAAGCTATTGAAAATGTTCCATTTTTTGTGAAAGTGTAAGAAAAATAAAGGTGTGGTGTGTGGGGGGGATGGGGCAAAAGAATATCAGACCGTGAGCTTCTTTTTGCTTAAAAAGGACTGCTTAAATAGAATTATTAGAAACATTGCACAGTTTTAACTGTGTTTATTTGAATAAGTATTTAGGATGTAGCATAGCCACTGTAGGGAATCAACTGGGGTATTAATGCCAAGAATTGGCGTTATTACCCCGTTTTAGTTATTGCGCTGTACATTTTAAATTACAAATTATCTCGAGAAGATATTCCAAATCTTCAACAACATTTTGAAAGTACATGAAATGCATTACAAATTTATGTAATTAACAAAGTATTTCCGGATAAAAAAAAAAGAAAAAAAATCTTCACATCACAAAACGTATCTCGCAAATTTTAGATCAAGCGTTAATTTTAGTCGCTTGTAAAAACAATAAGACCTAAAAATGAAACAAATTAACTTGAAGCTGTTTTCTGCGATTTACATCATTCAAAACCCTTCTGCGTAGAGCACATGGGTGTCATTTACCAGATTATTTCATAATTATGCATAATATTAGCACTTGGCGTTATTACCCCGCCTGGCGTTATTACACCAGACCACCTTACATTTTTTCTGTTTATTTTTCTCTTATTTTTTATTAAAAAATCTTTTAATTAATTAGCCAAAAAATAATAAATAAATAGTGTACGATAATTTCAAAAAATTGTCTATAATATTATTTTTATAAAAAATTAATACTTTTTTTTCATTCATTCATTTAAAAAAAAGTTAAGAAAAGGAAAAAGAGAAAAAACAGGAATTTAAACAGTGATTTTTTTTTTAATTTAGACTAGTTTAAAAATTAAAATTGATTTAAAAAAATAATAAGTACTATGCATCAGTCTAAAATAAATTAAAATAAACCGTTTACAAATATTTTAACGAATATATTTGAAAGAAATTCTTTAAAAAACACCTCTCAACTGGTAGACGGCAGGTGCTGGGTTCGAACCCAATCGCGGCTGTCGGCCTAACCTTTCGGAGTTTTCGTGGTTTTCTTCGAAACTTGCGCAAATACGGGTTAGGTTCCCTTAGAAAGACCCCCACGGAGGGCACCCCCCCTGGTCCTATATCCCTAGCGTAGATAATATGACGACAAAAATCAACCAACCAATCAAATATAATCGTTAGAATATTCGTAAAGGGTTTATTTTAATTTACTTTAGACGGATGCATAATAATTATTTTATAAAATCAATTTTAATTTTTAGCTAGTTTAAATTTTGTAAAAAATCACTGATCTTTTTTTTTTTTTTTTTTTTTTTTTTATGAATGAATGAAGGAAAAATATTTCTATTCATATTTTACAAAAATAATGTTATGTTGTAGAGAATTATTTCAAATTGTCGCACACTATTTATTTATTTATTTATTTTTGGCTAATTAGTTAAAAGATTTTTTAATAAGAAATATGAGAAAAATAAACAAAAAAATGTAATTTAAAAGTTATTTTTTATATTTTCATTATTTTATTCATGTTGTGCTATATGTTTTTAAAAAATTCATATACTCTATAATGTATTTATCAATGAAATAAAAGAAAATAATAGCAGTGTGTGCAATGGTTCCAATATGATTCGAACGCACAATCTGCGATCGCAGGGAATTAGCAGCCTAGTGCCTTGACAATTCGGCGGCGGAAAGAATAACATCGGCCCCGGATTCGTACGGAAAAAATAATATAGTCCGGCCGGATGAAAAGCTCGAGCCCGGCCCGGCCCAAATCTTTAGAAAAAAGTAAAGTCCTGACCCAGAATGGCCCGAATGCCGTAAATGAAAATCTGACCGAACTCAGCCCGTCCAAATCTCTAATTTTAACTACCAAGACAGTACAAGATAAGGAGTAAATCAATCGGTGAACCGGAGATCATTCTTGGGTAACATGAAGTACTATAATTTCATGTTTTTTAAACAGCTCACTATTGTTATCTACATAAGAGTCATAAACGTGTCGAGATACAGCAAACTGAAATTAAAAGAAAAGAAATTGAACCTACCCAAAACAAGACGCACTTGTCACTTTAATTTTTAAATAAGAAATTTTATTTATGTTAAAATAAAACATCTATCCAAAATTGCATTCAGATCTGGTGATCATTTACGTTGACATAGATCATACGTAATGTCATATGTTTTTCAAAACAATTATGTACAAAAATACGATTGTTACGAGTTCATTTATGATATTAATTTCTTTAAAAACATATAAAAGAAAAGAAACACAAAAATTAAAACAGTATGCAAACTCATGTGAATGAATTAAATGTTTTCTTCTGTTACGAAGACTTCTGTATCGCAAAAATGTTTACACAACCTATAGTATATTATTGTTAATTTGCTATTAATTATGACTTAGAAATGAACGACAAAAAAGAAGTTTTATAGAGTCTGAATTGTTTAAGAGTTTTTGAAAATATCAAGTATGTAAAATGTATAATCTTAATATAAATCGTATTCATAAAACTTTTGACGCTCTCTAAAAATATATTGAGTTATTAAGGTTAGAACATTAAATTAAAAATTTACTCCGGGGGCAGGATTCGAACCCGCAATGTCTTGAAAGACCCAGTTTACTACGTCAGTAGATGGCACTGATCGGAATGATGATTAAGGAGAACAATTTTTACAACGGATAATTAATTTTAGGCTAATTATGTTTACAAGAGATATTTCGAAACAGTAGTCGGATTCCATTAGAAAGGAGGGCACTCCACCCTAGAGCCTATATCCCTCGTGTAGATAATCGGCCGTCATTAACACAAACCTTACAAATCGGACGAGATGGGGAAAGACAAGCACAATCGCTAATATCCAAAACAAGTCCAAATCAATGCCAACCACTAAGGCTACAGCCTAGTAGTCTGGTGCCTTAACCATTCGGCCACCCCGGATACGTTACTAACAGGACAAATTCAACTCATTTTGTTATAATACGTTTCAGTGTGTGATTAAAAAACAGAACCCAATATACTTTATTAATTTTGCAAAATTTTGAAAATCGAGAATTAATTTTACAAAAATATTTCTTTTCTTAAATCATATTTCAAAATAGAAAATTTTATCAAATGTCCAATTTTTTAAATAAAGAATTTGTATATATTATTTCATACAAATATAATAATAATATGGAAATAAAGAATTAATTTTTCGCAGTAAATAATACCATCTTCAACAAGTAATATATATCTTTGTGTTTTTCTGGCAATCTTGCATGAGAATCTACATATGAGTAATAAACGTATCGGTATATACCAAACCGAGAGAAAAAAAAATTCGGATCAACTCAAAACAAGAATCACTAGTCATTTTTTTTTTTTTTTTTAAATAATTTTTTATATTGAAAACAAAATTTTTATCTAAAACTGCTTTCCGTTATAATAACTATATATGATGGTGGTGATCATACTGAAATCATGCATTTCGCAAGAAACTTCTGTATTGAAAGCAATTGTTTTCAGCCTTAGTAATTTTTATATTTAACAACTTAGAATAGAAGACAAAGAGAAAGTTTGAAATAATATGGAAATTCATGTGAATATCTTCAAATAATTTTTTTTCTGTGAAGACTTTACTCATAATTTCCAACCTCCCAATTTTTTTATATCAATATTTTTATGCAGAAATACTTGATTTATATAATTTCGCAATTTACGCAATTGAAAAAAGAGAACGTTTTTGTAAGATTTTACCGGTATCCAAATAACCGGGAGGTTGCTATGCTTTACAATATCACCAAAAATTTTACACTTAATACAGTCCAATATTTTTAATTTCGAATTCATTATTTCTTACGTATGAACAAAAATACAGAAATTTTACAGAATTCTAATTGTTTGTATGTAATTGTTTGTTTGTTTATATTTATGTCGGCCAATAATCTGCACTTGGGATATAGTCCCTAAAGGGGGGGGGGGACCACTCAGCTCTACAATAATACGCAGAACTAACTCCCTATTCTGATACATTGAATCCAGCGGTCCGCCCATAAATACAATGCCAAAGATTTTCTGAAGAAAATCTTTGGCAAAACATAGATTTCCTCCCATAGATAGGGTCGATATTTTCAAATTGAATTTTCTTTTAAAATTAAGACGAAATTGTTACAATTTTCTCTGATATGTATTATTTTATTAAAAATCTATTGATTTTATTTAAATTTATCGAAAATTTTTAATTTGATATTAGTTAAAACGGAAATTTTAGTTAAACTCAATAAAAAATAAAGAAACATTTGTTAAATATTGCACATATAAATATCCAACAGGTATAGAAATAACCAAAAATAATAAAAAGTTTGCGGAAACTTTTGAAAAAAGGCTTGTAATAGTAAGAAAAATGGAGGACTCATTACTTGCGCGCATTGAAGAGTGTGATGCGGTTCCGGCAGAATGTGGACTCGTTAATAGGCTCTCTGTATTCTAATGATTGATTGATTGATTGATTTTTGACGTCCGATTATCTGCGCTAGGGATATAGGACCAGGGGTGAATGCCCTTCGTGGGGGGTCTTTCTAAGGGAACCTAACCCGTATTTACGCAAGGTTCGAAGAAAACCACGAAAACTCCGAACGGTTAGGCCGACAGCCGCGATTGGGTTCGAACCCAGCACCTGCCGTCAACCAGTTGAGAGGTCCGAACCTCTCGGCCACTGGTGGGGCAAGCTCTGTATTCTATATGGAGCTTATTGGGAGTACCCTCCGCGGGACCTTTCTAACAGAACCTAACCTGTATTTACGCAAGGAAATTCAAGGTTCGAAGAAAACCTCGGAAAACTCCGAAGGGTGAAACTTAATTGTTTTCAGTGTTTTATATAATATCATATATATGTACGATATAAACTTATTATAAAATGTATTTTTATAACTTTGTGATTTCCTAAAAATATATTAGATTATTAAGTTTAGAATATTAAACTAAAAATTTATTCCGAGTGTGGGATTCGAACCTGCAGTGTCTTGCAAGACCCAGTTTACTACGTCAATCAATGTCAACGATCGGTTGATGATAACCAAGATCATGGAGAGTAATTTTTCCACTGGATAAGGAGTATTTGTGCGCCAAACAGAATTTATAAAAAATCTTTGGGAATTAACCCAAAATAAGGCACACTTATTATTTTATTTTTATATTAAATATGTTATTTCTGTTGAAAATAAAAGATTTTATCCAAAATTGCATTCATATCTGATAATCATTTACGACGGCACTGATTATAATATTACACGCTTTAAAAAAATATTATATACCAAAAATGCAATTACTTACAGTATATTTTCAACAACATTTAAAAGAAGACAAACACAAAGACTGAAATAGTGCGAAAACACATGTGAATGAATTAAATGTTTTCCACTATTGCGAAGACTTCTATAGCTCCATTATCTTTACCTAATTTAGAGTACATTATTGCTACTTTTTAATTAATTATTACTTTTGTATGTACGACAACAGAAAAGTTTTAAATATTCTGAATTTTATTTCAGACTTTTATAAAATATCAGGTATATAAAATATATAATCTTAATATATATCTTATGGATTAAACTTTTCACGTTCAATAAAAGTATATTGAATTTTTAAGTTTGAAAATGTAAACTAAAAACTCATTCCGGGAGCGGGATTTGAACCCGCAGTGTCTTCAAAGACCGTGTTTACTACGTCAGTCGATGGCACCGATCGGAATGATGATCACCAGGATCAAGGAGAGCAAATATTCCACCGGATGATGAATACTTGGGCAGTTTCGTTTACGAGACCTCTTACATAGCATATGAGACGATGAAGGACCAAAACAATTGACGATACGCTTTATAAGATCAGATCAATGTCATACACTGAGGACTGCTTAGTAGTTTGTTGCCTTAACCATTCGGCCAACCCGGAGACGTTGATCGTCTGGACAAAATCAATTCGCATTGTTAGTTTGTTCAAGTGTATAAATAAATAAAAGCATACAATATATTTTTTTATGTACTTTGAAAACCTATCATGGTACTGCCTGTCTGTCATGGCTGTCTTACATAAGGGGTTATGTAAGACAGCCGATTACCTGCACGAGGGATAGTGGGGGGGAGAGGATTTCTAAAGGAACCTAATCAGCATTTCTGCAAGGTTAATATTTTTTTTCCATTGCGAAGACTTATTAACTGAATCACAATTTTTTTTCATATCTTATAGTACAATATCTTTAGTTTGTACTTAATTAGTAATTATGTATGAAAAACACAGAAGTGTTAAAGAATTATTGTTTTCTGTGTTTTATAAAATATCAAGTATATAAAATGAAAATCTTAATATGAAATGTATTGATAAAACTTCTGAATTTCACAAACATATATTGAGTTACTAAGAACGATTTGATTTGATTGCATAAGGGGGTTAGCTCAGACAAGGAAACCAAGTCTGTAGAGCAAGGTATTCCTCCCGGTGTCGTTTATTGAGGTCTTAAAGAAAAAATTGATGGGGGCTGGAGGAGCCAGAGTGTTGTAAGGTCCAGTTTACTACGTCAGTTGATGGCTCTGAACGGAATGATTTTCACCAGGAAAGTTTTAACTGCAATAGAGCTCATCAGTGTGACGTCACAGACAACTCAACCCCGCATTTCCATGGTAACTGGGTCAATTCAAACCGAGCGAGTTTAGCGTTTGCTAGAGATGCACTATGTACCATCAAAAAGGCTTTCAATATGAAATAAGATATCGTTCAAAGGCTGAATTCATTGAACTTGGTGGAGTTTTAAAAGCGATCCGCAAGTGTTTGGACCGAATTGTAACTTGTTTAAATCAGTTTCAGGGTTGAAAATTTAGCTTCACGATAAAACAACACATTTCAGCACTGTCTTTTCTGAACTCTGTGGTTTGTTTTGACCCAATTTCTGGAGTTGTGACGTCACCACTGATGAGCTCTATCATTTAATTATAATTACAATTATATTTATAAAAAATGAGAAAATCAAATGCAGTGCCTCCCGCTCTCAAACTCAAACAGGAGAGAAAATCCAAAAGTTTAATTTATTGTTAATACTTATGCAATTTACAAATTCACCTACCAAAAATATATCATTTCAAAAAACAAATACTGTAAACTCTCTGCAAGGCGGGCCCCACCAGTGGCCGAGAGGTCGGGACCTCTCAACTGGTAGACGGCAGGTGCTGGGTTCGAACCCAATCGCGGCTGTCGGCCTAACCGTTCGGAGTTTTCGTGGTTTTCTTCGAACCTTGCGTAAATACGGGTTAGGTTCCCTTAGAAAGACCCCCACGAAGGGCACTCCCCCCTGGTCCTATATCCCTAGCGCAGATAATCGGACGTCAAAAATCAACCAACCAACCAACCTCTGCAAGGCGGACTCTGTGTAAGACAGAGGTCTGTCTAACTTGGAAAGATTTTCAAGTCCCTGTGAATCCATAGACATAGAGTAAAAATTCTCTGAGGCGGAATCTTGTCTACTTCGGAAAAATTTGTCGGTTCCGATCAATTTTCCTTAGACAGAGTTTACTGTATCTCAAAATGCAACATTTTATTAAATGCGCGTATTTCGTGTGATTGATAATTTGCTAGTACTATTTATGCTAATAGCATCTCAATATGGAAATACAAAATGTAATGCTTGGATATTTCATTAAATGAAAATTCAATATTTTTCACTTTTATAAAAGCACAAATTTAAATTTCGGTTACAGAAACAGGATTCTCTCCCAGGGGAGTTACAAAATTCCCAGATATCTGAATCAGTGTGTGGCCGTAATCGAAGTGCTTATGGTATGTTTGGCAATATTTGTTCATCGAAATGTGAATGTTTTAGAGTTGATTGGGTAGAATCCTTTTACATTCAAATAAATGGACATGACGGCCAAATGCAACCCGGGGGATGTAATCTGTAAGGGAGGGGTGCCCTCCGTGGGGGAGTTGATTAAAATTTGGAACTACAAAACTTGAAATATTACGATAGGTCAATGAATTCAAATAAAATATTAAATTGTGGTCTGGCCATATACCATCGCATCTACGAACAGTATATTTTTATATATATTTTCCCTTTTAATTTCTGAAGTACAACTGAAAATGCAAACGTAATAAAGTATTGAAAGCATATAAATTGTCGAACAAAGTCTCATGACAATATAAAATGTAATCTTTATATAAAGTTTAAAGAAAACACTAGGAAAAAAAATAAATTCTGGAAACAATATTTGGACTACCATGAGAGTTAAAGATAATGAGCACACTGTTAAAAAAAATTCTGAAATTCACGAATATTTTTATCTTGAATTTCACAGAAAAAGTTTATTTTCACAAGAAAAGGGCATTTTCCGATAAGAATCAGAAAACTCCACCATATTTCCTTGAAAATAACGAAACGGATGGAAATAGAAACAAAAATCGGAAACACACAACTAAAGGTGGGGGGGGGGGGGGTCTTTGGCAGAGCGGTCAAGGCACCACGCCGCCAATGGCCCGCGAACGCAGATTGTGGGTTCAAATCCCACTGGCGCCACGAAATAATGAAAACATAAAAAATCCCTTTTAAATTAAATTTTTTCTGTTTATTTTTCTCTTATTTCTTATCAAAAAAATCTTTTAATTAATTAACCAAAAAAAATAATAAATAAATAGTGTACTATAATTTCAAAAAATTGTCTATAATATTATTTTTATAAAAAATTAATACATTTTTTTTTTCATTCATTCATTCAAAAAAATAGTTAAGAAAAGGAAAAAGAGAAAAAACGGGGATTTTAAACAGTGATTTTTTTTTTAATTTAAACTGGTTAAAAAATTAAAATTGATTTTAAAAAATAATAAGTATTATGCATCAGTCTAAAATAAATTTAAAAAAACCGTTTACAAATGTTCTAACGAATATATTTGAAAGAAAATCTTTAAAAAACACAATGGATTTTCTCACTAACTATTAAAACACATACTTTGGTCGTATCGAAATCAGCAACTTTGGCTCAGTCGGTAAGGTTTTGTTACACAAGGTAAAGGTCATGAGGTCATTCCTCAGGACGGCTTGAGGTAAAATTTGCAAAATAGTAACAATAATAAATTAAATAAGATAATATATCAGCTTAAAGTCACTCGAAAATTTCGAATCCTTTGACGATTAATCGAATCATTGATTTTAAATATTATATTAAATTATTATCATTAAAAATCAAACTTTGTAGCAGAAAATTACTGCTCCAAACGGAGTTTTCCTTTCTTTTATTTACAAAAACGGAAAATCTACTAACAGAACGGTAAAAGTTCGGCTACTTTTCTGCCAGTAGTTTCACCGTGAATTCACAGATTTATTTTTAACAGAATACGTCAATGGGTGACACGAAGGTCATTCCTGGGTGACATAAAGTATTATACTTTCCTGTATTTGAAGCAATCCAATATTGTTATCCTTATAAGAGTCATAAATGTGTCGGGATACACCAACCTGAAGCAAAAAAACTTCGAATCCATCCAAAACAAGACGCACTTGTCACTTTTATTTTTACATCAAGTTTGTTATTTTGTTGAAAATAAAACATCGACCTAAAATTGCATCTGATAACCATTTACAATGGCACTGATCATACGTAATATCATATGCTTTTAAAAATAATTATGTTCCGAAAATCCGATTGTTTAAATTGGATTTCTAATATTAATTTCTTTAATAACACAGGAAAGAAGACACACACAACGATTCAAATAGTATGCAAACTCATGTGAATGAATAAAATGTTTCCTTTTATTGTGAAGACTTATCTAATGCCAAAATATTTACACAACCTACAGTATACTATTGTTAATTTGTAATTAATTATTACTTACGTATGAAAGACAAAAAAGAAGTTTTAAAGAGTCTGAATTGTTTTCAGAGTTTTATAAAATAACAAATACGTAAACTGTATAACCTTAATATAATTCGTATTGATTAAAATTTTGATGTTCCGTAAAAATATATTGAGTTATTACGTTTAGAACATTAAACTAAAAATATATTCCGGGCGCAGGATTCGAACCCGCAGCATCTTGAAAGACCCAGTTTACTACGTCAGTCGATGGCACTGATTGTAACGATGATCACCATGATCAATTTTTTAACCCGATAATGAATTTTCGCGTAATTTTGTTTACCAGACCACTTTCAAAGCAATGGTTAGATTCTATTATGAAGAACGTAGGGTACTCTCCCCAGGGCCTATATCCCTCGTGCAAATAATTTCCCGACATTATCACAACAAACATTTCAAAGCATATGACACAAGGAAGTACAAGAATAATTCCTGACACATAATACAAGTTCAAATCAATGCCATCAACAAAGGTTCAAGCCTAGCAGTCTGGTGCCTTTACCATTCGGCCACCCCGGACGTGCTACTAGGCTGGATAAATTCAATTCCTTTTGTTATAATATGTTTCAGTGTATGATTAAAAAACAGAACTCAATAAATTTCATTAATTTTGCAAAACCGTGAAAATCGAGAATTAAACTTGCAAAAATATTTTTTTTCCTAACCATATTTTAAAATAGAAAATTCGTTCAAACGTTCAGTTTTTTATAAATAAATTTTATATATTATTCCATAGAATTGTAATAAAAATATGGAAATAAATAAATAGTTTTCGCAGTAAATAAAATCATCTTCAACAGTTAGTATTATATACTAGTGAAAAATGCTCCAAGGAGCAGTGCAAAAGCAGAATATGATTTTAATTGAGCATTAAAAAGTAATGGACAAGTGCTTCTGTTAATTACTGAGCATGAGGAAGGATAAGGGATCCCTTCTTGGCTACAACTCACTTCAATGCCAACTTTGAAAAAATCATATTTGCGCTTTTTCCATACAAAAGAAATTTGCGGTTCTTTAGTAGAATTTTCCACCGTGCTTTAGATGTTAACCAGGGGTGCAGTCATAAAAATAACATAAGATATATGCTCTAAGCAGAGGGATATTCTAGAATGTGTATACTATAAGCTTTCTTGAAAAACAGAGGGTATATGGTGTTCTATTAAAAAGTCCAGAAGGTGTACGGCGTATAGCATGTAGTACATCTCTGATGTTAACTGCACTGTTCACTCTGCACTATACTACAAATCAATTTTCTGTGCAATTATACACTTAGGGTATGCTTGGTGGCAGTGCATGAATGTGATACCTGCAGGAACTAGGTATCTGGCATTATGTCGCCTTCCTTTACATTTTTGTCTAATTAAGCTGCATCTTTACTGGTTACGTCTTTACACTATACATTTTTATAGTAACTGCGACTGATTTGTTTTCACGGAAAAAGCGCAAATATGATTTTTTCAAAGTTGGCATTGAAGTGAGTTGTAGCCAAGAAGGGATCCCTTATCCTTCCTCATGCTCAGTAATTAACAGAAGCACTTGTCCATTACTTTTTAATGCTCAATTAAAATCATATTCTGCTTTTGCACTGCTCCTTGGAGCATTTTTCACTAGTCCTTCTATTTTTCCATATTCCATAGGGATACTGCACAACTTGTTTTGTATTTTATATATGGAAAACAAAATCTTATTTGTATTGAAATTAAAAAATGCTACATACTCTAATACTCTGGTATTACAAATTAAAAAAAATTTTAAACAGGTTTTTCTATACCAAAATTCTACGGTGGTTTTCAAAAAAAAAAAAAAATATCAGTTTTTTACTAAAGTGAATAAAATAATAAATCCTTTCAAAGAATAGATTTTTCATTCAAATATCCATTATTTTTGCCAAAAACAGGAACTTTTTTTATGCAAGAGTAAAGTTTGATACAAAAACCATGCTTCTTTTTTTTCTTAATCCGTATTTATTACGGACTTATTAAAAACGTACTCCACCGCTTTTATAGGAAACTATTGCTTTACTGTGTTATGGAGCATTCTCATTGGCCATAAAGAGACATTCTATAAAAGCTGCGGAGTGACTCTGCAACAAATGGGTCAAATTTTTAACAGTGCACTGTTAAAAATCTGCTGCATTTTGCTGCAACGCCCTCCACCACTTGTATATAATATCTCTATTCCAACCAATGAAAAAGCGCCATTTCACGGCCAAGTAACCGTTTTCTATACAAGCAGGGGAGTGCGTTGCAGCAAAATGCAGCAGATTTTTAACAGTGTGCATATCCTTGGCGCTATAGTTTACAGGAGTGGTACATTGTTCAAAATTTGAAACTTTTGCTGCATCGCCACTCCATCGCTTTGATAGAATATCTCTATTTTGATCGATGAGAATCCTCGATAATGCATTTAAGTAATCGTTTTCTACTTATCTACTATATCGTTTCCGTATATTTATTTTTTCAATCAGCACCAAGGTGCGCACTTTATTAGAAGACGCGCTCTATTAGAGGGCGCATTCTATTAGAATAAATACGGTATATACTTATAATAAATACACTTTTTTAAAGTACAGGGCCCCAATATTTGACAGGTATGCCAGGCATTTTTGCCATTGATGCCATTGTGCTAAAAACAAAATATAAATAAATGAAAAAAATGGATAAAATATAAATTTGGCATGGTGCAAAAAATTGCCTAATTTAAAATTAAAAATCAAATTTGACAGCCACCAGGGCTAGACACCGTGCATAATTATTCAGTAAATGATTCATTAACACTAGAACGTCCGGAAATTCTACTCAAGTTTGAAAATAATATTTCTCACCAGAATTTTTATTCAAAATTATTTAATTGATTTATTTAACGTAAATTTGCGTGGATTAGATTTAAATTATTTCACGAAAATTTTTCTGGTTCGAATTGAAATTTAGTTACATGATTGGAGTCGAATCAACTCCATCCGGGCGTTCTAGTGTTAAAAAATGACAAAAATCAGCATGTCAAAAATTTCAAAAAAATTCATAATTCGTTAAAAAATTAAGTTAAAAATAAGAGAAAAAAAAGCATTCTGTATTTTTTTATGCTTAATCGAATGGTGTAACTGGTTTTTCTCTCCGATGATCACAAGTACCTTAGATTGATGACTGCCATTCTTTTATTTCATCTTGTAAAAAAACTGTTTAACGTAAAGCTATGAATTTTTGCAGGATTAATTAGCATCGCAAAATCTTTAAAATAAACTTTACCGCAACATTCTATCTGCAATAGAACGTTAGATATACCCATTTATGACCAAGTTTGGAAAATACGCAATTTCAGAAAAACCGCCCAGCGAAATAACGTTTTCTCGATGACTACCTCGGGATAAAAAGTTTGTCTTTTGTTTAAAAAAAAAATTAAGTTTTTATCTTTAGTAGTTTTCGAGAAAAGTGCTGGGACACAAAATTTTTATCATATTTTCGGAATACTCTACAGTACACCTACAGTATGCCATAAAAAAAATAATTTTTGTGCTATGTTGTGCGTCTTGGTCAGACGAACATTTAAAAAAAAAATCATCAAAATTGGATAAGTATTTAGTTAGTTATTGCAAAAAGAAAAATTGAAAAATCCGTGTGCACCATCGCTCAATCATATTATTGTAGCGCGCTGCCGCGCGCACAATGATTCGTGTTTTTCCAGCAATTCTATATCGTTCATCCAGATAAGAGTAATGAACGTGCCGGAATATACCAAATCGACCGAAAAAAAATTCGGATCAACTCAAAACAAGAAGCACTAGTCACTTTTATATTTTATTAATAATTTTTTATATTGAAAATAAAGCTTCTATCTAAAATTGCATTGAATTATATTAACCATGTATGATGGCGCTGATCATATTGAATATATCATACGTTTTGCAAGAAGTTTCAATATCGAAAGCAATCATTTTCAACCTGCTACAGTTTGGATGGATTTTTATATAACAATAATTAACAGAAGACAAACGGTTGTCGTTGTGTGCATGTCGGCCAATTATCTACACTATGGGATATAGGCCCTAAGGGGTGGGATGCCCTCCGTGGGGGTCTTTCTAAGGGAACCTAACCCGTATTTACGCAAGGTTCGAAGAAAACCACGGAAAACTCCGAACGGTTAGGCCGACGGTCGCGATTGGGTTCGAACCCAGCACCTACTGTCGACCAATTTGAGGTCAGATCCTCTCGGCCACTGGTGGGGGGGCCAGAAAACAAACGGAAATATTGAAATAGAATGGAAACTCATGTGAATATATTCGAATATTTTCTTCGCTGTAAAAATTTTACTCTTAATTGCCAACCTCCTAATTTTTTTTCGTACCAATATTTTTTGCAAAAATGCTTTATTTGTATAATCTTAAAAATTACGCAATTAATTAAAACTAACATTTTTGTAAGATTTTACTGGTATCCAAAAAATTTGGAGGTTGGCGTTCTTTACTATATCGACAAAATTTTTACACATTATAAAGTGCAATATTAAATGTATTTTTATAACGTTGTGATTTCCTAAAAATATATAAGGTTATGAAGTTTAGAACTTTTAAGTAAAAATTTACTCCGGGAGTGGGATTCGAACCTGCATTGTCTTGAAAGACCCGTATTACTACGTCAGTCATTGGGGTCGATTGGAATGATGATAAACCAGGATCATGGAGAGCAATTTTTCCACCGGATAAGGGATGTTGTGCACCAAACGAAATAAAAAAAATCCTTTTCGAATCAATTCAAAATCAGACACATTTTATTTATACTTTAAATATGTTATTTCTATTGAAAATAAACACCTTATCCAAAATTGCATTCGCCCCGCCAGTGGCCGAGAGGTTCTGACCTCTCAACTGGTAGACGGCAGGTGCTGGGTTCGAACCCAATCGCGGCCGTCGGCCTAACCGTTCGGAGTTTTTCGTGGTTTTCTTCGAGCCTTGCGTAAATACGGGGTAGGTTCCCTTAGAAAGACCCCCACGAAGGGCACTCCCCCTAGGTCCTATATCCCTAGAGTAGATAATCGAACGACAAAAAACAAACCAAACCAAAATTGCATTCATATCTGATAATCATTTATTATGGCAGTGATTACATTTAATATTATACACTTTAAAAAATTATGTCTCGAAAATGCAATTGTTTACAGTTGATATGGACTGTTATTATCTTTAAAAACATTTGAAAGAAGACAAACGCGAAGACTGAAATAGTGCGCAAGCACATGTGAGTGAATTAAATGTTTTCTTCTATTGCGAATTTTTCTATATCTCCATTATGTTTACCTAACATACAGTTCATTATTGTTAGTTTGTAATTAATTATTAATTTTGTATGTACGACAAAAGAAGAGTTTTAAATATTCAGATTTTTTTTTCAGACTTTTATCAAATATCATGTATATAAAATGTATAATATTAATATAAATCGTATTGATTAAACTTTTCACGTTCTCTAAAAATGTATTGAGTTTTTAAGTTTGAAATGTTAAACTAAAACTCTCTCCGGGAGCGGGATTCGAACCCTCAGTGTCTTGAAAAACACAGTTTACAAAATCAGTCGATAGCACTGATCGTAATGACGGTCATCAGGATCAAGGTTTGGTTTGGTTTATTTTTGTCGTCCGATTATCTGCGCTAGGGATATAGGACCAGGGGGGAGTGCCCTTCGTGGGGGACTTTCTAAGGGAACCTAACCCGTATTTACGCAAGGTTCGAAGAAAACCACGAAAACTCCGAACGGTTAGGCCGACAGCCGCGATTGGGTTCGAGCCCAGCACCTGCCGTCTACCAGTTGAGAGGTCCGTCCCTCTCGGGTCATCAGGATCAAAGAGAGCAATTTTTCGACGGAAAATGAATATTTGGGTAATTTCGT
Source organism: Maratus speculifer (assembly GCA_964019185.1). Lineage (NCBI taxonomy): Eukaryota > Metazoa > Arthropoda > Arachnida > Araneae > Salticidae > Maratus > Maratus speculifer. The sequence continues at coordinate 366,866,128 of OZ025293.1, forward strand.
TTACGAGACCTCTTTCAAAGCACATGAAATGAAGGACAAACACAATTGATGATATATTGTACAAGTTCAAACCAATGCCATCCACTGAGGGCTGAATTGTACCCTTTTGCCTCAACCATTCGACCATCACGGCGACGTCCATACATTGTGCGAATTAAATTCGCTTTGTTAGCATGTTTCAGTGTATGAATAAATAACAGAATACAATATATTTTATTTTTTAAGAGCTGTAAAAATTGTTAATTAAACTTACAGAAATATTTCTTTTCCTAAAGCATATTTCAAAATTGGAAATTCTATCAAATGTTCAGTTGCTTTTTAATAACTTTTATACATTATTCAATAAACTTTTAATTTTAATATGGAAATAAGCAAGTAATTTTTCGCAGTAAATAAAATAGTTTTTAAGAAATAGTATTTTACATTTATCTTTTCCTAGCATATTTCATAATAGTTATAAACCTTTCGGGATATACCAAACTGAACAAAAAAAATATCTCCTCGGATCAACTCGTTGTTGTTGTATGTATGTCGGCCAATTATCTACACTATGGGATATAGGCCCTAATGCGTGGGATGCCCTCCGTGGGGGACTTTCTAAGGGAACCTAACCTCGGATCAACTCAAAATAAGACGCACTTGTCACTTTTATTTTTATACCAAATTTATATTTCATGTTGAAAATAAAACATCGATCTGTAATTGCATTTAATTAAATAATAATATACGATGGAGCTCATAGTACACAATATCATACGTTTTTCAAGTTATTTATGTAGCGAAATTGTTTTCAGCCTTCTGCTATTTAATAATATTTATATTTCATAATAGATAAAAGAGATTTAGGTTTATTTTTGTCGGCCGGTTATCTACACTAGGGATATAGGCCCAGGGGGGGGGGGAGTGCCCTTCGTGGGGGTCTTTCTAAGCAGATAAAAGAGGAAAAACAGTAATATTGAAATAGTATGCCAAGTCAATTTAGTTTTTTTTGAACCGTTAAACTAAAAAAACACCCCGAAAGCGGGTTTCGAACCCGCAGTGTCTTGAAAGACTTAGTTCACTATGTCAGTCGATGGCACTGATCGGAATGATGATTACCAGGATCAAAGAGAGCAATTTATCCACCGGATGATGAATACTTGGGTAATTTCGCTTACGAGACCTCTTTCAAAACAGATGAGATGAGGAAGGACAAACACAATTGATGATATACTATACAAGTTCAAATCAATGCCATCCACTGAGGGATGTTTAGTAGTCTGGTGCCTTAACCATTCGGCCATCCCGGCGACGTTAGGAGTTTGAGCAAATTCAATTGGGTTTGAAGTATGTTTCAGTGTATGAATAAATAACAGAATACAATATATTTTATTATTTTGAAAAACTGTGAGGTTTTTAAACTTATCTTTGATTTTTTTTTCCAAGTTTATAAACTTCATTTGTGTAGAAGTGCCGTAGATTGCGATATTTTTGTTTTGAATGAGCTTCTGTTTGTTGTATGTAAATATTTCAGCTATCATTAATATTATTAATACGTATTCCACGTAACGGAGTCATAAAAATCTACAAAATGGTATATAGTAAGAGTAAAATCTTCTAAAGATAGCATCGCATTGGAAAGGAAAAGCTACGTGACAGACAAGTTCCCTTCTTAGCAGTTGTAAATATATAATATTTTTTTTCTCGCATATTGGCCCCACCCGTGGCCGAGAGGTTCTGACCTCAAACTGATAGACGGTAGGTGCTGGGTTCGAACCCAATCGCGACCGTCGGCCTAATCGTTCGGAGTTTTCCGTGGTTTTCTTCGAAACTTGCGTAAATACGGGTTAGGTTCCCTTAGAAAGACCCCCACGGGGGGCATCCCACCCCCTAGGGCCTATATCCCATAGTGTAGATAATTGGCCGACATAAACAACACTTTATCGCATATTAATGTATTCATATTGTATGCATGAACAGTTTGAAAAAAGTTTAAAAGAAATTTCCACTCTGAAGTTTAAAAGAAGATTCCGTCATACGCAAATTCTTTTTCCATGCGCTTAACTGTATTTTAATAATCCTAGAAATTTAAGAATATTTAAAAAGAATACATTTTAATGTTAATTGTAGAATAATGGCGACTTAATAGTATAGGTCTTTTTTACTTTTGGACAAAGCCTAGTTTTAGTGATTTTTTAACTGGCTTGGCCACGTTGAGAAAACGGTATGATTCAACCAGTACTGAATATTTTGGTCTTTGAAGACTAGGAAGAATGAAATCGGTCCCGGCTTCGTACGGAAAAAAATAAGATAGTCCCGATCGGGTCTTTCAGGAAAAATATAAGGCCAGAGCCCGGCCTGAGTCTTTAGAAAAAAGTAAACCCCGAGCCCAACATTGCCGAAATACCGTAAATGAAAATCGGCCCGAACCCAACCCGTGCAAATCTCTATTTTAAACTACCAAGAGAGTACAAGATAATGAGTTCGTCAATGGGTGACCCGAAGATCATTCCTGTATGACATGAATATTACACCTTTATGTTTTTATAACAGTCCAGTATTGACATAACAGTCATAAAAGTGTCGGGATACCGCAAATTGAAATTTAAAAAAAAAAGAATTGAACCTACCCAAAACAAGAATCACTTGTCACTTTAATTTTTAAATAAAATTAGTTATTTATGTTGAAAATAAAACATCTATCCAAAATTGCATTCTGACCTGATGATCATTTACGATGACACTGATCATACATTCCATATGTTTTTCAAAACAATTATGCACCAAAATGCGATTGTTAAGCGTTCATTTATGATATTAATTTCTTTAAGAACACATAAAAGAAAACAAACACAAAAATTAAAATAGTATGCAAACTCATGTGAATGAATTATATGTTTAGCTTACGAAGACTTCTGTATCGCCAAAATGTTTACACAACCTACAGTATATTATTGTTAATTTGTAATTACTAATTACTTAAATATCAACGACAAGAGATTTTAAAGATTCTGAATTGTTTAAGAGTTTTATAAAATATCAAGTATGTAAATTGTATAATCTTAATATAAATCGTATTGATAAAATTTTTGACGTTCCCTAAAAATATATTGAGTTGTTAAGTTTAGAACATTAAATTAAGGTGTATATTTGGTGTATTTTTTTGTCGTCCGATTATCTGCGCTAGGGATATAGGACCAGGGGGAGTGCCCTTCGTGGGGGTCTTTCTAAGGGAACCTAACCCGTATTTACGCAAGGTTCGAAGAAAACCACGAAAACTCCGAACGGTTAGGCCGACAGCCGCGATTGGGTTCGAACCCAGCACCTGCCGTCTACCAGTTGAGAGGTCCGTACCTCTCGGCCACTGGCTGAACATTAAATTAAAAATTTACTCCGGGGGCAGGATTCGAACCCGCAGTGTCTTGAAAGACCCAGTTTACTACGTCAGTCTATGACACTGATCGCAATGATAATTAAGGAGGACAATTTTTATACCGGATAATTAATTTTAAGGAATTTTTTTTAACAAGAGATCTTTTAAAGCAGGAGTCGGATTCCCTTAGAAAGGAGGGCACTCCCCCACCCTAGGGCCTATATCCCACGTGCAGATAATTGGCCGACAGTAACCTTTCAAAACAGAGGAGATGGGGAAGGACAAGCACAATTGCTAATATATTACGTAAGTTCATATCAATACCATCCACTGCGGCTTCAGCCTAGTAGTCTGGTGCCTTAACCATTCGGCCACCCCGGATACGTTACGCGACAGGACAAACTCAAATCATTTTGTTATAATACATTTCAGTGTATGATTAAAAACAGAACTTAATATATTTTTTAATGTTTTGCATAATTGTGAAAATTGAGAATTAATTTTACAGAAATATTTTTTTTCCTAAAGCATATTTCAAAATAGAAAATTCTATAAAATGTTCAGTTTTTTTCATAAAGATTTTTTATATATTATTCTATAAGAATGGAATGATAATATGAGAATAAACAAGTAATTTTTTGCAGTAAATAATATCATTCTCAACAATTAGTAATTTATTTGTGTTTTTCCAGCAATCCTGTATTATTATCCTTATATGAGTAATGCACGGCTGGGGATATACCAAAAGGAGCGAAAAAATGTTTTCGGATCTACTGTAAACAAGAAGCACTAGTCACATTTATTTTTTTTAATTATATTGAAAAAAAAATTTTTATCTAAAATTTCATTCCATTATAATAACTATATATGATGGTGCTGATCATACTGAAATCGTACGTTTTGCATACGTTGTACTTCTATATCAAAAGCAATTGTTTTCAACCTGCTACGGTTTAGTAATATTTAATTTTAACAACTGAGAACAGAAGACAAACAGAAAGATTGAAATAATATGGAAACTCAAAGAATATATTCAGATTTTTTTTCCACTGTGAAGACTTTACTCATAATTGCCAACCTCCAGATTTTTTTTCACATCAATATTTTTATGCAGAAATACTTGATTGATATAATTTCACAATTTACGCAATTGAATAAAGCGAACATTTGTGTAAGATTTCGCCGGTATCCAAATAATCATGAGGTTGGCAACTATAATTTACAATATCGCCAAAATTTTTACACTTAATACAGAGCAATATTTTTAATTTTGAATTCATTATTTCTTGCATATGAACAAAAATACAGAAGTTTTAAAGAATCTTAATTGTTTGTTTGTTTGTTTATATTTATGTCGGCCAATTATCTGCATTTAGGATATAGGTCCTAAAAAAGGGGGGACCCTCCGTTGCGGTCTTTCTAAAGGAACCTAACCCGTATTTACGCAAGGAAATAAAAGGGTCGAAGAAAACCACGGAAAACTCCGAACAGGGAAACTTAATTGTTTTCAGTGTTTTATATAATATCATATATATGTACGGTATAAACTTAATATAAAATGTACCTTTCTACCTTTGAGATTTCCTAAAAATATATTAGATTATTAAGTATGGAATATTAAACTAAAAATTTATTCCAAGTGTGTGATTCGAACTTGTAGTGTCTTGAAAGACCCAGTTTACTACGTCAATCAATGGCAAAGATTGGTTTGTTTGGCTTAGTTTATTTTTGTCGTTCGATTATTTACACTAGAGATATAGGACCAAGGGGGGGGGGGGGAGTGGCCTTCGTGGTGGTCTTTCTAAGGGAACCTAACCCGTATTTACTCAAGGTTCGAAGAAAACCACGAAAACTCCGAACGGTTAGGCTTACAGCCGCGATTGGTTTCGAACCCAGCAGGCAACGATCGGAATGCTGATAACCAGGATCATGGAGAGCAATTTTCCCACCGGATAAGGAATATTTGTGCACCAAACAGAATTAAAAAAAAAAACTTTATGAATCAAACCAACAATAAGGCACACTTGTTATTTTATTTTTATATTAAATATATTATTTCTGTTGAAAATAAAACATTTTATCCAAAATTGCATTCATATCTGATAATCATTTACGATGGCACTGATTAAACTTAATATTATACACTTTTAAAAAAAAATTTAACAAAAAGGCAATTGTCTACAGTTGATTAAGCTTTTATTATCTTTAGGAACAGTTAAATGAAGACAAACACAAAGTTTGAAATAGTGCGCAAACACATGTAAATTAATTAAATGTTTTCTTCTATGATACATAAACCTTTTCTTTTTGCGAATACTTCTATATCTCCATTATGTTTTCCTAATTTACAGTAAATTATTGTTAGTTTGTTACTAATTATTACTTATGTGTGTACGACAACAAAGAAGTTTCAAATATTCTGAAATTTTTTTCAGACTTTTATAAAATATCATGAAAATAAAACGTATAATCTTAATATAAATCCTATTGATTAAATTTTTCACGTTTTCTAAAAATATATGGAGTTTTTAAGTTTGAAACGTTAAAATAGAAACTCAGTCCGGGAGCGGTAATCGAACCCGCAATGTCTTGAAAGACCAAGTCTACTACGTCAGTCAATGACACTGATGATCACCAGGATCAAGGAGAGCAGTTTTTCCACCGGATGAAGAATATTTAGGTAATTTCGTTTACGAGATGATGAAGGAGAAACATAACTGATGATAAGAGACGTTAAATTTTCCATGTGGGTGAAAACAGTGTGGTCCCGGGATTCGAACCATGGATGGATTGGGTGAAGCCGTCAATGCTCTTCCAACTGAGTCATCCCGAACACGAGCAGAATCTGACTATTTCACCCAAATAACGTCAACGATCATATTATCTGTCAGATGCTGGTCTGGTCGGTCATTAGCATCAGACCAGTTTATATGATCGTTGAGGTTATTTTATTGAAATAGTCCGCCAGCGTTCGTATTCGATGGCTCAGTTGGAAGAGCATTGGCGGCTTCAACCAATACATCCCTGGTTCGAATCCTGTCCCGGACTTTTTTCACCCGCATGCAAAATTTACGTCTTTAATAATTAATTTACCGATTGAAAAATTACGCCATAAGTTAATCTATCACAAGTGATGATATACTATGAGAGTTCAGGTCAATGCCATCCCTTGAGGCTGCTAGCCCCACCACTGGCCGAGAGGGTCTGACCTCTCAATTGGTAGACGGCAGGTGCTGGGTTCGAACCCAATCGCGGCCGTCGGCCTAACCGTTCGGAGTTTTCGTGGTTTTCTTCGAACCTTGCGTAAATACGGGTTAGGTTCCCTTAGAAAGACCCCCACGAAGGGCATCCCTCCCCCTGGGCCTATATCCCTAGCGTAGATAATCGGCCGTCACAAAATACACACACACACACCCATGAGGCTGCTTAGTAGTGTGGTGCCTTAGCCATTCGGCCATCCCGGAGACGTTGATAGCTTGGACAAGTTTAATTCGTTTTGTTAGTATGTTCCAGTGTATGAATAAATAATAGTATATGAGAAGCCCAGAAGCCAAAGGGTACAAGTGACAAAATGTCGATTTGGAGTAAATTGAGTTTAAAGATAATTGATGTTAAATTGGAACATCAATAACAATTGACTAAATTGAAATAGAAAACATCTGCTTGTTGCATTCTAATCTTTGAACTCTCATTTCAATAACTGTTAAAAAAATAGAGTACAATTTTCTTTAAATGTATAATTAATCAATTTTGTTTGTTTTTCGAAAAAAGTGGTTTATCTCTATAACTCAGCAAATAATAAGAAAATGACCTATATTTCTTTACCTGAAATGAAAAAAGCATATTTCCAGATACCCTGTGCACTTAACTCAATTTTTTCAATTTTGTCACTTATACCCCTTGGCTTCTGGGATCCTCATATAATATTATTTTCTATTTATTTTGAAAAACTATGATGTTTTATAAGATGTTATGTATGACGGCCGATTATCTGCAGGAGGGATAGTGGGGGAGGGGTATTTCTAAAGGAACCTAACCCGCATTTAAGCGAGGTTAATAATTTCGTCCATTCCGAATACTTAACTATATCACTAAAACTTTTTTATATCTCTCAGTACAATATCTGTAGTTTGTACTTAATTAGTAATTATGCATGAAAAACACAGAAGTTTTAAAGAATTATAATTGATTTCAGTGTTCTATAAAATATGAAGTATATAAATTCAAAATCTTAATATGAAAGGTATTGATAAAGCTTTTTTAATTTCCACAAAGATATATTGAGTTATTAAGAATGATTTGTGATTGCATAAGAGGGTCAGTTCGGACAAGGAAACCATGTAGAGCAAGGTATTCTTCCCAGTCTCCTTTATTGAGATCTTAAAGAAAAAATGGTGGGGGCTAGAGGGGTCAGATTGGTGTAAGGTCCAGTTTACTACATCAGGTGATGGCTCTGAACGGAATGATTTTCACCAGGATCAAGGAGAGTTTTAACTGAAATTATTTAATTATAATTATATTTATAAAAAATGAGAAAATCAAATGTAGTGCTTTCCGCTCTCAAACAGGAGAGAAAATCCAAAAGTTTAATTTATTGTTAATACTTGTTGAATTTACAAATTTACCTACGAGAAATATATCATTCCGTAAAACGAGTACAGTAAACTCTCTGCAAGGCGAACTCTGTATAAGACGGACATCTGTCTAACTTGGAAAGATTTTCAAGTCCCTGACAATGCATAAACACAGAGTGAAAAATGGCTAAGGCGGAATCTTGTCTACTACAGAAAAGTTTGTCGGTCCCGAATAATTCCGCCTTAGAAAGAGTTTATTGCATCTCAAAAAGCGACTTTTAATTAAATGGACGTATTTCGTGTAATTAATAATCTACTAGTACTATTTGTACTAATAGCATCTCAATATAGAAACACAGAAGGTAATGCTTAGATTATTCATTAAATAAAAATTCAATATTTTTCACTTTTATAAAAGAACTAATTTAAATTTGGTTTACGGAAACAGGATTCTGTTCCAGAGGGGTCACAAAATTCCCAGATATCTGAATCACTCTGTGGCAGTAATCGAAGTACTTATGATATGTTTGGCAGAAAAATTTGTTCATCGAAATATGAATGTTTTAGTGTTGATTGGGTAGAATCCTTTTACATTCAAATAGATGAAAATTTGACTGGCTGGTTTGTTGTTTTTATGACGGCCAATTCAATACGAGGGATGTAAGCCATAAGAAGGTGTGCCTTCCGTGGGGAAGTAGATGAAAATTTGGAACCACAAAGCTTGAAATCTTATAATATGTCAAAGAATTCGAATAAAATATTAATTTGCGGTCTGGCCATCTATAATCGCAACCACAGAATAGCATATATTTTTTTTTGCTTTTTCATTTCTGAAGTACAACTGAAAAAAGATATTGAAAGCATATAAATTGTCGTATAATGTCTCAGAACAATATAAGATGTAATGTTAACATAAAATTTAAAAGTGTGTGGTGTATTTTTGTCGGCCGATTATCTGCGCTATGGAATATAGGCCCTATGGGGTGGGTTGCCTTCCGTGGGGGTCTTTCTAAGGGAACCTAACCCGTATTTACGCAAGGTTCGAAGAAAACTTCGAACGGTTAGGCCGACGGTCGCGATTGGGTTCGAACCCAGCACCTACCGTCTACCAGTTTGAGGTCAGAACCTCTCGGCCACTGGTGGGGCTATAAAATTTAAAGAAAACATTGGGAAGATAAAAAGAAAAATAAATTCCGGAAACAATATTTGAACTATCAAGAGAGTCCCAGGTAATGAGTACGTCACTGGGTGACACGAAGGTCATTCCTGGGTGATATGAAGTATTATACTTTCTTATATTTGAAGCAATCCAGTATTGTTATCCACATAAGAGTCATAAATGTGTCGGGATACACCAAATTGAAATTAAAAAAATTCTAATCTATCCAAAACAAGACACACTTGTCTTTTTTATTTTTACATCAATTTTTTTATTTTTCTACCTAAAATTGCATCTGACCACCATTTACAATGGCATTGTGTGTGAGTGTATTTTTGTCGGCCGATTATCTACGCTATGGGATATAGGCCCTATGGGGTGGGTTGCCCTCCGTGGGGGTCTTTCTAAGGGAACCTAACCCGTATTTACGCAAGGTTCGAAGAAAACCACGGAAAACTTCGAACGGTTAGGCCGACGGTCGCGATTGGGTTCGAGCCCAGCACCTACCGTCTACCAGTTTGGAGGTCACAACCTCGCGGCCACTGGTGGGGCTACAATGGCATTGATCATACGTAATATCATATGCTTTTGGAAATAATTATGTTCCGAAATCCAATTGTTTAAAATTGATTTCTAATATTAATTTCTTTGACAACACATAAAAAAAGACAAATACTACGATTCAAATAGTATGTAAACTCATGTGAATGAATAAAATGTTTTCTTTTATTGCGAAGCCTTCTCTAGTTTTGGTTTGGTTTTATTTTTGTCGTCCGATTATCTGCGCTAGGGATATAGGACCAGGGGAGGAGTGCCCTTCGTGGTGGTCTTTCTAAGGGAACCTAACCCGTATTTACGCAAGGTTCGAAGAAAACCACGAAAACTCCGAACGGTTAGGCCGACAGCCGTGATTGGGTTCGAACCCAGCACCTGCCGTCTACCAATTGAGAGGTTCGTACCTCTCGGCCACTGGTGGGGCCGAAGCCTTCTCTAAGGCTGAAATGTTTACACAACCTACTGTATACTATTGTTAACTTGTAATTAATTATTAATTAAGTATGAACGACAAAAAAAGAAGCTTTAAAGAGTCTGAATTGTTTTCAGAGTTTTATAAAATAACAAATGTGTAAACTGTACAACCTTAGTATAAAACGTATTGATTAAATTTTGATGTTTCCTAAAGATATATTGAGTTATTAGGTTTAGAACATTAAATTAAAAATATAATCCGGGGGCAGGATTCGAACCCGCAGTGTCTTGAAAGACCCAGTTTACTACGACAGTAGATGGCACTGATCAAGAACAATTTTTTAACCGGATGATGAATTTTCGCGTAATTTTGTATACGAGACCTCTTTTAAAGCAGTTTTTAGGTTCCATTAGGAAGAACGTAGGGTACTCTACTCGGACCTATATCCCTGTTGTAGATAATTGGCCGACATGATCACAACAAACCTTTCAAAGCAGATGACATAAGGGGGGACAAGCATAATTGCTGACATATAGTACAAGTTCAAATCAATGCCATCCACTAAGGCTTTAGCATAAGAGTCTGGTGCCTTAACCATTCGGCCGCCCCGGATACGCTACTACGCTGGATAAATTTGATTCCTTTTGTTATAATGTGTTTCAGTGTATGATTAAAAAACAGAATTTGATAAATTATATTAATTTTGGTTTGATTTGGTTTATTTTTGTCGTCTGATTATCTACACTAGGGCTATAGGACCAGGGATATAGGCGTGCCCTTCGTGTGGGTCTTTTGCGGGGTTCTAACCCGTATTTAAGCAAGGCTCGAAGAAAAACACGAAAACTCCGAACGGTTAGGCCGACAGTCGCGATTGAGTTCGAACCCACCACCTGCCGTCTTCCAGTTGAGAGGTTTTATTAATTTTGCAAAACCGTGAAAATCGAGACTTAAACTTGCAGAAATTATTTTTTTTATATACTTAACATTTTTTAAAATAAAAAATTCGATCAAACGTTCAGTTTTTTTTACAAATAATTTTTATATATTATTCCATAAAATTGTAATAATAATATGGAAATAAATAAATAATTTTCCGCAGTAAATAAAATCATCTTCATCAGTTAGTATTATATCTTCGTGTTTTTCCAGCAATTCTATATTGTTCATCCATGTAAAAGTAATGAACGTGAAGGAATATACCGAATGAAGCGAAAAAAATGTTTTCGGATCAACTCAAAACAAGAAGCTCTAGTCATTTTACTTTTTATAAATATTTTTTTATATTGAAAAAAAAAATTCAATCTAAAATTGCATTGAATTATAATAATCATGTATTATGGCACTGATCATATTGAATATCATACGTTTTGCAAGAAATTTCTATATCGAAAGCAATCGTTTTCAGCCTGCTACTGTTTGGATGAATTTATATTTAACAATAATTAACAGAAGACAAACAGAAAGATTGAAATAGTGTGCAAACTCATTTGAATATATTCGAATTTTTCTTGCACTGTGAAGATTTTACTCTTAATTGCCAACCTCCATTTTTTTCGTATCAATATTTTTGCAGAAATGCTTTATTTATATAGTCTCACAATATGCGCAATTAATTAAAAGTAACATTTTTGTAAGGTTTTACTGATATCCAAATAATCGGGAGGTTGGCAACTATGCTTTACTATATCTCCAAAATTTTTACACATTATACAGGGCAATACAGTGAAACCTCCAAATAGGGGACACTCCGAATAAGGGACACCTCTATTTAAGGGACAAAAGTTGCGGTCCCATAAATACCCCTTATTTGGAGGTTTCACTGTATAAGAAACTCCGAATAACGGACACCTCTATTTAAGGAACAAAAACTGCGGTCCCATAGGTGTCCCTTATTTGTAGGTTTCACTGTATTATTAATTTTGAATTCATCATGTCATACATATAAACAAAAATACAGAAGTTTTAAAGAATTTTAAATATTTTCAGTGTTTTATATAATATCCTGTTTATGTATAGTATAAACTTAATATATAATATATTTTTATACTTTTGAGATTTCCTAATAATATACTAAGTTATGAAATTTAGAACATTTAACTAAAAATTTACTCCGGGAGTAGGATTCAAACCTGTGTTGTTTTGAAAGACCCGTATTAATACGTCAATCAATGGCTACGATTGGAATGATGATAAACCAGGGTCATGGAGAGAAATTTTCGACCGAATAAGGAATGTTTGTGCACTATACGGAAATAAAAAAACCCTTTTTAAATCAAATCAAAATAAGACACACTTGTTATTTTATTTTTATATTAAATATGTTATTTTTGTTGAAAATAAAACATTTTATCCAAAATTGCATCCATATCTGATAATCATTTACAAAGGCACTGATTACATTTAAGATTATACGCTTAAGAAAATTATATACCGAAAAGGCAGTTGTTTACAGTACAGTTTTTTTTTATACATCGATTTTCTATGTTACTATCTTTAACAACATTTAAAAGAAGACAAACACAAAGATTGAAACACAAAGATTGTGCGCAAACACCTGTGAATGAATAAATTTTTTTTACTATTGCGGAGAATTCTTTATCTCCATTATGTTTACCTAACTTACAGTACATTATTGTTACTTTGTAAATAATTATTACTTTTGTGTGTACGACAATAGAAAAGATTTAATTTTCTGAATTTTTTTTCTGACTTTTATAAAAAATCATGTATATATATATAAAATGTATAATTTTAATATAAATCGTATTGATAACTCTTTTCACGCTGTATAAAAATATATTGAGTTTTTAAGTTTGAAACATTAAACTAACAACTCATTGCGAGAGCGGGCTTCGAACCCGCAGTGTCTTGAAAGGTTTGGTTTGGTTTATTTTTGTCGTCCGATTATCTACCCTAGGAATATAGGACCAGGAGGGACTGCCGTTCGTGGGGGTCTTTCTAAGGGAACCTAACCCGTATTTATGCAAGGTTCGAAGAAAACCACGAAACTTCCGAACGGATAGGCCGACAGCCGCGATTGGGTTCGAACCCAGCACCTGCCGTCTACCAGTTAAGAGGTCAGAACCTCTCGGCCACTGGTGGGGCCAGTGTCTTGAAAGACTCAGTTTAAAATAGTACAACCACATTATGCATGATTTACGGGTCGACAATGAAAAAGAGGGGGAAATGTGTAACTATTTAGATGAAGATATTGGTTTTAAAATTTGAAATCACTTATTGTTAAACGAGTACTTATTCAATAAATATTTAATGAATTAGTTATGAAGTTTAGAACATAACGCTAAAAAATTTCTCCGGGAGCGGGATTCGAACTGTCTTGAAAGACGCAGTTTACTACGTCAGTCGACGGCACTGATGTAATAATGGTCACCAGTACCAAGGAGATTCAATTTTTTCTCCGGATATTGAATAATTTGGTAATTTCGTTTACGAGACCTCTTTCATAGCAGATGAGATGATGGACAAACACGATTGATGATATACGGTACACGTTCAAATCAATGTCATCCACCGAGAGCTGCTTAGCAGTCTGGTTCCTTAACCATTCGACCATCCCGGAGGCGTTGATAGTTTGAACAAATTCAATTCGCTTTGTTAGTATGTTTCAGTGCATGAATTAATAATAGAATACAACATATTTTATTTATTTTGAAAAACTGTGAAGTTTGTTATAAGGTGTTATGTAAGACGGCCGATTATCTGCACAAGGGATAGAGGTCCAAGGGGGTAGTGCCCTCCATAGGGGTCTTTCTAAAGGAGCCTAACCCGTATTTACGCAAGGCTACTATTTTCTTCTATTGCGATGACTGAACTATATCACTGAATCTTTTCCACATCTTACAGTACGATATCTTTAGTTTTTAATTAATTATTAATTATGCATGAACAAAAACACAGAAGTTTTAAACAATTATAATTGTTTTCAGTGATTTATAAAATATCAAGTATATAAACTGCAAAATCTTAATATAAAATTTATTGATAATTTTTTTTTAATTTCTCAAACATATACAGTGAAACCCCGATCTATCGTTCCACATCCGTCCCGCATTGATCGTTTTATTTCTACGGTCTCTGCACAAATTATACTTAAATAATGTTAAAGAAACTCGCAAGCATCGTTCTTATAAACTCCTTTTCCCGCATGCATCGTTGTAAATTTTTTCTCCTACCTGAAATGAAATTGAAAGTTATGCGAATCCATATGGCATACAAACTGGAATTAGTTTTTTTATCCTAAAATAACTCATTTGTGCTGCTTGTATTGTATGATAGCGAAAATAATGCAGAAGAAGAGAGGTTTATATAGTAGTGGATGCGATTATGTTTCCATTGATCAAGATATTACGGCATGTGGTACCCTAAACATAGGAGAAATGTATGATAATGTAAAAAATGAAAATAATGGCGAAGAAGCAGAGAATAACGTTCATGCCCATGAGTCTGAGCCACCAATGCCAAGTCTGCCACCTGCAATTATGGGATTCGAAACTGCACGATACTTTCATATATGCATATGAAAATACAGAAAATGAATAGAAAAATGTTGTATATCTTGAAAATTCATTGTTCGATCTAAAAACAATAAATAAGAAAACAAACAAAATTATTGATTTTTTAAAATAAATATCAATTTTCTATAACTTCAATTTATTTCTTTTACAGTTTCGTAAGCAACAAATAAGCATTTGTTAGTATACTGTATACATTGCATGCATTAGTAATGCATAATCACTATGTTTTTCGTGTTTTGAAGTTAATCCGCATTCATCGTTTATTTCCTCGCACCCCTTAAAAAACGATGGATCGAGGTTCTACTGTATTGATTTTTTAAGAATGTTTTGATATGGTTTCATAAGAGGGTCTTCTCAGGTATGGAAACCAAGTCTGTTGAGCATGGTATTCCTCCCGGTCTTCTTTATTCAGGTGTTAAAGAATAAATGGTGCGGCTGGTGGGACCAGTGTCTAGAAAGATCCAGGTTACTACGTCAGCCGAAGGCTTTGTTGGAAAGATTTTCACAGGGATCATGAAGAGTTTTAACTCCAATCATTAAATTATAGTTTCGATTATATTTATAACAAAAAATGAGAAAATCAAATGTAGTGCTTCCTGCTCTTGAACTCGAATCAGATAGAGAAAACAAACTTTAATTTATTGTTAATATTCATGAAGTATACAAACTCACCTACCAGAAATATATCATTTCGTAAAACAAATATTTAAAAATGCAACATTTTATTATATGCACGTTTTAAATATTTGCTGTTCGTGTAATTAATAATTTGCTAGGACTATTTATACAAATAGCATCTCACTATAGAAACACGAAATGTTATGCTTGGATTTTTCATTAATTGGAAATTCAATATTTTTGATTTTTCTTAGAGCACTAATTTAAATTTGACTTACGGAAGCAGGATTCTGTCACAAAATCCGCAGATATCTGAATCAGTGGATGGCTGTAATCGAAGTGGTTATGATATGTTTGGCAGCAAACTTTATTCAAAGAAATATGAATGTTTTAGAGTTGATTGGGTAGTCATTTCTAAAGTACCACTGACAATGCAGACGTAATAATGTATTGAAAGCCTATAAATTGTCTAACAAAGTCTCATGTCACTATAAAATCTAATCTTAATATAAAATTTAAAGGGAACACTTGGAAGATAAAAAAAATATCCAGAAGTAATTAGTCTGAAAGCAAAATTTGAACTGCCAATAGGCCCCACCAGTGGCGAGAGGTTCTGTCCACGAAAATGGCAGACGAGAAGTGCTGGAGTCGAACCCAATCGCGTTCGTTGGGCTAATCGTTCGGGGTTTTCCGTGGCTTTCTTTGAACCTTGGATTTTCCTCGTGTAAACACGGGTTAGGCTTCTCCAGAAAGACCCCCCCCCCAAGAAGTGCATTTCCCCAGTTTAAGACTTGTATCTCTCGTGTTCATAATTGGCCATCATAAGCACAACCAACCAACTGCCAAGAGAGTCCCAAATAATGAATACTTCAATTTGTGATATTGATCAAAGGCCATTATAATTTCACGCTAGTGGCCGAGACGTTCTGCTCTCAAAACTGGTAGACTGAAGTTGCTGAGTTTGCATCCGTTGGCATAATCATTCGTAGTTTTCCGTAGTTTTCTTCGAAACTCCCTTGCGTAAATACGGGTAAAGCTCCATTAGTAATACCCCTCCCGCCATAGAGAACACTTCTGTCTCATATCTCACATGCAAATAATCGGCCGTCATAAACACATCCAACCAAGATCGAAGCAATTATCGCCAACATATATTGGAAAAAAAATGTAATTTTTGTAACTTTAATAACAAGAATTAGTAAGAAACAGATGAGATGCTTTCGGACTACCACAACTAATGAAATATTTAGAGGGGAAATATTTTGAGGTCACTACAGGCGACTCAACCATTCGGAGATCCCAAACACAAAACTAACTGAAAAAGAAAAATCTTTCTAATATTTATATCTGAACTTACGATTGCAATAAAATAAAAGAAATTGCTTTACTTTATTTGATTTTAATAACACTCAAAGTAAGCACTTAAAGTTCCATAGATATATCGTTTCGTAAAGCAAATATTTCAATTATATTTTTTTTAATCCGGAAATACTAGCTGCAATAAGAATTCTTTCTTATACTTAACGTTATATTTAACGTTATACTTAACATTATACTTAAGTTTCAATGTATAACATAAATTACTGAAATACATCTTGCGTTTTTATTTTATTTTATTTTTATCACTTGAGAGTTTTATGATATCACTTTTCAATTAGTTTTCGATTAATATGACACGCTATTAGAAAGAAAAAAAATTCCATTAAACTTACATTTTTCAAATAATTTATTTTTTAACTTTTTGGCAGAAATTACAAAAAAAAAAAAAAATTTTGATTTTTTCATTTCTCTTAGAGTACTCATTTTAATCTGAGTTTCGGGAAAGACTCGCTGATATACCATTGGAAATGCAGGTGTTATAAAATATTGACAGTATTTATATTGTCGCACAAACTATCTTGGAGATTATAACTAAAATCTTAATACTGGATAAATGAAAACTTGGAAGTTAAAAAAGATACGTCGTTCATCTTCCTTAAACACTTAAAGTTGAATTTGAATCTGGTAGCAGGATACGAATTCGCAACTATTCAGAAAGACTCCGGTGTTAGTGTTAGTGTCATTTATGACGGCCGATTGTCTGCACGAGGGATATAGCGGCCTAAGGCTGCGTGCACATCGAAATACTCTCCCTGTCAACTGAATTCTTGGAAGGGATGCTATATCCCTTTTGTAGACCCATTTGCGGTTTCTTCATAATAGAACGAAGGGGAGTGAACTAAGATTCGGGAGATAAGCCAATCATCCCTACTTAACGGAAAGATTTTTCTTTTGCCAGATAACCGTCTTTTTCTGCAAAACTAATTAAAGATCAAAAACACCGTGTCACCATAAAAAACGAGCAGACGAGTAACCGCAAGAAGTGGTCAGGTCTGTTTGTGTCTTTAGGGATCTTATATGGGCCCTGGGGGAAAAGCCCTCCATGGGGGTCTTTCTAAGGGAACCTAACCTGCATTACGGAAGATTCGAAGAATACCTAGAAAACAGAAAGACGATATATAACTCAATGATTCGCACTCATCGATTTGATAATCGTCAGTATGTAAGGATAAATTATGAAAGAGGACGTAATTTTCGTAGACATTTTTTATGTTATATGTGTTATTTATAGCGACCGGTCATCTGCACGAGGGATAAAGACTCTAGGGAGAGTGCCTTCCGTGGGGTCTTTCTAAAGGAACCTAACGCGTATTTATTCCAGGTTACCCAAATTTACTCCAAACAGTTAGGCCGAAGGACCCGATTGGATCTAAAATTATTATAAAAGAGATGAGATGAATTCAGACACACGCAACTTGAGGTGTTGATGTTATTTATGAAGATAAATTCTTGCTTCTTTTTAAGTGCGTTCGTAATTATGCAAATACGTAGCACTTATTGTTGTCGTTCAGTCCGTCCGTCTGTCCGTCTGTCTGTCTGTCCGCATATAACAACGCAAAAACTACCCAACCGAATCGTTTGAAATTTAAAATACTAAATATGTATAAAATAAAGTTAAAATACTAAACTAAAATACTAAACTAAGTTTAGTTTAAAATACTAAATTATTACATAATTTTGTCGAGTCGTTTCAAGTTTTATGAAAATTGGATGCATAGATCAATTACAGGGACAATCAAAAATATTCTGTTACATTACGGTCAATGGGGAAAAAGTTTCAAATGCATTCTAATCGTTTCAAATTTAAAATACATAATTATTACCTAATTTTGTCGAGTTATTTCAAATTTTATCAAAATCGGATGCGTAGTTCAATTACAGGGGCAATCAAAAGTATTCCGTTACATTAGGTCAATGGGGGAAAATGTTTCAAATGCATTTTAATGGTGTTACACTCATTCGAACATAATAAAATGCATATGTATCTATAAAGTACATATTCTATATACATTTTGCACAATCTGTGGTGCAAAGAACATTTGTTATTGATTTACAAGGCCACACAAAAGTATTCCATTACATAATGGTATAGGGAGAACATTATTTGGTGAGAACATTATTTTTGGGTGAACATTATTATTTATTATTGATATTTACAATTTTATGAGATTGATATATGAGAGTGATATTTTAAAACTTTGTTATCATACGAACGCACCTCATTTGCTACGCTTTACGTGCAACTTCCAACTTGTTATACGACGGGCTGGTTAGGATCCCTTGGAAAGACCACTTGAGAGCATTGTCCCTCGGGCAGGTAATAGGCCATCAAGAACTACAACAACACAGCATGTCGCCTTAAACTTAAACATTCAATCATCCCGGACACTTTGCTTATGTTAAATAAATGTCCTCTGTTTTTTTTTTTTTTTTTTTTTTTTGTAATGATTAAGTTTAACACAAACTGAAACAAGAAAATGCAATATTACTTTATTTATTGTTAATAACTGTAAAACTTGCGAAAAAGTAAGATAATAAGTTTTGTTGTCTCTTATAAAAACTTTCTTTCTCTTTTCAACTTTTATTTCAAAATTGACAATAAAATTAAATCTCTTCCCAAAAAATCTCTCTGTCTTGAGAACAGGCTGAGAGTTTATTTCCAAATTTTTTCTTGTGACACTGATTTCATTATCAGACTAAAAGGATCTGGGAAATTTCGAAAGGAAAAGCTACAAAATACGCATGTCTAATCAGAAATTTTGCAGCTGACTAATATTTTCCACTACTGGATTTTATGCCTTGTTTTAAAATTTCTGAGCAGAGTATTACATTTTCTACCACTGTATTTCATTGGTTTTTTCTTCATTTCTATAATTTTTTATACTTTTACAAAATATGATTTAAATGCATAGTTTTGAAGCAATACGTTTTACTAGCACGCTTTTTATATGCAAGCGGGAAAATGTTTGTTTTCTTAGACTCTCTATTCTCTTCTTTACTTGATATTTAAAAAGTATTTCTTTTTTTGTTTTCTTACTTAAAAAATATTTTATCGATAGAATTAGCATTAAAAGTTTTGAAATATCATACTTCTTTTAATTTTTTCTATTTTTTTTTTCTTTTAAATCTGCGTTTTGTGCTCTTTTTTTATTCTTTATTTTTATTCTTTAGGTTCTTTTACTCAATCTGTTTTTTCTTATCCTATCTCAGTGTTGGCAGTCCGCTTCTTTTTTATAGATTCAGATTGCTTGACTGCTATCACTTTTTACTTACCCATCATACGTAGTATAGTGTAAGTAGTGCAATCGTTTTGAAAATCGAAAAAAAAAATTTGACGTATTTACACGTTTCAGATAGTGGAGATTCCAAAAAACATATTTTTAGAAAAAAAATTGCCGTCCGTCCATCTGTGTGTCTGTCTGTCTGTCTATAACCGCTCTATCTCCCGAACAAATTGAGATAGAGACTTGAAACTTTGTATGTACTTAGTATGTAAGAATGGGACGAAGCCTATTTAATATCAATAACCTCGATTATACGAAACTATTTTTTTCGGACTCTCGAAAAATTCGTTCTGATGAAAGGTATATAAAAATTTTCGAAATGTTTTATTTTAAGGAGTGGGTGTAAAAGGCAATAAAATAACACAAACTCTTTCATAAAAAACGAAGTCGATCGGATTATTAGTTGCTGAGATATGTGTAATCCTGTTTTCCACATTCTTCGATTTTTCATGACCCTGTATTTCATTCAAATTTCAATTCAAAGGTATATTTTAGTTGAAAATGAGACGCTTAATTCGACGCAGAAATTTGTTAGTTAATATAATTATTATTTTTGTAGTTATAAGGATGTTTCTTTTACGCAATCCGGTACTACTTGAGTATTTTGGCGTTTTATATAATTTTTCGAAATTGGCTCATCAGAAATTCATTAATACAGCATTACTATGTATATTAAAACTATTTAAATATGCGCTTAAATTTTATTTTGGAATTGAGATGCATTTTATAAATAGTTTACATGCGTTTTATTTTCATGATGGGTAAGTATTACGGTGGCCCCCAACGACTAGTTTGAATCAGTAATGTTTGTCTTATTATCGCCTTATTTAATGTGGCTTTAAATATGGCGAATGTTACTATTTCAAATATCTCCTTAACTTGCTTATTGCTCTTTATATAACCATGACGCTCAAAATATTATGCATTATTGAAAATAAACTAGCCTGAAATGAAACAAAATTGCACATTTCCTTAATTCAAAATTAGCACATTTTAAGTAAACTTCTTTACTGCAGAAATTCATGATTGAATCGGACATTAAAACAAAATAAATCATGCAGATAAATGTAAAGAGCTTTTAAAACACTCTGGCGCTTTTCAACATTTTT
The DNA here is from genome assembly GCA_964019185.1 of Maratus speculifer. Taxonomy (NCBI): domain Eukaryota; kingdom Metazoa; phylum Arthropoda; class Arachnida; order Araneae; family Salticidae; genus Maratus; species Maratus speculifer. The sequence continues at coordinate 366,887,109 of OZ025293.1, forward strand.
GTCTTTGTTGATTATAACTTTGTTGAAAATTTGCCAAACCGCATCAAATATTTTTATTAAAATTTTCATTATTGCTTAATAAAGTACAGGGTTCACTTTTGTTATGGTTTTTAACTCTGGATTGGCTATATGAATAATGCTATTTTTTTCCTTCTTTAAAATTATTTACAACTTTTAAATTATAGGGCATGAAAATCCCAACATTTGTCTGATACTATGTTTCAACTGTAACTATAAGTCGATATCATCTCTTTGCAATTCACCTAATGTTCATTTATTTGTAACATTCAACATTGTAGCATGTGCTTCAAATAGTACAGTGGTGGGGAAAAAGTAAATACCCCCTAATAATTCTGCAACAAATCATTGTAAAAGAAAGCTTGCTAGTACCAAAAATGGGAAACAAAGTCCATGTAACATACATGGTATATTTGTTATCGAACCTAACCCTTTCCGGCCTGGTGTACAATTAATAGTACGTGTCTTTTCATTGGGGGATAATTTGCCCTATCAATTACTTAGTTATTTATTACATATAAAAATTATATCATATCTTTTCCTTTCTAATCATGACTTTATTTATGATTTAACACTTAGTAATAATAATAATAAAGCTTTGCTTAGTTCTCTTTTGCACCGTTGGCAATTCCTTTATTTTATACATATATTTCTCTCTTTGAATTTAAAATATAAGTTAATTTTCTGAACCAATCATGTGTGACAAAATGTTAAAAACATTAGAAAGATGTAATACCCTCTCAAATCATGTTATAATCCGATATTTCCCAAGTGTCTTCAAAAGTTCTTCCTTAGCCTATTATCATATAAATATGAATTAAATTGTGCACAAAATAAGTACATTCGTTAGATTTCAGAGAATGTGATAATCTTTAAATTTCAGTAAGTTAGATTAGATAGCAACGATTAACGTTATTAAAATAAAAATAATTTTATTCTGAAAGGGTTAAAAGTTTATATTTTGTGCTTTTATCTATGTACATTGTCTGGAATCTTTGCTGCAGCTTTTTAACAGAGCGGGGAAGTTTGAGTAATTAACTAATCTTGAAAACTAAATTAATTTATTACTTTCTTCTATCTTCAATAGAAGAAAGTATTGTAATCGAAATTTTTTTCGACTTCCGGTTTTCGACGGATTTAAAAGTTTTAGGGGTCAGAGATTCCAAAAAATATGTTTTTACCAAATGTCTGTCTGTCCGTGTGTCTGTATGTGTGTCTGTGTGTCTGTGTGTGTGTGTGTGTATGTCGCCATTCTTCCATCAAAAAGTATATGAAGTTATACATAGAATTGAACCAAATTTTTTGTGAATGTTTTTGGCTGTGGCAAGCAGGTCCTCCTTCAGTTTTCAAATATTTCGCCGGAAGGAGGCGCTGCAATCGCGATTTTTGTGCCATTTTCAATATTGTACCGACCAAAAGTATATGAAGTTTTGCATCGAATTTAATCAAATTTTTTGTGTGAGTGTGTGACTATGGCTAGTTGGTCTTCCCTGAATTTGAAAATAATCCGCCGGAAGGGGGTGCTGCAATCGCGATTTTTGTGCCATTTTCAATATTGTACCGACCAAAAAGTATATGAAGTTATGCATCAAATTGAACCAAATTTTTTGTGTAAGTGTATGACTATGACTAGTTGGTCCTCCCTGAATTTGAAAAAAATCTGCCGCAAGAGGGCGCTGCAATCGCGATTTTTGTGCCATTTTCAATATTGTATCGACCAAAAGTATATGAAGTTATGTATCGAATTATACCAAATTTTTTGTGTAATTGTATGACTATGGCTAGTTGGTCCTCCATGAGTTTGAAAAAAATCCGCCGTATGGGGGCGCTGCAATCGCGATTTCTGTGCCATTTTCAATATTATACTGACCAAAAGTATACAGTGTCTCACAAAAGTGATGGGACACTTGTGCTTTATAAAAAGAAACTGCAATAAAATAAACAAACAAACATGTGCAAAAAATTTTTGGGTGTGTTTCATATTTAAAGTTAGTAACAATTATTACATAACATACATTTTGTCAAAATATTAAAATATTAATTTAGTAAAAATACAATTGTTCAGAACGGAGCAAAAAATTGCTCACATAAGTGATGGGACACTTACTTTTCCATCAAATATTTATCCAAAAATTTTACTTTTTAAAAGTTTTTAATATTTTGTTGGATTTCCTTTTACTTTTAAAACATGATTTAATCTTTTTGGGATGGATTCGACTAATTTTTTTGTGATTTCTGGAGTGATTTTACCCCATTCTTCTTGAAGCACCGATTTTAGTTGTTGTTTTGAAGAAATGGTGTGTTTGCGAATTCTTGATTCCAATTCTTGCCAAATATTCTCTATGGGATTTAAGTCTGGAGATTGTGGTGGTGTTTTTATTATTTCAGGACAGTTATATAGCAGCCAGAGTCTAACGTTCAGAGCAGTGTGCTTGGGGTCATTGTCCTGGTAGAATTTAAAATCGGTATGAAGGTTCAATTTTCGTGCTGAAGATTTCAAATTTTGCTTTAAAATATCAATATACTTGTACTGATCCATTATACTGTCAATAAAAACAAGATTACCAACTCCAGCGGACGACATACACCCCCATACCATAACACCTCCTCCACCATGTTTTATTGTTGGTACCAAGTTTGCGAAATTCTTCCCTGGGTTTTCTCCACACCAAGATTCTACCGTCATAACAAAATGTATTAAATTTACTTTCATCAGCAAATATAACTTTATTCCAGTAATCAGAATTCTTATTTATGTTGGATTTTGCGAAAGCTAGTCTGAGTTTTCTATTCTTTTCACTTACGAAGAATTTTTTCCTGGCTACTCTACCGTGATATCCAGCAGATCGAATTACCCTTCTAATAGTCTCAGGATTAACAATTATTCCATATAATGCTTTTAAATCAGCAGCAACGTTTGAAGCACTATTTCTTGGATTTTTTTTAATATTTCGAACGATAATTCGATTTATTCCATTGGATAGCTTTGATGGTCGGCCAGGTCCTCTTTTATCCTGAATCATATGATTCATTTTATATCGTTTAATGATACTGAAATCTGTTGAACGACTCAAGTTAGCTGTTTCAGCAGTTTTTCTAATCGATTTTCGACGTTCAATATGCAAATTAATAACTAATTTTCGAATTTCAGGCGAAGTTTCTTTTCGTTTAGCATTCATGGCTATACAGAGCTAAAAAACACAAAAATTCCAAAACAAACTGGAGAGAAATACTGCAGACGATTTTGTAAATTATTGCCAATTGCTTTTAAGTAAAAATAAGACCCCAAAAAATATTTTTATTGCTTATTTCAGACGATTTTTGTTGCATATATAATGGTGTCCCATCATTTATGTGAGCTATTTTTTGCTCCGTTCTTAACATTTGTATTTTTATTAAATTAATATTTTAATATTTTGACAAAATGTATGTTATGTAATAATCTTTACTAAATTTAAGTATTAAACACACCCACAAAAAATGTGTACATGTTTTTTTAATTTATTTGATTAATTTCCTTTTGTAAAGCACAAGTGTCCCATCACTTATGTGAGATACTGTATGAAGTTATGCATCGAATTGAACCAAATTTTTTGTGTAAGTGGATGGTTATGGCTAGTTGGTACTCCCTGAATTTAAAAGAAATACGCCGGAAGGGGGCGCTGCAATAGCGAATTTTATACACTTTTCAATATTGCACTACCTAAAAGTGTATGAAGTTAGTTCTAGAACTGAACTAAGTTTTTTGCATATGAATATTTTTTGGTAAGGCAAGTAGGATCTCCCTGAATTTGAAAAAAAAATCTGCCTATCATTCTATTGTCCATCGGCTCGTGCAGAGATGGAAATTCGTTTTTACTTCTATTAATTGACTGAAGCAGAAATTTAAAATTAAAATCAAAGTTGGTATGATATTGAATTAAAATTATTAAAGCATTAAAATGAGTAACTATTTTTTAAAAATATTAAAATGTATGTATGAGATAGAAGAAAGTTTTGGGATTGGCACTTCCAACTAGTTAAATATAAAATTCATTAAAAATAAATTTACCGCGCATTGTGTCTTTTTAACGATGTTAATTTACAGAGCCTATTGTAATTTTACCGAATAGGTTGTTTTCTATTTAACAGAATCTCTGTTTTTCCAATCTCTGTAAATTTACATAACACTTAAGATAATGGATTACTCATAGATTATAATGGTGTAAATTTTCCAAGTGGGTGAAAAAAATTTCGGCCAGGATTGGAACCAGGGATGTATTAGCTGAGGTCGCTAATGTTCTTCCAACTAAGCCATCCCGGACGAATGCGGAAGGAATATTTCACCCAAAAGACCTTCCTCCAATAGGCCTTCAGCATTCGTCCTGGGTGGCTCAGTTAGAAGAGCATCCGCGGCTTCAGCCAAAACATCCCTGGTTCGAATCCTGGTTGGGACTTTTTTCACCCACTTGAAAAATTTACACCATTATAACTGATTTACAGATTAGATAATTGTTTTTAGCCCATTAGTGCCTGAATTATTTTCTTCGATAAAATTCAAATTTTGCATTTTCCCACCACTTTTAAAGCAATAATAAATTTTATCTTAATTTATCGAGGACTTTGTCTCGAGAAAGAAAGTATTTATTTATCCACCTTTTTACTGGTGTGAATTGCGCTTACTTGATTTTTTTAAAACTATCCCAAAAATGGGACGCTAGGCACTAATGGGTTAAAATTAATCTAATACCCGTAGATTCTCTGTAATTTCACAGAAAAGTGTTTAACAGTGTATCACCGCTTGCTTGTTCTTCCACTGTCAACGCTTTTTAAAACACTGTAAATCTTTTTTAATATATACAGGGTGTCCGAAAAGTCTGGAAACGGCCGAATAACTCGAGAAATACATATGAGATTGATAAACGTAAATATACGTGTTAAATATTTTTAAATAAGCTACTCTGTGATACCAAATTTGACCTTCGAAACCGACCCCCTGGGGGTCAGAGGGGGTCCAACTTTGAAATCTTAAATTATAACCCCCATTTTTTATTGCAGATTCGGATTCTACGGACAAAAATACGTAACTTTTGTATTTGATGTTTATTTCAAATCTTCGTTTATCACGGTGTAATCGAGCATATTAAATCGATACATATTCCCGCTTTTCCAACGGGATTTTCCCTAATCGAAACTGATTGGGCAGAATTTTTGACGTCAAATTCCTCGTCTTTTGTAGGAATAGCGTTTCCTGAAAATCACCCGTGGCGATTATTTCAATAGTGCTACACTGTTAAAAATTTGACCCATTTGTTGCAGCGTCACTCCACAGCTATTATAGAATATCTCTTTTGTGACCAATGAGAATGCTCCATAACACAGTAAAGTAATCGTTTTCTATAAAAGCGGTGGAGTGACGATGCAGCAAAAGGGTCAATTTTTTTACAGTGTACTTTATTGTGTTATGGAACATTCTCATTGGTCATGAAAGAGATATTCTATAAAAGCTGTGGAGTGACGCTACAGCAAATGGATCAAATTTTTAACTGTGTAGCACTACCGAAATAATCGGCACGGGTGATTTTCAGGAAACGCTATTATTGCAAAAGACGAGGAATTTGATGTCATAAATTCTCCCCAATTAGTTTCGATTAGGGAAAATCCCGTTGGAAAAGCCGAAATATGTATCGATTTAATATGCTCAATTACACCGTGATAAACGAGGATTCGAAATAAACATCAAATACAAAAGTTACGTATTTTTGTCCGTAGAATCCGAATCTGCAATAAAAAATGGGGGTTATAATTTAAGATTTCAAAGTTGGACCCCCTCTGACCCCCAGGGGGTCGGTTACGAAGGTTAAATTTGGTATCACTGAGTAGCTTATTTAAAAATATTTAACACGTATATTTACGTTTTTCAATCTCATATGTATTTTTCGAGTTATTCGACCGTTTCCAGACTTTTCGGACACCCTGTATATATCGCTCATTATATAAACCCCGTTACCAGAACCATAGCTTTTGATGTAATTTTTAGATGATAAAAGTTTTCAAAGTCATACATTTCAATTGCTTTTCTTTTGTTGTAAAAATAAATTGCTTACATTAGATCATCAGAAATTCTAAAACAACTAAAATATCCGTTTGAATGCCTTTAAACAAACCATTTTTTTTAATAAAAGGAAGAAAAATACAAATTTATTTTTCTACTGTATCAGAGAATTCATTTATTAGTTCTGTCTGGTGGTCCTTTAATTACCCGACACAGCAGCTCAAAACTTTTAACTTTTCTCCATAGTTATGAAAAGATCATTTATTTCTTTTGTTCTTCAATTCTTAAAATCATCACAGCAATTTCCTTATGGCAAAGCGCCAACTCATCTTCTAATTAATCAAACTCAAAATTTAAATTTTTAGAACAGAAAACATCTTTAATGGAATGGAAGATCTTTAGAATTTTAAATTGAGAAAATATTTTTACGACGTTTGTTTTTCGCAAATTATTTTATGAAAAATATAAACAACAATTAATAAATGTGAAATAATTTAAAACTTTTGTAATTTTAATATTCATTAATTCAGGGTTTTTACGCTTCAAAGATGTTAAAGCCCCTTTAGCCAGAATTTTCGTAAAGTAATATTTCGTTTATTTAAGAGACTACTTCAATCAAGATCCGTTCGTTAATGCCTATGGAAGATGCGTATAGATGTCCTATGGAAAAAAATTATAAAAATATCTCGGTTTCTTTTCAATATTTTTAAATGATTGCTGTCCATTCACTCCTTGATTTCATTAGGTCATAAATCCTGCAAATGGAAGTATTTGATTTCCACTCGTTTTCCAAATTTTCCATTTTCTTCAAAACTCCAAAATAGTCTTGATTTAAATGCTCTCAATCAAACAATAGTCAAGCTATTGATTTGAAACTGTAGGTATAGGATAGTTAGGAATAATATTGTGCAATGCTATCGTATAACTGGACCTAGCTGCACTATTTCTGTGTCAGGTCCAGGATTTTCCATCCGACCCTCATAAAAATTACTCGAAAACGTCTCGAAAATCAGTAGCATCAAAATAAACTTTTCTATTTTAATGGTTTGTCAATTCTAGAAAATGTGTTGGTTTCTGAGATTTTGAAAAATAACAAGCGTTATTGAGAATTGTGGGTAATCCGAGAAGGTTATTGTATGTTTTCGTTGTGTAATTTTTTTTCCAAGCACCTTCGTCGTTCCAAGCCCAAGCTCGCACTCTGATTGGTTGTTGCTCTCGGCACTGTTTTCATGTAACTTGGCGATAATCATACTTGGCGTAGCGATAGATGCTTCCGTCGAGTTTGATTTCCTTCCGAACCGAATACAAAGTAACTTTTCTCTTGCAGCATTGGATTGGATGGAACGTGTCTTACTCAAAGCTGTACTCTTTAAAAGCTTTTACACACAAGAGCACAAGACCACGGGGATAAGAATGAAGGAAGAATAAGAATGAGTAGGTTAGGTTTTAGGTTTACTCGTTCACTCACGAGCGAAGTATTTTGCGCCAAGTATGGTTATCGCCAAGTTACGTGAAAACAGTACCGAGAGCAACAACCAATCAGAGTGCGAGCTTGGGCTTGGAAAGACGAAGGTGCTTGGAAGGTGCGTTTTCGTTCCAGTGTATATTACATTTACCTACACTGTAAAAAATTTGATCCTTTTGCTGCATCGTCACTCCCTCGCTTTCATAGAATATCTCTCTTTTGACCCATGAGAATGCTCCAGAACAGGGTGACGTAATCGTTTTCTATAAAAGCGATGGAGTGACGATGCAGCAAAAGGGTAAAATTTTTTACAGTGTATAAAGACATTTGTCTAGTGCAAGACTTGCGTATTTTCGCTAAATTATTGGTTACCAAACTATGCGTCGAAACCCCCAAGTGGGTCGCGATTAATGTTTTGCTGCTTCACGGAATTATCAATCAGATTTACAAAATTATATTTGTAAAATATGTAAACACGCAAACTGTCTATAGCAAAACCCTGCGTTATCTGGAATAGCTTATTCCTACTAACTGAAGGCAAACCATAGCTACATGCTCAGATAGACACGGAATTTTTCTCTCTCACCTACGTATTAGGTGAATCTTGAAAAACAATGAAAATCTAAGGTGAGCCGCATAACAATATACATTGAGAATTGCTGCACTAACAATGCCATTATTTGATGCAAGTATTACTCGTAATACATTCATCACAGAAACATTATTATGATTCCATACATTTTCGGAAAAAGGATTTGCTTTTCTAGAAACAAAAACACATACTTACAAAATGTCAGAATTATACTCGGAGATAAATCTCAAAGTTTAAAACAAAATATATGCGTGTTCTGTTGCATATTGAACTTCTGTTAAATAAATAGTAAATAGTTGTTATAGTTTCTATTTATTATTTGTTTTATTAAAATTGATTGATACTGTTACTTATTCTTCTTCAGTGATATGAAAAATTGCACTAAATTACATGAAAATGTATACATTGTATTTACAATATAATTGAAATGACAAATGTATAAATACAAAAGTCAATTTTATATTTCATAATACGGTAACTTCTTGCAGAATTGACAATTAAATCATCACGTTTATGAAAAATCGCGATAGAAATAGAAGAGATAATTTAAAATAATGATTAATAATTAAAGATCCCCAAAAGAGTTAAAGCACGTTGGTCCTCATTGGTACTAACGTCACCATTGTTCACGATTCAGCATTTTTCATGCACATTTCGAATGTAAGCGAATGCCACAATAATCATTTCACTCGATTTTGGTGCTTATAAACCAGGGTTGGCAAAGTGGGCCCAGCCCAGAAAAACCCACCCGGGTTTTTCTGGGCGGGTCCACCAACAAAAACCCACCTGGGTTTTTGTTAAAAGTTAGTTTTTGCTAAAAATAATTTCTGAATGTGCAAATCCCCTTAATAGTATAATACAAATTTTCCTTTTAAGCCCAAAATCTAGATGGTTTCTTTTACAAAATCACATAAAAAGGCAGTCATATTTATGGTAATTAGTTGATAGTTTGTTTCAGAATACTTATTTCTTCAATTTATTTATTTATTTTATAAAAATATATTTCAAATAAGTTACATGTAATACAAAATAATTATAATTTTTTTTATAATTTATCAATCAAAATCACATTCATTTTAATTTTTATGGTAATATTTATAGTTTTTTACTATTTTTCACACTGCTTTGAGTCTAGTCTGTTCTGTAATTTAGACTAGATGAATCCAAATGTACAGAAAATCTTCTTGATGGAAGCAGAGCTAGATGGAACAGAATGCAGAGATTGGAAAAAACTACAAAAATCACAATCTAACCTGTTTTCTTTTTTCTGTATTTCCCCTTTAATAATTTCCCACCATTTTGAAGCTGAGAATTGCGACATAATACTTTCTAAGAAAAGTGATTTAGGAAAATAGTCTGTCTTCAATTTTAAATGCCACTATCACAGGCAACCACTCCGAATGATACTGCATGTATGCATTCATTAGTTTCTTCCTCTTTTGTTAAATTAAGCCTTTCCCATCTAAACTTTGCATTCATTGTATTAGCTAAAAAATGCTCGGTCCCGATGATCTGTTTGTAGCATTTCATCATAATTTCCTTCTTTGTGTTATTTCAATTCTTCTGATTCCATCAAATTTCTCCAAATCTTAACGAACATGACAGTGTGGTTGTATCTTTTTGCAGCTCATCAAGAGCTGAAGATATATTTGTTAGCTGCTTTTTAAAATTCAAACACTCCTTCCCTCAAATACCACAATTTTATATCATTCATTTTTGTAAAAATTTTAAATTCTTGCTTGATCTGTTTCAAACTTTAAGATAGCTTAGCTAATAACATACGATAAAAATTTATAAAAAAGAATGCTGTGTCAAATACTGCTATTTTCTGTAATAATTTCTGCAAAAATCTTAATTTCTTGCCTTAAAATGCCACTTCCTCGACTTACATGACTTCAGATAGGTTGTTTAACAGAGTTTTGTTCAAAAATATTTTTGTTAAGAATATAGCGTACTACCTGTTAGTGTGTGCATAGTATGCCTGCTATACAGTACTGTATGCAGCTGGAACCTAGTTTGAGATATGTTCGGCATGGCAATTGCATATAAATTAAAGATTTATTTAAAAGGAAGAATCCTTCTGTGCATGTGCAGCATCCTCTACATGGTGTTGTAGGCAGCAGAGACATGGTTTGAGATCTGCATATAAATTAGAGATTTGTTGAATAGAAGGGGCCCAGTAGTGCATGTTTTCAACCTGTTATGCAGTGGTATAGGCAGCGGGGATACGATTTGAAGTTTGTTCGCTTCAAGGTTTACGTATAAAAGGACCAGCCCCGTTGGCAGGCAAAGCCAGCTAGCTTAATTATCAGTTACTAATTATTATAACAATTTTAATTATTATACTTAGTACAAAAATAAAATTAATTATTCATTGTGATAACTAAAATATATTTAAAAGTGATAAGAACTCATTTTCATCACTGAAAATAGTATTAAGTTAATTATAATAGTACTATTATTATTAGTATTAATAATAGCCAATAATAATATTAATAATAGTATTAATAACAATTAACATGAATTATTAATAGTATGAAAATGATTTTATATCAGTTAATAAACTTATTCTAGTATTAGTTTTAAGTGTTTTATTAATATTAGTATTAATACTAATATCAGTTAATAACTCATATTAATACTAATATTAGTATTAATACTAACATCAGAATAGAATAAATTTATTAACTGATATTATAAATAATAATATCAATTAGTATTAAATAGATCAGATGTAATTAAAAAATGCAACTTAATAAGCATATTTTTAAATGAGTACACACATATATTATTAAATATACAAATATACAGAAAATAACTAAAACCCACAAAAACCCAGAAAAGCCCACAAAAACCCACAAATACCCGGGTGGGTTGGGTTTTTGTACAAAAACCCGGGTTTTTGCCAACCCTGTTATAAACTCACTTTTACATATATGCTGCAACAGTGACCTCAAATGGAAACTTTTGTATTTTTATTGGCACTATTTTTTCTTATTAAATGACAAAAACTTGCGATTAAATAAAGAGGGTGTTACTATAAAAGTAGTTTCATACATGGTGAAACCAGTAAAAACTCTGTTTTTGGCACATCGTGTCAGATACGTAGAAAGTAAAAACAGTGTTTCATCTACTTTGCAACTTATTTACAGCTAATAACTATTACACCCAGTTTTGTTTTCTGCATAAATCCCCTCTATTTACTTTGGTGTAGTTCCATGATCTTTTACTTCTTATGGTTATGCTGTTTTCTTCTGGTAAGATTTCCTGCTGGGCAAAATAATATCAATAAATGCAAAGTACGTCTTCAGGCATCAATAATAGATGCTATAGGAAATAGTTGTAAGTTAAACTGCAAATAATCTCAAGAAATAATTCTTCGAACAAATGGATATATATGGGCCTAGAAGAAGAAATCTTTGAATGCCAAATCTAGTTATCAAGGTGTTCAAGTAACAGGTATAGGGTAGATGTGCCAGTAATGGGCCACCTTCCAGTAATGGGCCACCTCGCACTTTTTGGTTTATAAAAAAATAATAAATAATAGTTAAGCGTTTATTATTTTTTTCTGAACTCTACCTTGCATGCTTTATAAGCTGGATTAATTTTTTACACTTTTCGTCAAAACAATTAGGAAGCAGAAAATAAAGTTTCACAGTTTTTCTGTTTTTCACTGAAAATCTTAATGAACATGCTAAGCGCAGACTTTACTTACTTAGTTTTATATCTTTTTTATTTTTCCGTAAAAATTGAATGTTTTTGTTTGGTTAGCAATATAAAACATTGAATTTAATATACCAATGGCTATTTACAAATTTTTATTTATTTTTAAGATTTTAGGAGGGGTGGTCCATTACTGGATTGCTTATTTCGTGATTTCCCAGTAATGGGCCACCCAAGTGACCAATACTAAAAGTGTAATTTCAGTAGTGATAAAATATTTTGATTTAACTAAAAACTAAATAAACAAATTTAATACATAAATTTTACTTACTAGAATTTAATAAAGACAATTTCTTTATAAATACAGTCAAGTCTCACTATAACGAAACTCCATACATCGAATTTCTCTATATAATGTATTTTTAGTAGGAATATTCCCCTTTTCCCATGATTACATTAAAAACAGTCTCTATATAGCGAAATATCTATCTCCATATAACGAATATTTTCATAAAATGTTCTTTATTCAGTTGTAAAAAAATACTTCGAAATCACATGAAATCAAATTTCCATCTCTTATTCCTAATTTATCGTTCAGTGCTGAGTTTTTTTTTTATATTACTTCTCTGCTTGAATTTTCTTGTTCCTTAAGTCCAACAAATTCATCAACCCCCTCTTTTCACACACCTTTCAACATCCTTCTAAAAACAGTGTTAATTGAATAGTTATACATATAAGAACGGGATCAATGGGGGTAATTAAAGAATAAACAATTTACAATTGCTTCAAAAAGGCCGAATTTTGTATACAAGAGGATAATGTGGATTCTGAGGAAGAAGAAGATGCGACTTACGCAGACATAAAAAGAACAAGTTGGAAATTGCATGAGAACGTAGCAAATGAGGTGCGTTCGTACGATAACGAAGTTTTAAAAATATTCAGATCTTGCTTTTATAGTAAATAGTACTTCGGATACAGTATATTGGTTGAAATTCTGTAAATATATAGGAATAGTAATTCTTATTACACCTCAGCAACGTATATCTTATTCATAAAATGTGAAATAATTGAATATAATTAAAACACGTACCAAACCATGTTTCCCCGTATAGCATTATATAGTGGAATACTTTTGTGTAGCCCTGTAATTTAATAATAAAAATTCTTTGCGTCACAGATTGTACAGAATGCATATTTTAGTATATATTTCATAGATTCATGCCAATTCTATTATGTTCGAATGAGTGTAACATCATTAAAATGCATTTGAAACTTCTTCCCCATTGACCGTAATGTAACGGAATCCTTTTGATTGTCCCTGTAATTGATCTATGCATCCGATTTTCATAACATTTGAAATGACTCGACAAAATTACGCAATAATTATATGTTTTAAATTTCAAACGATTAAAATGCATTTAAAACTTTTTTCCCTACTGACCGTAATGTAACGGAATCCTTTTGAATGTCCCTGTAATTGATCTATCCATCCGATTTTCATAAAATTTGAAACGATTCGACAAAATTATGTAATAATTATGTATTTTAAATTTCAAACGATTCGGTAGGATAGTTTTCCGTTGTTATATGCGGACAGGCAGACGGACAGACAAACGGACAGATAGACAGACTGTCAGACAAACGGACAGATAGATGGACAGACAGACGGACTGAACGACAATTATAGGTGCTACCTATTTACATAATTACGAACGCACCTAAAAATAATTATCTGTTATTTTTTGTAGGGTGGCCCATTACTGGAACATAGGTGGTCCATTACTGGAACATAGGTGGCCCATTACTGGGCATTTGGGTGTTTAGACATATTTCTATTATTTAAAATGAAATTTTTATTTCTATTGGGAAATGTAACTGTGGGATTAGTTAAATATTGTTGAAAGATTAATCTAATATGAAAAAAATTGGAATACAATAATTATAACTATTAATAAAAAATTATTTTTTAGAGAAATTCCTTAAGGTGGCCCATTACTGGCACATCTACCCTATATATTACAATCGACTCCGTTTAACTAAAATTGAAGGAACTCCCGACGTGCTTATGAACTGTTGTTTGGCCGTGCTCGTATCACATTTGTATATGACCATTTGAGAAAATATTGTAAAGATCTTCTAGACACATACAGTAACTGTAGCTGTTCGACGACAAGGTAAAATGTACGGTCCTTCTAATTAAGGTCTACGATCCTAACCCAAAACATTAAGGCATAATCTTCCTTTGAAATTTTGCGATTTTATGCCGTGTTGGTTATCATGAGCATAACATAAAATTGTGGTGTAAAACTTAATAAAACTTATGAATGAAGCTTCGTCAGTGAATAAGAAGCCCAAAGAGTATTTCTTGCAACCTGCTATAAGTGTCAGCAAGTAAAGTTTACACTCACAGGGCAATCACCAGGTTTCAACGGCTGCACTTTCTTCAAATCCGTTCACTTAACAATCTCTCTCTGACTCTAGATGTTTGTTTAGCTGACAATAAACGGGTGACAAGCAGCTCTCATGCTTGTAGCAAGATAAGATCCAAATGTTCTTATTGTGATTTTTGCTCACAATATCAATTCTAGAATACTTCCTCAGGCTCACATCACGCCTGAAGAAAACCTCGGACTGCTTTATTTCGTTCCGCATCATGCATATACACTGTTAACCAGTGTGATACTTTCCAAATTGACCACTTTGTCAGCGTAATTACTCTTATCTAGAGGTACTTTTAAAATAACAATCAAATCAAATTGAATTTAATTTTTTTTTTTTTTTTTTTTTTTTTTTTACTGATAAAAGGAAATTTGCGTAATATTTTGTAAATATTGAATTAGAATAAGTTTAATTTCACTCAACATATCAAAACTATCATATATACTATCAAGTATACTAATATTTAAAAAATAAACAGAAATTTAAATGTTTAATTGTTTGTTTTTACACTAACAGAGAAAATTTAAAAGCCTTTCTAAGAATTGTTTTACTCTAAATACGTGAACAATCTCCAAACACTGCTTCGCAAATGCTTTTCATGAAATCCTATAATTACATTAGTTCCTACACCAGCACCGCCATTGATAAAATGCTTGTCGGCGAACTTTGGCGTCTTGAATGGATACATACCACTTGAATTCCTTGCGTTTCATAACGATTTATATCAGATGACTGCTTTCATCTACTGACTTCTGTGGCACGCATTTAATAAAAGAGTTTGATAATTTTGATTCCCTTTTATTACCTCTTTATTTTTGTCCGATGTTTCAGAATAACTCTTTATGAAGTTACAAAATTGCAACAATTTGAATTCACATTTGGCTGGTTTCTGTAAACATGAGTGAATCTAAGAAATGTTTGATGAATTTTTCAATCACAATCAATCTTTTTGTGTTATTTTCCATTCATGAATTCATTTTTTTTGTACTTTCACACCTATTATTTGTTGCTAGTTTTTGATTTGCGAAATAGCACATTCTTGATTTACTTTGTTCTTTTTCAGCCGGAAGACAAAACAGTTAGCTACATTGGGAATGCAATGACGGATAAAGTAAGTGTTATAAAAGTGTATTCATTATTTAAATACGTTATATTTAATAAAAATCTTTATTTTCTTACATTACGACAAAAGCTTTGTATACTAACACATTTCACTTGTTCGTGCTTTTTCTTTGAGATAAGAATTTATTGGGTAACCGAATCTGAAAGAATGATTCTTTAAAATACCTAATTTTTTATGCAATAATAATTATACAATATATTTTCTCATACGTGGAAAACTTTTATTCATATCATACGTCTCTTTCTCATAAATTTTCCGGCTAATAAAAGGAGGAAATATGAAACTATTGTGTTTTAGGTCCATATTGTAAATAGCATGTATGCAGTGCAGGTTTTCGAAATAGATTTGAATCATATTTCCATAAATATAAGAAAAATTCTAGAACGATCACCTTAGAAATATTAGTTCTTCGTTTTCTAAAGATAGTATAAAGCGAGTTCATTAACTCCAGGACCACGATGATCACTTTTTTCACTATCAGAAAAATCATGTCTCCAGAATATTTCTTTCTCAGTTAGTCAACAAATTAAACATTGATAAAAAAAAATATTTGGGCCGTTTGACGCATAAAACAATTTTTACCCTTCTATAGTTATCTCATTACTATTTTCAGCCTTCCCTATGTACATTCTCATGCAGTATCATGCAAGATTATTTGACCCGTTTTGAGGAAAAATTTTGTGAAAAGATATTTTTGCTAAGGCTGATTATCTGCATGGATTGTGAAAAAGTCTGCGCCGCTAATTCCTGAAACGTATTAATGCACTAATGTCATTCTTATACAAAACTTTGTCAGTATGTGGCGAATGCTTGATGATCGTATCATTTGTCTAATGTTTGTTTGTGCTTGATACTATGTCGTGTAATATAAACTATGTTATTTGCTTGATACTGGCGTAATATTTGATTGTGCTTGATACTATGTCATGTGACTGATATTATGTTATGTGCTTGTATTATGTTATTACTTGGTATTATGTTAGTGCTTGAAATATTTTATTGTGAATGATGTGCTTCATTTAAACTATCATCCTAAAAGAGCTTGTGTGCTAAAATTTAATACATATAATCTGAAGGAGATTACACTAGGGAAATTATGAAATCCCGTATCTCTTTTTGATGATTTCAATTCTCATATCAGATATGCTTTGATTGCATCTTCTAAAAAAAGCACTGTCAGTTTCTACATGAAATGTATTTTTGTAGTATATAGAACATTTTGAGTACACTCTCAGCATATTTCGT
Source organism: Maratus speculifer (assembly GCA_964019185.1). NCBI lineage: Eukaryota > Metazoa > Arthropoda > Arachnida > Araneae > Salticidae > Maratus > Maratus speculifer. The sequence continues at coordinate 366,903,688 of OZ025293.1, forward strand.
AATACATTACATTATTCATCATTTTTAAACAAATAACATCCGTACTCCAAGAAAACATGGTTTTCCGTTAATTCTTCCTGGAATTTGAATATCCCTTCTTATGAATAAGAAGGTAAATTTCCTTTTATTTTCTCCACGCATTCATATTGGCTGAATCAATACCAAAGTTTGAATTAACTTTTAAAATGAAAGACCAAAAAAGTCATTCAATTAAAATTTCTAATTTATTTAAAAAAATAAACAAAAAAAAATGCGTTCGAGTTTAATAAGTACCAATTTTCTCATTCATTTAAACTTATTTGCAATTTAAGTTTTAGAGTATTTAAAAAAATGTTCGTATATAAAATATATTCTAAACGAACATATGTAAAACATACATAATATACTATCAAGTTAAAAAAAGTCGATCTTACTTTTTTTTTAAACATCATTTATAATTCTATTTTCATATCCCTATAATATCATATTTAATATCTACGTGCACTGAATCAAATATAAACCGCAATTTCTGTTTTTTTAATTTATTGGTACAAGGTACAAAATAGAACGTTACATACTATTTTTCTATATAATCTCCTGATTTCAAAACACATTTTTCCCAAGGGCTTGGAAGTTTTCCATGCCGTTATCACAGAAAAAGAAGCGTGTGTCTCCAGTTAATTGCTCACGAAGGCTTCAACAGTAATGTCATCGCAGAATCGTTCACTTCCTAATGCTTCTTTTAAACGGCCAAACATGTGACTATCACAGGAGGATAAGTCAGGACTATAGGGGGATATTCCAGTGTTGTGCAATGCATTTATTCCAAAAATTACAAGTCAGTGTGGCTGTATGTTGATGGGAATTTCATGAAGTAAAATCATTTCTCTGGTCGGAAATTCATGTCTTTTCTGCTGATATGAACGTATTGTTCCGTCCGACAGCTTTCAGTAATTGGTAGCACCCTCGAGAATGTCCAGAATCGCGCCAATGTGTTTCTCAGTCAAACTTGTTCGAGGGCAATGGTGTGGGTTGCGTTTTCAACTTCTGCTTGTAATTACACAAACTTTCTGTGCCAGTCATACACTTGGGTTTTCTTGAATCATGTCCAACCAAATTGTGTTTGAAGTCATCCTAAGATTTCATCCGGTCTTACGCTTTCATTTGTGAGAAATTTAACAATAATGCTTTGAGCAACATTGAGGAGACCCTCTGGCTCATTCATCGTGATACCGACTGAAGAATGGAGCGAGTAGCAAATACAGGGACATACACTGTATAAACAGGGATATACACTGTATGTACTATTGTACGTAGATTGTACTGGTAATCGGGACGGCAGTAAAATTTACAGTTTATAACGAAAAAATTTCCGTAAATTAAGAAAATTTTCCGAAAACACGGAAAATTTTCTCGAATTTACGGAAATATTACCGTTAAAAACAGTGAATTATACTGACGTCCCAATTGCCAGTACAATCTGTGTAAAATCGTTCGTTTTTTACAGTGTAGATAGTCATGTAACATCCCGACTGCCATGCGCAGAGGTTTGAGCGCCCACGCGATGACTTTCAAGCTTTTCAAGCTTTTCTTTCGGCTCATATATGATTCACTCTCGTAACTGTCGGATTATATCGTGTTAAAAGTAGTATGTCTACTATATAGTAATTTGTATCCTCTATTAATCTATCAGTTTAAAACAACAACTATTATTTTATAACAAAATGTTTCAGAATTAGTTTTAAATTTCCGAGCTTTCTGAACACGGAATTTAACAAGTCTTACCAATTCCCCATTTCAAGAAAACCTGTTTCTTCATTTTAAACTAAGTTTCTACCAAGTGCTCGTTGGCCAAGGGGGTAAGATGCGCAGTCCCAGGTTCAAATCCACTTAAGAAAGAGATACGTATTTTTTTAAAACTATTTTTAGATTACAGAAATTTTTTGTTCAGCGGAGAAAAAAAGTAAGAAAAATTTCTGCAGTTCTCAGTTTTATGCCGGTAGCAATGCTCCCAGGGACATTTTTGTGAATTGAAAAAATAATTTCTGAGAGTGTATTTATGAAATTATACTCTTTATGTTACAGTTATCACAGAGGGGTTATGTCGTAAGGTCTCCGTATTTTATTTCTGATTAAGATGTGAATGAAAGGAAAGTATACATACTTGAATCCTATCTTATTCTCTTCCGGGTGTTTTTTTTAACTGTTTTACCTTACTTTATAATATTTTAAGATATTAAAAAATTTTAAATTTTGAGTAAAAGATCTTGCATAACAAACGTTCTTGTAGCACATAAAATTTCCTTACTTCATCATGAAATTTTAGATTGCAACATGTTTTAAATACAGAGCCTCCGAATAATGACGGCTGCATTTGAAAAAGGAAAGAAATGAAAAGAGAAAGCAACAGAGATATACCGTTTGCTGCATTCTTTTTGGGAAACCTGTCAATTTTTAGCCATAGAAAAATTCAAAATTCATCTACGGTGATTACAAACAGATGTCAGTAATGGAAATTTGCAAAATCTTCAGGGAAACGCTCTCTGTCAGATCTCCTTTTCATGTTTAGCCGTCCCGCTTTTATCTTGTGCAGCTCAAAGATTGTAAACTGCTGTTCAGAAAATATTTATTCGGGTGAAATGAGGATATTTCTTGTTATGAAATTTTATCATGTGTGCTATATTATTGTTAAAACAAGGCGCATTTTTTATAATAAAGTTTACGTCACCAAAAATTCTGAAAAGATATACAATAAAGGCTCTGATAGAAACATATTAAACAGACAATATTTGAACAGATTGGGGGGGGGGGGTTAATGAGGATCTTTATGAAAAAGTCTGGCACCTCCGTGTTGCAATTTTGGAGGAAAATGTTGAAATCATACATCTATTTAAAAAGTCCTAAAAATACCAAAATCTCCAATTTACTCTACCAGTATTCCTCTATGCCGAAAAAATCATGTTTCAGGCTACCATTTTCTTTATAAGCTCATGGGTTCATTTTTCTGATGTTGAATAATTGCTACAGTACTATATCTGGACATTCTGTGTGGATTTGAAGAGGTACAAAACGCCTTCTATGTTCATAGAAAGAGCTCTTAGTCCATGTCAAGACAGTGCTCGACCGCCATATTGAACAGCTAAAGTCTTTCATTTAATTAACAAACACTTCGATGATCGCGCCATTACGTTAAATTGTCGCAAGTATGGGGTAAACAGCATGGATTAGTCTCCTATTCGTCAGATTTGACAATTTGCTAGTTTTTTGTGGAAAGGAGATTTCTGAAAGACGATGTGTACCACCAAAATTCAAAACGACTGATATACGTCTGTCATCCAAACTGTAACCTTAGCACGATCTTCAGCAAATTTTGCTCTCAAATTACATTTTGTTGTTGCTGCAAATGGTAGATATATCGAAAATATAATTTTTTAGTTCTTTGCAACATGCTGTTAAAGATTTTTTTTTTAGTCTTCTCATGTAGCAGCGCTATCTGTTATAAGATTTCGTAGCTACATTTGAAATTCAGTATGACTGAAAATTTACTATTTTTCCAAATAGAATGCAGCAAACGACTCATTTCTGTCACTTTTTAATTTTTTTTATGGTCCCGTTGTTTTGGGACGCACCATCCGTCGTGCTGTTAATTTATTGCAAACATATTCTGCTATATTTTATCAATTAAACGCAAAATCCTCCGACTTGTTTCGAGAGTTAGAGTCTAATGACAATCAAATGTTACAAAAAGTGTTTATAATGCAATGACTATAGATCCTCACTTTATGGAAACAGCATTATCTTAATTTAAATATTTATTAAATATTATAGTTTTGAATAATATATATATATATATATATAATAAATGATATTTACCTTTATGTAATTATATAATAAATAGCTATAAATTTCATTTTACGCAATTCGTAGATAAAAATCATATTTTTTTTCACAAGCTACAGTGTGACTTAGAAAAGAAAGTGAAAATGAATGACAATTGTTATTGCTTGTAAAAAAAGGATCACGAAATTTGACATACATTATGAAAAACTATTTATACCTGCTATACCTCTAAAAATACTTCTACTTTATTTAATACATTGGAAATAAGATTTTTATTAAAAAAAATAAATATGCCGATTTTTATAGTGCATTATATCAGAGTAGTTTAGTAACATATAGTATAAAGTAAACATCCTCAATACAATTTCACAGAAGATTCAAATTTTATGTATCACAGTTGTTTCCAGCTTGGCTGGAAAAGCTTGAATTTTTTTGTTAGGTAAAAGTTTTCATTAAATTAAAAAATATTTTTTCTTGTATTTGACTTTCATGTAAATTTTCCATTCTCTTCTCTTAAAATATTTATTTATATAATTGTTATAACTTAAATATCAGAGTCAATTTAAATGCCATAGCTGCCAAATTCTGTGATTTTTTGTTAGCAGTATTTTCCCTAATTTAATGGTAAATTTCTGTCATTAAATAAAGTGAAGATAACCAAAAAGTGGAGATAACTGGGCTAGTGGAACAAGGGTTTGCCCCCGCTGCTTCAGGAATTATATAATTTAAAATAAGAGGAAAGTATATTCCGTGGTATTATTGTTTAAACAAGGTGCGATTTTCAGAAGAAAGTGTATGCCACAAAAAGTCACAATCAATATTATTATGTTCAGTTCTCCAAAATTAATCATAATAACATCATTGTCCTAATCTTTTAATGTGCTTGATATTATGAGCTTGAAATTATGTTATGTGCTTGAAATTATATTATGTGCTTGATATTATCAGGTATGAGAGTGTTCCGACCCAAATGACCGATTACTATCAATAAATTTTAAAAGTGTACTTTGATTTACAGCTTCTCAGAAATTCTGTCAGTAAACAATACCGGAATTTTTAATAAGATTTAGTGGTAGTAATCGGTCCTTTTGGTCGGAGCGCTATCATCCCTGTATTATTGCTTGATATATGTTCTGTGGTTGATATTATGTTATGTGCTTAATATTATGTTATGTGCTTGATATTATGTTATATGATTGATAATATATTATGTGCTTAATATTATGTTATGTGCTTGATATTATGTTATGTGTTTGACATTATGTTAGTGTTTGATATTGTTTTATTGTGCTTGATGTGCTTCATCTAAATTACCATTATAAAGCGGTGCTAGCGAAAATTTAACGGTATAAAATCATTTAATGCAAATAACTAGAAAACTAATGAAATCACGTATTCAGAAATTAAAGAAATTTGGAACTGAAAAATTTAAAGATAATTAAAGAGATAATTCCGAAGGTATTATGCGTTCAAAATCCATCCGTAACATTCACTATCGTACTATATACAACCATCTATAAAACCATAATTAACTAATTAACACGTCATAAAAAAAACATTTCAATAGAATTCTCAGAGCGACATATGCACATTGCTACACTTAATTAAATGACAGACTAGGCCCGGGATCCAGACTAATTTCTAGATGTTAATGAAATGAGATTCATCAAATAGAAGAAAGCATTTTTGTAAAAACTTTTCGCTATTTGAAAAAATGCAGGCAGGTGAATGGTGAATTTGGTTTTATTTCTCAGCAAAAAAAAAAAAAAAAAAAAAAAAAAAAAAAAAAAAAAAAAAAAGATTTAGATTTTGGCTTAGGTCTTAATTCGCGCAAAAAAATGTTAGAATTCAGAAGACCACGACAGGAAATAAAATCTCAAAACTCATTCTTGCAGTAGATTACTTTTAAAAAGAGCAGATGTGCACTCGTGCAATTTAGTGCCGAATAAATGTGAAATGTTATTAATGCAGATTATATTAGTACTAGAGAAATAGCCACTTAACAGATTTCAAATAAAAACATCATTACCCATTTAACGTGATAAAGGATTTTTTTAACTCCTTAAGCGTCGCGACCGATAAATGTAGACTATTTTTTAAATTAAGTATGTTTTATTGCTCCCACTGCTAGAACTAAAAGTAGTAAAATAGTAGTACTTAATAGTAGAAATATTTGCTTTATGTACAGTAATTTCCGGCGTATAATCTTCGGATCAAACAATCCTTTTCCGACCCAGAAATGTATCAAAAAGAAATGTAACGTGTTAGATCGCTGTAAATATTTGTCTTCAATCACAAAATAAAATTTCTGGGTCCAAAAAGAATTGTTTGATCCGTGGATTATACGCCGGAAATTACGGTAATGGTAGATGAAGCGACGAAAAATTAAAGACAAATACACAATTTTAAAAAGGTGGCAATTAAACGATCAAAATTTTTGCAAAAAAATAGTAACCAACTTGTAGTAGACACGAGAATTATGTGCATTAAACATGCTGTTTTAAATTAATAATTTTGACGATAAAATAATTTTGCTATCACGGTTAACATATTGTTTTAAATTAATAATTTTGATAATAAAACTATTTTGATATCACCGTTAAAGGCTTGGAAATTTTAATATTTCCTTTTTCAATTTCACCAAGCAAAACTGGGATGGAGAGAATGGAAGGGGTTCAAACGCATCAAAGGTACACTATCTTTTCCTGTTTGTTTATGTTTATTAACTGTGTAAGTCGTAGTTGTTTCATGTATTTTTTTTATTTATTTTATGCAGGTGGAACCAAACAGTACTTGTATAAGTCCTCCTTTAGACATGAATAATTTGAAAAACAAAGTAAATTATCAAGTAAGTAATTAAAACATTATTTCTTGTAGAGTAAACTTGCTTTTAAGTAATTGATTGCAAAGTAGTGAGTTTCCAAGCGTTCAACCATGGATGTTTTTGAAAAGTACGACAGAGGTAATAGTTTTTGTATCCCTGTTTAACTTTGAATCCGATTCGCACACTTTTTTCAAAAATTATATTGTAGAACAAAGATTATTTTCGAGGTATTAGTAGAAATGAATCACAAAAAGCTTTTCAAAATGCTTAATAGGCTGACCCTACTTGTACCTGATACCTTTCCCGTAGTTGATCTAATTTGTGAAACATTGTGCTATTTTAGGCGGAAATGAGTTTCATACATAGCACTAGACGACATAATATTTTTGTCTGAATGTTGCAACTATTGACAAAGCTTTTTTCTTCCAAGAGAAGCCATTTTATGATTTTTTTTATTAAAAAAAAAGTATAAACATTGAGTTTTTGATTAGTTGGAGACAATTGCGGTAAGCTGAAAGAATACACTTCCATCTTGCTCATTTCAACTAATATTTTTATAACAATTATTGTTAACCGCAGATAAGGATGATTTTTTAACCCTTAAATGCTCAAGATAGAACGCGTTCCAAAATATGCGCAATTCAAAGAATCAGAATTTATACCTGAAAATCTAAATAGTAAATTTTTCTTTATTTAATTACGAATAGTCTGTCATTAAGTAAAGTGAAAATTGCTCTTTTAAATTTCTGGTGAGAATAAGGAATATGTGAATAAAACCCCCAATAAATCGGGAACACTAATGCTCCTATTCACCATATACCTCAACCGACAAAACCGCGGTTGAACGCCCAAATAAAATTCATGACAACATTTGATTGGACATTATAAAGGAAACGTCCAATCAGGATTAAACGTGAATACCGTTTGAGCATTCGACCGAGGTTTTCGGTATAACTCGGGGTCGAAGTAGTTGGTGAATAAGAGCGTTATGGTATCGAAAATGATACAATATGCATTTAAGGGTTAAAGATTCATTTTTTGATTTTCGATTAACTTCGTTCAAATGATCAACCACTGGCAATTTAAAAACCATTCATTTATAGCTTTGTTTCTATTTAATTTCGCCGGTTTTAATTTTTGTCCTTTATAGAACATTCTATAAGTGCGGCAGCAATCATGTTACTTTACTTCTAAAGCTTAAAAGGGAGGGAATATAATGAAAACCCAGTAGCACTCCCTTTGATCAGCTGCTAGCTGAACCACCCTACTAAAAGAAATTTCACATATTTCATTGTTCAGCGTTAAAGTGCCCTTTTAAAAGGCTTTTACATACTGGCAAATAAATTTGATCCTATAAAACAATCTTGATAAAAAGTTTGAGATTTTGAGATTATCTTGAACTTGGGAAGCTTGACATTAACGCTAAGTTTGTTCGCTTCTCTAATCCGTTTAACAAAATGATGGAAAGAAGTTAAAAACAGAGAGTGCGTTGGTTTATTTAGTGTCGGCCAATTATCTGCTTGAGGGATATAGGCCCAGGGGGAAATGCCCTTCGTGGGGGTCTTTCTAAAGGAACCTAACCCATATTTACGCAAGGTTCGAAGAAAACCACGAAAACTCCGAACAGCTAAGCCGACGGCCGCGATTGGGTTCGAACCCAGCACCTGCCATCTACCAGTTGAGGGGTCAGAACCTCTCGGACACTGGTGGGGGCCTTCAGAGATTGCGTTGTCTATTTGTGTATCAATAGAATATAGTCAATACATAAACATATGTAAGGTATGAAATGAAATAGCCAAGGGGTTTGGGAAAAATATGCTACGAAGTTTCCATATCAATTACTTTTGCGTATATAATCGGATAAAATATCTACTTTTATAGTCCTTTTTTGATAATTGGTTGGCAGCGTACCAGAATTTAGTATCAAAGTATTGTTTTAGGTGTGAATTCTATTCCCGACCGAGTTAATGGTTGCAGACAAAATAATAATCAATTATTTTCGAACCACCATTAAAATATATACATTGTTATCTAAAGGTAAATAATATAATTAAAAAATCACCATATATTTATTTTATTTATGCATAGACCAATATTTTAAACCATATAATTTTGAATTTTTATGGATTTTATGATAAGAAATAATGTACGCAGTTTGTATATGCTCAGTCAAATTTTCCTTTTATTTAAGATTGTGTTTACAGTTTTCTACTCTAAAAACTATTATTTCTAGTTGCGAAATGCATTAACAAACGGGGAAAAAAGCTGTATTTGTAATATTTTCTTCATTTTTAATTACAGTTTTTTCATGTAAAAATTGTAAACATTATAAATAAAAGGAAAATTTTGTAGACTGTACAAACTGCGTATATATCTTTCTTTTATCTTCATAAAATTCATAAAAAAAGAAAAAATCGTAATTAAAGCTCCTCCCACGTAAATAAATACATTTATACTCCGCAAAAGTAGATTTTTTATTTTATTTGTCTCAAGTTTAAATAATTATGTATTTTTTAAATTATGGTTCGAAAGTATTTGACCATTACTTTTTTCTGGAACAAATAGTTTTGTCGGGAATTGAACTCTCACCGAAAAGGAGTCTTTAGTTCTGCTTTTCAGCGAGCAACGAACCAGCAAGACAGTTGGTCAACAGAAACGAGAATTTATGTGATTGTCTACGTTATCATAAATTATTCTCATTATATGGGGCTTTTCTTCCCAATATCCTTTTGGCCATTATACTTAATGAATTTCAAGTTATTATACTTTCACTATGTATTCTACACTCTATCTATCAATATATTCTAATGATATACAATGTGTCACCAGACGATTTGATTCCAACATCGAGACTTCCCCTTATAATTTAATAATTCTTCCAGGTGATAATTGCAAGTTTTTTAATGTGGATTGTTTCCGATATAACCATGTGCTTTGTGCGTATACTGCCACTCTGATAAACAATCAAAGCAATGTTACTGTACATAATTTTTTGGAAATCAGTTGTAGCCTATCTTGTATATGAATAAATAATTTTATTTAATCCTTGAACATAAAAACATGGAAAGATTTTCTCTTTTTGGCTCAAAAATAATTTTCTTTTAATCCTTTTAATAACCCTTTGAACTTAAACGTCTCTTACACACATTTTATTTGATCGACACCACTTTTTTTTTAAAGTTTACTTAAAGTTCACCATTTCAAAAATTCTCTGATTAAGTTAATTTTTTTGTTGTTTCTATTTTCAAGTGGTTGTAAAACCTATGACTAAATGAAATGAGAAAATATATTTAGCCTTTTTATGAAAATCCTTAAAAATTGTTGATCTTACGATGAATCTACCATTTATAATCTTCAGCCTTTTCAAGAAGCATGGAAGTGGTCACCTAATTTTAATTCCAAAGTGACAAGCAACACCAAGAAATTTTTAATAAAATTTTGCATTTATAATAAAAATGTAGAAAAAGTTATATTTATTCTCAAAGAAATTGGTTTGTTAATTCTGATTCAATCAATTATTTAATCATTTTATGAAAACAATTTTTACTCCTCTCAAAGGGTTACATGTGTCAAAGAAAAAGTAAAATATCATACAAATTACAGGTAAAATATAGTGAAAAAGCTTAATGTAAAATAGATTGACAAGATTGTACTATATGGAAATACGTAATTGTAGTAAAAATTTTAACAATAGATTGCTACATGTTGCGATATACAAATTGATTCAAAATAACTGTCCAGAAATTTTCAGAGAATCCAACAACATAAAACTAAGCAACGAAGCAATTAAGTATAGAGACATGGAGATATTTTGTTTTAAAACTGAAGTAAAGTTTTCTTTAATACTGAAAAAGTTTGTCAAAAAGTTTCTGTCGTTGACAAAACATAACCCATGCAAATTTCAAAAACAGCAAAATTTTATTGAAGAATTTATGTGCTATTGTATTCAACAAACCTTCTTCCTAAAGCCTCGTAATGCTTTCTTTCCATAATCATTTTTGATTTTGTTCCAAAATGCTTACTGAGGTGATTTTTTATGTCATTCAAACAGTTTATATTTATACGTGAAAATAATGTTTGTGAGAGAAAAGAAAATAGTAATCGGACGGAGCATTGTCCGAAGAAAAAGGAGGCTGGGTCAGAATGGCTCAGTCGAACGCAAGGACTTTTCTCCCATTTAAAGATTGTTCGAAAAGCTTCTTTTGCAATTCTTGTGATTTTTTTTATTTAACTGGCACCTATTTCAGAAAACAGAAATCCTTTACTCACATTTTGACAAAATTTTCAAAGTAAAAATACTACAAAACATTTTTTTAATACTTGTGCGGATAGAATATAAAAATAGTTGATTGCGACCGACCTGTTGGCGTTTAAAGTTATAAATCGCATTTTCAGCAGCGAAAAAGATCCTTTTATAAAAAGATTGGTCTCTGTAGACGAAAGTTGGATACTTTATAACAGCCAAGAACGCAAAAAATTCTGATTCAGCTGGGATAAAGGTCCCATTCTGTCGCTAAAGCCGGACTTCTAAAGAAGAAAGTTTTGGTGTCTATTTGGAAAAAAATTAGATCTACTACAAGATGCTTTAACCAAACCAGACCATCAACTCTGACAATTACTATTTGCAACTGAACGTACTGAAGGCAGTAACTGGTAGGAAACAACCCGAATTAGCAAATAAACGAGGTATTATCTTCCCTTATGATAATTCCATTCCACAAGTATGTTTGAATGTCCAAAACAAAATCCTTGCATTCGATGGAACCCTTCTGACTCATCCTCCCTACATTCTGTACTTACTTCGTTCAACTACTATATATTTTATTTCTCTCAAACATTCTCTTGACTCCAAAAAAAATAATTCTTTGAATGACAGAAAAAAAATCACCTTGATAAGCATTTTGCCATCGAACCAAAAATGTTTTTGAAAGAAGGCATTATTAGACTGCCGGAAAAACAGAAGAAGATTTACCGTAATTTCGGGTGTATAAGCCGCGGATCAAACAATTCTTTTTGGACCCAGAAATCTTATTTAGTGATTGAACAGAAATATTTACGGCGATCTAACTAGTAACATTCATTTTTTAAAAATTTCTGGGTCGAAAAAGAATTGTTTGATCCGCGGCTTATATACCCGAAATTACGGTATTCAACAAATTTGAACAAACATTCTTCAATAAAATATCACCACTCTCGAAATTCCCAGGGTTAATTTTTTGTAAAAAAATAAAGAAACTTTCCAGACAACCTAATATTATAATAAAAAGTGGAATAGACTTGCTTTGCTTTACGTATGATAACATCACCAAAAGTGCTGAGAAAGCATAGTGTACTCAGTCAAAGAAATTGTATGCACGTGTGTCCATATTCTAAAATGTGAAACCTCAAGTTCTATCTATCCTGGGAGCATATTTCAGATGTGTATATTGCTGGGACGATTACTGTTTCTAAACCAATAGGAGAGCGTCATTATCACGGTCAAGTACACGCCCACACAGTTTGATTGACAGGAACTCGTCGACAATTGACGGTGCTAATTATAACGATAATCTGTTGCGGATGAAAGTGAGCTGACTGGCTGAATGGTTAGAGCGTCGAGCTTGAAACCGGAGGATATGGGTTCGAGTCCATCGCGGGCCGAGAGTCCGTTGGTGATTTTTTTTTTTTAATTATTGGAGGCTGTCTTTTATTAATAAATAAGACATTTAAAAAATATTTCAAACCCTTTTAATATTCTAAATATCGTTCCAAAATGATTTATATATATATTAAACAAATGGGAAAAAAAGTATTCTGTGAAAATATCCGTATAAGAAAAATTCTTACTTTAATTTTTATTTATTTATTTATTTATTTATTTCAGGATCAGAGGAAGTATAATTTCTAATTGAAGTAAATAAAATTCAGTCATTTTGAAAAAAAAAAATCCTTTCGTACCTTTAATTTTTAATTACCGAGTACAAATTCAAACAATCCGAGTACAAATAAATAATAAACACACACGATCAATTGTCCACGAGTTCCTGTCAATCAAACTGTGTGGGCGTGTACTTGACCGTGATAATGACGGTCTCCTATTGGTTTAGAAACAGTAATCGTCCCAGCAATATACACATCTGAAATATGCATCCTGGGATGGATAGCATAAATATCTTGCAACTGTTTTGAGATCATACAATCTAGTCAATCTCTAAAGTTTCATTACAACACTTTTAATTTCAATATGACCAATATACTTTCAATTTCAAGTATGAAACTAATTGCAAGCGACGTGCCCAGGCAGGATTCGAACCGGAGAACGATGGTCAGAAAGCGAGATCATAAGTTCCGAGCAAAAGGCTAGCTCGATCACTTCCTGTGAGAAAATCATTTTACTGATCGTGCAATGTGGCGCCGCAACAGTACTCCATCCCCAGTGAGAAGAACGTCACGTTGACGCTGTGCACTGGCGGTTGCCAGAAAGATGCGTTGTCATTGTCGTGCTGCTACTGTGCGCATATGTGTCCCCTCGATTATGCGTGGCGTGGGAGTCTTTGTGCTATGAGAGTTGACATAAGCTTTTGCGTGCTGTGAGCGTTACACTGGCTTTTGCTTGCTAGGGGTGTTTTCAGTGTTGCCATCTGTTGGTCTAAAGCGAAGATGGTGAAGTGCGTGTTCGTTTTGTCCAAGGTCACTAATGCAGGCGATGTGCCTAGGCAGGATTCGAACCGAAGAACCCAGGGTCAGAAAGCGCGATCTTAAGTGCCGAACAAAAGACTAGCTCGATCGCTTCTTGCGAGAAACTCATTTTACTGAATATGCAAGATGTCGCCGCCGCATAAAAAAGAGTAGTTGAAACTTGTCAGTTTTTAAACTCTAAAATTTTATTTTTAGTGTTTTGAAAGCTTTGACTTGTGTACAATATGTGTCCTTAGCACGTTAAGTGCGACGTCAATCATCGGTGACTGACACTGAACTTTTCGTTTAGAACGTGTCATTCACCGATAACTGACGGTCTAACATATGATATAAAGCTAAAAAGATATATTCTTTTAAATAATTATTGAAAATTTATTTAAAATTTACTTAGCTTTTATTTATTACAAGACAAGATTATACTTTCTTTAAAAATACTTATTGTAAATTTTTCAGCTTCGGTGTCAGTCACCGTGGCATTAAACTTGTTAAGATAATCTTTTCATTGTGTATTTGATATTAAGTTTCAGGACACCACGCTGCTAATCGCTTGTGAGCGTAGGAGATTGTGGGTTCGAATCCCACAGGCTCCATTGCACTCTTTGTGTGGAGCTTCCGGGTGTACCGCTCTTGTGTTGTAAAATTTCCTTGTGCTATCTCGTTCCTGTAAAATTCACGATGACTTATAAGCAGGCTTCATGTCGAGAACACAAGTCAGATGTATGTTGTTGCAGATAAATAATTAAATTAAATTAAATTTCAGGACGCAACAATCCTTTAAGTTATTTAATAAATGTAAATTTCGATCTTCATACAAAATATTTTGCTCAATCATATTTGAAAAGTATAGAAAAACAGGAGAATCTAAATAATTTTTAAACGCTTGAATTTTCAACTATTTAAATACGTGTAGCTTTTTTTAGTTATTAAAAAATGTTAGGAAAATTTTTAAACTAAAAGAACCTTGTCATTTGTAGGCAGGATCACAATACATTTATTTATATTCTTTCGTATTTGTTTTATTTTTTCATATGGCATCTTTATTGTTAGTTCTCATTTTCGCAAATACCAATGTTTTATTCATACATTCCAAAAATCCCGTGTTGTACCATAATAAATGCATTTGATTTATATTCATGTCTATCCATGCATTTTCTGCACTTTGAGTTTCGTACTGAAACCAATTTCAACATTTATCTAAAAAATAAATTCTGTTCATTGAAATTGAAATTCCAAGCAGACTTTCATTTTTTCATTTCTTTCATAAATATTTTCTTAACAATTTTCTTAAGGAATAATAATTATAAATAAGAACAGTGTAGCGTTTATAATTAAAAAAAATATTATTATACCTATCGTCTCGTTATTTTTAAAAATATATCATGAAAAGTATCAAATAGCCTCAGTCCAGAGGGAAGTATGTGGTTGAAATTACTGAGAACTGAAAATATTAATAAAAATTGATAAGTTATAAACTTGTTTATTGGATACTCCATATAAATAACATTTAAATTTAAAAAAAAAATGGTTTTTAAGAATCACGTTACTCACATTTAAAGTTAGATAGGAAAGAAAATCAATGATTAAATTATGTTCTTTGATAGCTAATTTTGTCTTTTGTAAAGAAACTGTCGAACATAAAACATTGATTCTGTTTAGTAGTATGAAAAATAATAATGATTTTCAAATTTTCTTTTGTGTGATTGCATAAGAAGGAAACATTTTTCTGCTTAGACATTTGAATATTATAGGATGAGTATTTCCTTAGTAGATATTAAAGAATATAATTAAATGATTGTCAACGTCTTATCGCCTTACTTAGTTGAAATTATAAGACTGTTTTAATTCGTTGAAATTATATGTAATAGAACTGCATTGAAAATCAATAAAACTTTTTTACTTATTTTTCATAGATTTTCTTTCAAGAATTCGAAGTAAGTGAGTGAAAGTTAATTTTTGTGAATATTTCAAACAAGTTCTTGCATATGATTACACTGTTACTAATACTGTATAAATGACTACAGCATGAATTCATATCATATATTTTTATATATTTAGTACACACAATTTATATTGAAGTTATTATTTATCCCTTCACGGGCACTGTGTGCCACATCTGGCACATTCTTAAAAACATTATAATTCTCATTATATGCCATGAATTTCGGCTATATGATCACTGTAACTGATTAAGAACAGTTCAATGAATGGAATAACGCTTAATTTATCCATGTCAGATGACTGCATTTGACAAAAAATTAAAATTTGTTCCTCGGAAAAAAATAATTTCGATCAAGATATTAATAGCCCAGTGGAAGGGAAATAAAAAAAGTTCGAATTCGGAGTTAATTAGGGTAAAGCTGGAAATTGTTTTAATCCATTTAGTTTGGGTTTAGAATGAATATGCTAAGTTTTCCCTCTAGTAGTTGGTGAGCATTAGAAAATATGCATAGATTTTTAGTCAAATCACAACACTATCTCGAAATCAGTAACCCTTTCAAAAACATTGTCAGTACAAATGATGTATCAAATCTTTAAAATTCTGAAAAAAATAGATACCCGCAGTTAATGCTTTTGTTCAATATTAAGGTCACAATTAACTTAAAAGTTTTAGCCCCAGGGCCAAAGCGTTGAACTGAGAATTAATTAGGGGAAAACTGAAAATTATTTTAATTCCATAGGTCTAAAATAAATATGCTATGTTTTTCCCCTCGTACTAAATGAGCATTAGGAAATATGTACATATATAGTCAAAAAACACCAGTTTAAAATTTTCTTAATAATATCACAAATTGCGAACTTAATTTTGTATGAAAATACTAATGTGGGTGGTCATTTTATTCAGAATTTTAAGCTCTACAACATTTGACCTAGTAATGTTTTTGATACAGTTAGCAATTTTGAGATATTCTTAAGGTACCTTGTTCTCTCCGGCCTTCAAGCTCTTAAATAACAATTAAGGCAAAATATTAAATTAGAGTTGCGCCCTTAATGTTGAAAAGAAATATTAATATGGATACTCACTTTATTCAGAATTTTAAACTCTACAACATTTGAACTGACAATGCTTTTGTTAGATTTAACTGTTTAGAGATATTGTTAAGAAAATTAAAAAAGTATTTTTTGACTACAAATATTTACATATTTCCTAACTCTCAACCAGTACGATTGGGAAAACTTATAGCATATTCATTTTAGACCTAATCCGAGGAATTAAAACAATGTTCAGTTTTCCCCCTAATTAATTCTGAATTCAACTCTCTGACCACGGGGCTGAAAGTTTGAATTAGACTTGTGACCTTAACATTCAACAAAAGTATTAAGTGTAGGTACTCATTTTATTCATAATTTTAAGCTCTACAACATTTGTGCTGTGAATGTTTTTAAAAGAGTTAGTAATTTCTTGACAATTTTAATAAACATGTTTTTTGACTACAAATCTATATTTATTTCCTAATGCTCACCTAGTACGAGGGTGAAAACATAGGATATTCATTCTAGACCTAAACTGAAGGCATTAAAACAATTTCCAGTTTTTCCCTAATTAATTCAGAATTCAATTTTTCATCCCTAGTCATCCCTTGTCCCTAACTACTGGGCTATAAGGCAAAATTTTCTTTTATTATTTTTATTGAATCCTTAAAAATATTAACTAAGCAGATAAAATTAATTAATTTAAGCTTATTTGATTCCAAATTATAACAATACAATATTTAAAAATCCCAATTGTATACATAGGGTGCACGCCATACACTGTATGTGGATAACTAAAAAAAATAACTTTTTTCTTGCAAGACATGTTTACGTACATTTGAAATCTCGATGAACTTTTTGATTCTTTGTATAAAAAAAATTATTTCATTTTTTGTTCGTAGGAGGTTATGAAACGTCTTGTCAGCAGATACATTCACCAAGCCAAAAAACAGTTACGACAAGATGGCGTCAACGAAGATGATTTGCTTGAAATCAAGCAAGATATTTCAAGTCTGCGGTATGTATAAAATTAAAAAAATTCCAAGAGTAACAGAAATAAAAAAAAAACGGAAAATTACTTAAAGATTAAATGCATTTATTTAATTTTATGTAATTAATGACCACTTCTAATACCATATAATTTAATGCAATTTTAATAGAAATAGAACCATCATCTAATACTATCATGGTTGATGACATTCTCTTTAAAACCATGTTATTGCCAATATCGTTTCGATTTATTATCAACATTGGGGTACATATCACTTTAAAAGAATTAATTCCATTTTAAATAAAAGTGTACATGTACAGTGTGTCCAGCAAATAACACCCTGATTTCAAAATTAGATTTCTGAAAAACAAAGATCGATAGAATTATGCGGTAAACGGTTTGTTCATTAGGTGAGCTGTAAAAATCTTACACAGAAGTTTCGAACGGTGAATATTTTGAGAAGATAGTGTTCTGATTGCAAAGAATACTTGGCTTGACATTTTTCTTTCTTTAGATTGCTTGTAGTTGTTTGGTTTCAACGAGGTTTTTGCCTTACAGTGCCATATTTTAATGATTTTTTGGATTAAATTTTTGAAATTTCAAAATTCCAAGAAATTTAGTTCGAAAAATAGTTAAAATATGGCAGTGTACGCTGAAAAACTCGTTTTCTGCAAGCAATCTAAAGAAAGAAAAATGTCAATCCAAGTATTCTTTGCAATCAGAACACTATCTTCTCAAAATATTCACCGTTCGAAACTTCTGTGTAAGATTTTTACAGCTCACCTAATAAACAAACCGTTTACCGCATAATTCTATCGATCTTTGTTTTTGAGAAATTTAATTTTGAAATCAGGGTGTTATTTGCTGGACACCCTGTATATACATTAACATTTATATTAAAAATTTAATCATAAAACAGTATGCAGTGAACGTTTGTGCACCGATGAGATATAGTTAGTACATAAATATACAGGGTGATTCTAAATTTATGGTACAAACTTTAATGGCTGGTACAGGACATTACAACAACCATTTTTTGTATAGAAATTTATGGGCGTGTATTTTTGTACGTTGAGGCGTTACGTGGGACGCGTTGGGGTACAAAATACCAGGCTTCCAATTTGGCCCTTTTTTGTATTTTAAAATTTCTCACTCACACCAAAAAATTCTTATGCTCTTCTTTTCTTTAATTAAGACAGACATTTAATTATTACATAAAAATGAAATTCTTCTTTGAAAATTTCCAATGTGAAATCGAAATTCTTGTATTAAAAGAAACGCAAATTCATGTATTTCCTTTGTTTGACAGATTTTCCTGTTTTTCGTTTTTTTAAACTAAAAAATTTCGATTTCTTAACGGAAATTTTTCATTAATCTTTCATTAACGGAATCTTTTTCTTTAAGTAATGTCTGATTTACATAAAGAAAATATTACCCTGGGATTTTTCTGGTATGAATGAGAAATTGTAAAATAAATGAGGCACAAATTGCACCCCGGTTCTTATACCTCAACGTATCAGTTGCGCCCATGCATTCCTATACAATAAATGATTCTTACAGTGACCTGCACCAAGTTTCTACCATGATTTCCGAACTACCCTACATAAGAACATGTGTTTCAAAACTGGCGTTATCCATAAAATCAAATTTTGGGAAACCGCGAAAACTTCTAACTACATTCATTGGTTTTCATTCTTAACCAACATTGCACAGTGGTAAAAATACAGGATAAAACTAGACTGGTTAGCAGATTGTTATGTTTTTTGGTGAAGCTTTTCCAATATAAGAGATTGATAGAGGAAATACGATTTTTTAAATTTTGGAGAAGGCGAGTTTTGAAACTTATGTCCTGATAAGAAAGCCATAAAGGACAATATACAGCGGTTCTTAGGAAAATAAATCTCAAAATTTATGTTGCAGTTTATAATCGGATAAATTTTATCCTTTGTTTCAAGCTACTCTGTTGTATGTTAGACAGTAGGATAGGATTGCGATTGCCAGGACCACTTATTATTTGAAACAAATATTTTTATAAATTATTTTCAAACCAAATTAAAAAAATAAACAATTGAAATTTGCGAAAATTATGAATTAAATATATATTTCAAATTTCATAGGTGCATTTTTAATAATGAAATTTTGCTTCTTTTAATGTAATAACAAATAGAAAAGAAGTAGTCAATTTAATTTTTTATAAACCAGAAAATTTTGTAGATATTCAAAATTATTCACAAATGTTTAAAAAAAATAATCTACTATTTGTAATGAGAAAATAATTAAAAGGCGTGATATAAATGCGTGAATAAGTATATTATTTAGGTTTTTTATCATACAAATTTTTCTAACATTTGATTTTTTTTAATGTTCTTTTAAACTTTAAGCTATTTTTTTTATTTTAGATTAATTACTTAATAACTATCTTTAGCATTTTAAAAGGTAATTGGTCCTTTAACGTACACCACAAGTTTTTACTGTTTTTAAAATTTATTTACTATTTTTACAAAAATAAACTACTGTTTTTCACAATAAAATACATGATATAAAATTGTAGTACGCTTATTCAACTATTTTTTTAATTACAATTTTTCTATATCATGATAACATTTCAAAATGTATCTATTTATAAAAAGTAAATTTTTAACTTTTGAATTTCTTAAATCGTCGATTTTTATGTTTATATTTAAAATAACTGCAAAAGATTTTGAATTTCTAAACATAGTTATAACGCAAGTAATAACTACAAATCCGAAAAAAATCATTATTAAAAATTTAAACAAACGCAAAAATTTTAAAAATCGTCAATATTTGAAATATATTTTCATAATGAAACAAAAATAAAATAATGTATTTATTCGTGTATTTTAATTACTTCTTGTTAAAAATAATAAGTTATTCATCGAAGTAACTGTAGGTAATTTTAATAACGCCAAAAATGTCTAGTCTATAGAAGAACAACTTGATTAATTTTTCTTTTACTTTTCACTAAATACACTAGTTTACAGTACATCTGTTGCCAAAAAAATTTCAGCTGTTGCTGACTACATATGATATGCTATTTTCAAAAATATAATTAGAATATTTTAATCAGCTCTAGTTTCTGAGTTTCAGCTATGTAGGTATTAAACAGAAAAAAACATGCTTTTACTAAGAAAAACTTTACTAAAAAAAAATAATTAATCATTGAGTTCTAAAAAACTTCGTTTTAAAGCTCTTCTCCGATTGTAGACTTTGGAAAACGACTACAAGAGGCCAACAATAGTCAAACATCATATTCGTATCCCAGAAACCCTGATGCAAACAGTCTCCCTGCTCTTCGCTCAAATCTCCTAAGTTTTTCGGAAACATGTCCAGGTGATTATGGAGGAACTGGAGTTTTATGCTCATATTGCACCCCATATTTTTTAATTGTAGCAGAAGGTCTTCTACAAATTCAATATAATTTTTTGATTTAACGCCGTAATTCTGTATCTCTTTCATGATAAAAACTTACTTTAGTATCTGAGGAAAGCAATTTTTTTTCTTTTATACTTGATGCTCACAATTCTGAAGCTTGTATAGAAAGATTTAAATATTTTACAAGATAATCTAACTCATTTTAGAAAAAGTATTTTGGCTCATTTTACATACCTTAAAAATCAGCATCATTTTGTGATGAGCTTCGACCTTCAATGTCTTGTTCTAATGGTTCAGATATATTTTTAGGCTCTAAAGAATCAGGTGAACGCTGCACTGGACGTTGAATACAATTAGTACTTGGGTACTGCCATTTAGCTCGATTTTTAGTGTTTAAACCGTTTACGTTCACATTACAAAAATAACAATCTTCGAGATGATTTCGTGGTTCTCGCCAAATAGTCGGAGTTCCAAATTTAAAGGCACTTCTTTTACCATGTTTTTCATAATCTTAAATATTCCACACACGATTTACAAACACAATTGGGAACCCAAGGCTTCTCATTTTTATCCAAGAGCATTCCAAAATACTCAAAATAGGTACTTTTCACCAACTCTACAATTGTTAAACTCATATTCTCGGCATATATAGCAAAAATGATCTGGATTGTTTAAACAACGTTTTCTTGAACTATTCCTGACGCAAAAACTTAAGAAACTAATCTTAATACAGTAATATACCCCTGTTTTCGATTAATACGTATGCTTAAAAGATCAAAATCAAAAACTGTGTAACTCGAGCTACTCAAAAAAACTTCTGGTTAGATTTGACAAAAACAATTCATAATTGAACATTATCAACCACGGAATTCGCGGCAGTTTAATTTTGTAAACTAGCGATATTAATACTTGCAAACTTCCATTGTTAAAATGAATTTATTAGTCGCTGAAGCAAGTGCCAAAATTAGTGCTTTTGGTTTCATCTCTAAGGGCTTGACAGTGCAGGTCTTTTTGAATTCACAATGGTCAATGTGTTCATTTTATGAAATACTATGAAATTTGTGATAGTTTATAGACATCATGTTGAAAAGATGGGCACCATCAAGCACGCATAGAGAAAGTATGATTATTTTTTTCTGTTATCACACAATAAAGAAGATTTCAATGAAAAAATGAAGAGAACAGATATTGTTGTAAATAAAACGCTACATAAATATAGTTATTAGGATTTTATTTTAGCATTATGTTTATCATTATATTTAATTTATGTTTATTAACATTTTCAATTTGATAAACAGTTTAAGAGATATTTGTGATGAATGAAAAACGAAAACATGTTTTGTATTTTAATTCATATTATGTTCATGAGGATTAGGTGCAGCAGTTCAATAAATAATTAACATTGCTGAAAATACTTAGTCTAAGAATTGTATAACACTAGAAATCTTAGATTTCTTCACTGATATTATCCTTTGTCTAATTCACTTCCCCCGTCATAATTGTGCAGTTCTGTATTCTGTTCATGCTTGTACATCTGAAGTTATAAAAAACACACGCATGATGGCATGAAATATATCTTCAACAAGAACATGCCATAAGTTCCAAATAATCTGCAGGGGCAGGAAGATTGTTAGTCTGCTGGACCTCTAGATAAGCTCTTCTCTAACTGTCTGTTGTAGAAATCCAACCATATATATCTAGGATAGAGTATCATAATTATCCTGCATTGCACTTCTTCCAAGCAAGACTCTGGTAATTATATAGTTCTCATTACTTGTAGGTAGAGTGTATTACGGAAGGATGGAAGCCGATGAGATTCCACTAACCTCTTTTTGCGGAAAATATAGTACAGTGCATTTTTTTGCTGTCTGAGAATTTGTACTTTCTATAATAGAGCTGACAAACATACGGCTCAAACTATTTCTTTGTTTCGTCTGATCCATCAGCTTGAGTTCCAAAGGCATATAAAGCATTTTGGAAGTCAGTGTTCTGAATAATCATTTTATAGGCAGTAATTTTTTCCTTGCCTGCAAAAGCATCTACTGTATCGCTTCCTGACACTGAATGCATTCCGAGTAATGCACTACATATCCTTTGACCAAAAGTCTATGCATTTCACTCATGTCGCACAGCTGTATGCTGTCATTTAATCCACATTCTATAAATATTAACCCTTTGTAGTTTTTTAAATCATTTTCAAAAGAAAACATTGTGGCAATTGTCACATCAGAATCTATAGGAATAATAATAATAATTTAAATTCAGACACTAAAGCATGGTGTATGTGATATAAAAGTCCGGTATCCACCTGTTATTGGAAGCATGTCATTTAAGTGGTTTCTCCAACTAGTCATAACGTTAATTTATAGAATTTTTCTTCTCAGGTCACGTAGATTACTTTTGTATCAACTGTTTCAGGTAATGCTTATTTTGCCATTCTTGTTAAATGGTATGTATTCATTCTTGTTCTTATTAGATAGAAACTGTTTTCATTTTCGTACTTGGTGTAAAGGAATTATATTACTTTTATCGCATCTCCAATAGCTCGTTTGTTTCAATCATCAGTTTTTATTGACACCTGCCTGTATGTTTCAAGTACAACGTATATTCTTTGAGATGATGTAGATTCTTGTATTATTTAAAAAAAAGGTTTCTTTGCTTCTTGTCCAAATGTTTATGTCTCTTGTGGTAGCAGAATTCCGTCAATGATTTTAACAATATCATTATTTGGAATTCTATCTGCAGTCCTAGTTTTTTGTCATAACATCCAGCCATTTTGATTTTGCAGTTTTTCGCATTGAACCATCAGGTGTTGCTAAATATCATGTAAGAAGCTTTAGATGATAGGATAAGACAATTGTCATATCCAAATTCTTCCATCAGCAATGGTGGTCATCTGAGCAAATACCTATATTTCATTCTTGACAACAAATTCTGATTTATTAAACTTAACACTTTGTTTTCTCTTCAAGTCAGAAAATGTCTCTAGTTTCAAATTTCTTTAGTGGTTTGAAATCTTTTCTGGTTTTCAGTTTTCAGACACATATTCTCTCTCTTTGGAAAGTTTGATAAACTTCTTCATCCACCTCATGAGCTTTGACAATGACAATGACAATTTCTAAGTTTAGCGCTGCTACAATAGATTTTATTATCATGTGTAAATCTACGAATGTATTTATGCATTCATTGGTGATCATGTTCTGCCCATTTCTCAATATGGCGTCCTTTATAGCTACATTCATTTTGAAATTATCATGGATATGTGTCATACTGGTGCTGTATCAAATCCAAAAATGTATGGTTTACCAAGCCCGCTGACATGAAAGCGCACCTGCCTCAACGATCGCGGCCACTTTCCAATATGGCACCCATTAGCTAACCTATTATTAAAAGTATCATGCATAAATGTCATTCGTTTGTTGTGGTGAATTAAAAAATGTATGGTTTACCAAATCCGTTGACATGAAACAACACGAGATCTTAGCTCAACGACTCTATAAGCCGTGTTCTCGCTGTCGCTCGCCATTGCGCCAAATTACGACTAAATTCTTCATTTGGCGAGTAAACAAGCGATTAGATTCGCCAAATTGCTAATGCTCAATTTTTGCTCGTTCTTTTTTTTCTTTTTCGTTTTTCATACATATGCATGTATATATAGTTTTAATATATTTGTAGCAAATAGTTGAAATTAGATTAATAACAATCGTTGTCGCAGTTATAAAAACTTAGGTTATTTTAAAACATATTGGAAAAAAGGGAGTACATTAAAAGATTAAAGATAATTTTTTTAGTGCTATACGGCGAATCTATTTTGCTAATACTTTTTTCATTTGGCGAAATTTTTTTATTTTTAATTAGCCAAATTACTAACGTTGGTCAAATGGCAGCTAGAACACTGTCTATAAGTGACAAAATACGTATTTAATTTATATTTTTCGCAAATTTCAACGGAGTTCAAACTCATAAAGAAAAGTCACAATCCCAGCGTGCTGCCAAACATGCTGCTGAGCATCTAGCAAATGAGGAAAATTATCTGATTATAAATTTTAACGTAAACTTTGAGACTTATTTGCTCAAGATCACCCTGAGTATTGTGCTTTATGTATTTCATACATTTATCTACTAACTATACTCTATAGAAACAAAGTTCACCGCATTCTGTGTCACCGACCTTGAACCTCCCTTTATCAGGTTTTCTTGATAATTAAAGTAGACGGTGAATCCGAGAAAAAACGTGTACTCCTTTTAGATCGAAATCGGAATAAATTATATTTAAACATTCTAGCTGATACCATTTGATAGTTTTTCAAATATGCAAAAAAGTTACCCGGTTGAAAATGAAACCGAAAACATTTGACTTGCAGTACCAATGCTTACCAACTAAGCAATTCTGATAACTCTAATGAACACAATTCACCCAAGCAGCCTTTCGCTATTCGCAAATGGTCTTCGATATATTACGCAACTCCATTACTTGAGATTTAATCTGTTTATCAGCTTGATATATCCCAGTTCGATTCCTAATGCCAAAGGGTGTCTGGATGAACTGTGCCCTCTAGAGTTTTTCAAAGTAGCACAGTAGGAAGAAATTTGGTACCTTAAGCCAAATGTTCTGGATTTGACTCCTTACATGGACACTTTTCTGACGGTTGCAAAATTTTCCAGTTGTATGTATTCTTTTTCATTTAGCTCTTTTAAGTTATAATACAATAATATTTAGTTGATTTATTTATTTTGCAGGTATGAATTAAGAGAAGATAGGAAGCGCGAAACTGCGCGAAATACAGGTCAAATCGACAGCATCAAGCGAGATATTATACGTTCCTTGAGTGGAAGCCAGATGTTGGGGCCTATCACGCCCTCTTCAACGTCACCACCACCCATAGAACCTCGCAACGTGCGCAGTGTCGAAGATATGATGGCAGACGACTCCCGTGAAAGAATAGTGTCTTCTCTCGCACTTTCCAACCATGACATCGATATCATTCGCAAAGAAGTAGTGTTGGGGGTTCAAAATGAACTTAAAGCCCTGTTGAAGGAAATGCAATCACAAACCACATTAGGTCACCAACCTCACATACCACCTCCTCATCCTCAGTCCGGCGTCCGTCTGCACCCGACTCTTCCACCTGCAGTGCCCACCGTCACATCAGATTTGTACCAGACTCATTTGTTTACACAACTTTGAGCTCATTTCTATTTATTCATTTAATTCATTTCACATGGCAACAGACAAGGCCGGTGCTTTAATTTTTTACAGTGTGTGCGAAAAACTGTATGGCGCCTTTTAAAAGATATTATATGGAATTTTTTTCAGATTTATGGAGCACTTTATAATCTTACACGCATATATTATTGTAAGTTTTTATTTTACTGTATTAATGATTATTCTGTCTTGATTAATAGAATTTGCATAAATTTACATAAACATTTGACAAGAGGGGGAAGTTTCATGGCACAATTCAAAATTCATCTATCGAAACATATTTGTTTCCTAAATTTTTTTATGTAATCACATATATTGCATATAAAGGCTTTATTTTTTTTGCGGGTTTTTTCAAAGACTTTTCAGTATTCAATTTAAAAAACTATGAAGGTGCCCCTCTGCCCAAGGCGCCAGTGTACATCGTACATTTCGCACACGTCACGTGCCGAGTCCGTCAACAGATATTGGCTGAAAAACGGGATCATTTACCCCATAAAAAGCAAGCACAACTGGTGGAAATGGTAAGCTCTCTTGCTGTATAAATATATATGTAACGGGTTCTTGTACCCGAACTTACTTTAGGGGTCCAAAATCCAAGCCTACCCTTAGTGATGCCAAACCACAATGAATTTTTAGAATATGCCTTAGGTCAGGTGTTTTAAAAAAGTGTTTGCGATATCTTTAAGCAATACAAAGAGTTTTAAAAGCAAAGAAAGTACCATTATTCAAACATCGTTTTGAACGCTTTTTTTTTATTTATCACATTCAGAAAAAAATTGCGTCAGGTCTCTTATCTTGTTTTCATTTTAGGGAGATGCATATTTGCTGTGTTAGAAACACACAAAAACAAATTACATGTGTATAAATGTTTTAAATTATTGCTTGGAAAATGAAGATCTCTTAGACTAAAATTAAAGCTTGTATCAGAATTAGTAAGATTATTTGTTTTTGCTGTCTTCCAATGGTTTAATATCCAATGCTTCCATAATCTTATCATAATAAACAAAACATTTAGCCAATATACGCGTACACCAACTAGAACATGTCAAGTTCTTTGTCTAACATCATTATAGATTCTTGTGAAAAAGAAAATTGATTGCAACTGAAAAGTGTGTAACATTTTTTTTTAAATCTTCGAGTAGCACACACACAATTTGCACATTCATTTTCCCTATATTATTCTACATCTGAATGACGGTATTGGTTTTCTTTTATTAATATACGTATTTTATTTTAATGTATTTATTGTATGATATGTATCGCTACCGTTACTAAATGTATTTCAAAACAAAATGTCTGCTTCGATTAAAAATTTTAAATGTCTGTTACGTTTATTACCGTCTAATGCCAGTAATTATATAAACACTTTCCCAAGCAAATGGTAATTGTGCTTGAATAAAAAGTAAGTTAATTTATTATCGGTTAAGCTATGTTACTTTGTTAAAATGTTAATCCTTCTGTTTAAAATCCTCCGATTATTTGGAAAGTTTTATAACTATACACTTCATACTTCCATGCATGTTTATCCGTAGGTAAGTGATAAATGAGACAAAAATTATTGAAATACATTTAGTCTTGTTTGTGATATGATTTAAATGGATATCATAATTTCCATGGCTTTTTGGTGTTTTTAATTACCTGTGTTTTTTCTTTGTTTGTCTTTTGTCTTTTTTTTTACTTTTGTGTGCATGTGAATAATTTTAAAGCACTTATATATTTATACGCATTAGCTATATTATGTAAGAGAGTTTTTATTAGTATCGATATATTTTTTATGATGGCTCATATAAGGCTTTTTATGAATATTTCTATTTTTTATTTATTCAAACTGATATATTTTAATAAATGTTATTTTTGTTGCTCTGTCTACTTACTGAAACCTGTACAATCAAATGTATTACGATAGTTTTAACTAAATTAATTCATTAAGCATCTTTAATCAGTGAAGCAATACTTTACTAATAAAGTTCTATGTAATGCCACTATTTTTAACTATCAGTGTTTGATACTAGGATTATTAAATCCCCCTTTCCATAAAAATAAAAATTGTTTTTTCAACATTCTAAACGAAACTAATTGACTACAGACATGCCATGCATTGTATTACTCCCAAATCAAAATATATTTGTCTATACATGTAAACGTTAAGTGTAAATTTATATATGTCGAGTTCATTTTTCATATCTCTTAAATTCCTTTAAATTTTCTCTTCCTTGTGTTTATATATGTTAACATTCACATTATTTAAAATTAAAGAACGAGATATGATCGCTAAGTAATGCCTCATATGCCTTAAAATCCTTAATCATGAATACATAGCAGCAGAAGTTACTATGGATCGTAGCCTGAATTATCTTCGATATAAAACAATTGTTCAACATAGTCACTATACATTTGTACACATTTGCCCCATGCGTTAAACCAAGCATCAAAACTATTCTTAAAAAAATCGGGGTTTTGCTTTTAGCAATGTTTTGCATTTTTTCAGAGTTTTGCAAATATTCCTTGGAGAAAACTACACGAGAGGTTCAATGCATTAGTAACATTCTGAACTGTAAAGCGTCTATATACACTGGTGTCCAAAAGTTAAGCATAATTGGTAATTAAGAAATTATTTTTAAGTAATGAAAGAAATATGAATCGGAATGTGCTGAAACTCCAGGTGTGTAAACAAAATAGTACGCGTCACATATTTTCGCGAAGAGTTTTCCCCGAAATCGAACAGGGGACCGTCAACAAATTGAAAAAGAACGAAGATCTTTTGGATAACCCTGTCAAAACTAATGTAGCAAAAGCGTTCAAACTGCACATTATGATTAATTGGCTTATTGTAATGTACTGTGTTAATTTTTACAAGGATACTATGTATACTCGTAGAGAAATTAAGGTTTTTATAAAAACAGTCCTAATTTTTTCCAAGTTTTTTGCTTATAATTTGCAGAGTTCTTATTATAAAATAATGTTCTTTTCTGAAAATATGACAAACATCATTGTACACAATATCCTGTCATCAGAATTTAAAAATAATAAACATTGTATGAAAAATGAGTATGTTTAGTAAATAATTTTTCATTGCGCATGCGTCAACGATATCAAAATGTCATTTGCATATTGTGTTTGCAAAATGTATAGAGCAACTTCTGTAAAAGTTTCAAAAACATAGTTTGAAAATTCTGAAAATGGGAGCCTATAGAATCAACTCAAAATCCTTTATTCCCTAAATGAAGCAAAAAGATGAGGGGCTGTATCCATATTCCATTGTTTAGTGCCTACACAATATTGCACGTACAACTATATTTAGGTAAAACCCCTGATTTTTTTGCTTCCTTTAGGAATAACGGATTTTGAGTTGATTCTATAGGCTCCCATTTTCAGGATTTTCAAGCTATGTTTTTGAAACTTTTACAGAAGTTGCTCTATACATTTAGCTAACACAATATGCAAATGACATTTTGATATCGTTGACGCATGCGCAATGAAAAATTATTTACTAAACATATTCATTTTTCATACGATTTTTATTATATTTAAATTCTGAAGACAGGGTATTATGTACAATGATGTTTGTCATATTTTCAGAAAAGAACATTATTTTATAATAAGAACTCTGCAAATTATAAGCAAAAAACTTGGAAAAATTTAGGACTGTTTTTATAAAAACCTTAATTTCTCTACGAGTATACATGCTATCCTTGTAAAAATTAACACAGTACATTACAATAAGCCAATTAATCATAATGTGCAGTTTGAACGCTTTTGCTACATTAGTTTTGACAGGGTTATCCAAAAGATCTTCGTTCTTTTTCAATTTGTTGACGGTCCCCTGTTCGATTTCGGGGAAAACTCTTCGCGAAAATATGTGACGCGTACTATTTTGTTTACACACCTTGAGTTTCAGCACATTCCGATTCATATTTCTTTCATTACTTAAAAATAATTACTTAATTACCAATTATGCTTAACTTTTGGACACCAGTGTACTTGAATTAATGCATCAGCTTTTTCTGGATTTGAATCTGTAAACGACGCTGTCGGCTGTTTCTCAGTATATCTGCAGTTTCCTTTTCTCCGTTTCTAAACCTCTTCACCCAATGCTTCACATTAACATATTCGCTACCGGTCACGCGCTAGCGCGTGAAATTCTCAGTCATTTAACACAGAGGGCGGAGTTATTGGCAGCGAACGTGTTAAGGATGCCATACGAGATGTTCAATGCATTAGCAACATTTTGAACTGTAACGCGTCTGTCTCTTCAAATTAATTCATCGGCTTGTTTTCCATTTGCATCTGTAACTGAGGATGTCGGCTGCTTCTCGGTATATATGCATTTTCCTTTTCTCCGTTTCGAAATTTCTTCACCCAATTCGGCACGTTAATGATGCCCATAACAGCGTCCCCATAAACATTCTTTAAGGAATTATGGACTTACTTAGGTGCACAACCTTCTTTTATTGGAAATTCAATGGCAACTCTTTCTTTTACCTTCAGATCCATAGTTCCGATCGGTCAATTTGAAAAGGAATACTATACATCGTAACTATAATATCATGGCTAGAAAATCTTGTGGCTGTTAAAGAAATAAAATTTAAAGCAATGGAAGCATTACTTTTTGATTATCCCTCGTACAAATAAGTTACAAAGCTTCCCATAAACCTACCCTGCAACTTATAAACTTTATTATTACCGGTAAATTTGTAAAAAAAAAAAGACAGGCCTTATTTCATCACAGATTTGTACGATTAAATAAGGCAAGTTTTACTGCTAATTTTTAATGGTAAAGAAAAAAAAGCGTAAAAGTTGGCACTTTCGCCAACGCCTTTGGATAAAATTGTTTGCTTCTACACTTGTTTTCAAATTTGTATAGAAAGAAGAATATATCATCAACCACTATTTTATTAAATATGAACGAAATATAATGCAATCTTTATAAAGAAATGTTCAGATTTAATATGCAAATCAGTTCTGACCAACTTATAGTTTACATCTAGCCTTTCTTTAAAATAAGTTGACTTTTTAAATGAAAAAGCGTTATTTTCATATGCCTAAATTTTTTCTTATATACAACCTATAATCAGGCAAAGTAATTTTTTAAATAAAAAATTTCCAAACATATTCCAATGTTCTCATTAAATATGCGTTTTTGTAAAAATTATTTTTCTTACAATTGTCTTGTAAATATTTGACGTGAGTCACTTATAGTTATGTCTCAATTTTATATAAACTTTCTTTCTAAGAATGATATTTTTATGACTGTGTCTATACATAAAAAAAAAATTATAACAGAATAACGCAAGAAATATATGTCATGTGTTAAAAATCAAGTAAAAAAGTTATTTCAGAAAATTCATTGTATTGTTCACTCTACTCTAATTTCAGTAGTTTAATTTCTGAAATATTAACGTGTTCTAACACGCTTATTTGCACGCCAATTTTCTTTTTAAATAAAGAAAAGTTTCAAGCATTTTGATTTCTTTAAAATTACTTTTACTCTTGCCAGTTACAAAATAACAATGATATTTAGATTTTCTCTTTGCCAGCTCTTAAATTTTTTATTGTAAAAAATATTTATGAGGATATTTTCTATTATTATGATATTTTCTATTAAGCTCTTCACCAATATATAAAATAATTCGATTATGCTGCGTCAAAAATGTTTAATAATACACATATGAAAAAATCAATTTTATTAGTATGTTTTCTTACCATATTATATTTTATCCATCTTTTAGATCCATTAACAAATTGTGGGAGTTTTTATCGATTTTTTAAATACATTTTTTCGTTGCTACAAGTACTGATACCGCAATAATTTTTCTTTTTAAATGAAAAAGTTGTGCAATAAATAACCTAGAATTTTCTGATTTTCCGTTAAATGATAATACTCTGTTCAGATTGGATATTTAAGATAGTTTAGGTTGCCCAAGTTTCTGAGGGAGTTCCTTAAATATTCTCTATGAGTTTCAACTTTCTTCAGCTAGATACAGGTACTACCACTCACTCTTATTGGCTATATAGCTTTGCTTTACCTTATTCCTGATTGTGGCGGTTTTCTTCCTTGGAATGCGTATACTTTGCATTTGCTAAAATCTCAAATACAGTGAGTTTACTGAGTTATCTTAAATTAGTTTTGAAAAGTCAACAAGCTTTCAATTTCTGGCGATCAAAAACATCCGATCTAAATAGGATATAATTATGTTGAGATTATGTTTTAAAACATTGCCATTAGATAGCCGAAGATCCCTATTAAACTTCAAGTATAGCAAACATGTTCTGCTCCTCTCGTTGTAAAATATAAAAACGTGTATGTATGGGCATGTTCATTGGATAAAAATGTAAAAAAGGTATGTATACAGGTGTACTTTTATAATGTTAATTTTGTGACTGGGAAGAGTGAAAGTTCTTTAGCGTGCTTTTAAAACTCTGTTTCTCAATTGCATTCGGAGAATGCGCTGTGTGAATAAATGTAGCTTTTATGTACAAATTGCGTGTATAGTTTTGTAATGAATTAGATTTCTCACAAATATATTCACTAAAATATTCATGTTAAATTTCAGCTGACGTTTTCATAGATATAAATATGTTATGCAATAATTTTTCTTGGTGTAATTTTATCACGACTGTGTTTTCTTGAATTATAGTTGTTGTATTCTTATAAAATTATCTGACTTAGTTGCAAAATTAGGGAGTTTTAGAACTAGATATTGTTAAATTAGCTAATTAAGCTCGATTTTGTTTCATGTATGAACTCCCCTTATTTCCAATCTATATTATAATCTAAAGCTGTAAAAACTAAATTCTTTCACAAAACAAAGAATCTAGTGAAAAAAAAGCTATGATCGGTCTTATGTTAATAATGTTCCTATTTGTGTACACAAAAGAAAAACGATTCTCTAATAAAATTAGTGAAATCCTTAGTATTTTTCAAAAGTTTATAACAGTTTTATGTGTTAAAAAGACGAGTTCATCGTAAGTTAAAGAAATATATTTTGATCATGAATAACATATATTGTAATTCAATTACCTCAGTATGAGTATACTATATGCTCTTTTTTAATAATATGAATAATGAAAGAGATATTTTGTCATCTCAAACATATATTGTATGTTTTGTTTTGTTTTTCTTAAATGTCTACTTAAGAATGATTAATGTATTTATAATAAATGTTTTTTATTATTATATTTAAAAGATTGTATATAAAGATTAAAGATAATACATTTTTTACAGCCAGTTAAGGAACTAACATAATACAGCTTTTCCACTAAATTTGGTTAATTTTTTATAGGACGTTAGTGACACACTATAATATTGTTAAAAAATAATAATAATCGAGTTGCAATAGAATTACATGCTAAATATAGTTCAAATGAGAAAAACTACTTTTCTTTGTCAAAATAAAACATTTTTCAGGTTTATTTTTATAAGACAATGTTACTTAAAATTTATTTCGATTCAGTGCTACCTAATACTTGTAAGTTTAACGCTAATACATAATCTACATCTCTCAATAAATACAGTCAGTACCTGATTTCAAAAAATTGAATCTTGAAAAAATTATTGAAATAAACTCTGAAAATAAAAGAATAAGATTAAAATCCATATATTTTTTTTTCGAATAAAAAACAGTTTCTGATAAATAAACAGATTATGTATTTGCTACTCAAATAATTCATTTACTTTCATTATTGTCCATAATAATACTAAATAAGAACATTAAGAACCATTTGCTACTTTATACTAAATATCTATTGCTAATATTTAGAGAATACATACATAACGGAGAAAGATTTCTGAATAACTCTATAAAAATAATGGAACTTTGTCCCAGACAACTCACACAATTACACTCTAATTTGCAAGTTTAACCACAGCTTTTCTGAAATCTCTAAGGCTGTGCCGCATGTTTTGTGACGTAACCATAACATTGTTGCAACGAAGCAGAAAGAGAATGGCAAACCTAACAACATTTTTTCTAAAAAAAACTAGATGCGTGCAAAAAGCCGGAGATTGAGCAACTTTGGGAAAGCAATGCATTTCTACTGTGACGTCACTACCCAGTGCCACAGCCTTTCTGAGGCTAGCCGTGCTGTTAAACCATAAGAAATTGCATTGAATGTTCAATGATGCATTGAAATTCAATAATTGCATTGAATTTAAACAGTTACTAAAAGAATAAATTTTTGTGACGCACTTCTATGTAAAATTTTGCATTTTCGTAAAATGCAATATCAATTATTATGTAATGTAAATTGATCTTTACTGGTATTTCATAAAGGAACCCAGCAACGAAGTTAATGTCTGGTTGAATGAAGGTCATTATGTTATTCCTTTAACACCGCTGAGATAAATTCTTGGAACGAAAGAAATATATTTTTAAAGAACTCACCACACAGTCACAAAACTCAATCCATTCAATCCCCCACGATCGCGAATATTTGGTCTTAAAGAGTTATATATATGGATTGTAAGGAATAAATCCCATAATCCACACTAATGCTAAAATTGCAGTTTTGAAAGTTGTCAAAGCAATTCTTACATAATGTAATTTTTTTGCCGAGTATCCCACAAAGTAAAACAGTAACAAAATTAAAATGTGTTGAGATCACAGCCGATACCTTTAATTTAAAGTATTGTTAAATTATGTTTTGCATGAGAAACCTGGTTTAATTTAACAGGATTTATACGCCTCAAATGATTCAGAGAATTTAGAAGTTCGAAATCAGGAAATTTCGTAAAGTAATAGTTGCCATATCTAAAAACAGAATTTTTTTCATTCAAAATTCTGCCATTTATTTTTTATCCTCCTTATCTGCCATATTTGGTACAATTCATTAAGTAAGACAAATATTACATTACAAAAAAATCTAGCGTTTTTCCTATGGGGCGTGGGAACCCTGTTTCCTATTGCGATTCATTTGATCGTCTTTCGAAATTGAACTTCTTTTAATTATATTTTTATACCTTAACTGTTATTTTTACGCGTTCTGATTATTTTATCTAATTTTCTATGAGATGTGATATCGTTCATTTGTGACTATAGAACTGTGACAATTTTAATGATCATACAAAAGCCAGGTTTTCGTGAATGATATTACACTTTAGAAATTTGCAAACTTAATTGGCATTTTTTTTTACTTCAATAAAAACTATAATACTCTTTCTGTTTTCTGATAGACATTGCAAAAGTTACAAATCTAATTGGGAATATTACTAAATTTTTTACAAATAAAAACTGTATCATATTTTCTAAATATAGTATATTACATTTTCTAATTGTAATATATTATATTTTCTAACTGTGGTAATTTGTCAAAATTATAAAACTGGTTGCAAATACTGAAATTTGACGTGGCAATTAAAGATCCTTTCCCCACTCTCCAATAAAAAAAGTCCCACGATTATCCTGGTAAAATCATTATTAAACTGAATACTATTAAAAGCATATATCTTCAATAAATTGATTATGAGAATCTTTGCGACCAATTAATATTAAAAATTTTTAAACATAGGTCAACATTATTCTAAAGATCCTGTATTTTAGAATACCCGGATTAACAGTACATGTATTTTACCCTACTTAGAAGTCTGAGCTCTGTGACAGAATGGAAGATCTAACTCACCTATATGATTTCCATCGCAACCATATTCCACTCTCACTGCGCTTTAGTAATGAAACCTGATTTTTTTTAATTTCAGAGACATTTTTTCAGACTATCTAACAATAATTTTTAATCATTTTTCTTTATTGTTACACATTTTTCATTATTTTATGAGCATTCGTAATTAAACTTTTCATGTTTTATTTAAACTTATATGAGATTTTTTTATATATATGATAAAAATAAATATTTGCGATAAAATTGGACATGCGTTTATCTCTTTCAGGGGCCTGCAAAATATTCCATTCATGTTTAACAATTCATAAAATAGTATTTATAAAAGATATTGGTATGAAAATTTTTATTTCACAAATTTCCATATTTATCTTATTCACTTCAAAAAATTAATTTTAATATTGATTTTGTGTTAAATCAGCCATTGTTTGTAAAAGTTACATGACGGAAAAACCCGGTTAAGCTGCTTTAAAAAATAAAAATACAATTCAGTTAAAATTACAGAATATTTGACATATTTTCAAAAGGCAATCAAATATTTACTCCTTAATATTTATTTTTGGAAAGAAAAACTATCCGCGCTTTTGCGGTCTGCTTTGGTTTTATCAAAATAGGGATGGACGGCGTTTCGTTATCCGTATTTGGCTGAGCGCTAGTCTTAGTGACAACGTACAAGTAAACGCCGAAGCAGAACTTAGGAAAATACTAATCTCAGAGACCCTTTAGATAGTGTAACGCCTCTTTGGATAATGGAATCATATCAGAATGCTAGGCGATGCTTTCGGAAACGAACTAATACTAATTTATGTGAGTAAATCAGTGTTTTGCTTAATTTCTTTTTCGAAATATTATAGCTTTGAATTCATGGGCGGACCACTGAATCCAATGCTAGGAAGTTAGTTCTCCATTTTATTGTAGAGCTCAATGACTTAGAATTGTTTTAATGTACATCTCCAATTTATCATATATTAATATGCTTCTACTTTTTACTTGCCTCAATTTTTTCTAATGTAGATAGGATTATTATTATTATTACAAACATTTTTTAGCAAAAAGTATATAGGAAGCCATAGCCCTGTTTCTACAAAAAGACACATATAATGTATATTTGTTTTGAAAAAATGAGATAAGCTATATTTCAATTGATCTATTCATAGTGCTCCTATTTTTCAAAAAGTTCGATGCTTGCTTGGAATAGTTTTAAAAATATTTAAAAATTCTGCTACACTCGAGATGCGTACAACCTTTAGGATTTTTAGTAGACTATTTCTCATTAGAAAATTTCCGTTTGATATTTAAATTGCAACATTAGTGATCACTTCGTTTGAAAAACTTTTGGTTTGTACTTAAAATAGTTTTTAAAGCAAATTAAATCTCTGATTTTCTCGAGGAGCGTCCAAATAGTCTGCCAACACTATGATTAGAAAATTTCTTTTTAATAAAGTACAATATTTTGCTAAATTTTTATGATAATTCATGTTAAAGCATTCGTTAAGGGGGAGATCATCTTCAGCAGCTCTATATTGCTTAATTTTAGCATAATATTGAAAAATTCTTGGAGCTGTAAATATTTCTTCAAATTAAATATTTTTTTGTGTAAATTGTAACAACCTTAGTTTATGTATTCCTCTGAATGTTTTTAATGAAAAATAATAAAAAAAATAGTTTATATAGGACATACTAATTAACACCTTGGTGACGAGAGACCGGTATAGGTGCCACATAAGGTGTCTATAATTCTTAATTATTGTCACCAGTAAAATTTTATTGCAAATTTTGATTTATTTAAATTAACATTTTCCCATTTCAATCACAAGTAATTTTCTGTTTTGAAAAACCGGTGATAAAAGATCAAAAATTCTCAAAAAGACGATCGTCTCGAAAGGGTTAAAGGTTCTCAAAAAGGTGATTTGATACACATGTGTTGTGCGCAGGATCATTAAAGGTATATTTCATATATACAGTTAATATCACATATACAGTGAGAAAAAGAATATACCTCCTTCCCCTACAATGAATCGTTAGTCATTTTCTGAATCCTTAAACTAGATTTATGTTTCTGAACTTTGCGAATAAGGTAAACAACTAAGGTGAATAGACGAAATGATCTAGAATTTGTAATTTCTTGTTTTGTAGGTGACGAAATGATATTGAATCGTTTCAGTAACGAATAATTATCATTTGATTTCTGCAGTGGTCGCAGAAACTAGAATTATAGTTACTAAAACTAACCTCTTGTGTTCGCATCTATTTGTAGACATTTTTAATAAGTTTGACGACGAGAATATCCCTTTAAGCGTCCTACGAAATTTTACATGCAAGTTTAACACTTCATAAAATAAGAGCTACGGAAAGTATTGATGTGGATATTTTTATTCTACAATCTTAGATATTTATTTATCATATTCAATTGAAAAAAGTAGCATTAATATAAATTTTAAGTTAAATAAGCCTTTGAATCCAAAAACTACGTGACAGAAAAACCCGGTTAGGCCGCTTAAAGTGATATAGATAAAAACTCTCTTGAATTCTAGTAGGAGACTTTAGACCTCTCTTAAAAAGAGAACTAGAATTTATAGGGAGGACATAGAACTATTTTTTCTAGACTCACAATTTAGATTCTAGATATAACGATTTTTTTCTCAGTGTATATTCAAAAAGCATTCTAATTTAAGTTCAGCCTAATATAATAATCAAATTAACGGTTGAAATTACTTTTTCAGGCAATTACAGAATAAAATACAAAACTCATATTAAAATTCCAATAAAATTTAGAAAATAAATAAATATATTTCAGGTACTTACTCAAATTTACGTACAGGTTGCAAAACTATATAAAATACAATAAGAAAATATTAAGTGTCTACGCTTCTTAGTTTTGGAAATATGATGCGCACATTGTTAAAAATATCTGTTTGGAGAATAATGATTTTAAAGTTCAAGTTTACCTCAATTTCGATAGGTATCGCTCCACATATTTTATTATAAAACTGGTTCCAAATGGAGTACAGTCATAATTTTACTTTTTAAAGTTCTGTAACGTGTCATTTGTTAAATAATATGCAGAAATTTTCTGATGTTTTTTAAGATTTAAGATGATCTCCTCTATCAATCACTTCGTTTAAAAAAAAACTTTGCTCTGTAATTAAAACAGTTCTTTAAAAATGCAAAATTTCTAGATTTTTTAAAGAAGTCTGACATCAGTGTTTAAGATTAAATTAAATTTCTAATTTTACATTTAAATCGCAACATTCTTAATTACCTCGTATAATTGCAGGATTTGTAATGTTTTTTGAGATTGAATTAGATTAAAAATTCCATCAAAAATATGATAGTACTGTACGTACCTTGTAATCTATAAAAACTAACAGAGAAAATCCATTACAAAATCTGCTAGCAATTTGGGTGCCAGTATATTTTACAGGGAAATTTCGCATGCTTACAATCAGTTTTGTTGCATACATGTAATTAAGAAAGAGTTTCAAGTACTACTTTCCAGCAACATTTGCTGGCATTTTAATGAACTGGTGATTTTACTCTGTTTTTTTATGTTTTTTTTTTATGTTTTTTTTTTTTTTTACTTTTTTTTTTTTTTTTTTTTTACTTTTTTTTTACTTTTTTTTTACGTTGTAGAGATTGAAGGGAAAATAAATAAAAACCATTACCAAGAATCACAGAATTTTTATTAATTAGTGCTTATATCTCTTGTGAATCAATAATATAATTTTAATTTTAAATTTGTAATAAAAAAGTAAATACATTTTTCAACGTAGTTTTAATTCGAATGGGAAGACAAAAATAAATTAAAATCAGTTAAATTAAAAATAATTTTCTTCAATTTTCGTTGTTATGAAAAAACTTTGGATTAGTAAGATTAGCTTAAAAATAAATTATATGAATAATAAAACTTTACTGAAGAAAATCAAATATTTAGATAATTATAATAAAAACTTAAATAATTGTTATCTAGAAATATTCACTAATGTACAATAGTATGCTGTCGTTCATGTTAACTGTAAATACTACCTTTGTGCCTCTATCTATTTCTTAGGGCAGTCACATCTGTAATATACCTTAAAGTCAATTTAAAGATTACCTTTTTAATGTTATGTGATAATATATAGGGTTTTTCAGAAAAATGTATACATAATTTAAAATGATTATAAATTATCTTACACGGAAATCACTTCTGGTGAAGTTCGCATCTGGCAATTAGACATGGTGCATTTTATAGCGCTATGAACCAAAGATCGATTGCATTTTTTCGGCGAAAACCGTGTTTTTTATTTTACAATAAACGTTTAAATAGTATAAATAATAGAAAGCTTACTACAATGCTTTATCAATTTTCTAGAGCACTAGTAATGTCCCCGTAAGGCCACTTCGTAATAACGCAGTCATATACCAATATAAAATCTATAAAGAACTTTATTTAACTTTTTATGCCCCGATGAAATTGTATAGTACCATTAAAATTACTTGTTATAAAATTCATTTAATACATCGATAATTAGTAATGAAGTTTAAAATTAGTTAATTGTATTTTACTTTTCTTATTCCAAAAGCATCATTGACTGAACAAAATAAAAATTTTTTTGACAGGATGATTTCTTTTTCATCTTTTTTAAGCATCTTTTCAGCTTTCTTCGCGTTGAAAGTTTGTTGAAGAAAAGCTTCAATTCTGAAATATTTCTATTGTAAAAGCATCATATTTGTATACTTTCTAATTCTATATAATACCAAAAGCAATATTCTAAATAAAATATTTGGTTGGAGTTATAAATATTGCACAAAATCCCTATAATTTAAAATTTAATTTATTTTAATAGGCAAAATGGTTCTTAAATTTATCAAGTAATTATATAAATCATGTAAGTGCTTAAAAAATTCATGAAAAAGGCTTTAGAAGATGAAATTTTCACAAAGTCATAATTTGGTATATAAATGGTTCAACAAATCGGCAGTAAAGGGATAGAGTATCTTCCCAAATTTGGCCTAAAGCTAATCATCGTACAAGAGAGAGCGTTTACAAAAGTACTAAAAAATAAGAAAGATTTAATTCAAATAAGCTTCTTCGTCAATTCATCTTGATACCAGGAATCTTGAATGATACCTTGAGCTGTGATTTAAATATGACGTAAAATTTCAATACAATCCAGTTGACAACCCCCGATTGCTTGAAGCCATAAAAATTCTTATCAACGGTGATTCTTCAGTCACAATCCACGTGGCCACGCAGGCATAAAGCACCTTTAGAGGCAGGACTCGACCCAAATCTCCGAAGTCACACACTTTCGTTTCGTCTTATATATTCCGCATATTGAGCGAGGAACCTAATTTGCATATAATAACACCAGAATCAAGTAACCTTAGACTCCAATACATAATACCTTATCCTTCTATTCAGCATTCATTTCAACCTATAAAATTTGAATTGAACTTTAAAATCGTATTCATCATTAATCTGGTTGGAATTCTGCTGATATCAGCTCAAATCAGGTTAATCGGGAATGTTATTTGAGCATTCAACCCGGATTTTTCCAGTTTGAAGTAGACTGTGAATACGAACATTAATCTCCAATATACGTGGCATAATTCCTTCAAACAGACCTAAAGCAACTTCAGAGGCTCAATGCAAATCCGATGGCACACACCTGTGATTCGTCTTTTTAGATTGACAGGCGAGCAGAATTTGCATAGAAGAACAACGAAAACAAGTAACTCCTACAGATTTTACGTACTTTGGAAAATTAGAGTAAAATAGAATAGAAAGGTTGCGCCATAGAGGTTAAATTTTTGACGTCATGCTCACATTAAAAATACTCGTGAGTCGCAGTCCATTGCACACTTATCGAATTATTTAAGCAGAAGTGTTTTTTAATCATTTCAAAATTACATTTAGTTAATAATAAGAATAAATATTTAGAAAAAGGTTTTAAAAAGTCTTCAAGAACTTAAGATTTCATTTCGATATAATTGCCTTTTTTGGCGTCATGAAATCCACTTTATTTGCTACCGATTTTGCTTTAGAGCTTTTCCCATCAACCTTGAAAAAATATATATCATTTAAATGTGCGATATGCACGTACTCATAGTGCCGGATGCAAGGGAAGAAGCATGGAAAATTTTGTAGCACCATACTTGGCAACTCAACTCTCTTTTGTCTTGAATTGTCACTTAAATATTCATCACCTTAAAATTAAATCTATGAAGAAAAAACTAGTAAAGTTTTTGTGTACCCATTTCATTGGTTCTGTAGCTTTGGCCTATAGGACTATAAAAAGGATCAGGTCTCAATGAACTTCACCAAAAGTGGTTCCGTTGTTAGAATGTAACTTAATGTAGGCACATTAAAAAGGGACGGACATTTGATTTGAAAGTCCTCGTCTCGTTAGCCGCTTGATGAACAGCTATACTAGCCCCTTTCTTCATTTTCGGGGCTTATTAATGACTATAGTCTTCCTTGTACATTGCTTGTGAACAATTTGAATAGTTCCATCTGCCGCAAATTCTAACTATTGTAAATAGCGTAGAGAGAGTTGTTTTAAAACTTTCTCCTAAACTATATCTTACACTTCAGATACGTTTTCGAAATTTCAGTTAGATTTTAAGGTAAATGGCGATCAAAAAATGTTTAGAAAGCTATCAGCCATTATTTCTAGTTAGCTAAAAAAATACCTGAAAACAAAAAAAAAGAGTACTAATTTGTGTATACATATTTTTGAAACATCCTGTATGAGGATAGTTTTGTCTGGAAAATATTTGTGTGTTTTATGGTTTTTATCTGTGTGTAATCATGAGTTTTATTTTATATGAGTTGATCGTGAATTTTTTAATCCAGTTAATGAGTCTGAATTTCAACAAACTACAATCTTAAAATTTTTTAAGTCACTCACTTCGAAAAGCATTTAAAATTTTAATCCTCTATCACAAAAACAGCACATGAATTCCTAAAAACAAGTATTGATTTATAAGAAATATGCTGATTAATTATTTTTTTTATCTAATACTTTTTATGTATATCCTCCTCGAAAACTAAAAAAAAATATCCAGGCATATTAGTTCCAGTGTAATAAGCAAATATCAAGTTCATTTCATAAATTATGACTATAATCCGTAATATTATGACAAGCTTTATTTTATCGTTGTGTAAAATGCTTTAACACTAGTAAAATGAAGAAAAAAAATCTAATTTATAGATATTTTTTAACATTATGAATTTATCCTTTATTAGATGAAAGTTTTAGTTTTTGTCACTTAAATAGTTATTTTATTTATTATTTACCAAGTAATGAGCTAAAATAATGTAGAATGATAAACTGAAATATAAATTGTGAATTTAATAATCAATGACTTGTCAGGCATTAAAAAATTTTAGATACATTTCTTAGTAATGAAGAATAATATCTTCTGCACTACCAGCAAAGTTTAAAAAATGTTCTCTATGGAGACAATTAAGATTTAACTCATAATATAAACAATGGCAAATCAAGAACCAAACGTACACGAAATTTCAAGTAAGAAATTTTTACTATGTATATTTTATAGACTTATTCCATATAAACTATGCCGTACATACATAAATTCATAGCACGAAATTTCAATTAGAAACGCAATTGCCTGAATTAAAAAACTGATCATCAAAATTTTAAGCCAGTTAAAAATGTTTCATTCGTCGTCTGATGATATAATTAAGACTTTTATAACATTTGCTATTTAATTTTGGCTGTTTAATTGTCAGAAATTCCCATTCTTCGGCAATTATTGAGATTAAGTTTAAATTAACGATTACCAAATAAAGGATTGAAGGGTTCAAAATATTCTTTTCCAGTTGTAAAGCAAAAATATGGGTGTATGTGAAGAATGATGATAATGAATTTTTGGCCACAGTAAATAAAAGTTGGTTCGAGAGTCGGAAATCATAACGTTCTTACGTACACTATAAAAACATATTCTGTCAATTTATGAAAAAACAACCACATCAACTACTTTGCCAAAATCAAACTTCTCAAAATATGATTCTAACCATCTTCTGTTTTCAGAAAGAGGTGTGGGAAAAATTTTCTTAATATCGTTGAAAATTATCATACAATACGCTCTTGTAATGTAATAAAACCTATTAAGAGGGAATAATAAGAAATCGAAGTAAAATGACATTTTACACACATTTCTGTCTAAGTAACAGTAACTGCACGGTACTTAATCGGGACCATGAACTTTTATCCTTTAAGAGCCCACACTAGTCACTTAAAAAGACCCGGGTGATAATGTTAAATCTATGGGGGCTTTATTTTCAAATATCTCCCTCAAATTTTAATATTTTTACATGATTTTTTTTTCTTGTACACGATAGTTGACGCCGATCTACAACAGGGCTCGTTTTTACTTTTTCGATTTTGGTTTCAGATTTTTCTTAAAAAATTACTTTAAATTTCGGAACTGGTTGGAACCGGTTCTGAAACTGAAACTATCAAAATATTAAAAAAGTACAACCAAAATCAAAAAGGTAAAAACAATCCCGGTAGTAGATTGTCTTCAATTATTCTATGCAAAAAAACATGTAAAAATATTAAAATTTGAGCGAGATATTTGAAAATAACTCTCTCATAGCCTTAACATTATCATCCGGGTCTTTTTGAGTGACTCGAGTGGCATCTTAAGAAAATATTCCGTTATATACGTAGCTTGTTTTATTGCAGTTGTTTTTGTTTGAATTGTAATGAAGTTAATTTTGTTGAAATTGTTTTTCGATTCAGAATAAAATTCGAGGAGGATATATATGTACGTATCAATATATCTATCTATATATATATATTTAAGCACGCAACAATTAAATTTTATGTTATACTATGATGCACAATATTAGCTTACATTAAAATGTATTCAATATTGTGATGTTACATCTGCACTGACCAAACATTATGCATATACTAATGAGCACTTTATGCACTACAGTCTTATGCATTGTTCTGTCACATTTGATATACTTTTAACTAAATAGATCTTGACTATCTGAAAGGTGCTAAATTTCAACTAAAATACTTTGGTCGTTTTTAATCATATGTCAATCCTTATTCACTTACAATTTTAACCCCTGTAAATTT
Source organism: Maratus speculifer (assembly GCA_964019185.1). NCBI lineage: Eukaryota > Metazoa > Arthropoda > Arachnida > Araneae > Salticidae > Maratus > Maratus speculifer. The sequence continues at coordinate 366,948,285 of OZ025293.1, forward strand.
TACTACAAAACTCGTGTAAACGGACTCTTTATGGAGAACGTTGCAATACAAGCTATATAATAAAATAAGACCCCTAGAAAATAACAATAATGTTGAAATTGATTTATCTTCCACTTTTCCATAGATGATTTTTTGTATTTTACTGCTTATGTAATAAATAAACTTTCAAATGCATGTTTGGTGTTTCATTATTTAAACTTGCTCATGCCTCAAGATTTTCAAAACGTCAGACGTTAATCGACCGGGGATTCTGTCCACTTTCAAAATATGAAAGTCAACATGATAGTTTCTAGATACGTCTAAGTAGTACAAGATATACCTTAATTTCGGGTGTATAAGCCGCGGATCAAACAATTCTTTTTCGACCCAGAAATCTTATTTAGTGATTGAAAACAAATATTTACGTCGATTTAACAAGTTACATTTGTTTCTTAAAAAATTCTGGGTCGAAAAAGAATTGTTTGATCCGCGGCTTATACACCCGAAATTACGGTACATAGCAACTTTTAGCTTTGTTCAAAGTAGTGCTTTCCAAGATCAATGCACTTTTGTAAGCGTAATTTTCAAAAGATTGTGTATTTTTCTAAATATTAAATGCTTCATCCATTTCTTGAAATAGATGAAAAGCATGCGCTTATACGGGATTCGTACGCATCAAGGATTTTAAATTACCTTTTACCAGAATTTTCGCAAAGAAATATTAACCTTATTTAAAGAAAAAAATTCATATTTTCAAATATAGCGACAAGTACTTTATGAATTTTCTACAAAGGAAACGTCTAAAATCCTTTGAATCTCTTGACGACTTCGAATCCTGTTATAACATCATCAATCTCACATTCGGAATGAAACGACAGTATTTTTTTTTATGAAATAGCCAAAAGTTACTCTAAAGAAGACCAGAAGAATAGGTCGATGTTGAATCACTTTGATCGTTCTTCTTCAAGAAATTCGACTGTAATTCTTTCTGAATCAGACGCTGCATTTTCATAGTGTACCATGAGTTCTATGAAATGCATGACTTGAAAAATTTCTGGAAGACACTTACGGGTATACCAGTTAGATCTCATTAGTTCCTCTAATTTTATGAACCAGCAGTTGACCAGCACTGTGCTGCAGAAGATCGCAAAATACAATAATTTTTGATTGCTCGTTTTCTTTTGGTCTTCTTCAAAGACCCATAGTTTACTTTCTTGGCGTAATGGAATGTGAAAGAGGTTATTTACTCTCATCAACAATTTTGATTTTAGAAATAATGCTGGGATCACCATCATTCAGTATTTTTATTCACTTTTACTCATTCTGACAACCTTTAATTGTTGATGTCCTATTAAATTATGGGAAGCCCCATAATATTTTTTTTTCATATACAGTTCTTTATGAACAATTTCATGCATAGTAGTGGATTTTCTGTTGTTATGTTTTTTCTGAATCATTTGATTGGTACAGCGATTATCATCGATTAATATTTTTTATATGGCTAACTCATATTCTAGGACTACAAGTATAGCTGATAAAGTTCTTTTTTTTGTGTTCTTCAAACAAAAGAGGACTTTTACTTCTTCTAAATTATGCAAGCCATGGAAATACAGTGGCCCATAATGGAGCTCCATTTCCCTATGTTAATTTTAGATGCTAAAGAGATTGTTTTAGGATTTCGATTCACTTTAAAATCATATAAATTATAAGTTCACTAGCTTTCTTACCCGTTCTACGCACGGGCATTCATGAATATAGTTCTAAAGCCAAAATTCAAAATAAAAATCAGCGCAACCAAACTAAAGTTTATGAATATAATTTTTTTATATCTGTTAGAAATCAGTATTTACTCAACTAATATGAAACACGTATATACACATAAAATCAGTTGCGTCTTAAAAAATAAATAAATAAAAGTAAGAATTTATATAGCTGAATTAAAGTTTGGAAACATAAAAATCAGTTATTAAGTCAATATTTACACAACTAAACAAAGTAAATTATAAGGAAAAATGAAATGTACATTGTCATTGCAAAAAAATCGAAAACAATATTTTAAAATGAAAAATCTTTGCACTATTTTCAGCCTCACCAATGAGGTAAAGAGCGATAGACTCGTTTTTTTTAGTTAATATTTACACAACAAAATTAAAGTTTAAGAATATATAAACCAGTTATAAAATCAATATTTACACAACCAAACAAAAATTTGAAGAAAGAATGAAAATAATATAGTCAATGCACAAAAATTGAAAAATCTTTGCATTTTTTTCCGCATCATGCATGAGGTAAAGTGCAGTAGATTCTTTTTCTTTCACAATAAAGCGAAATATTTGTGACTTAGGATAAAATTTTACGGAAGACAATGTTTTGTGTAAATACCTTATCAGAATTTGACAAATATTTTCCCTTTTTTGGTCATATAAATAAACACGGGCTCATCCTTTTTGTTCAACACATACACATAAACACGTACACCTGCTTTAGAAGTTGCTCATAAAAAGGTTACTCCGAGAAAAAAGTTTTGATGAGTCAACAAATGTTTGTTTTGTCCAACAAATTCTTTCGTTTGAATATCAGTCAATAAAAATTTTGTTTCAATAAATAAAAAAATCTTGTTGTTTTTTGCAATTTTCTGCCCACAATTTTCATCTGAAATGCATAATAACGTAATAATAACGTCATTAATCCGTCTCAATTTGAAAAGTTTTTATTATCCAAAAATTATGTTAATCCTTTACAGTTATGTAAGTCAATTAAACAAAATTACGTGAGAGAGTTATGGCTACTGCACACCGATTTAAATATTGCAAAAACAACAAAATTTTGTTGGAATTACAAATTTTAAACACAAGACTTTAGTAAGACTCAAATAAAATCGATGAAATTTTGTTAAAATTTCATAAGAGTATTAACAATATTTTTTTCTCTGGGCAACAAAACCGATTTTTTACTTTAACTAAAAACTTCGCTTAAAACAAACAAAATGAACTCAACAAAGCATGTTTTGTGGTTTCAATCAATTCCTTTTTCTGATTGTACATACAATATTCCAATTGCGAAAAATGGTTAATAATAAATTCCAATCTTTTTCAAACTTTGATCCTAAAATTTATTTATTGTCATGGAACATAACTAGAAACTGGCAGCGGCGTAATTGGAAAGGTAAACTAGTATCTGAGGGAGTAAACAGGATTCTTGGTATGAATCCACAGGAGTCTGTTCTATGTTCTATCAAAACTTTTGCATCTATAACATTTTGCAGCAATTTTTAACTATCAAACATGTTCTATTACAGAGACCACTGGACGGATTCATGTTCCTAAGTAACATAACATTAACTCCAACTTAACACACACACACGCCGATTTAACACATTGAGTGCCGTATCAGTCACCGGTGACAGACACTAAACTTCCGTTTTTGGCAGCGTCAGTCACCGGTGACTGACAGTCTAAAATATGATATAAAACTAAAATATTTACATTTTTAAGTAATTACTAAACGTGTATTTAAAATTTTTATGTTATATTTTATACAGTCAGTCGATGGTCATTGTCGTAACGTAAACGGAAAGTTCAATGTCAGCCAGCGTGGCATTCATCGTGTTAACTGATGTGGTGTTATTCCAGAAGGGGTTAAATTATTGATGAAATCTATCTGCAAATTGTCAAATTGTTTTATTCTTCTTCATCACAAAGTAATGCATCAGCACTAAAATAAGACTCGATTTTGTCAGGTAATTTTCATAAAACCTGCCCATGCAACAGGAATAGCAGCATGCCCCATTCCTCTAACGTAATGCAGTTAAAGGATTGAATAGGAATGTTTTTCCTGATCCCGCAAAAGCATTGATACAGAAAAAGATAGTGACAGTTGCAAGATCATTTTGAATACATTCAATCACAGCGTTAAAAATTATACGTTGTTTCAGATTTAGCATGTTTAACAATCGTTGTCTCTCTGCTCTTTTTTCTTGTAAATCATAGACATTCATTCCTGAGAGTTATCCAGGCTGGAGTTAATCCAGGGCACTAAAGTATCATGTTTTGTATGAATAGAAGATTGGGTATGTCTTGAAGGGCTCTGTATCTACTCTTCTGTAGCAGTAGATGTCGAGCAAAATATTTTCAGAGTTTTCACTTAAACTGTTCACACAAAGTAGTTTGGAATTTCTGTATAGAGATATAAATCGGTAGGCGGTCGCACAGACAATCACCTCATAGAGTTCGCTGCTGAAATTCCAGAATTAGTTAAAACTCGTTTCACATATTAAAACGCAATCGGTCCTCAAGTCATATCTTGGTGGAAAGTACATAAAAACCCGATTTTAGCGTTCACATACAGGATTACCATTACATTTTACTGCACTCAAAAATATGAAAATATAGAAGACTGGGAACAGGAAAACACAATATCAAACTTATGAGTCAACCTCTAAAATCGGGATTTCATGTATTTTCCAATAAGATATGACTTGGCAGACCAAATACGTTTTAATATGCGAATCTAGTTTTATCTACCATAATTTCTTGCGTATAATCCGCAAATCAAACAATTCTGTTTGGACCCAGAAATTTTATTTCGTTATTGAAGACAAATATTTACAGTAATTTAACATTTTTTTTAACTTCTGGATCAAAAAGTTACTGACTAATTCGCGGATTATAAGCTGGAAACTACAGCAATTCTGGAATTTCAGCTGTGAACTCAATGTCTGATGAATTGAGTGTCTAGTGTTGCCGCTTCCCGATCTAATGGTCGTTTGCCGAAGGGTCGGGCCTATTAACCCTTTGAGCTCTGGGGTGTAAATTTCTTTAAAATTCCAAATGTCATATTGGCACCAGTATTTTGCAAAGAAAAAAACTGGTTAAAGATAAACACGAAAAAATGCATTAAACCTTTTTCAAATAAATTTGGTCGAATTTTCTGGTGTCATTGTGACATTTCGGTATTAAAATTATGTGGTAGAAAATTCTACCATCAGAGCTCAAGGGGTTAAGTAGAAACCAAGCACTGAGCATGGTGTCTTTATTTCTTGATCTTTCAAAAGCTTTGCGTTCTTTTGATTCTCTAAAATACACGGATTCCATGACTTACGGATACACCAGAAGTCTAATGATAACATGCGACTTATAACATGCATGAGATGTTCAAAAAGGCGCCACATTTCTTCTGGTGCCGAAACATATCGTGCATTTAAATAACTCTTCACCTCCTACTACACTACAGATCTCTCAACGTTATTTTCAATAATAAATTTTCCTCAATCATGACTCAAAAATGTATTTAACCTTCCTACCCTGTTCAAATTTTACTAACTCTTGATTAAAACCATTTCACACCAGAATTGTTATTTAAAACATTTTAATATATTTAATTGACTTAATTCTCTGAATCTATTATTTAACTTCTTTTATGAAAAAAGTTCTGGTTGGAAACGTATAAAATAAATTATAGGCATGTGTCGATTAGACCCATTCAGGGTAGGAAGGTAATGGATTCCACAGATAATGCATATTTTGCCATTAACATAAGAAAAGTATTTCCTTGTGAGGTATGAGTTGTATAAAACACCCAACGGTTGTCTAAAACATTTTTTTATCATTAAATGATTCCTATCATCCCGTCACCTGTACATTGAGGTACCATAAACATTCTGAGCCGTATCATTTTTGAATTCCTTTGGTTAATCTTTTAAGCAAACATCGTCTTCCATGCAAGTTAAATTTGGATTTATGACGCCACAAAGATCATGAATCATCATAGCTTTGACGATTTCGTGCAATCCATTTTTAATTGTGAGGTCAGATAAATTCTTCGCAAATGATAGTGTCAATAGTGGCTGAACCTCTTATTTTGCCATCATTAGTTAAAATGAGTAAAAGGTGCATGCGTAGCAATCCTCTCTTTTGGAATTCAATTACTTGTGTGCATGTGACTGTGTGTCGTAAAATGCCGTCCTGGACGATCATAAGGCTTTTGTTCTAGGAAAAAAATCTTTTTGCCAAATTTCTCGCCTATATAGATTACACGTTAGGGGGACAAAAAAATAAGGCTCTGACGATATTGCCAATGCATGTTGATAATTTTGCTGCACACATCTGGAACTTTCTATGAATGTAGATGGCAAAATAACCATTACACCTGGTTTCAAACCAGATTGTTCTGCTAGAGCATAAGGTGACCTTCTAACTCTGAGATTCAACTCTTAATGTTTAATGGTTAGAGCGGATATAATTCAAACGGTTTCCTTCAACCTTGACACAAGAATCGCCGCAATATTGCTATAAGAGTTTTCTGCCATAAAGTATGGGATTGAAAATATTTCTTCTAACTGACAATCTATCACTGTTAAATTAAAATTTAGAACATCGAGCATCCGTACTCAAATCTCTTTCGTCATGCGTGAAAAATAAAACATAAATCATAGATTCACAACGGAGATACAAGACGATTATTTTGTTGTTGATTCCCTTTCGGATGTATGCAGATATTCCTACTGGTAGGTGGTGCACTATCTGAACTATAGAAGACAATATGGCTATCTCATTTGACTTTGGTGCATTCCATTTGTATCGATGCTGCGCATGCGATAAAAATAAATTTTTATCGCATATATACACACACACGCTTTCTTCTGATTCAGGTCAGTGTTCTGTGATGACTAATTCTTCCATTTGATGAAGCATTTGAAATGTATGTGCATGAGGGTTAATTCGCCTGATAACATCTTCAAGCTTGCTCATGATTTATTTTTTACATTGTAAATTAACACTCTGTTGTCCATACGCTGCCGCAGTGGTATATCAGAATCCAATACATGAAATTTAGCACATTTTTTCTGGCCTACTTAAGATGAGATTTATATGAGAAGTATTCAGATAAATTTGTCCATGGATTCTAATACAATCCAGGCCGGTACATGAGGAGGTGTAATTTGAGCACCCATAGAGACAAAACTCAAGGCAGATATTTCTATTGGCAGATGTTGCACCATTTGAACTATAGAAAACTATATGGCTACTTCATTTGACTTTAACGCCATGTTATGTGACCTTATGTGTTCTTTTAAGTAAGCTTACGATTTATCACTGTCATCTATAAGCTGTCTCATGTGATCTGGATATGGCAGAAGAGGTTTCAAAATTGCTTTGCCGTTGTGACAACAGTGAGTATAAATTCCTCTTGTATTCTTGTCTGCATTGAAAATGCACACTATATTTGATGCAAACATTGTCCAAATCATTACATTGTTGTTCTTCAACCGATGGGTGTAATCCTCATCTTCCGAATTCGACATTGAGTAATGGCTTGCAAGCGATTTTCCCTCACAGTCAGTGGTTGGATATCCTCAACTTGACGTCTTTGTTGAGATCTCAGTGCAGATTCACATCGTCTTAAAGCAGCTTCTTCCTCCGTTTGTGCCATTCGTCCTTGCATGTCTTTTACTGCCATGGTGAGCCGTCCAGCAGTAGCTTCTTCCTCCTTTTCTTCCATTCATCTTTCCCTGACACTTTTTGCGATGGCCAGTCGTCTTGACGCAGCTTCTCCCTTTTACTCATAAATTTACTCACCCCTTATAGCCCTCTGTTTTCGTGAGGAATTTCCATTTATTGAATTTTTTGCACTTCGGCATGTTATTCTGAAATTTTCAATTTCGTATGTTATGATCAAATATTTTTTTAAAAAATGTAAATATTAAATAAAGAAATGTGTAACTGTCCGTGAGTGGTTTGTCACGGTTTTCAAACGTAAGATCTATGTAAATGTCTATAACCCCTTTATCACTATGTTTTAAAATTAGAATCCGTAGTAAAAAGTAGCAGTACGTAAAAATTCACATTAAATAGACATAATAATAATCAAATATGAAACCGAAATTTACATCAAACCGTAATACAACAAACAACAGTGTTCCCAAATGGTCCGCGATCTGAACACCAATATTTTTTAAGAGAAAAGCTCAAAGTAGGTTTGTACAGCATTTATGCTAAAACTACCGTAATTTCGGGTGTGTAAGCCGCAGATCAAACAATTCTTTTTGGACCCAGAAATCTTATTTAGTGATTGAAGACAAATAATTACAGCGATCTAATTAGTTACACTTATTTCTTAAAAAATTCCGGGTTGAAAAAGAATTGTTTGACCCGCGGCTTATACACCCGAAATTACGGTAACTTTGCGCAATTTGCAAGAAAAATACAAAAAGAAAATCTTTCTAAGAAAACATTGCTCAGTTGCCGGACGATTTCAGAGCCCTGAAACAACTTTAAAAAATTAAGTACGAAATAAGAATTTCCCTGTTAGATTGTTGAGTTGTTTGGTAACTATTCGATTTAGAAAAATATTTTTCTACTACTGTGCTTTTTTTAAATGAAATGTAATTTCTCATGTTCCTATGGCAGCAGACGATAAACGCTATTTTTCGAATAAGGGAATAAATACAACAAAAAGTTTTTTGATGTTTGTGATAAAATGTTCTTCTATATTTTTTTAAAAAGGAAAAAACTAAGCGCAATTAAATAATCTTTAATTATTTGCATTCCAGGTAAAATATTTATCGTATTACCCAAAAGAGTTTCTTTGTATCGTATTAAGTAAAATTGGAGAGCAGCAAGTTTCCGCTACAGGGCTCCCACTGGTCTGCTTTTTGAAAACCAGTAATTTTTAAGAAATAAATTCCTGGTAGGTTTGTGTAACAATTGCAAGAAAAACACTCTTTCCTATATTTTTCTACGAAATTAGAAAATTAAATTTGCAAAATGCAATTTTTTTAATGTAGCTATTTATCTTAATTGCGAAGTTATTATTATTGATAAATCTGATTCCACAATGCTTTCTACAACTTGGAAAATCTTTTTAATGCTACCATAGAATTTATTTTTTGTTTTTATTAATATTAAGTTTATATTTATCTATATATTTTTTATCATTTTAATGTACTCCCATATGAATGTGTGTTTTCATTTTATTATGATTATTTTTTTCCGCATTTGGCCTCTTTATTCCTTTTTTATTCTGCGTTCTTTAGTTTTAAGTTTTGATTATTCTCATCTGTTGATTGGCTATTGTTTTCTCCTTTCCTATTGGCTGTTGATTTCTACTTTCTTATTGGCTATGACTTCAGCTTGTTTCATTGTAAAAAATCTACAACTTTCGCTGCAGAATCACTCCACTGCTTTGGTAGAATATCTCTATTCTGACCAATGAGAATATTTCATAATGTAGTTGTAGGCGTTTTCTATAAAAGCAATGCTGTGATTGTGCAACAAACGCTACATATTTTTATCAGTGAGCCTTTCCTCATATCTTTAATTTCAGTTTTGCTGCTGCTTTTATAGTCGAAGCACTTCTTCTTTACTCCTGGCAAAGAAAGACTCAGAATTTTCGAAAGGCGTGGTATATATTTTCTGAAAATTGTGGTTTTTTAAGAAGTTTTTAATTTTTACTGATTCACACCAGTTTCAACTTTTTTGCGTTGAAAAATAAATTCAATTACAGAAAAACTATAAAGGGAAAAATCGTTTGCTAAAAATTATTAATTATAACCCATTTAACTCACCTCCCAATGTCCTCGCTGTACATTATGCTGGAACCTATTAAATCCACTATAGAAGATAAGATATTCTATCAATGAAATGCTGTGAATCCCGAAGCTTTTTTATTTGAAGCAGAAAGTTTAACTTCTTAACAAATAGGTGAAAACTGACTCTATCCTAAACTGGTAGTCGGGAACTCCATTCGAAGTTAGCAATCTTCATAAATCACGGCGGAGAACTTAATTACCTGGAACACAGTGGGACGTTCGACGAACTAGGTGGACAAAATAATTTGGATAGTGTTTAATTAGTTTTTGCTGTTTTTTATTGAATGTATCCTGATAGAATATCTTATCTATCTTGTGTTTTATTGAATGTATCACTAATAAAATACTCATGCAGTTATAAATATTTCGTTTATTTAACAAAAATATCTCAAAATAAAAATATGATGCATTACAGAGATTTTCTTAAGCATACTTATTTTGCAATTAAGTATAAAACAATTTAATGCTCACATGTAAGTTGACAATCATTTCTTTTTTTTTATTTTTATCCACTTAGAATCACTCGATTTCTGATATCATCCTGAAAAATATAAATTTTAAAATAAAATTATATTTAAAAAAACCTTTTATCTTTTGTGTGACCCTATAACAAACATAAATTTTAAAATAAAATTATATTTAAAAAAACCTTTTATCTTTTGTGTGACCCTATAACAAACATAAATGTTACCCAAATTATTTTTATTTTCATTTTATTTGCTTCGAGTTGAAAAAGGCTCGAGTTGAATAAAAAGCCTACGTAAATTTTAATCATTATTAAATAAAATTTCTTTTTATAGACGGTAGCATATCTAAATTTTTATGTAGCCCCTTAAAAGAAATATAGCTGCTACGAACTTTATCTCCAATTTATAATATGCAATCGTGTAACGCAATAACCTATAATAATTTTGTTGAAATTTAATTAAAACTGCTTTTAGCCTTCCTACCCTGTTGAAATTTTACTCAAACTTGATTAAATATTCACACCAGAATTCTTATTTAAATCCATTTAACATACTTTTTTAACTTAAATCTTTGTGTTATTTATTTAATTTACTTTATGAAATTTTTTCGGGTTTGAATCGAATGAAACGCATTATAGGACTGGGTCGATTAGACCTATTCAGGGTAGGAAGGTTAAGCAACAATCTAACCGTAGTACTTTATGTAAATCAGTAAAATATGCTATAACAGGGTGGCGAGGGTTAGATAAAAACACAGTCATTAAGGAAGACAAATACCAGTATTTTGTTAAAGATAAATTCAGTTTATATAATCTCTTTATATTATTAGAAGTATTTTCTGTAAAAAAAAATACTGGTCGTTTTCTCTTTTCTTGATTGTGTTTTCCCTGTTTTCCCTGACCACTCGCCACCCTTAATAATTGCTACGTTCGTTACAATTACAATTTAATTCAACTGTCACCAGAAAAAAAAGGCAGAGTTTCAACTCAATCAGATAATTGAAAGTGGTTTTAAATTAGGTTGCAGCATTTGATCTAATATTTTATGTGGTTCTGTGGAAAAAAGCTTAGCAACTACGTTTCATAAATAATAATTATACCGCATTGTTTAACCCCTTGAGCTCTGTTGGTAGAATTTTCTACCACATAATTTTAATTCCGAAACGTCACAATGACACCAGAAAATTTGATCAAATTCCCTTCAGAGAGGTTTAATGCATTTTTTCGTGTTTATCGTTAACCGATTTTTTTCTTTGCAAAATACTGGTGCCAATGTAACATTTGGAATTTTGAAGAAATTTACACCCCAGAGCTCAAAGGGTTAAAATTAACTTGAAAGTTCAAAACTGATATTTTGTGTAGTCTGTAGAAACAGTATAATTTCTACGTCCTACAAATTATAATATTATTGTAGTGTTATCGAAACTACACATGTATTCAATGTTTCAACTCAGTCGATAATTAAAAGGGGTTTAAAATTGACTTGCAAGATTTGAACTACACATACATACATACACTGCAAGTTGATATAATGCTTCTTTATAATTAAAACTTAAAAATTTTCAAACTTTTGCAGGAGCATTTTTAAGTTTCCAATACTTTAGAAATAGCACTTTGATTTAAGAAATGCTTCGAATAATATGTTAAGTCAACATGATGTTATAAGCAACATAATGAATCATCGAAAATTACAGACTGTGAAAAAAAGGTGGTTTAGCGGGTTCAGTGGCGTCTATTTACAAAGAAAGATAGGTTAAACCTAACCTTGATAAACATATGATAGATGTTCGCAAACTCGTGCTTTCAAATAAAACAGAATACTCGCGACATTCTTTCGACCTTGTGGAAACTAATGTAATCGTTGAAAATCCCAAGGTATTTTTTCAAGGATATTAAAGATAAAGGAACGCTTTTCAGAATTTTCGGTGACTTGGAAAAAGTTATTGTACATTTTCGTCTTTAATTATAGTATTTATATTTTTGTAGATTGAGACTGACATTTTTTTAAGTGTAATAATAAAAAATGTTAAAATAGTTAATTTTGATAAATAATTTTAAAGGTTCCTTTACATTTAATACTGAAATATTATATGATAAAGCATAAAACAAAAACATAGTTTTTTTTTTGTAATTTTTTTGCTTTATAAATGCAATCCTGATCACTCTGTTCCGTATAAAATTTAGTTCGTATTCGAATAAATAGTAGATTTTATACCTTGGTTCTATGAAACATTATTTAATAAAGTAGAATACGTTGATCTTTGAGAATGTTGACCGAATTTATCTGAAAGATGCAGTAAGAATACTTCAGAAATTGTTATATTTACCAATACCTTCAGTTCATAAAGAATTAATGTGTAACAAGGGAATTCTGTACTACTTCACTGAAGAGAGCCTTTCGTAGATGGAAAAGATAATTCAGAAATAAATATGTTGGTTCTTATTACATTAAATCTCTGTTTGGCTGAAAAGTGTACAAATATTAAAAAAATTAAACAATAAATTAAAGTTGCAATTCCAGTGTTACATTCACCTTGAGTAAATAATTAATATTCATCTAAAAAGCACAAATAAATATACTTAAATTACTTTAAGTTGCATGAATTTAATATAATATTATTCAAAATACATTATAAATATCTTTACATTAAAAATCGAAAAGTTTTCAGCCATCATACGGTCGTCATCTGTGGATATTTAAATGCTACCATTATTTTCTTTGCAATTATTCAACAATCATCTAAAAGAGGTCACTGCAATTTAAGGGTTGTATTGCAAATAAGATGGTAGATACAGATACTCAAAGTTTTAACAAAACAATCTTTTATCTACTATGCAGCAATTCTTTCCTTTTATTTGTTTTGCTTTCAAAAGAATTTTTTTTCTTTTCAAATTTTGCACAAGCATATGCCAGTTCATCTTCCTTTATTGTTCCACGTACTTAAGAGAGAACAGTATTCGGTTAGAAAAGGATTACAATATCAATGATATCCTACTTCTTACCTAATAATTAAAATCAAACAGGTGTTTTGCTCTTATTAACAATAATCCGGCTTCTGTAGCTCGTAAAAAGCTATAAAATCTTATTACAATTTAAATGGTGAACAAACCTTAACGTGCAAATTGCTCGTCTTAACTATGTCTTCGTTTTAGCCGTTTTCCTATTAATTAAGCTTGACTGTACATTCATTTGTAATATAAACATACATCGACGCCAAATTAACAGAGGCAATGTGGGTAAACCACATCAGAAATTCTTCGGCCATTAATTTTAAAATGTTATTTTTCCTATAGTAAATCACAGTGCTTAGTAAGAAAAAATGCTCAAAATTTGTAGTTTGCCTGATTATCGTTTATGTGTGCTTGAAGTCGACATCTATGCAAACACGAATGCTTCGGAGAAAAATTTTAACCGCTTGCGCTCTGTGATGTACGTTGTATATGTCATGCAATTTTGGTCTTTACCAAAAATGATGTACGCAAAGAACTACATGATACATAGCTGAATTTTTAATTAGACATTCAGAATTCTAATCAAAAAGTTTTAACTCATACTTTTACTTCACAAGCCAAGTAATTTTCCGAAAATAAAGTAAAAGAAAATTATCGATTAAAGTTTTGTGGTGTGAATTCAAAATTTCAAAAAAAAAAATCTGCCAGATGCGGCTACACTATTGATTTGTCACATTTATCAGCTAACAGTTACACAGCGCAAGGGGTTAAGTAATGAAACGATTAAGAGAAATTCTGATAGGCAGCTCTTATTGTTCAAAAGACTAAAATCTGCGGTCCTCAATGTGTTAACACATTAACCTCTTAAGTGGCGCCTAATTTTAATCAAGATTTTAACCTAAAATATTCAACTAATCCCTTCAACGGCAGTGGATCATTTTTGGAACATCTAATATTACTTCTTAAATTGCACATTGGGAATGGATTATTGGAATGAAAATTTCTCTTTTAAAATACGTGAATATACGCTTTTGCTTAACTTCAAAAAAATTTCTTTTTAAATCAGGGAAAATCGCTCATTTTTGTATTTTATGAATAGAAGTGTCTTACCCTTGAAATTTTTAAACTTTGCTAATTTTTTGTGGAATAGAGTTCTAAAATTGCTTTTCCTTATTTGGTAATAATTTTTTTGAAAATTTCTGGTGTGAATTCAACATTACAAAACACAACTGCTTGCCCCTCTAAGGGTTGTGAGGGAGTGACCTTTCCATAAAGGCACTCTAGTGTTTCTGAGATCGTGACGTCAATAAGTTAACATGTGTAAGCGTAAAAGCGACATCTATCCTCTCTTTTACTTTAACTTTCTAGAGTGTGTGTGCTCTTTCGGATTTTACAGTTAGCTTGCGGTTATTAGTAATATGTTAATGTGGAGTATCTCAGTTTGCAGCATATAAAAGCTTGGGTTTCAGTGAATGGGGAGTGTCTCTGGCATTAGCCAGCGAGTGTCTCTGGCATTGGCCAGCGAGCGTCTCTGGCACTAGCCAGTGAGTGAGCATCTGTGGTGTCTAGCCAGTGTGTGAGGATCTCTGGTATTAGATAGCGAAGTGAAGTATTGTTCAGCGAAGTGCTAGCCGATTGAAAAGTAGCAACGAAGCCTCCAGTGAGTGGAAAGGAGTTCCGGCAGTTGACTTGAGAGTTGGCCGGGGTAAGAAACCTCTTAGTTTCATTTGGATTGTTTGTGAATAAAGGATTACCCACAGCCACGGGCTGTTTAATTAAGCTTTATCTAGCAGATCAGCCAAGAGATAGCGGAAGGTATTGGTAGGTGCCCCGACTGAGCTAGGCCGAAGATTGTGAGTATGTCTTTGGTTTTCTCATAGTCTTCTTAGTTGTGTAAAATTAAGACTTGGTCCACTTCCCTTCAGCCTTTATCGTTTCAATAAACGTTGTTGTTTTATCTTAATCACTGAGTATGTCTACATTTAACCTGCACCACGACCAACCTAACGTTGCAAATGACACTCAGCATGCATGTAACGTTACAAATGGCGCCCAACGAAACATCGGACATTGTGAGATTGTGCCACGTGTGTATTTTACCGGTGAAGGTGATATTAGTGAATTTTTAGTTAAATTAGATGATTATATTTTGTTCAATAATATACCTGAGAAAAGTAGGTACGTAGTGCTTAAATGCTCGTTGAAGGGCGAAGCACTTTTGTGGTTGGAAAATATAGGAAAGTTTTTGATTAATGATGAAGCGAAAAGATTTGAACAAACTGTGATTGAGTTAAAGAAGGCATTTCCTCCAGTTAAAGATAAAAGTATTTTGAGAAAAGAGTTCTATTGTAATAAGCAGAATATTTATGAGTCGGCGTCAAAATTCTATCTACGTAAGCTTGAACTAAAAAATAAATTAGATTTAGATATCACATTTGAGGAATTGTTGGACATTGTTTTTCCTCTTTTTAATCCAAGTATACAGGACTTTATTGAAGTTAGAGCACCGAAGAATTTTGCAGAGATGCATCAGATATTATCGAAGTATGAGACTCGGCATAGCTCGGATCAACGGGATTTGCGTAGCCCTCGTCAGAGACCGGTCACAGATAGTAATTTGAGAAATGAGGGGGATCGTAATTTTGTGAGAGGGGGGCACCGATTTCCGGATAGTAATTTGCGTAATAGAAATGGTGGATTTGGTCGTAATATGTCGAATACGAGTAATGGTAACAGGAATGGTGGTGGTGCTAATAATTTTAGAAGTGGTGAGAGAAATATGTATAGAAATAGACAGAATAGTGGTTATAATCGTAGTGGGGGAGGACGGGACAGGAATGTTTCTTCGCAAGTAAGGAGATTAACTTCGGATGAGAATGTTGAAAATAGGTCAATGCAAAACAAATGTGTTCAGAGGTCGGAAATGTCTTCTGTGAGTTTGAATAAAATTACTATTAATCCGGTTGAGTTACCTGAAGTGTTAATTGTGTTAGATGGTATTGTCGTTAAAAGTGTCTTCGATACAGGGGCAGATAAGTCGTTCATTTCTTTTGATTGTTATCGGAAATATTTTTCGTATAAGAAGTTGAAGAGGTTAAGTCTGGTGGTTCAGTCGGCACAGGGAGTAGCTTGCGATAATAAAGGTTCAGTAGAATTGGAAGTTGAAATTCGTTCGGTTAAGACATGTTGGGAGTTTTGTGTGTTAGATGGATTAACAGTGCATTGTATAGTTGGTGTGGATTATATGAAGGATAGAGGAATTAGTTTGGATTTCTTTAAAAAGTCGTTAATCATGAATAATGATGAGAATGTGAGTAAGAAAGAGCATGTTTCAGTGTCAGTTAATTTGGAGGAGTCGGGGTTAAGTGAAATCGAGAAGGAGGAATTTAATAAGTTTTTGAATGAATTTGGAGAGGTTTTTTTCAGATAAACCGAGTTTAAGGAATGAAATTCATATTGGTTTTGACGCACTAGTTGCTAGTAAACCATTTCGTTATGATTTTATATCTAATATTTTTAAGTCTTTGTGTGAAAAGTTGGAGACTGGGGACGGTAAGGAACTTACTCAGTCTAATATGGCTGAACGTGTAAATCGTACATTAATTCAAATGATTTCTTCATATGTTGGTTCTCATCACGCAAATTGGGACCAGTTTCTTCAGCATTTTGCGTACGCACTTCGTACAGCAGTTCATGAGTCGACGGGGAAAACGCCAGCTGAATTGTTTTTGGGTAGAAAAGTCATTACTCCATTCCAAAGGCTAGTTATGGTGTCAGATGCGGAAAGTCAGTACATGTGTCAGGATATTGAGAGGTTGGTTAAGGAAGCTCAAGTTCAGATGGGAAAAGCGCAAGAAAAGCAGGCTCAGTATTATAATATGCGTAGGAGGGAGTTAGAAGTGAAAGTTGGAGATTTTGTGTTAGTAGAAAAGCATTGGTTAAGTTCAAGTCGTCAAAAGAGAATAGCTAAGTTTGGTCCGAAGTTTGTAGGTCCGTTCGAGGTTTTAGAAGTTCGAAATAATAATTTGGTTGTTGATGTCAATGGTGAAAGAATGACGGTTAATTTGGATCAGGTTAGAGTTTATAAGTTTAGAGAAAATGGTAGTGAAGGTTCTCATGTGTCGAGTGGTGTTTCGCGAAATTCCCGATCCAATGAGAGTCCCGAGTCCAGCACTTCTTCATCTAATTCTTTTCATCAATATTCAAGAAGAAAAGTTGGTCAATCAGCTCCAAAAACTGTTATTGAGAGTCGAAAGCCTAGCAATCCGAGAGCAAAGGATGATAACAAAAATAAGAGAGCAGTGTCAAATACTTCAGATTCTGTGTGCCATAAAAGGAAAAAGATTATAAACTGTCCCGTTCCTCCACTTATGAGACAGCAACCTCACAAACATACATTATCTAATAGTTCACCATCTTCGGTACTTAATCCCCGGAAAAGATTTCAGATGGACACTCGGCAAACTGTTAAACGAACTTTAAATTCCGAATTTTTGCCTAATAAGAAACAACATAGATCCGGAAAGAAACGTGGCTTAGGATCTTCAGTAACTTCGGGTGCGTCTAGAAAGAGGAGACAACTCTCAGATTACCGGCATCAACAGTGTGAATCTCGCCATGGAGTGACCCCAGCGAACCGGCCAGAGCAGAGTCGTCGAGCGGAACCTACAAGTATCCCACGGCATCAATTCAGAACCAGGCTGCAGGCACGACAGTCAACTGTGGCGTCACCATACAGTTCCGATGACGAAAGATCCTTCGTACAAGGTTTCTGGGACAAGAGGAGAAAAACATCCTGTAGTATGAAGCCAGCCAGCAGCGAATCATCTCTATGATTGGGTGATAATGTTCTTTATTAAATTTCTATTAGAGTGCATATATGTGGTAGCAATATGAAGGAATAGAAAGCAGAAAGACTGTTTTGTATTTTTGGCCATTTTTGGGGGGGTTTTTTGACGGACTCACGATTAGTGCTTAATTGTGTTCAAAATTTGTTTGCAAAATTGTTAGTTTTATGTATGTTTGAGATTTTGGTCTTAACTGCTTTTAAAAATTCTGGATCTATTGTTAAATTGTTGTGTTATTTGTTAAAAATGTTACTATATTCTTATATTGTTCATGTGTTATAAAATGTATGTTAATGTATGTTTAAATTTTCAGAAAGTACAGATAGTAGTTTGGGTTATTTTGTACACGCGCCGCGGTTCAGGCGCGCACGTGTTTTGCGGTCAAGAAGTCCTTGACACGCGTTTCTATCTCTTATACTAACATTTAATGAATTAACTTTCTCCTTATCGTTCGTGTTTTATGTGTTGCGTTTGTACTTTAGTTGGGAATGGTTTCCGCAAGTTGCGAATTTTTAAGCTGCGTTTGAATTTGAAATTGTATTGTATTAAAATTGAATGTTAATGTGATTTTCTTGCAGGGAAGTATACCTGTGTTATGTATTGATTCTGCTATTTTTCTTTTAGTTAATACAGATGAAGAGCATGATGACGTCATTTTGTAAATTTTTGATATTTTTTTTTTATTGTTGCATAAGCACAGCGATATGACGCTGTACGTATGTGCCCCAATTATTGTTAAAGTGGAGTTAAGTTCTGAAGAATTTTGGGAGTTAGTTCATTGGCTAATGGGTATGTAGGTATTACGTAATAGCAGAGTTATTTTGAGTATGAAGTAAAATTTAATTTTAGATGAGTTCGGTATTTGGATGAGGAAAATTTTTGCGCATTGGGTTTTTTGGACTTGGTGCGAATTCTAGTATTAGGAAAGTTTTATGGAAGAAATTTTTGGTAATGTTATAGTTGTATTGCAATATTGAGGAAAATTTCGGAAGTTTAGTGTTTTGAGAAATTTTAGCACTCCCAGTGGAGTGGGCTGTTTTGAAAGAAGAAGTAATTAGTTTTGAGAGTTTTACGAGTTTTTGGAAGTTTTACGGAGGCTATTTGTAAGATAGAAGAATGATTGGATTGAATATGTGAATATTTGAGGCAAACTGAGGTTTTTTGGTTGTGATGGGTTAAAGTTAATATTTTAAAAGTTATGTTTCGGCACTAAATTTCACCCATCACTGTGTTTATTACGGCTCGAAATTTATAACAAGAAAAAGTTCTGGGCATGCATTTGGCCCAGCCCTTTTTCTCTGTGAAATCCGAGGGGGGGTTGTGAGGGAGTGACCTTTCCATAAAAGCACTCTAGTGTTTCTGAGATCGTGACGTCAATAAATTAACATGTGTAAGCGTAAAAGCGACATCTATCCTCTCTTTTACTTTAACTTTCTAGAGTGTGTGTGCTCTTTCGGATTTTACAGTTAGCTTGCGGTTATTAGTAATATGTTAATGTGGAGTATCTCAGTTTGCAGCATATAAAAGCTTGGGTTTGAGTGAATGGGGAGTGTCTCTGGCATTAGCCAGCGAGTGTCTCTGGCATTAGCCAGTGAGTGTCTCTGGCATTGGCCAGCGAGCGTCTCTGGCACTAGCCAGTGAGTGAGCATCTGTGGTGTCTAGCCAGTGTGTGAGGATCTCTGGTATTAGATAGCGAAGTGAAGTATTGTTCAGCGAAGTGCTAGCCGATTGAAAAGTAGCAACGAAGCCTCCAGTGAGTGGAAAGGAGTTCCGGCAGTTGACTTGAGAGTTGGCCGGGGTAAGAAACCTCTTAGTTTCATTTGAATTGTTTGTGAATAAAGGATTACCCACAGCCACGGGCTGTTTAATTAAGCTTTATCTAGCAGATCAGCCAAGAGATAGCGGAAGGTATTGGTAGGTGCCCCGACTGAGCTAGGCCGAAGCTTGTGAGTATGTGTTTGGTTTTCTCATAGTCTTCTTAGTTGTGTAAAATTAAGACTTGCTCCACTTCCCTTCAGCCTTTATCGTTTCAATAAACGTTGTTGTTTTATCTTAATCACTGAGTATGTCTACATTTAACCTGCACCACGACCAACCTAACGTTGCAAATGACACTCAGCATGCATGTAACGTTACAGGGTTAAGGCTCCACAATAGTCACTGAAAAAGACCCGGATGATAATGTAAAGTTTATGGGAGCGTTCTTTTCAAAGATCTCGCTCAAATTTTAATATTTTTACATGTTTTTTTTTGCATAGGATAGCTGAGGACGATCTAGAACCGGCCTAGTTTTTACTTTATCGATTTTGTTTACATATAATTTTTTTATATTATGATAGTTTCAATTTTAGAACCGGTTTAAACTGGTTTTGAAATTTAAAGTATTTTTTTAAAAACCTGAAACCAAAATTGAAAAAGTAAAACTTAGGCCGGTTGTGGATCGTCCTTAGGTATCTTGTGCAAAACAATCATGTAAAAATATTAAAATTTGAGCGAGATATTTGAAAAGAGCGCTCCCATAGATTTTACATTATCATCCGGATTTTTTTTCTGTCACACGTATTGTGCCTTAAGGGTGGTTTGTTTTTTACTCTTAATAAGAAACTATGCCCATGGTCACCTTTTACTTTATAGATATGGTGCACCATTGCTACACATCGTCTATTCAATGTCCAATATGAACACAGGGTTGCCAGTGGGAATTTCCTGATTTGCACCACTTTTCTGAAATGGTAAAAGTCCCCTTGTTTTCGACTTATTTATTATATCATTAAACAAGGTTAAATAAGGCGAATTTTACTATTTGAAAAAAGTGGTGATAATCAATAATTCTGAATTTAAGAAAGTAACCCATTGTAAACACTGTTGGCTAATTCCAGGAAAACGTGTCATGTCTGTCACATACAACGATTTTTTTTTTTTTTTTTTTTTTTTTTTTTTTTTTTTTTTACCAGTACATTAGAATGGAAAACTGTGATTTATTTTATCGGAGATATTTTAGCATTTGAATAGGGCAAAGGAAACTTTTCGAATATAACGGTGGGGAACAGCCATAGCGATTTTTAGCTGTGTGACAGACATGACAAATTTTCATGAAATTAACCTGTTTTCATATTGGATAGTTTGACATGGTACAAGACATATCTAAAACATGTCTAAACGGATTGTTCTCCTCAATGTGTTAAATGAATACATTTCTGATTGGTTGTTTTCCTTGTCTTAGGAGTAAGCTCCACCCATGTGCGTTTCTCTTGCATATCGCATTTTTAAATTTGGTCAAGCCTAAGAATTGCAAACAAAATAGTGATTCAACACTATTTTGTTGAAAACAAAATGGTGTTGAAAACTTGAAATCGCTTATATTTTTTGTTTAAAAAGTTTATAAATGTTTTATAATATGCTTAACCCTCGAATTCCCATGATAGAATAAGTTCTAGAAATTCCAAAATTCAGAGAATCTGAATTTACACCAGAGAATTTCAATAGAAATTTTCGTTTAATTTTCGTTTAATTTAATGAAAGAATTTCTGTTATTAAATGAAGCAAATATTGCTATCTTAAAATTCTGTATGAATTTAAATTATCTGAATTAAAAAATTCACTAAATTGGGAACACTAGCATGTATACTAGCACGAGCATTAGAGTGTTAAACGTAATTGAATGTATTTAGTCAAATGCGGTGTATCAAACACAGCACATTTTTCAACAGAGTTGAAGATCTCAAAAATAAAACATTGGCAGAGAAATAATTTAAATATCCCCTCTTTAAAATAACATCTAAGATTTTACGGTAATTGGTATTTTAATTTATTAGCGGCACTTTTTACACAATCATCTTCATTAAAGTTTAAAACCTTATACCAAGAACGGCGAGTCTGCGCAAGTGAGCGCACCATTACTTTTAAATTCCGCAGTATTTTTGAATAGTAATATACGCCGTATTTAATTTCAGAACTTAATAAGACACAAAATAAAGGACGATTTGTATCTGAAGTATTATTTAATGGTTCTAGGCTCTTCAATAACACAAAAATTGCATTTTTAGAACTTTTTTGCCCCTGCGCTCCCTTTGGGTCAATGACACTGATGTAAGATATAGCCTATGTTTCAACAGGCACAAAGATCATCATTTTGGTAGCACTACTTTTTAAATCGGTTCGGTTGTTCCACAGATAGCCGATAGTCCTACAAAGAAACAAACAAACCTACAAAGAAACAAATTTTATCTTTTTATGATATAGGTATAGATATAGATGTATATTAGACTTTCTTTAATATTTCTATTAGAGCAGAATTACTAGAAAGGGTCAAAAAATTCTTCCTAAAATTATTAGATCACATTAGGTCTTATTATTATTACTCCAAATTATTAAATCTGGTCTTAATATAAGTCTCGTTTGTTCAGGTTTCAAATCACTGACATTTTTTGGCCGCAATTATTTTAAAACAATAATTTTTGTTTTAGACTTTTTTTTCGGATTTTTGTAGAAATTATGTTTGTTTTATTTGTTGGTAGGTTTTTTATGCAAATTTTGTCGAAATATATTATGAAAACTTCTGTTTGAAAATAATGGTGGTTAAAAAATGTGACCGAGTCGAGGCTTGAGTTTCAGAATATCTTACAAATCAACTTTTAAATTAATGATAACCAATTGAATCACAAACTAATTTTGAAATTTATTATAGTTTTAAGCTAGAATTAAAAATAGCATATTGAAAGCACAATATGTTTAGTAACTTTTAAAATTATGCCGAACAATGTCGAATTTCTAAAATATATCCATTCAAAAGCACTTACTGTGTCATATAATGACAATGATTTTGCAATAAATCATATTTCCCAAGGTTATCTCAAGGTATTCGCACAGTTTATCTCAATAATATCAATTTACTTAAACTATTCTACATGTCAAGAAAATCCCTGTCAATATTTTCGCAGCCTAACGTTAAAAGTGTTTTCATATACTTCTAGTATGATCTAACATTTTAATATCTTGCATTTCTTCATCAGTGTGAGATCAGGGATTACAGATTTTTCTATATACGTTGTTGATAGCACAGATGATAATCAATTTACTTTTTTTGGATTTATAAATTAAAAAAGAATTTATGTAATATGTTCGCGTATATAAACTTTTATAATAGGGGAGACTGGGGTACAATGGACCACGGGGTACAATGGTCCACCCCCTATTTTTGATATTAATTCTGTTTTTGAAAGCTTCATATTTTAGTATATAGATGGGAGTCATGAAGTAGTAAAAAGAAGTTTGAAACCATGTGCATAGCTGACATTTTAGCCATTTTATGCTTGGTAATTGATTTGACACAGGGGGAGTAAGGCAAAAGTAAATATTTTCAGTGAAACATATCTTGATATATTTATTACAGATTTGTAATTTGAAAGACATTGTGTGGCAAAATAAAAAGGTAAGACAATACATTATTATATTTATTATAGCTAATAATAATAGAATTCTAAATTTCCTCTTTTATCATCAAGTTTTTGTCAAACCTCCATATGGGGTACAATGGACCATCAGAAACTGGGGTACAATGGACCATGGTCCATTGTACGCCAGTTTTGTATCCTATGTTTTTAAAAGTTAAATATTATATGTGATATTCAGAATTAAAAAATTATTTTATTTCTGTGTGTAGATTAATTAATGATTCATGTTGTGTAATGCATTTTTGAAATATTTATCTGTTTAATATATGCTTTCAAACATAAAAAATTAGCCCAATTTAAGAAATAATAAGTTATTTTATTTCTGTATGCGAATTAATTAATGATTCATGTTGTGAAATGCATTTTTGAAATATTTATCTACATAAAATAAGCTTTCAAATTCAAAAATTAACCCAAATTGAACACCAAAAATTAGTAAACAAAATATTTTGTTCATTTGAGTGGGTTTTTTTTATTTCATATAATTTGTTAATTCAATATTATTTTTCATATATATTATTTTTCATATTTCTTTTAGCAATGCCAAGAAACAAGCCTAGGAAAACCAACAGAGGTTCTGTGCCACATGAAGTTATGGAACAGACTGTAAAATGTATTGTGGATGATAATAAACCTAATTGTTCAATCTGCGACCGGTATAATGACTTAATGATAAAACAAATGAAGAAAAAAATGTTACTTTAGTTAGAGCTAAAATAGTGAATAAACAAATAAAAATGAATACTAAAATGTGAATAAACAAATAAAAATGAGTAATAAAATGTGAATAAACAAATTATAATATAGTTTATCTTTCTTATTCTTAAAAAATGAGCAACACTGATATATTTTTATTCAAATTGCAAGTGGTCCATAGAGCCCCATGCTGTGGACCATTGTACCCCGGCATTGGGGTACAATGGTCCACTTTGTCACTTGCTATTTAAAAAAATATTTTTAAAAAAGTATGCATAATTATTATTTTTGAGTTGATGCAGTATAAACTTTAATGTGTAGGTAACATGGATGTACTTGATCAAAAGAAAAAAAAATCAATACTTTAAGAGTAAACAGTCAAAATTTACAAAAGTGGACCATTATACCCCAGTCTCCCCTATGTAAGTTATGAAATTAATAGTCGAAAAAAATAATCATTTTTTTTAATTTTAAGAAGAAATGTAACAAGTAGCACAGATTGTTAGCCAATTTTCATAAATATGGAAAAATGTTTGAAAAATAGTAAGGTACAGAGGCCACTATACTACACTATTACATACTACATATTATACTAAATTAATTGCATATTTAATTCCATGCGATTTGACCTTCAACTAACATTAGACGCTTCTACAATAAAAGGAAATAATCGAATAGTTGTCATAAAGATAAAGCTGATTGAGAAATCAAATGCTTATAAAAATGTCGAACAAAATAGCATCCAATATCATATTTTCATGAAAAATTGCTCTTTCAAGAGAAAATACCATTTTCTTAGCATTAGCACTTGAAAGGAGATATTCTTTCTCTGCAGATAGAAACCGCAGTTTTGTTTCATTCATTTTGTCTAAAAAATAGCTGTAATTAATTACATCTCCTATATACAGGGCGCCCCTTCTTATCGATATGTAATTAATAATTCCTAATTAGCAAATTTCAGTTGTATAATACCAATTGCATAAATGTTTTAAATATTGTTTTTTATCATATCTAGAGCATATTTGCATAAAAGCTACGAAATTAAAATTTTTATAAGATTGCTAAGTTTTATAAGTTTAATGCTGGAAAAAAAATCCCTATACCATAACAAAAAAAAAATAATAATATTTTTGCACGCCTAAAAACTACTGAGTTATTATACTTTGAATTTGCGAGTTTTTATGATTTTGTAGCATTCAAAACAGGTGTGGTATGGGATTTTATTAAGCATCAGACATTTTTTCCCATAATATTATAGTAAGGATGCATTCAGGAAAAGCTTTTAATGGGAAATGTAATCGAAAATCGTTCTTTTTCAAATAAAATCCTGCACAGCCACCTCTCCCATATTCTGCTGGTTTTGAACACGCAAACATTGGCCCAATCATCTGATTTGATGACACACATTGGGCTTATTGAACCTCTCTAAATTTGAAAAACATCATATGAACTTTAAAACTTCACCGTTGTATTTAAAAGGCGACGAAAATAGTGAAATTGATGTTACAAGTAAAAAATATACCTTTTATTTAAAATTTCTTCGTACTTTCGGCCTGGATATAATATCCCCAATATATTTTTAAATATCCTGAAAATAAATTCTGGAAACGTGAGCAGAGCAATGTCTTACATTGCTCAAGTTTTCGGGATTTATTTTCAGCATATGCATTCTGTGCCTAATGTAAGGTTCGACATCCTAAAGACTTGAGCAAAGTGGTATACTAAAATTAGCGCTATGGCAGATAAATATTTTCCTCAGAGCAAATTTAATCTGAAACACTACTACTTCTACTGTCCAGCTACTCATTTAAAATGAAAGTTGCGTACATGATGAAAGTGATGTAATAAAGAAATGGAGCTACAGTTGAATATTTTTCTCCACGTACGTTAAATCCATAGCACTGCTACTTTTATGTTCGACTATCCAAATGATTATTGACTGTCCCATCTCAAACGAAGTGACGCTTTTTCATGAATGAATCAGCAATTTATTATAAAATTATTCTCTGACGATGACCGCGGGAATTGCAGACCGAAAGTACTAAGACATTTTGAATGAAATGTATGATTTTAACATGCAACCGCTATTTTCTTATTTTAGTCGCTTTTTAAGTTAAACGGTTAACATTTTAGTTCATGTTGTGTATTTTGTAAATGAATCAATGTGAAATATTGCATTTCGTTTTATGTTTTAAATTTTTATTATAAAACACTGAGATTTTCGTCATAAAATTAGTTTTAACAGTAGAACGCCGGGAAGGAGTCGATTCGACTCCAGCCATATGATAGAGTGTCAATTTTAGCCAGAAATAATTTAATAAAATAAGTTAAATGTATATAAGGCAGACTTACGTCAAATAAATGAGTTAAATAATTCTAAATGAAAATTCTGGTAAGAAATATTATTATGAAACTTTAGCAAAATTTCCGGGCGTTCTAGTATTAAAAAGAAACTAAATGAAGATGCAAAGCAAGCATTTTTAACTTTTCTGTCTCATTATTTTGAAGTATAGTTCTAAAACTAGTGGTTTAGAAATATGTTTTTAAAAAACGATAATAGGGTTACCATGTTACCCTTGTATATGAGTAAAAATTACCGTTCAGTATAACTTCTACAAATAACAAAATTCAAACACATAAAATAATCAGCTTTATTTTTCTAATCAGTTGCGTATTTGTTTATAGAACGTGTTGAATTTTATTGTGGAATTTAACCTTCTTGCTGCGCATCCCGAGGTTTCCACGAGCAAAACAAATGTAGCAAAATTTGCGCAACCCGAGATATCTACGGAGATCAATTTTCCCCTCTAATTATTCCTTTTTATTATTCCCACCTGTTATTTTTTTATTGTAAACATTGTAATACAGGTTGTCTATAAAAGAACTCCGGGGTTTTGAGGCAAAATATTTTAATGAAATAAAAAACATACATACATGTTTTATACATGACTGAAAAGCTTACATTTTGAAGTTTTTTTAACACTTAGTAAAGTTCTATATGAGCCCCGTTAGTGGCACGGCAGACGTCTAAACGGTATTCTACCTCTTCCCATGTCCTGGCGAGCATGTCTGGGGGGACGGTTGCCACACAATTGACTATTCGTTCCCTGTTGATCTTGGTAACCCCAACTCCTGGCTACGTCTCTTCAACGATTTCTTAGGGCTTCGAAGGCATGAAGCTCGGATTCTGTCCACTTTCTCTTGAGACACACTCGGCCTACCTGGCGACTTTTGCTTCAAAACACTTCCTGTTTCCTTAAATGCACTGAACCATTGACGAATGGTTTTGTCAGAAGGCGGGTTAACACCATAGTTACGTCGAAAGTTTCTTTGTACGGTAACTACAGACTTCGTTTCTATGAGCCAAATAACACATTGAGCCTTTTGTTGCGGAGTCGCCATCATTTCAAGGTCAACGCCCTGCAGCGCCGCCAACAGTTGATGCAAACATTCCCAATTCGTATGAGTAAAACTTTTTGAGCTACTCTTTTCAGAGAAATCGACTAAATTTTGCTATCTTTTATAGTTAGTGAGATATGAATTTTTAAAACCCCGGAGTTCTTTTATAGACACCCTGTATTTAATCAGGGCATTTTCTCGATTAAATTAGACAAAAATTTCTGTTTTGAGGAACCAGTAAGGATCAAAAATTTTGTAAGAGACGTTCACCGCGAAGGGATTAAACGCGCATTCTTTTAATTTACTTTGATAAAAAATCAAGCAGCGAGAGGTTTAAGATTCAAAATTATAGAAATTTTGCTTGGACGTGCGCATTTATCTGTGGTAAATACTATATTTCATGTAAAATTTGAAGAAGCTAATAAAGTAATCACATATAATAAAAATACCCCTTATCGTATCCTTTGATATCTTTGATGAATAGACTCATAATATAGAAACTTAAAAAACGGAAAGACTTATAATAAAAATTAATGGGCCTTATACAAAGTTGAGCAGGTTTTAATATTTATGTTATGCTG
The DNA here is from genome assembly GCA_964019185.1 of Maratus speculifer. Taxonomy (NCBI): domain Eukaryota; kingdom Metazoa; phylum Arthropoda; class Arachnida; order Araneae; family Salticidae; genus Maratus; species Maratus speculifer. The sequence continues at coordinate 366,976,247 of OZ025293.1, forward strand.
GAATCAATATATTATTAAATTCTTGGATTTATTTCTAAAATTTATTTAATAGAAAAGTAGTGTATAACGCAAGAGGAAAAAAGTTTATATTGATTTGTATGGGGAAAATATATTCGACAGATTACTTGAAATGAAATGTAGAAACTTTCTGTACAAGATGCTATATTTAATATTTAATAATCCGCTATATCTCTAGTCAGTTTGACTGGCACGAATTAAAATCGATTGCAAAAAATGATAATAATAAAAAATGCATCGGTGTCAATGGTTAAGGATTTTGAAAGCTGCTGTTTGTTTCTTCGTCTTATTTAATCGTGGATTTTACGTGATTTTCTTCGGTTATACAAAATGGAGAATTTTTTTAAATGGTATTAAAAATCCGTAATCACTGGCACATATGACTTTAAGGTGCTAATCTCTTTGATAATGACATGATCAAAGCAATACATTATGGATTATTTTATATCATAATTTTTTTTCCATATAACTGATGCTAAAAATCGAAAATCTTTTTTAAAAAAATTACAACAAACTTACGAAAAAATGCCAAGCTTAAAAAACAAGAAAACACATCAAGTGGCAACCTTAGTTGTAATAGTTAAAAAAAGTCAAAAGATGTCGCTGGTTGAATGTGCCATAGGAACACTGTAAAAAAACGGATGATTTTACTGAAAGTGCACTGGTAATCGCATAGATGCCAACCCCTCTTAATTATTCCGGAGTCTGATCAAATATTTGCATGCTGGAACCGGAAAAAATACACAAGAGAATGTGCCTTCATTCTACTATGCAAAGCATCGGTTTCATTTTAAAATTTTTTATCAAATAAAATTTCCGGTTGAAAGCATACTCATCTTGGCTCAGACTCCGGAATAAATTAAGAGATGTTGGCATCTATAGTAATCGGGACGCCAGTACATTGTACTACATTTTAAAGGAAAATTTTCCGTAAAATCCAGAAATTTTTCATTTATTTTTTCGAAGGGTTTTCGAAAAGTTGCAGAATTTTTTCCCTTAAAAAACAATGAGTTGTACTAGCGTCCAGATTACTAGTACAATTTCCGTAAAATCGTCCGTTTTTTTTCAGTGAAATAAAGTAGGCTGAAAATGCCAGTACAAAGACGTCAAGGTGACCATTACACAACTTGCTGTTGTTATTGTTTAAGCAAGTTGGAAAATATTTAAAAGACAAATAAAATAAATCTTTACAAATAATAATATTAGGTACTTAAACTTTAATCCTTTCCGGCGCAGGGTTGCCGGGTCGGCAACACCTAAAGTTCCCCCTGTTTAGAGACACAAAAACTTCGTGAATATTTCAAAAACTACTCTAATGGCTACTTTAAATCTTTCTTATGAGTTCTAGATGGCAGCACCACAGAGATCAAATTCTATTGTTTTTAAATAATAGGTAAAAAATTCTACTCTAATACGCGCTTCACAGCAATGCTCTTCTCATTGCGCTTATCAATGCTGTACTTGTCTAGTTTACCACTTCGGCAACAGCTGTATAATAAAATGGTTTGTGCAATCTTTACAAAATTATACCTGCGTACTCCTCTAGGCCTAAATAGATTGCCTATTTTTTTTCTTTAAATTCCAACTTTAAAGAGTAATGCGCCGGAAAGGGTTAAATGACAGGTAGCTAGGTACCTACATTTCAAAGTGTCCACTAAGAGTCCAAAGGGAACGAAATAAAAAACGCTGTGAGTATCAGAAGTATGATTTTGTTTTCGCTCTCTTTACAACTGTCTGTTGAAAACTTGAACTTTCGAAGTTTTACATTCTTAGTCCTCGATTATAACTGAAAATTTATGATTTAAAAATTCTGAATCGATTGAAATGTGAGCTTTTACAAAGACGTGTTAAACTTCCATTGAACCATAGAAAGTTTGGTTTTGGTTTATTTTGTGTCGGCCGATTATCTACTCGAGGGATATACCTTCGTGGAGGGTCTTTCTAAGGGAACCTAAACCGTATTTATGCAAGGTTCGAAGAAAACCACGAAAACTCCGACCTTGAAGCATAGAAGGGAGAAGAAAGTTTTTTACAAGAGAGTACAATATTTTTTGGTGTATAAAACTCTCATCTGTATAAGACATAACCGCATTGATTGTTTGCACCAAGATTCAAATAAAGCCTTGCACAAACATAAATCATGTAAAGAGACAAATATAACCCTTTAAGATCCGATGAGATGTATCCCTTGTTTTTTAAACAAAGCTTGTCATGCCGGCAGAAAATGAAACAGGTATTACAACCCCTATACGTTTACAATTGTTGTCTTATACGATTACAACCACTATCTTATACGGTATATAACCGCTATATATTTTACTTTTTCTGAAAACTAGAACGATCGTTCAATTCGAGTTATTGCATATGAGCGTTACATACGATTCAGACGCGAAAATTACAATTGTTTAACCCGCACGATGATTCGATCTAGGTCTAAAGGCTTAATAGTATTAAATACTAGAAACATAAATTAAGTAAAAAACAGTACCCATTAAGACTGATGGCATTGAGCTCGAGAGCAATTCACACTAATTATATATTATACCATTACTTGTGTATATTATTTATAAAATAAAACTCTCTATTTTTGAGCAAAACGGTAAAAAATAAAAATCAGAAATAGGGCGCTTTTTTTGTTCTAATAAAAACCAATGTAGTTCCAAAGAATTTAAAAACCCTCCAAAATAAATAAAGCTGTATTAAAAATAAAATCTGTAAATCTGTAGTAAATCAATAAAGCTGTATTACATCAAATTTGAAACAAACCTGCATCAATTATTCATTTAAATTAATTAAGGTCGAAATCAACCCCATCTGTCCCCCCCCCTTTTTTTTTACTTAACCTATTTTTGAGTTAGAGGCTGTTCACGTATTGAAAATGCCATCAACTTCGATTTCTTAAATTGAACCCTTGAACTCCGCCCTTTTCAGTCCATTGGATAAAAGTAGCCCAGGAAAAGATATATTGTTTAACCACAAAACTAGTGGATATTTTTGAAAATAACTTTCAAATAATGCCTATTTTTTCATGTCTTTTACAGAATTTTTAATCATTTATAACCGGTTTTTCAAAACGAAAATTCTCGCCAAATTGAATCAGAATAATGCTCTGATGTAATAACGTAAAATTTACAATAAAATTTTACTGGTGATAATAATGATTCATGATTAGACTATAGATGCCCGTACGTGGTACGGGCAAAACATAGTTGACAAAAACCACGTTGCCCATATGACGTACGGGCAGAATAGGGAAGCGCTTAAGGGAAGACAAGACTGGTGCAATCGTATGGTAAATATGCCAACTTTAAGACCCGTTTCCGCGGAAACTACCTGAGTGATTTTGATGCAATTTGGAATCAATATTCACTAAATTATGCTCAAGATTTGTGGCATACAGTTTTGTTTGCAGCTAAAACTTTTTATTTTAGTGCAATGGCAAATTTTCAAAAAGTTTCCATTTTTCAGAATTTTTTTTTTTCTGAAACTAATTAAACATTTTAAAAATTGTCTTCCATACATGATCTTATATTTATACTCTACTGCATTTTTTTTTCTTTTTTATCGAGTTCTCTAAAATTCTTTAAGTGTTAGTGAGGTTTTTAGATGAAAAGTACATTTTTTCGGAGAGCTAAAACCGGAGACATTTCTAACTTGTGTCAAGTTCTTGCATATTTTTTTAAGAATATGAAATAAGGTATTTATAAACACTTATATAAAATTTGGTTGCATACAATAACTGAATATAAAGTATTATAGTAAAATTAAAGTAAGTGGGGATGGCGCCCTAGTCGTGTCTGCCGTTAACATTTTTATGAAATATTCATTGAGTTATGTGTTATTTCAAGGGTTTATTCATAAATTTCCAAAAATTAAAATTACGATATTACAAGCGAAAATCCTCAATTAGTCACAAGTAAAATTATAAAGAAACTTTAAGTATAAAATAAATTTAACTTGTAAGAAATAAAATGCAAGAAAATTTGTCTGGTATTGAAACTAAAATTATTATTCAGCTGATAAACTGCCCCTCTTAGCCTATAGATACGATGAAGGAAATCTAATATTTTTCTCTGTGCTTGAAGGGTCCTTAAAGAGAAACGTGCTTCACGCTATTAGATGTATAACATGATTTTCCCCACTTTCGAGTAAGCAAAAAATACAAAATGTACTAGATTTAATTAAATCATTTACTTATATAAACTAATATAATTAAGAATAAAGCGAAGCAATGTCTGCCAGTTGTGAATGGATTAATTGTGGTTGTAATCACAAAAGGATGGCTGTTCTTTGATTAGATCAGATAACATAGTCTTATTACCGGTAGAACAAATTTTCCTTGACTGATTGTATTCATGCAAAATTTTTGCCGTATATAACGGGAGGTGAGGAGTTCTATTCGATTTTATTGGTGGAATTGTACCTTCTCGGTATCATAATGTCTTCCATTGACATTGTAAGGTGGGAGGCTAATTTATTTAAAACATATTGGAACTAAGTACTTGACTACCACTACCACTGAGGAAAACTTCCGGCATTAAATACGACTAGTTATTTCTGTCTTATTTGTGACAATGATTTTGCGTAAATAATGTATTTAATTAAGGAGAAATTTTCTGTACGTGGATGTTTGCCCCAGTCGTAATCAACCCTTGTGGAACCGATTATAGTTGAAACATCATCATTTTCATGATATGTCGTTTCCATTTTATTCATAGTTCCACGCAGAAACTATCCCTTTACCATAGCTGCCAACTTTTACGCTTTTTTTCTATCACAATTTTTAACCAGAAAAAATTGCCATTAAATTCTATGCTTAAAAAAAATAAAAAATTTGTCTGAATAAAAAAAAACTGTTAAAAGAGTGGTAAAAAAAATCGTAAAACTCGCTATTTATGGCTATTTATACATCTATCAGGCAACAACCAGTCTACTAAATGGGAAAATCTATATTTTTTTCCTTGTAGCAATCCAGTCATTAAACCATTTTTTATTTCTGCATTAAAATTGATCTGCTCTACACAAAATGCGCTCTAGACGGACCTAAACAAATGGTTATCTGAAAACATAACATATGGCAAATAGGTAGAGCATGTGAGGCAATACATCCCAGAAAATTATCCTAAAGTTGCCTTAATTGATTTTGTGATGTATTGGTGAAAACTATCATGTTAGAAAACACCTCTTGTCATGAATTTCGAGATATTATGTACATCTTTGTTGCAATGTTTTTCTCAGATTGATTGACAGTTGTTTGTAAAATCGTTATCAATGGTCTCATGATACGCACTGTGATAAAGTAACCATTTTTGCAGACATTCACAAAACGGTTTCGCTGTTTATCGAATCGTTTTAGAATTCCCAATCACGGCAATTTCTCATTATTTTACAAGAAGTGTCAATTTTATAGAGTTTTAAATAAAAAATCTCAAATTTTAGTTGTTTTTAAACAAAAAAATGTATTTTTCAATATAGTTGCTCATTTCTCACTAAGGTTTCCTCACTCTTAAAACGTTTATATAGGAGGTGTGTAACGAACGATTTTTCGGAATCTTGGCTTTGTACGATAAAATTGTTGAAAATTTAAAAAGTTTTGAAAAACAATACATAATAATCAGAGCCCCGTTAATAATTTTTTTTAATTTCGGCTCAGGATATTGCTCAGAAGACGAAAAAATATAATTTATAACAATATGAAAAATTGGGTCTGCTTAACAATTTTCTTGTATCAGTTACTAATTATTGATATTCACCCGTTTCTGCCACATTAAAAAATCGGGATAGACATTAAGTAAAAGAGTAAAAAATACATGGTTCTCATTCTGTGGGGGCTTACAAAATAATTCTACATAATTGACAAACCTTGGAAAAATGCGTATGATTTTCCCCTATGTCACGGAAATACGTCGTTTCAGCATAGTGAGCGCTGTTGCAACAAATCGTAACAGATCATTTGCTTTTGACCACGGCTTACTTCAGGAACGTAGCTGAAGGAGGCCGTGTTTTGGCCCTGTCGTATATATTCGCCCTCATGCTGGAAAGAAACTCTCGAAACATTTTACTAGATAAGTTGCATCACTTGCTGTATTCACCGGATCTCACTGGTTTTCTCTTTCAGATGAAAATTCCTTTCGCTGCATGTAGAGCAGTGGTTCGCAACATAAAGCATACGCCTCACTCAGGGACCAATTTGACATTTTAATAGGCAATTACAAATATTTACTCACCTTTCTCTGTCAATCTTTTTCGGAAAAGTAATTTTGTAGACTAAAAACAAAAATGTAATTCATGTAAAATTTTAAATTAAAAATAAAATAGCATGCTTTCTTGTTGGTTTTCAAAAATTCCCCCAGTCAAAAGTTTAAAACAAAATCAAAGCTAAGAATAGTTATGTGAGCAATATAAAAAAAAAAATAACCCTCTCTATTTTTTATTTTTAAACTTTTTTTATAATTTTTCTGCTGTATAATTTTTTCTGTTGCAATTTCTCATAACTTTGTTGATTATTAATGGATGAGTCTTATTTCAACTCTTTCTGCAATGTGTTATATGAAGAAATGCCTACACGTGACTTAAGAATATCGCTTTATCTAATTGTTTTGAACATATATAATCTAAAACGTATTTGAAATATATATACCAAATGAAACCAGCTTTATAAAAATACATAAATATTAAATGATATTTATATACCCCCCCACCCCCCCCCCTTTTTTATCTTTAAAATTTTTTATAATTTTTCTCCTTATTAATGGGTTTTGAAATTTCTCACAAGTTATTTGATTATTTATGGATGAGTCTTGTATTTCAACTCGATCACCAATATGTCACATAAAGAAACATTTACACGGAAAACTACTTAAGAGTATATCTTGATCTGTCTGTTTTGAACATATATAACCTAAAACATATTTGAAATATCTATACGAGGCAATACCATACTTATAAAAATACATATAAATATTAAATAGTATTGGAAAAAGATATGGGTAAATAGTAAATATCCACGGCTCTAACGTAGGCCTTCCAATGCTCTAAATAAATATATGACTTTTACATTTTAAACTAAAAAATCAGATAGTATATGCCAGTCAATTAACTATAACGGGGAAGGAAAACAGAAAAATGTATTTTGATCGGAAATAATGGCTACATAAAATTAATAAAGATGTTAATCTTGAACTGCATCTTGTGTATACGAGGACTAAACATAGAAATAAAATTTATTGTCCAAAGCTTTTCCATCAACTTTTTTAAGTTGCAAAAATAATTTTAAAATGTGTCGTGTTGTCAGTTTTAATGTTAAATGACAGGGCTTCTTCAACAATTATGTTAAGATAAAAATGTGAACACGTAACACTTTTGTTTAACACTGAGATAAGGTTAAAAAAACACTTTGTTTTGGCATGAAGATGAAGCTGTATAGTCTCATTTTATTTCTAGAATTATGTTAAAAATATGATAAAAGTCCCATCTTTGATAAGTTAAAAAATATATATGAAAATAATATAATAATAGATATAAATATGAAAAAAATGTGAAAATATTAGTTGGGAACCACTGACATTGGCCGGAAAGGCAAGAGACCCTATCACGGAAGATAACAACGGAAAAAAAGTAAAAACCAAATTCAATAAATTTAAGACATGAAACAATGAGCTTTGGGGTGCTACAAAAAGGCACCAAATTCCAAAAATTTGACCAAAATAGGGCCCCACCAGTGGCCGAGAGGTTCTGACCTCAAACTGGTAGACGGTAGGTGCTGAGTTCGAACCCAATCGCGACCGTCGGCCTAACCGTTCGGAGTTCTCCGTGGTTTTCTTCGAACCTTGCGTAAATACGGGTTAGGTTCCCTTAGAAAGACCCCCACGGAGGGCACCCCACCCCTTAGGGCCTATATCCCACAGCGTAGATAATCGGCCGACATACATACAACCAACCATTGACCAAAATAGGAAACCTTTATTCATAGTGCATGCAAATTTGTATACAGGTGTTTTTCATGATACCTATTACAAATGAGAAGTTAAAATCACAAAAAAAAAATAGCAGATATAATATGGCGACTAAAAGTTAAAAATTTCGAAAAATATTCAAGCTGTATGAAAATTTGTATTCAGAGGTTTTTGTGGGTGCTAATTAAGATTCAAAAATCAAATATTAGTTTAATAATTGGATTGCTTTAAGGTTAATGCCTGTTTTTTATTATTGAGCAATTTCATTTTGAAGTAAGCCAAAGTAGATGAAAATGAAAGTTGTATAAATAAATAAGTATGAGGTTTTTGATTCACGAAGTGTCAATGTATCAGTAAAGTATCTTAAGGAATTTGGAGAAAAAATTTTGTGGTCTTCAAATGATGTTTGAACGATTAATAAAGAAGAAATAATATCATTACACCTTCGTTCGACAATAAGGGGCAAGACTATTATTTTAACATAAATTGAAATAATTTGCAATTATTTAATGCTAATAAATATATTTATGTAAGCTTAACTGTTTTTGCCTACTAGAAATGAGCTGTGATTATCATCTAAAACCTTTAAAATTGTATAAAAAATTAGGTATCTTTTAGTAAATTTAAGAGATATTGCGAACCTTCTGCTTCATAACATAGGTAAATGGTTTGCTAATATATTGTTGAAAATAAAAGTAAAATATATTTAATAGATTTTATTATGAAAAGTTTGATATAAACGCAATTCTTTACAAAAGTTTAATTGAATATTGCTTGAATTTCAAAATCTAATTAAAATTTCATTAAAAATTTATATGAATTCTTAGTTTTATTCCCTGTTTGAACTAAAAATATATATTTTTGATAAAAATTTCTCACATTTGAAAAACATTGTCCCGATGGTAAGTACATAACTTAAAACGGTCAGACTTTCCATTATGGAAATAATTTCTTGATGCCTCACAGATGGTGAAAAAATGTATTTTTTTTTAAGAAAAATGAATATGTTGAATGTAAAAAAACTTGAATATGTTCATTTTAGCATGAAACAAGTATTTTTTCCTTCATAAAGAGGGCAATATCATAGTTATAATAATAACTGTTTGTATGAAATTAGTTTAAAATATGATTAAAAAGAACGAAAAATCATGTATGCAGTTTTGATTATCAAACATTTTCTAACACATTCTCTAAGAAAACATCACAGTTTACTAAAGTAAAAGATGATGTCTAAAGGAAGAATTTGGAAAACGCATAATCATAGCGTATTTAAAAACCTAATTTCTATTATTACCATAAATATTCAAAAAAATGTGTGATTTTTTTTTTCAATTCTATATATGATCTATGAATATGGATGTCTACTGCATACTATCCAATAAGTTACTTTAATTTAATGCATAGCACAGTTAAAAATTTCCATTCAAGAATTTCCGCCAATAGACGGATCTTGTTGAGAATTTTGTACGATCCTATATATGATCTGTAGAATTCATAAATACCGTGTTATTTAAAAAACAGTTTCATTTAAAACCATATACCACAACTGAAAACGCTCTTCCAACTACTTATTATAGTTCTTACGTTTCAATAGTTAATTTACTGTTCATTTTCTTCTGTAGCCAAATTGTTTTGTGTTTTCCTGTGAATGAGAGATAAAATCTATGCACACCAAATTCTATAATAAGAATCTTGTAGTACACCTCAGTGATATATATTAATTTCGATGTAGATAAAATAGTCTAATATATTTAAAATACTATATTGTTATCCCGAAAAAGATCTTTCTCCGTAGATTACATTGTAAAGAAATATTTTAAGTGTGCCTGTAGATGAACCGTAAAAGCTGCACCTTTCATTTTCAATACTGAGTATGCCATAGTAAATTCGAACAACTTATATCAATTTCATGCCAATCGGACATTATTTATGCTAGTTAGAACACAGACAGAGACACAAACGGACAGACAGGCCGAATTCATAAACGTGTTTCAAATGTGTTGGAAAGTTTTATAAATGTTTTTTGAAAAGTTAAAATGCAGGTAATTTAAATTGCTATCAAATACGCAACAGTTAAAAAATAAAAATATTTCGAATATGTTATTATACAGTCATTTTTTTTTTTTTTGACTTGAGCCAAAATAAATAAACCAAAAGTAACTTAATTTCTCATGAAAGGTAATAGTGGATTAAATAAAAACAGTTATTAACGGCATCCAAACGGTTTTTCTGCGATTAAAACAAAACACATGAGATTCCATTTTTATATACAAATAGTTTTGTTTGTTTTAAACATATAATTTGAAGCATGTTATATAAATAACATATTATGTATTAAATTGAACAAAACTTTTAACTTGCTGTGGTTTAATTTTAAAAAATGGCTTTTCCGTTTATTGGCATTTAAAATAGTTCTTCATTATTAACTTACTCAGCCATAATATATTTTTTGAATCAAAAAATATATTTAATCGAATTTATTTCCATTTCTAGGTCATTTTTCTGTTATTGCTTAACTTTTAAGAGCATTGCTTATCTAAGAATTTGTTATAATGTTCTAAATATGTGATTATAATAGATTTAAGCCACTCTTATAAATCCATTTTGTGGAAAATATTTCCTTCCGAAAGCTAATATGGACGATATCCAAGATACTTATGTAAGATTAATCGCATCTTACTGTTTCAGGAGTATTTTGGATAAAAAAGTAAAACTACTTTTATTACGAGCCATTAAACACATAAATATTATAATTTAATGTCAAACTTGTTTCATACTTTAAATTATCTATGACATTCCAACAGTTCGTTCTAAATTTACAAGAGCATTTAACGTATTTTTTATGAAAAAATATTTTGTTGGTAGATTTTCTATAGAAAAATATTGATTAGAATATCGTGCTTACTGCATTGTAAAACTAGTCGTTGGGGGCCACCCAAATTACAAATCATGGATATGCATAATATAAAATATGAAAAAAAAACATGTGAAATTATATTTATAAAATGCATTTCGATCCCAAAATAAAAATTAAACGTACATTTAAATATTTTTAACAAAACGGGACTTTATTAGATTATAATGCGAATCTGTGGGAATTTGGGGAAATACCGGAAATATCGCGTCTTTTTGGAGAGTAATTTTTGTCGCCCGATTTGGCGATATATAGGCAAGTTAGCGACAAATTTCGCGACTTTTTTTGGTCGACGGTATTATCAAGTCGTACCGAATTACGTAAAAGAAACATCCTTATATATCCAAAAATGATGGTCCTATTAACTAACAGTTTACTGCGCTGGATTAAGCGTCTCTTTTCCAATTCAAATACATCTCAATGCATTCAATTTATTTTATTTTATTTATTTTATTTTTGTCGTCCGATTATCTACACTAGGGATATAGGACCAGGGAGGAGTGCCCTTCGTGGGGGTCTTTCTAAGGGAACCTAACCCGTATTTACGCAAGGTTCGAAGAAAACCACGAAAACTCCGAACGGTTAGGCCGACAGCCGCGATTGGGATCAAACCCAGCACCTGCCGTCTACCAGTTGAGAGGTCAGATCCTCTCGGCCACTGGTGGGGCCTCAATACATTCAAATACATCAATAAATTTTAATGAAATATAGAGTCATGAAAAATCGAAGAATGTGGAAAAAATGTTTATTACGTTAATAATCAAGTTACCATTAGTTTTGTAAAATCCCCCACTGAGACCCACAGATCGAAATATCCGTATAATTAATTTTCATCAGAAATTTAATATATATATATTTTTTTGAAGTAAAGTATATGAAAAGTAAAGAAAATTATACGGACATCTTCACCAAGCCGCTTAGTAAATTTGAACTATCTGGGTTTAAATTGAAAGTTTTTTTTTAAATTATTATTAAATTTGTTGTTTAATTTCGTTAAATACCTCTCAATGAATTAAAGTGTGTTTATGTAAATTGTATTGTACTAGATAGTCCAGCTTCTTTGTATAATTTTTTTGATTACATGAAGTTATGTATAAGACTAATTTTATGAATGAAATTAAATTCAGTTTAGCCTTGTGAATCAATTTAGTATCCCGGCTCACTTGATAAACTTGAATTTATTGGTTTAACTACATATGAATTCTACTTCATTGCGTTAACATTGTTGTACGTTTATTGAGATTAACTTTAAACTTTATTGGTTTAAGAATTTGCTGAAATTAATTGTAAAGAAAGTTTTTTTTTTTTCAGTTCTTGTAATTAGGATGAACGAAGCGAATCCTCTACTAGTCCACTCAAATGACACTTTGTCGTACACTTTACAAAAAAACTATACAGTATTTTCACTTGAAATTAAACACAAATATAAATTATGATCTGTAGATTTGCAGAATATTATTTTTTTTACAGAAATACTTTTCAAAAAATTATTATTTTAATTAATTTATTTTACATGCATTTCCAATGCGGACGCATTTTAGCAAATAAATAAAAAATGAAACGCGTATATTTTCAGAAAAAAAAATATAAATCATGGAGATTGCATGCGCATTGGAAATGCACATGCATTTCCAATGCGGACGCATTTTAGCAAATAAATAAAAAATGAAACGCGTATATTTTCAGAAAAAAAATATAAATCATGGAGATTGCATGCGCATTGGAAATGCACATGCATTTCCAATGCGGACGCATTTTAGCAAATAAATAAAAAATGAAACGCGTATATTTTCAGAAAAAAATATATAAATCATGGAGTAAATAATTATAGATAGAATCATGATTAATTTAATAAATGAAAAATGTTTTCATCACTCCGCAAAATCGTTTGCACAGATGACACTTAAACATTTTAAAAAAATTGTATTATGGATTTTTTTTTTTTTTTTTTTTTTTAGTAAAGTGGCAACAAAAGAATTGTAAGCAAATAAAATTAATTTTTAAATTTGCCATATAAATGAAAAATTAAAAGAACTGCTTAAAGTTGTTGCCTCGATTCAAGCTCTTTATAAAATGTACTAAAGCAAAGTTGGCCGATTCAGAAACTATAAATGGACTTTAATCATTTCTTACTTTATCATTTGGATTTAAAGTAATGTTACATTCTTATTTGTGGACCGAAAAAGGTTTAGTGAACGGTACTTTAGACTTTGTTGCGCGTATTAAAGAAAATCGCAAGCCATCAGACCAGATACCGCGAATAATCATGGATAAATTTGAATACTGCAGTAATTTAACTTATAAGAATTGGTGTGTACCAATTCCCCCAATAATTAAATTCTGGAAAAATGGAAGCATAAATTGCTCAATAAAACAATTTCCTTTGCAATCAGTTTTTGCAGTTATAATTCATAAATCTCAAGGTTTGACGTCAGATAAAGCAGTAGTAGATATTGGGGATAAAGAGACACCAGTTTGCTTAACGCACGTAGCGTTGTCGAGAGTGAAATTCCTTCAAGGTTTATCATTTAATAGAAAATTTCCTTACGAGAGATTCTACAATATAAAAAAATTTCATATGCTGGTATGCAGAAAAAAAAGAAGAAATTAGAATAAAAAAAATTACATTTAATAGTTCTTAGTATCAACGAGAGTAGATTTTAATGTTTTTTCAAACATTTTGTTTGAATGTATTATTCTAAGATTGCTATCAAAGATTATTTGATGTGAATTACAAAGATTGAAAACATGCCTATTTCAAATCATTTCAGATAACTCCAGAGGCTACTGGGAAATGTAAAAACATCTTTAAAACTTTTGATTAAAAATTAAAAAAATATTTTGTAAAATTTTGCTTCGAAAATATTTTTATTTATACCAGTCTTATATCACAGATAAAAAATTCCGAGGAAATTCTTAATTATTTGGCTGAATTTACATTTCTAAAATTTAAATACGCCAAAACATAAGATAAAGTTTTTGCTTAATAAAGATGCAAAAATAATATAAAATATTAATGTTATTTTCAAATATTTATCTTATGAAATAATGCTTCGCGAATCCAAACAAAGCACGGCTTTTGCTAGTATAGATATTAATGTAACTTAAATTTTCTTATGAAAATTTTGCATATTATTATATACAATATAAACATGAACTTGTATGTATTGGTTAAACATTTATGGAGTATATTGTGTGTTATGAAAGACAATGGAATCATGGGCCCATGTATGATGAAGGATGAAAGATGATGGATGAATGTGATAATTAACAAAGTTTTAAGCATGAACTTATCAGAACTTTATATTAATCGACAATGCATTGAAATTGTATTGAAACTGTTAAAATGAAATTATGTTGAATTTTTGTATCAAAACAATTTGATTTCTCAGGAATTTTTAATTTTTTCTAGTAATGTATTAAGAATGTTAATTGAAACTGATGAACTATTGATGAAGTTTAAACCAGAGTTAAATTTTAGGTAATTCATTCTACATTTATTTATAAAAACATCTACTTTTTCCAAATTTTCCAAAGTACAATTGGCATTTTTCTTGTTGAAAATGAAACCACTGAACAGTTTTAGAGCCTCTGTCGCTTCATTGAAAGACACGGAAGGGATTTCGATTTTTGCACCAATCTCTGTTTTATAAAGCTCTCCCTCTTCATTTTCCTTTTCAGCTAAATCGGCTAGGATATCTTCATCTGTCGTGGGTTGTGATGTCATAATATTTTTATCAATTCGAACGTAATCCTCAAGCGCCAGGGAAGATGTTATTTCTCTTTTATCAGCTTCTATCACATCGTCTATTTCTGATTCATCTGTTTGTGCAACATCTTCTTTTAATAAAACCAGTATGCTTGAAACAATTTTTATTACAGTTGGAGGAACAGAGTTTCATACACGTCTTAGGCATGGCTTAGACATAGCTTCCAAGACATCAATGGATAATGGTGTTTGTTTGTCAAAGCACTCGATAAGTTTCTTAATTACTTCTTTCCGCTAGCGTGTTTTTAAACACTGAGTAAGACACTTAGGCCTTTAACACTTAGGCTTTGTAAACACTTAGGCCTTTAATATCTTTGTGGGATGCACAATTGTCCAACAAAATGCATATCTTTCTCGTTTTATAGATAAAACATGAGTCTAATTCAAATAACCATTTTGAAAAAATTTCCCTTTTCATCCAAGCATTTTTAGTGGATGTGTACTGAACAGGTAGAGTCTTTAGATGCTTTAAGAAACGTGGTTTTGCGAATTTTTCGATAACATAGATAGGTAACTTTTCACTACCATCCATATATTGCAGGCTAGCGGTATTGTGACTCTTTCTTTATTAAATTTTCCACCGGATCATTTCTCTGCTTTGAAAGTTAATGTAGAAGTAGGTTGTGCTTTATAAAAAAAAAGTGTAGTTTAATCTGCGTTGAATATATCACAAAGTGCATAGTCTTTTTTAATAGACGGCCATTCTTTAGAAGAAAAAAATAAATCTACACTATCCTGATTAACTGCAGATTCTTCCTCACATATCCTTTTGGAAACAATACCATGGCGTTCTTTAAACATTGAGAACCATCCATTTAAGCGCGTAAAATCAGTGACACCAAGAGCATCTGCAAAAAACTGTGCTTTTTCCTGTAAAACAGTACCGGTTAAAATTATATTCCGGTTTCTAGCGTCTCTTATCAATCTTAATAAAACAACTTCAATATCTTCATTCTTGGCATTTTTCATTCGTTTTCTCGCAGGCTTGAACTGATTGATAGCACAAGCCGTTTCAATTTGTTCTCGATTCATAACTGCCGAAAGAGTACTTTCAGGTATCTCGTATTTGGCTGCAATTTTTGATTTTTTTAAAATCCCATCATTAACATCACATAAAAATTTCCAAACTAAGAGATTTTTTTTCTCACTCATTTTCACAATTAGAATTCAATCAAAATATTTATAGGGAAGAGCTTAATTCATATCAAGTTATCACCACTTGCTGGAAGAGAATAGGTCACGCACAAAAGAATTTCAACATCAGAAATAATCAACCCTTTTTTCTTCCTTTCCCTCCCCCTCCTATTAACGCTACCACTCCTACCTTCATCCGCTGCAGTTTTAAGAACAAATGCGCATAGCCCCCTCATTTAGTTCAGAAAAAGCGATAAACTTGTTTCAAGGTTGCTCTCAGCAAATGTCGGGACGAGAAAAAAAATATATTCAGTGCAATATTTGATTCATCTTAAGCGGGAAAATTTGTTTTCATGTTCGTATTAAACGATGCAATTATTATTGTTTATCGAGATAACGGGGTGTGGAAAATCTTTTCCTTTGTCTTAAGCAAAATTTTGTGTTAACCGTTTTCGTCTTGACGAGGTTCTACTGTATTGGGATTTCATTCCAGGCATAAATATTGTACAGTAAATTAGTCTAAACATATCTATGTGCTATAGTTTTTAAAGTGGATATGGGGGGAGACTTGACCTAATCAATGTGAGGAGGTTTGACCAGATGGTCAAAGCTTCCTTAACCCTTAACTAATGTTGCCGGTCTCACATATTGCTGCTTTTTCCATTTTTACACATTAACTTGTAATTTTTTGTTTAACTACAAACGCTACGGAAATTTTGTTTAGTTTGGAACTTTAGTAGTAGCACTAGATACTTTTAAATGGATGAATTTTAATTATAACAGTCCAGTTTAAAAATTTTAATACTAAAACATCCTCCTATGAGTTAATTTAGCCTTTTATTTATCTTCCAATGGAGTAGTCTCACAAAGCTTTTTCGTACTAGTTATGTAACAATTTCTGTCGCATCAGTTAAAGGTTAATTAAAAGTTTTGGGAAATCGTTCTATTACACATTGTACCTGATGAATATTGTACGGCTACATTTCTAAAGTAGCGTAAATTTATTCTGTAAAGCTACAGTAAAATGAAGAGATAGGAAAGAAAATGTTTAAAATCGATTAAAGAAGATGTGAAATTTTTCTACAGAAATAAGAAAAAAATTAACGAAATATAAATTGGACTGTTGAGAGGAATTTTTATTTCATTAAATAGTACCCAGTAGGGGGAACTGGGGCACATTGACACAGTTTTTTTTTCAAAGAATTTTTTGGTGTGAAGAAAGTAGAAAACTCAAGTTTTTTCCATGTGGTGACAGAAAAATTTGTGTAGTATGTTATATAAATGTACAATCATTGTTTTATATAGTATTTTTGCATGCAATTTAGAAAAATAAAAAAAAGTCATTTGTATCAATGTGCCCCATTCCCGCGGCAGATTGATACACTTCATGGGACAGTCTGATACGTTTGAGAAAAATGGCGACAAAATAACACTAATGCATATTTTCCAAAGAAAATGAGTTAGCAAACCATTTTATATTTTTTATAGAATGTCAAATCACCCACAATTTATTTTTAAGCAATATTAAAGCAATCAAAATTAAATGTATAATGATCTGATGTTCTGGCTGTTCCTTGTCTGATTGTTGGCTGTGGTAACTTTGTCATATCTAGCACTTCAACCCCAGCATTATCGTCTTTCTTGGGAAAGATGAAAAACTACCAAGTTTTCTGTTTATAAATAGGTTTATAAACAGAAAATAAAGGATAATCATAGTAAAAATTCTGTTTATAATATAATTATCCTTTTCTGTTCTGCAGTTTGTTTCTCTTACTTAACATTTCTCATGTCGAAAATACTTTTTTCTCAAGACAATCGATATAAATTCGAGATTCGCCAGGCTGCCATCCTTTTCTTTTATTAGTTTTACTAGTACTAGCTTTTGGGTAAATTCGTACGTTTTCTGTTTGCAAAAATACTACAAAATGTTCTAATATAAAAAAATAGAGCTATTTCACTTCAATAAAAATTAATTTTAGAAATTTTTGGTGAAAAATGATTGAATTAAGGAGTGTATGGTAAAAAAAATAATAAAAGGTAATGAAAAAATGAACTAAAAAAGGATTTAGGTTGTATCAATGTGCCCCGGCATAGAGTGTATCAATGTGCCCCATACAGCCATTTTGGTTAAAATGAGTCTCAAATCCAATTCTTCATAATTTACCTAACAATAAAGAATGAGGAACTGATAAAGAATTGTTTTGCTTGCCAGGGAGAGTATTATTTTCGGTTGAAAATACTGGAACAGTTAATAATACCATTGCAATTCTACAGCTCAAATTTACTTTTGACCTACAAAAACAATAAATCACCCGTCCCATTTCATCAAACTACTGAATCATACTAAGACATCCTGTATGTAGTTGTGTACACTAGTATCACCTTTTGAAGCTGTTTTGAAATTCCATGTAATGACCCTGTGAGCTGTAGATGGAGTGTATCAATGTGCCCCATGTATCAATGCGCCCCAGTTCCCCCTATAGGTAAATAGAAAATATTGAAAAGATTAGAAAGCATGAAATCAGCAGCCTTAAGAAAAATTATGTGTTCATACTTCTGCAAAAAACATGACATTGAAAAAAAGTCTGTTGGAAGTTATGTAGATAATTTTCACCAAGATGAACATAATGAGATGGAGTCAAACTATGTGACAACTATTGTTGACTGGTCGAGTATCACAAAACTGGTTGATTAAAACAAACATTTACTTCTGTGCCTTGAATTCCATCTAATTAGTTCTGTTTATACATCGCGTTTTCCCAAAATTTTTAATGAGCATTAAACCATATAGCATAAAATTATTCTGTCTTTTTTAAAAGTGATTTTATTTCCTTTAACAAATATTTAAATATAAAAATAAATTGGATCAAGGCTACCATATTTAGAAAGCCTTAATCAATTATATTTTCATTATTAAAATAAATGTTTTTTTATCAAATTTCTTATATATTACACTTACGTTGCAATTTATTTTGAAAACTAATTATATAATGCATAAAATGATATATGGAACTTTATTCCAAGTTCAATACTTAAAAAATAAAAAATAAAGAATTTTGTAAAAAAATTGTCAACCCTCCCTAGACTGAAATATATTTAAAAAGAATCCATCATTACAAATTTCTTGTTTCTAGGCTTTTCAGGAACATAAAAATCGCCTTTTTAGAACTTTTTGTCCCTGCTCCCCTTTTGGGGTAGTAGCACGTACACAAATATAGTCTATGTTAAAACAGGGAATCACACCATCATTTTGATACCATTACTTTTGAAATCGGTTCGGTAGTTCCAGAGATTACCTCGAATAAAGAAAAAAACAAGCAAACTTTATTCCTTTATAATATTAGTAGAAATGTGATAAATTTGCGAGGGAATTACCTTTCAAGCTTTTTTATTTTATTTTTTATTTAAATAAAAGTGTATGAAGATATCTTAGATTTAAATCATTACTCTTAAATTTAAAGTATTAGCATCAGCAAAAAAATTTCATTAAATATAATGTTAAATGTATCTAAAATAAATGCACAGTCTTGTGTAGTACACATTTGAAAATCTAAAAAAAATAATTTGTCAAAAAATTTTTAATGGGGCGAAAATATCAATTTTTAAAAAATCTAATTTTTTTTAATTTTAAAATTTAATTAAATATACAGTTCACGGTTTAAATGTTGTTTTACTTGAACATTAAAATGCAGTAAATTCAGAATTTGAACCATATTTTTTTTTAAACAATATTATTGAAAAACTAAACACAGTCCCCTTAAAAAAGAAGATTCACACGATAACTCTTCCAATGACAATGATGGTCACGTTTATTTTTATCCAGGCGCAATTCCCGATTACTAAAAGTAAAAAAAACAAACAAAATGTACGCACTCCATTTAATGGATGCTCCTTTAAATTATGGGTCTATAATTCGCCGTCAACATGCTATCATTTCGCCATCGCGTCGATGACGTTCAAACCTCTCAGACGCAAATAGACAGTGGATATTCAACTTTATAAGAAGAAGCTTATCAATTAATATTTGTAAATTCCCCTAAATTTTACTTTCTATTGTATTTAAATGAAAATATGTGAACTCTAAAAACAGGCTGAAGTTTGAGTGAAGTTATTTGATGTAAATAATAGTAATTTAAACTTTCTCAAATCACGCGTATATTGAAAATAGTTCAATTCTCAACGATTTATTAAATTTAGATATCAGAAGAAGATTTTAGTGATTTGTCAAATTTTGGCATTTAATGCACGGTCGTCTATTTATTGAAGTAAATAATGACTTCTGCTCTATATTCTTCAATACTTTGCGTTTTAACACTGTTTTATAGGTAAGTATGCATTTTAAAGTATATAACTTTCCTTAGTTTTAAAAATGGTTAATTATTAATTATATTTAACTCTTTATGGACCTGAAGGTTAATTTTATGAAATGCACTATGCGGATTGTCTCTTAAAAAACTTGTTAATTCAAAATACATGTTGAAGTTTTAGCATTTTGGTCATGATTTTGGAAAGAAAAGAGAGAAAAATGATTTTCACCCTTTATATCCTGGCGATCCTTTTAAGAAACATTAAAGAAAATTTAATGTAAAATTCAATTTATTCGTTTACTAATAAAAGTAGATTGCACTTTTTGCACAAAATAATTTTCTCAATAATATTTAGAAAGCACAGTGAAACATTTGAAGCTAAATATATTTTAATGTAGTTGTTTTCCCAACCATTTACCTAGGTGTAGCTTTTATATTATTAAAAACTGTTATACAAAAAATTTGCAGCTACAAATCACTTCTCTGTTACAGATAGAATCACACTTATTTACATTGTTCTTATTGGAATTGCGAGATTTTTAAACCGCATATTTTGTTAATTAATCTTATTATTCTTACAAAGATTTTGTAAAAATTGTCCTACTACAGATTTATTAAATCATTTTTAATTAAAAAATTATCTAAAAAACAAATTATTATTATGTATGTTACTCTGGAAAACTTGGACATTAAAGGGTCCGGGACACAAAAAAAAATTATTGCATTAAAAATTTCTCCGATTTTATGCTTAAATGAATCATGTTTTAAATCATGTTTCTATCTTAATTAGACGAGGAAATATTGTTTTGCTTTGTTTTCAAAATATAGCTTTCAAGTAATGGTTGTTAAGAAATGACATCGTGTGAAAATTCCTTTTTCGTTCATGGTGGGTTTTTTTTTCAGAATTTCTCGGATTTAATTTGTTATACCTCAAAAACCGTTAAAAATAAATGCTTCAAACTTGGATCATGTCTTTTTTTATACTACAACTTTTTACTTTAATTTTGAATCAGCAAATTTGAAAAAATATTTAGTTTTGAAAATATGATTTATTTAATAATAGTTACATCATTTTTTTTTTTCAAATTTTTACTTTAAATATTTTTTTTATTATTTTTATTTTTTAAAATTAAAATTTAGATATTTTTGTTTATTTAAAATTTAAAAGAAAAACAGAAATTCTACAAGTAATATTTTGAGTTATAACGATTTTAAATTAACCCTCTTTTTTTAATAAATTTTAGATTTAAAAAGAAAAAATTATGAGAAAATTTATCTTGTGATATTGTTTACAAATAATATGGTTAACGATCACAAAAAAATCCAAAATTTTAAAGTTATAAATAAAATTTATTTTAAAATGTGTCACGGACACACTTAACTTAAAAAGTTATTTAGGCGAAGCAATTATTTTATTCAAATTTTCAGAATATAAAGTGTTAGTCTGTCTTTGTCATGTTCATTGCAAAAAAAATATTAAAATTAATATTTTGAAATACTCATTAATTTCAAAATAAGACACAAGGCATGTTGCATGTAAAAATATATATGTTACATTCTCTTCCCAGAATTTGTATTCTTAAGCATTTTTTATCTGCACTGTAGAAAGCAAAAAAATGCATTTTCGGTTTAAAAGTTTTCCCCTAAATAATTCTCTTATCTTTTATAATTTTATACGGAACTTTTTTACGTGACAAGATTAGCAAAATGGATTTTAACTTTCTTTTTTTTTTAAACAATTACACATGGGGAATTAAGGATGTATATCCAGTAATTGGAAGAAAAGCACTTATTTAAAGTTAGAAAGATTAGCTTCTTTTAAATTAAGTACAAAAATGTTTTTATTGTTTATTTAAGGGCGCAGTTTACCTTAAAAGATTTTAAATACATTTGTTGATCATTCTCTATTATTAACAATTATTACAAATCGCTAGCTCTAAGCATGTAGTAATGATTGAGGGACATTTTACCTTAAAATTTATCTTAAAAGATTTTTAATACATTTGTTGATCAGTCTACATTAATAATAATTATTACAAATTATTCGCTAGCTCTAATAATATCGCTAGATTTTGTGTAAGAATGATTAAGGGGATAGTTTATCTTAAAAATAATATAACAACCTATTTCTTTTTTTTACATTAAATGAAAGCCTGATTAATTGCGAATATATTTAAACAACTCATTTTCACCCATATGGTAATTTTATATCGCGAGATATTATAGAATTTGTTAATACACTCAGCGGAGTTACCTACACAACTTGAAAATTTAAATAGCTTTTTCTCTGTGTTCATATTTTTTTCACTTTCCTGCTTTAATAATGATAAAAAAAAATTTTGTATTCGAAATAGCTATTTAGATGTTTTTGTACCTGTTCATCGCTATATATCTAATAATTCTGCGCATGGAATTATCTTTCATGTATTTTATTAATTTTTAAAAAAGTATAGGAACATGTTTTAGATCTCATCGTTTTATACTATATATATATAAACACAAAATTGTATTAAATGTAATATTAGATGTATCTAAAAATCCATGCGCAGTCTGGAGGTATACACATTTGAAAATCTTGAAAAAAAATTCGGCAAAAATGTCAATTTTTAAAACAATAGTAGAAATTTCAAAAAATTTAAATTTTTATATATTTTTTTATTTTAATTAAATATGCAGTTGTTTTTTTAAATGAACTGTTACTTGAACATTGAGATACAGAACGCTCACAATTCGTACCATAATTTTAAAATAAACAAAATTGTTGAAGATATACCCTTAGAAGTAATATCTTGCCGATAATCAAGCTGATGTGAATTCATCAATCATATTTAAAAATACTTAATGATATTCTTAAGAGGCAAGATTTTAAAGTAGATGTAATGAAGATGCAAAAATATTTCATTCAGTTACGAATTAAAATTCTCATAGATTTTGTTAGAAAAAATATGTTAATGAAATTTTTGCGACATTAATTCTCAAAAAGTTACATTAAAACTAGTCATGTGTGGCTATCCCAAAACTTTCTTCTATCTTATGCATATTAATACCTCCTGAAAAATTCAGAATAGCAGCGCCACCGGTAAGGTGGTTTAAACCAGAATCTGGTCAGCAACAACTTATGTCAACTTATAGCTGAATCTGAAATTTGAGAAAATCCGTGCATTAGTTTTTTAATAGAGCTCTTACAAAATCTTTTTTTTTAATATGCATAACAGCGCCACATGTTGCATGATGTACACTAAAAACTGATCAGTATCAATTTTTTATCAGGTACTAACTAAATCTGAAGTTTGATGAAAATCCAAGCATTAGTTATTGAGATACTTACATTTTTTGATAAAGGGAGAATATTTTACCAAAAACGCTCTTAAAGTTAGCTTTTTGAACTACATTTCCTAAAGCAGGAAAACTGGAAATGAAAATAATGGTCATATAGAGATAATTATTTATAAATCAAGTTCAAATAAACTCACGGATGAAAACATACGGCCTCTTATACATCTCTTCAAAAATCACGGCAGCAAGTTCTATGTTTTTACTTTTAAAAATTTGTCTGAAAATGTATCCGAAAATTACCAGCTGTTGGGGGTAATAAAGAAATATTTTTGTGTGTGCACCCTTAAAAAGCCAAATATTTAAAAATCTTGAAAGAAAATGGTGTAACACAATTAAAATGATAGCTAAATTGGAAAAATATTTACCACTACCATAGAATACGCCTTACTTCCTAAATAAGTAACAATATTTGAAGCTTGGTGGTATGGTGTATTTGGATAAGTCAACAAGGAAAAAATTAGAAATTGGTGTTATATAATAGAACACAAGAAAACTTCTTGAAACACCATAAAATAAATAAAATATCGCAAGGCCTTTCGATAGAACTTAGTCTATCTTCATCAGGCGATAAGATGTGCGTCTACAATGAATGTAGCAGCACGTCTTATCGCCTGATGAAGATAGACTAAGTTCTATCGAAAGGCCTTGCGATATTTTATTTATTTTATGGTGTTTCAAGACGGGGTTTTTTTTTGTTCTATAAGTCAACTAGTCTAGCAACGAACAGGTTCCGGGCTCGTATCCTACCATGGGTAAAAATATGGGTACCAACATATTGGGTACCTATATAGTTGATGTAATTTAAGTTAAGTGCATAAATCATGTAAAATGTACGTGACATGATATGTATATTCCTTGTAAACTTAATTTTTATTTTACTTTACTTTTTTTAAATAGAAAAATTTCCAAAAATTAAAAATTTTCTGGAAACGGGGAAAAAATTTTTTTGATTAAAACCCTTAAACTGTACTGTCGTTTAGAATGGCGGTACAGTTTCCATATTTAAAAGGATTTTATTTTATAGTGTACATTGCCTACGAAAAAAAAAGGCCGTTTTTGCCGATAAATGAAAGATGGTCAAACATGGATGAGATTCAGACGCATGACGTGTCGATAATTCAGACGCACAAAATGTCTGAAAAAATTAAGTCTTTTAAAACGTCTAAAAATTGAACATGCTGAATTTCAGACATTTCAATTTAGAGTGTGCTTCCTGTGGTATATCCTTTGCAAGATTTGCGTAATATTTTAGATATTTTATTAAAGAACTAGCTGACAAGTCCGGCATTGTCCGGGATGATAGCAGTATTCTAAAATGAACCTTGAATTTGTATGATTTTATATCTGCTGCGCACGTACTGCTCAAATGATTTATCAAACAACGCCAGCGGCCAGGTATAAAACACTTGAAAAATTAAAATTCTTAATTAATGTATATTCTTAATTGCAGTCTGATTTCAAATAAAAATGGATATTTGTATTCGTCGTTAAAAGAATACGCATAGGTGTGTTAATTTGAAATCAATAAAAACAATATTATAAAATAACGTCCCTTAAACTTACTAGAGTACTTTGAAATGTATCAACATGGTCAATTAGAAATTCTGGTAAACCCTCCCTTTCTTATAGAAGAAATTAATAAAGAATTTTTTTGCGGCACAATTAAAATCTATACTTTTTCCTTTCTGGAAATTGCTGCCTTCTAATCAGAATTCAGTTATAGTCAGCTTATAGTTATGAAAAAAGAAATACTTCTAATTGGTTCGCTTGGCGAGTTTTTAATTTTTAATATCCCATCTAATTATTACAAATTTAAAACTCTGAGTCTCAGGTGAACTAGAAAAGGCCTTGTACTATTTTCACAGAAATTTTCAATGTCGTACGTGGCGTAGATTTCTATAACCATCGCAAACATACATGCACACAGACAGAGAGAAACTTTCTTTCGCTAGTATAGATACCCAGTAAGTTCTCATAACACGACGCTCACATAAATATAATCTTATAGATCTACAAAGAAGTTTGTTTCAAGACTGTAGTGGAATAAAAAGTGTGTAAATTGTTCATAAGATTATACGGAAATTCTCCTTCAAATCGTGTGAGAGGTTTCCTTCTTTAGGGGTCATCATTCATATTTCCTTCTCTTATAAATTATTTTATAAAGTTGTTGAGCAATTTCCTTGTCTCAAGTGACTACTGTATAAAATATATGAATGTAGATTATATATATATAATCTACATTCATATATTTTATACAAGTGTATATATAATTACAAGTGTATTTATACAAGTGTATATTTATAAAAGTGTATATATTTGAATGTATCTATTGTTTCTTGTGTAATATGTACATTGCCAAACAGATGATAAAAGTTTTATATATTTCATAAGATCCTAAGAATAAAATTATTATATACAAGTGCGATATTTCCTAGGGTGAATATAATATGGCAATGTATATGTTACATAGTGGGTATAATTATATGAATAATATTAGGTAACAATATGGAGAGTTGGCACAAATGAATGACTGGATTTTAAAATTTTACAGTTTCGAAATTATTATACCATGGTTTGTACAGGTCCCGTTATTTTAAAAACGAAATATCAGTATTTTTTATTGAAAAAAAACAATCTAGATCAAAGGCACGAAATTCCGCCTCCTTTGAGCAGGGACTTTCGATACGAAAATACTGGTATCGAAGAATTTTGTATTCTAAAAATTCCAGGACCCGTACTACACATATGAGGGAAAAGACAAAGTTTCCATTACAGGAGAATATTTTTTAATGGTACGTGATAAACCTTTTTCCAAACATAACATTCGCCTTCAGTGTTGCCAGTGGGCTACTTTTTAAAAATTCAGATTTCTTGATTGGCACCACTTTTTTGAAAGTGTGAAATTTGTACTATTTAATACCATATTAATTCAGACAGACGCAAACAGTATTTTACCACTTTAAAAAAGTGGTGCGAACACGAAAATTTTAATAAAAAAAAAGTAGCGGTCTGGCAACACTGTTCGCCTCTAGAACTTTTACAAGAGAAACGTGCAAAGAAATGTATCTTTTAAAATTACTGGTGTGAACAGAATATAAAAATAATCGCCTATAATTGAAACTTTGCGATACATCTACGTATAAGCTATATATGAAAATACTGAAAGAAGATCCAAGTTTTTTTTTCAATTACAAATGATTGACGTGCGAATCTTTCGTAACACGACAAGCACCTAAACTGTAATCAAGTTCAAAGTTCTTCAAAGTACCCATGATTCTAAAAAGCGTTCTTTATGCCTTTATAATCTTAAAAATAATATATTTCCTAGATTTAAATATGTATATATATTACTATATGTATATATGTGTATTTATATAAAGATAAAGTTTCTTTTGCTGCCACTGATTTTCGGAAATGTACTTTTTATAGTATATTAAACAGTTTTCTCAACCTGGAATAATAGAGACTGGGGGGGTGAATTTTTTTTACAAAATGACATTTTTTTTTTTTTTTTTTTTTTTTTTTTTTTTTAAATATTGAACCTAGAATAAAGTTTCATCCATTATTTTATTCGTTATACAATCAGTTGTCAAAAAAAATTGCGAATTAATTGTAATATATAAGAAACTTGAAATATGATTCATTTTAATCATGAGAAAATAATGAATCAAGGATAAGCACATATGGGAGACTTGATCCGCTTTATTTTATCTTGAAATATTTGTTAAGGAAATTAAATCAGCTTTTAAAAAGGCAGAATAACTTTATGCTACATGGTTTAATTATTATAAAAAATTAGTTGGAAAATGTGATGTGTAAACACACTTGCTTAGACAAAATTCAATGTACAGGGAAATGATTCCGTTTTAAACACTCACATTTTGTAGAACTTGACCTGGTAAGACTAGTTCCACATAGTTTAGGTTCATCTCAGTGTGTTCATATTCGTGAAGTTTGTCTACATATTTTCCTAAAATGCAGGGCTCCCACTTGCGGCAATTTTTATATTTTATGGACACCCTTTTCTCTAATCTAACAACATGGGCAGAAGAAATACACTACAAAATTTATATTTTAAAATTAGTGGTGACAATAAAGTATAAAAATTGGTGTATGTGGAACCTTGAAATTCTTTTGGTCAATTTGTCATACTTTTCTTCAGAGGCATGAAAATTAAACATTTCTTAAGGCTGTTGCTGTCCACCCTTTCTAATCTTTTGCAACCTTTTTTTTCATACCTACTATGGGTACTATTTAAATGAAATAAAAATTCCATCAACTTTCAAATTTATATTTCATTAAATTTTTCTTGCTTCTATAACAATCTTTCACATCGCCCTTTAATAAATTTTTAACGTTTTCCTTCTATCACTCCTTTTACTGTAGCTTGACCGAATAATTTTACATTATTTTAGAAGAATAACCATTAACCCTTCATTATATACAGCGTATAATAAAAATATTTTGAAAACCACTTAATTAAACCTTTCCGCAGTGTTGCCAGACCGCTACTTTTTTTTAATTAAAATTTTCGTGTTCGCACCACTTTTTTTAAATGATAAAATACTGTTTGCGTCTGTCTGAATTAATATGGTATTGAATAGTACGAATTTCACACTTTCAAAAAAGTGGTGCCAATCAAGAAATCTGAATTTTTAAAAAGTAGCCCACTGGCAACACTGCCTTTCCGGCACACTGTGCCCAGTCCAGGATACCTAATTTTAATTCCAAACTTGCAAACGGCACCAATAATATTTTAGTAAAATTTTGCATTTACAATAAAAGCTTAAATTAAGGAATTCAAAATATCTAAAAAATTCGTTCTTGAAATCCGGAGTCAGTCGATAATTTCTCATTTTATTAACAGATTTTGCCCGTGCCGGAATAGGTTAAGGAAACTTTAACCATCTGATCAACTATCCCTTAGACTGATTGGGTCAAGCCTCCGTAAAGTACAGCACATGTTTATGTTTACCCTGATATACTATATAATTTTTATACGTGCAATAAAAGCTCAATATTTTTGCATTACTCAAAACCTACTTGCTTAAATTTCTATAATGTATTTTACCTGACAAAATCTTACAAAATATTTCTAAAAGATGCACTTCTTAAGCTGAAAATACTTTACAATTGATTTTCCCACACCAGTTTCAATTATCTGCATGAAATAAAGGTATCGTTTGAGGTTTTTAGTAGTTTTGGTTGCCACTGATTGGTAAAGCTGCTATTAGACCCACGGACTTTAGGCGAGACAAACTTTTCAGCGGATTTTAACTCCAACATTTTCCCGTTCAAAGGGGGACAAAGGTTTGCATTTGTCTTTGAAAAATTCGGAGGAAAAGCCGTAAAACCAGTTTCCACTCGTGCCAGGCGTTAACATTTATCGCCTACTCGTATCAATCGCTTATCTCTGATTCGTTGAAACGTTCGATGTTGGATGAAAAATCTAAGCTAGGCCAGATTTTTTTGAACGCGTGGAAAAAAGTCTGGGAGACATTGCAGTTTGCTATTACATTGGATGTTGGGAGGATATTTCCCGAAAAGTTGGAGGAAATCGAGTGTTGGCTCAAAAGTCTTACTAAATGTTGGTGAATCTGATAGCGGCTTAAAATTGTGAAAATCTTTTAAATAGGAAAACTGAAAAGTGGGTCAAGCCTCCTCAGTCTCCCCTATAGCTTTTAGGATGTTTTCTCAAATAAACACTTTCATGTTTGACAAACATGTTTTACAGATGTATTAGCAGCATTAATCATCCACTTAAAATTAATACTCTTGCTTGTATAACTTTAGTTACGCAGATGAAAATGTTTAATTAAGAATTGGCGGAATGCTAAACACACCGAAGATTTGGGAAAACTCATTAATACACTGTGAAAATTATTCTATATTGTTTAAAAAAGTTAATGGCAGTAAAAAAGAACTTTGTTTTAATTCCTTCTTTTTTAAATCAGGAAAATATATTGATTTCTGAGCTTTTGGGGATAAAGAGCGTTTTTTGGAATCGCAGTGAACTCTTTGTTTATTGTATATTTTTGTACGTGGTTATTTTATATTTTCGTAGATTAAGTCTTAAGGCATTTGCCTTTTTAATACTTTCCAACAAAGTTGAAAGGTGTTTATGAATTTGTTTTGTCGGTCCGACGGTCCATCTGTGCGACTATCCACACACCAACTCACATAAAAGTACTCGGATTTTCATGAAAATTAAATATGTTCGTGATGTTTAACGTGGTATATTCGGTATTGCACATGAAATGTGTAGCAAATATAGTTCATTTACTGGGGCACTCAAAAGAATTCAATTAAATTATAGTATATGGGAGAAAACCGTTAACCAGACTATTTTAATGACATTACGCTATTTTAAATGTATTGAAACTGATAAAACCACTGGATATGAATTGCAGGGGATTTGTCGTTCATTTATTGAGACACACAATAGAAGTCGGCTGCAGTACTATCATTGAGCAATAATTACAGGAAATGCGTTTTTAATTTCGGCGAGCTCTTTTACATTGTATTAAGTTTTTGCATTTTCCATGTTGTGCATAAATTATATACCGCATGTACAGGACTGCACAGAAAAAATAAGCACCGTTCTCTTTATTAGCAGATTGTTGGAAGAAAATTTCCTACTGAATTATGTATTTCCTAACTGCACATGAATTTTTGCATGTATGTAGTAAATAGATACAAATCTATAAATCATATATAAGGTTGCTCAAAGAATTCGGATACTTTTCCATTATAGATGAGAACAGCTTAAGTTGGGTTTTCAAATGTGTCATACGTTTCCATATGGTTGAATTAGACATAATATTTTAACTTATTAAGCGATGTATCTTTATTATATTACTCTGAATGTGTTGGGAAGAGTTTTATAATCTACACTGTTAAAAAAAACGGATGATTTTACGGAGATTGTACTGGTAAATGGGAAACCAGTACATTTTTACTGTTTTTTAACGGAAAAATTCCCATAAATTCCAGAAAAAAATGAAATTTTTAATGAATTTACGGAAATTTTTCCGTTAAAAAACAGTGAATTGTACTGGTGTCCCGATTACCATCACAATCTCCGTAAAATCGTGCCTTTTTTTTACAGTGTATGCTTGACGCATGATTTTTTTTTTTTTTTTTTTTTTTTTTTTTTTTTTTTTTTTTTTTTTAAGTTTAAAAGTCATCATTCATATGAAATTTTACGACGCGATTTTTCTTTCTTTTATAATTTTTATCAAGTTCTTAAGCAATTCCGTCCCTTCAAATTGTATTTATATAAGCATGTGAGAATATCGATTATATAGATGATGCTTATTGTTTTTTTTTTTTTAGAATATCTACAGCAGTTAAAGCCGCTTGTTTAGAAGAAAAAATGAAGCACGAGGGTCACCAACATGAAAATCACAAAACTCTACTATTCACAACTCAAGTCCCACAGGCACCTCAAGGTAATCTGAAAAATTACATTAATCTTTACAACTGTGTTTTGTATGCGTTCTAGAGTGTATGTAACAAGTTCGGAAATTATATTATTTAAAATGTGATGTTGATTACGCTATGAAAAAAGACAGGTGTTTTTCATTTTTCGAAAATATGGAATAACTTCTTTCGAGTCGCCCTAAATTTTGAAATATGTTCCTTAACTTTAGAAACTTTACAAATAAATTTAACTTCGAAATTTAAAGAAGAATTTATAATGTATATGTAGAATTTATATGTATTTTAAAATTGGTATAACGCAAATTATTATTTGTAGAAATTCATTTATTTTTATTTAATTAAACATAATTATATAAGATTTAATTTTGATTCAGCATATTTAAAAATATTAATTTAAATATAATTAAAAATATTCAAAATAAAATTTTGAAAAAAAACATGTAACTTTAAAAAAATCGTATTTTTTAAAGTAATTTTTTTTTTCAAATTTGCTGAAGCATAATTTAAATAAAGCAATTGAAAAAGACATGTTCCAGTTTGAACCTTTTACCTATAAAGGTTTTTCATTTGTAACAACTTAAATAGGAGAAATGGTGAGAAATCCCACCATGAAGAAAAATGAAATTTCGCAAGAATTTGTTTCTATGACACCCAAGCTTGTAAGCTAGATTTTTAAAACAAATCAAAACAAAAAAAATAATTTATCAGGTTCAAAATAAAATTTTTAATGCAATAAAAATTTCTTAGAAAAATTGAAGATTTTTCTGTCCCGGACCCTTTTAACCAGTTCGCTCTACTCAGAAATTTCTTTTTTTCGGATGTTATGATGAAATCTCAAGTAAATATTTTCATATTCACAATGCTGTAATTGGGCGGGAACGCCGTTCCCAGAAATATTTAGTTTGTTACTATTAAAAATAAATAAATAAAAAAAAATGTCGAGCACGAGCATATTTTTTTCAAGAAAAACTATAATTATCGTTATTTATTATAACAGTAATTATCCACATAAAAATGAACACAGTTTCTTACAATAAACCACTTAATCATAATCTACAGTTTAAACGCTTTTACTATATTAGTTTTGACCGGGTTATTCAAAATATGATCGTTCTTTTTCAGTTTGTTGGCGGTCCCCTATATGGTATCGGGAAAATATATTATCGGAAATATATGACATGTACTATTATATTTACACACTTAGAGTTTCATCAAAATTCCTTATATATTTCTCATCATTTTCTTATCATAAACTCATATTTCCTTATATATTCCTTATATATTCCTTCTATATTAGATATTGAACAAAACGTCTAAAATCGCAAATGGTCAGTTACCTTTAGCCAAATAAAGTACAAGTAATTTAAAAGCATTACAAAATACAGTGCAAAACAGAACTATGAAAAAGTGTTTGTTAATACTTAATTAGTCACATTTTTTAAAAGATTTCAATACCACAAACAGAATTCATTTGAACATATCTATTACAATAGCTTTCATAACATGTTACATACATTTTTCAGGCAATATCACAGATCAGAATGTTTTAAACTGGTGAAAAAATTTAACTTTCAATTATATTAGATTTTAAAAAAGTTCTTCATAAAATTTCAAGATATATATATATATATATATATATATATATATATATATATATATATCTTGAAACTTTATGAACTATAAATTTTTTAAAATCTAATACTTAATTGTTTAACCCCTTAACTGATTAGCCCGTACATCATACGGGCAAGAAGAGATTGCTTGATGCATCCCTTAAAGCTGCTTGACCCTCTAAAATTCTTAATACGAATTTTTTTTTTAGACAGAAATCTTTAGACTAAATCTTACGAATATTTTTGTCTTAAAAAAATTGTGTTTATCCCATATTTTCAATTTAATGTATGTAAAAAAAGAAATAGTTAATTTGTTAAACAAAAATATATTATTGATTTTCTCAAGTCATAAAATAGCAACAAAAATCTCTATTCTAAATTTTTCATTTTACAGTAACGCTACGATTAAACTTCATGTCAATTTAACGGACAGAAATTTAATCATCTTTTCAGTTCCATGCCTGATTTCTTGGAGTTTATTGATTTTTTTATGGCACGTAAAGTTAATTAATGTTTATTTTTTTAAATGAAGTGATATATAAATCTTTTTTTTTTTAAGTATCACTTTAACATAGGACGAAAATAACTATTAAGAAATTATTAATTGATTATAATTAAGGAATGTGTACTATTTCTTAATTGGTTTCATTAATAAATCGAATGGATATAATATTCTTGATGATTAGCTGTTCAAAAGTAATTGAATTTTCGAATGATAAATTTACTGTTTATTTTAAAACATCAAACAACATTGATATTATTGAAATCAATAAATAATATTATCAATATCAATAATTCTGATAATAATAAATGAACTTTTAAAACATTTTTGAAGATATTTTCCGTAATCCACTATTTTTCGGACATTTCAAAAGTTCGGAAAAAAATGTGAAATATTGAAAAAATTACTATCTATGGATGATAGCGATTTGTGATTTGCAGATTCATTATGATGTGGAATTTTTGCAGAACACAAGAACAGTTTAACCTTCCTACCCTGTTGAAATTTTACTCAAACTTGATTAAAATATTTCACACCAGAATTTTTATTTAAGTACATTTAACATACTTATTTAACTTAAATATTTGTGATCTATATACTAATAAAAGAACAAAACGCTCTGTCTGCGTGTGTGTAGGTGTGTGTGTGTATGCGATGGCTAGCAAAATCAACAGCACGTACGAAGCTCAAAGTTTTTTTGAGAGTAGCCCAATACCTCTCCTGATGCACCTGAGGCTCAGAATTTTAATTTTTTGATTAGTTTCATAGATATTAATTATGAAGTGGAACTCACTCTCATCAAAAAGTCATTTTTTAAATGTTCTGGGAAAGAAAACGTTTGCACATGCGCAGAAACTCAATTACGCATCTAATCGGAGGAAGAACCTTTTCCCCCCGTTTATTTCTGTTTTTGGATCATTTTGTTTAAATCCAAATCAACCAAACTGCTCGACGTAGTTAAACTTAAGAGACATATTTCGAAAGATCATATTTTTAGGTCTCAAATGCAATAATCAATTCGAAAAAATGTTGCAGTTAACCCTTTGAAAACAAATATTCAAAAATGGTCGTTTTTTCCAAAACTATTTTTTTCCTTTTTGTCAATGCCCCTATAGGGCGTAATTTTTAAGATATAAACAAACCAAAACAAAGATCTTAAAGTTGAAACTTTCTTCTGACTGATGGTGTAATTGGTTTTAAAATATTTGGATTTTAACCCTTTCAAATACACTGGCAAAAGAAGGTCATTTTGCGACTCGCAGAGAGGGTATTTTTTCCGTGCTAAAATTATCTTAACGTGCATATTTCAACTCAATCTTTTAAAATCTTCTCAATAGACCAAATTTATACTCCCTACAAAAAATTCGACACGTTCGGACGGATAGAAATATTTTTTACAAAATAAAATG
Organism: Maratus speculifer; assembly: GCA_964019185.1. Lineage (NCBI taxonomy): Eukaryota > Metazoa > Arthropoda > Arachnida > Araneae > Salticidae > Maratus > Maratus speculifer. The sequence goes on from OZ025293.1 coordinate 367,010,647, forward strand.
TGCGAAAAATTTGATGAAATCAATAAAAAACAGATCGTTTTCATTGCGGTTTTGACTTAGCAAAACGCAATCCTATAGGTACCGTTAAACAAAAAACATATTCTTTAAGCTTAAAAACACTTTTATAATCTGTAATGCGATCGTTTTTTAAAATATAAGATTTAACTCTTTCAAATACACCGGCAAAAGGAGGCACTTTGCGACTCACAAACAGAATATTTTTTCTACGCTAAAAGTATCTAAGCGTACATATTTCAGCCCAAACTTTTAAAAGCATCTAAATAGATCAAATTTACACCTTCTTAAAATTTTTTAAAACGTTCGGACGAGTAGAAATAATTTTTACAAAATAAAAAGTGCGAAAAATTTGTGGAAATCAATAAAAACCAGATCGTTTCATTGCGGTTTCGCCTTTGCAGGGCGCAATTCTATGTACGTCCTGACAAACCGAAAATATTTTCTTAAAGCTAAAACATTCTCATAATTTATGTTGCAATTTGTTTTAAAAAATATGAGATCTAACCCGTTCAAATACACGGACAAACACGAATTACATCCCGGCTAAAAGTAACTAGATGCCTATATTTTAGCACAATCTTTTTAGAGCCTTTCAATAAACCAGATTTACAGTACTTTAAAAAATTTTGGAACTTTCGTATGGATAGAATTCCTTTTTTTACAAAATAAAATGTGTGAAAATTTTTACGAATTCAGAAAAAACCTGAATGTTCCGTCACGGTTTTGTTCGCTCTCGGTTCGCATAGTTTCCAAAAAATCAAATTACATAGAAAAAACAAAATACCAAAACAGCATGTGCTTTCAATTCAATATCTTTTCGCAATTTTCCCGTTTTAAAAATATAAATTTTGACAAAATGAACTTAAAGATATAAAATCATAGAAATTTGAGTTTAATTAATTTAAGGGTCATTTAGAAAACAAATAACACATTTGAAAACTGAAAAACATCACGGGCCCGGGCAACGCCGGGCAGGACAGCTAGTATTTATATAATTTACTTTACGAACAATTTTCTGGTTTGAATAGAAAGAAACGCATTATAGGACTGGGTCGATTAGACCCATTCAGGGTAGGAAGGTTAAATTGCCAAAACGTGAAAGTGCTGCTACAATCATTGTCATGGAGGTTTTGTACTTATACACACTCATGTTCAAAATTAAGAGAGTTTTCAGATCTGGTTGATTATCTCCAGAACTTCTGTATATGTTTTAATGATATTATGTATGTACATAGGTTGATATAATTCATTAAAAATAAGCACTTGGCAGTTATAATGCTCATTATGCGTAATAATCATCAGCGTCTAAAGCCGTAAGAAAGAGCGTACTGCATTGTACCAAATAATAGGTTAATAGAAGGTATAGTCCTCTTTTACAGTTGTGCAGCTCTCACAACGTGAACTCATCGTGGAAATCATGAAGTTTACAATTCCATCTGGCAGTTAGTTTCACTCCTCCAGCAATGCTGGAGAAGCTCAATTTTGCTCTAAATTTTAATTTTGATTCAGCATTTTTTTTAATATTATTTTGTAACAAAATTAAAAATACTTAAATAAAAAATTTGAAAATAATGATGTCACTTTTATTTAGATAATCATATGGTCAAAAGTACATATTTTATTTTCAAATTTGCTGAATCAAAATTAAAGTAAAACAATAAAAAAAAGACATGTTCGAAGTTTTAAGCATTTATATTTAACCATTCTTGGGTTATAACTATTTGAATCTGAGAAATTGTGAAAAAACTCATCATAAAAAACGCATTTTACCAAGAAGTCACTTCATGACAAATGATTTAAACGTCATTTAAGCATTTAAAAAAAAAAAAAAAAAAAAAAAAAAGCAGAAAAAAATTCAATGCAATAAAAAAAATTTTAGAAAATTTTAAGATTTTTGTGTCTTGGACCCCCTTAAGTTAAATAAATCTTAATATCGTAACTTAAAAAATACGTGAACTATATTAACAAAAGTCTTATGGGAAAAAAAGGTATTAATCCCCCTTCCCCCCACAAAAAAACATTTTTTGAAAACTGTATTAGGGCATTTCCATGAGCATTGTCGTGTAAGTCACATTTCTAGTAACTGCTAAATTGTTGGCCACCGTTATTTTCGAAAGGTTTGCATGGCGTTATTCAATTAGTGAAATATCTCTATAAAATAAGTCACATTTTTTCGTTCTAAAATACTGGTATCCAAAATCGTAGTATGTGACTTACACGACATGTGCTCATGGAATTACCCATTAGTTCTTTGTAGTAGGGATGCTTTTTTCATTAATCTTTATATTTTACCATCATCATTTGAGTTAAGATCTTTATCACAGCAATTTCCAGTCCGCGCATTTAAACGAGATAGTTTGAAGACCTGCAATAATGATATCCGGAAATAATGATAATTAGTGTTGAAGTTCGAAATTATTTTTCTAAATTACTTTTTAATGATTTTTCAAAATCGATTGTTATTTCCTATCGAATTTATTAATTGCGAGTGAGAGTAGGTATATAAAGGAAAACTGCTGGAAACGGAACAAGGGTATTTTCTGGACATATAAATCAGGTAAACGATCAATTTGTCAATAGATAGCAGTCCTAGTACATGTAATGAACATTTCCCTCCATTATATGGTTGTTGGAAAGTAAGACAAAAACATTCCTAACCACTAAATATGATGTATTTTTTTCTTAAGTTTAACTATCTTATGCATAAATTATTTTTCATTATTTTTCATTATTAACAAAAAATCTTTTTGGTGGTATATGAGAACCCATTATGAAATAATTTTATTATTGTGCTGCATGTTAGCTATTATCTGTCCACAAATCAGATCTCCTTAAATGAATGCCCATTTTTTTTTTTTTTTTTTGGCTTATTAATGCAATAATTATCTGTCATTATATGTGGCCCGTATGCATGAGAGGGTTAATAAATGCGTGTTTTGATAAAGTATCAATTTTGTTTTTAGTATATTACGCGTAACGATAAAGCTGTATAACCATTGAAATCTATTTTTAATTTTTATTTTGTGTTAGCAATAAGTAATTAGTTAACAATGAGCCTCCATGCAATTCAAAACTGTATGGGGACTAATGGGATATATTTGAATGTGGGATCCTAAAAATGACGACATATTAATATTGTATTGAAAATTCATTTCAGATTATGCATTTTATGTAAAAAAAAAACTTTATGAATTCTTGCATGCTTACTTTTTTCTATCTGTTAAAATTGATATTATTTTAACAAATTAATTTTCAATAAAAGTATAACCAGGTAATAAAGACCTGGAGGAATTTTTTATTAATCTAACAAAATCAGAAAAAAAAATTAATTTTAAAGTATAAAATTTAATTTTTTCGTTAAATTCGTAATATTGCTGATAAAACATTTGAATTTGACTAATTAAGAAGCATCTATTTTTATTATAGCATAATTATTGAATAATTATTGCAAGCAACTTTAGAGCACGTAGCTGTTGTCTATTGGCTCAAAAATTCGTTTCATAAATTAAGGCTATTTTTCTTCCACTTATTAAGCTACAATTGACAAATTTTATATATTAACAATGTACCAGCCAATTCTTGCATTTATAAGTTATTTATAAAATGATTATGAAGAAATTAAAATTATCGTTAAAGTTTATTTCAAATTATATATTTTCTGTGTAAAACTTTATGTACTGTTAAGTGCTTACCCTTTTATGTATGTTAAATATAATATTTTCTTAAAAAATTAATTTTCAATAAAAGCATAACCAAATAATAAATACCTTGATCAATGTTTCATTAGTTTTACAAAATTAGAAAGAAAATTTAATGTTAAATTAAGATTCTGTTCATTGAATTTACAATGCTGTTGATATAATTTTAGAATTTGACTATTTATGAAACATTTATGTTTATTATATTATGGTTGGATTAGAGCGGTGGCAAATCACATTAGACCCCGGAGTTTGCAATTTCGGAGTACCAAATTTCAATTCACATATTAAGAGTCCACACTACTGACTGAAAAGGACCCGGATGATAATGTAAAGTCTATGGGGGCGTTCTTTTTAAATATCTCGCTCAAATTTTAATATTTTCACATGATTTTTTTTTTGCATAAGATAGCAGGGGACGATTTACAACTGGGCTAATTTTTGCTTTTTCGATTTTTGCTATATTCTTTTATATTAACACAGTTTCAGTTTCATAACCGGTTCTGAAAGTTAAAGTATTTTTTTTTTTACCTTACACTAAAATCAAAAAAGTAAAAACTAGTTCGGATGTGGATCGTCCTCAGCTATCCTATGCAAAAAGAAAAAAAAAATCACGTCAAAATGTTAAAATTTTAAAATGTTAAAATAAAGCGAGATATTTGAAAGAATGCCCCCGTATATTACCATACTGTTTAAATTATCATCCGGGACTTTTTCAGTCAGTAGTATTTCTCTTTCTCTAATTACGCTACCACTAAGATATTAAATGAATTAACACTAGAACTTCTATTAGTGACCTCCGCCAAATTGAATATAGCCGATTCGTATCAGAAATTTCATGGTAAGATTTGTTAAATTTGTGCAGCAGAAAAATAGGCTAATTAAATAATTTAAATAGATCTAAATAAAAATTCTGGTGCTAAGCACTCTTTATAAAACTTGAATAAAATAGCCGGCGGTTCTAGTGTTAAACCTTCAACCACTTCGGTCCCTGTGTCCCTACATGGGGACTTCAGTTTTGTCCCATTTTATTAATGATACTCGAACATAATTACCCTTTCGATATCAGAATTATATGTTTCAACGTAAGATTCGAGTTAATACAAACAAAATAAAAATAGCATTCTGAAATCAAATGGTAGAAGAAATAATTCAGTAATAATTAATAATATTGCTATAATACTAAGTAGCGAAAAGGTTAATTCCCAGGGTAGAATTCGAACTAGAAATTCCATTGTACAAAGAATCTTAATTTACACCAGACAACTTCAATGAAAAATTTTGCTTTATTTAAATAAGGACTGTATGTTATTAAAGACTGCAAATATTGGTATTTTAAATTTCTGGTGTGAATTTGGAATATCTGGATTAAAGAAATCGATTAAATTCATAACACTGTTGGTAGCATATTTGCTACCATGGTCATTAGAGGGTTAACAATATACCGATCATTTGATGCATTTATAAAACTATTGTTAAGAATTTCTCAGTTCTCCCCAGAAAGTTTGAATAGCTGTTTTTAGTAATTATAATGATTGTTATTTCGCACATAAAACCAGAAAAAAATTACTATTAAAATTTTTTTGGTGTGAACTCGAAATGTCTGAATAAAAAAACGCCAAATTTGGCAACACTGTTTTCAGCTTTTAAAGTGTTAATAGAAAACAGATTAAGGTAGTTTTCTGACAAACAAAATCTGGAAATTTTACAAATTACACATTTTATAGTTTTAAATGTAAAACATGTTTCATTAGACCAACAAGTGTGGCTTAAAATTCAAACTTTTGATTAAAAACAAAGACTACTTTTGATCATAAACTAACTTTCATGACTAACTTTTGATCAAAAAATGTATTGAATTTGCACATTTTTTTTACTTGATTAATAATGTTTCTTTATTTCTTTATTCTATGAATAAGTAATGTATTACTTTTTTTCTGTTTCGCAGGAAATCCACTCGTTGTTTATACAGAAATTTATATCGAAGATCTGAATTCCTTTAAGCCTGTTACAATGGTATGAATTCTGCATTTTATTACATTATTTTAGAAGAAGCATCATAAATTAAGATAAAGTAAAACTGAAATTTAATCAATTGGCAGTAAATTAATCTTTGAAACAATGTTGGAAAAGAAAGCAATTCTAATTCGTCGATATAATATCTACAACTTCAATTTCAAACAAAAGAAAAATAGAAATTATACATTGTCAGAAAAATTCGTCTTAACGCACTAATCGAAGGTGCAATGTTGCAGCTATACGCCTGGTGAGATAAAACTGTCCAGCCAAGCTCAAAATTTTTACCGAGTCTTTAAAAAATATGAGGACTGGCTTTATCGTGATAAAAGAGAACCGCTCTATGATTGATGAGTGTTGGCCACTTAGATGTGAATTTCACTCACTCTGTCCAATTGTTGGCAGTAGAAGTCTGCGTTGACCGCTTAGATCAGCGCGAAGACCTCCTAGTCTACTATTCTCTTTGGGATTGACTTGGAATTCTTTTGGAATTCACTGAGCAAAACATTTTCGGGATGTTTAGGTTGATGGAATACATACACTCTGCAACATTAGCACACGGTTCTTCGATGCTTCACATCACGATACAGTATTCACTTCTCATCATTCAATACAAATTTGGTTCAAAAATGGTTCTTTACTGTTACAGGAAAGCAAAAAAAAAGCACAGGTACTGATCCTCTCTTCGCTTTACCTTACTGTAAGCTGGTGTGGTACTCACTGATCAAGTTTGATAATGAAGCCCAGCGCATGCATCCGTTTTTAGATTGTTGTTCCGTATTCCGAGAACGTTTCCGCTAAATTTTCGAGTGTTGGATGTAAGGAATTTATTATGACTGTGTCCAGATCCCCGTCAAGAACCACAGATGAACGTCCAGAATGGGAATGCATTTTAGAGATCCTGTGCCCTCCCCGGAATTTCTTAAACCAAAGGCAGCAGATACTATCGACCATGGCATCCTCCTAATATGCTTGCCAAATGCTGCGGCAAGCTGTGGCTGCTGTAATGACTTCATCATACTCGTTCAATATACCATGTCTGATCGGGTCTTTATTGCTTCCCGTTTGGCCAAACGGGATACTGTTTGATAAAAACTGTGCCTAGGCATGCTCTACCGCTCTTCGCGTTACTTTAGAGTCCTCGAAATGTCAGCTGTAACATCCGTATTCCTCTTGACATTTACACATCTAGAAACGGATAGAACTTTTGCACTCACCCAAAATATTCTAAACGAATACATTTAGAAATCATATAGTAGGTTCAATTAATATTTAAAAAAATCGATTTTATTCAAAAAAAACAAACATTTCTTCTTGAATTTTATTAAAAATATATTATTTATATTTTACTCTAACAATCAAATTATGTCTTACTAATAATCTATCTAATATGTAGTGATTTTTTCTGTATTATTCTACAAGTGTTTAAACACCAACTATTATTTCATAATTGTGAAATGTCTCTGGAATTACGTTTAAATTTCCGTGCTTTTTGCACAAGAAATTCAGTAAGCCTTATCAATCTCCAACACACGTATTTTGACTTGAAACTCGCTTTCTTCCATGTGCTCGCTGGCCGAGTGGTTAAGATGATTCAAAACACACGGCCCCAAGTTCAAAGGCATACTCTAACAAACAAAGAACACTTTTTTTGATTAAGGAATTCTTTTGAAAAGAAAGAAAAATGAACGAAAGTTTTTTTTTTTTCAATTCTCATATATGTACCATTAGCAATGCTATCAGAAATACTTCCGTGAATTGAAAAAAAAAAATATTTCTCAGAGTGCAAGAGAAAAATAATTCGGTGCTTGTTGTAATTTGATGATATATTAATGATATATTTAATGATATATATATATATATTTTTTTTTGAAAATACAAGCATATTTAGAAGTTGCTACACTCATTATCTATCGCTCTAATTATCTTCATTTTTTAATCTGAGGTGTAAAAAAAAACTTATCCCTTAGTCTTAGAAAAAATAATCTCCGCTTGAGACTTATGCTGAATACTTCAGAGAAGTATATAAGAAAAAAAAATTAAGCAAATTGCGGTACGACTGAGTATAAAAATTGTCGCATCCCTGGATTTTAATCAAAGGGTTAAAAAACATTAGCATCCAATTCCATTGCTTAATATATTATAGAAATTATTTTGTGTAAAATTTCCGACACTCAATTGTCAGTCTATGTCCATCCGTGAAAAAAATGTTAAATAAAAGATTTATCTTTAGTATTTTGCATAATCATAATACGTTTCATGATAATGTAACTTTTTAGAACACTAGCAATAGTTAAATGAGTCATTAGAAAGAAATGGAATCATCTTCAAAAGATTAAACCGATTGAGTTCGATCATTAAATCGATCATTAAATCCGAGTAATTATCACATTTCTTGTTGTTTTTTCTATAACTTTGAACAGTTTAATGAGTAAAGACTTTTTTCCAGCTCATTCGTACTTAGTAGTCATTTAAAATAGTAACTTAAACAAAATAATAAGACGAATAAAGTTTATTAATATTTATAGACATGAAAGATGTAAGCTCCGGATAAAAGAAAGCCTATACTAAACAAATGGGCAAGAGAGATCACAGATCGCATTGAGAGTTTCATTTAATATGTTTTTAAAACACTTTATCCTTAAATTAATAGTCGGCCTAACCGTTCAGAGTTTTCCTTGGTTTTCTTCTAACCTTATGTATATACTGGTTAGGTTCCCGTAGAAAGACCCCTACGGAGGGTGCTTCCCCTAGGGCCTATATTCCTCATGAAGATAATCGGCCGTCATAAATAACACCACTACTTTATATTAATAAATACAAATTGTTTATTTATAATTATTATAATCTGGCATAAATGACAGCATTATTATACTCGTATTTAATTAAACAGCATCTCTTTATCTACAACGTATCTATACGTTACATGTTTTCCCAATAGATGGCAGCCAAACAAAAATTCAAAAATGTTTTATTTTGAAATAATATCAAAATATACTCCACAATCACGTTTTACACAATTTGTTTTTGTTGATAATTAAAAATATTTTGAATTCCCCTTTCAATTATTCCAGCTATTTGAGATACATATTAAAAAATAAGCAATAAAAATAAGCGATAAATAATAGATTTTAAAAACGAAATAAATTAACAATAGTAATTTATTTAAATAATAATAAAAGTAATCAAACATAGCAAAAGTAATAAAACATATATCGCGAAATCTAGCAGCAAAATTTTCTCGCCAAAAGTGACGCCGAAATGTTATATTTAATATTTAAATATTATATTAAAATATTTAAATATACCGTAATTTCGGGTGTATAAGCCGCAGATCAAACAATTCTTTTTCGACCCAGAATTTTTTAAGTAATAAATGTTACTACTTAGATCGACGTAAATATTTGTCTTCAATCACTAAATAAGATTTCTGGGTCCAAAAAGAATTGTTTGATCCGCGGCTTATACACCCGAAATTACGGTACATTTAAATTTTGTTTTGGAATTGCAATGCATTTTATAAATAGTTTACACTTGTTTTAATTTCATATTTTACAGATCTCGCACCGTTCTTAAAATTTTCATACTATCCTACCACAATCTTAAAACGGTAATATTTATTGTATAAGTCTATTGTATATGTTAAAGGAACCTTCGACGAAGATTTTGTTTTAAAATACTGATTGAAAAATGCGAAAATTTTAGGAACGGTGCGAGCCGTGTATTTTATATGATGCATATCCAAGATGGGTAAGTATTACGTAGGTCCACAACGACTCGTTTTTATTCTTTTTTAATTCATATTTTTTTGGTCAACTGAAAATTCTGTTTTTATTTATATTTTATACATTGATAATCTTATATATTCATTTTGCTTTAAGGATTTCCGTTTGGATTTCTTCTTAAAGCATCATTGGGTCGTGTCTAGAAATGTCTGTACTCATTACCTGGATTGTCAAATTAAACAAGAATTCGCCACATCTTCAGTGGAGTTCATGGATGAAGACTCTGAACAGTCTGTGATCTTGAACGCAAAAGAAGTGAAATACATCTGGTTGCCCGACACCTATATTGGAAACTCTAAGGTAGTAGAAACACCAGCAAAAGATTCATCGACCAGTTTCATTGTAGTTAAAAGACAAGATAAAAAATGTACAATAGAGTATACATTAAGGTATTTATCCTCTGTATTTAAAACGTTTACTTTTAGCATTTAAGGAACTACTTCATTCACAGGAAATACCCACTCGCTAATGCTAATCCTATGGAAGAAATTTTTAAACATATTTTCTTTGCATCTCAATATTTTTAAATGATTTTTGCACTGGATAGCTAAGGCCAATCTGTATAAAAGCCGTTTTGTACTTTTTCGATTTTATTTGCAGATTGTTTATGAGGATGCTTTTACTTTCGAAACCGGTTCTGAAAATGAAAGCAGTGTTGCCAGTGGACTACATTTTATAAATTCAGTTTTCTTGATTGGTGGCACTTTTTCTGAAACAGGAAAATTCTCTTGTTTTTGCCTTAATTAAGGTGTCATTAAATAAAGCAAATTATACAATTTAAAAAAGTGGTGTCAATCAAGAAAACTAAATAAAAAAAAATAGCCCATCGGCAACACTGAGTGAAAGTGCCCTAACTAAAAATACGTGAAAACAAAACGAAAATGTAAAAAAAAAAAAAGACTGGTGTAGATATCCATTTCATCTAGCAAATTCGAAAAAAATATTTTAAAATATTGAAATGCAACCGAGATATCGTAAAAATTTCTCCCATTGGACTAAAGTTAGAGAAAAAGTGTCCTCACCTGACTGAAATATCCTCTTGAGAAACAAGTGAGATGAAATGGTACTGCATACTTGCCAACTTTGGTTATAACTTCCGTAAAATGTGAGTTAATTTAAACCAGGTTAAAAATGTTTCCAACTAATTTTTTTTTTAATTACCGTAATTTCGGGTGTATAAGCCGCGGGTCAAACAATTCTTTTCGGACCCAGAACTCTTAATTAGTGATAGAAGACAAACATTTACGGCGATCTAAGTAGTTACACTTATTTCTTAAAAAATTCTGGGTCGAAAAAGAATTGTTTGACCCGCGCCTTATACACCCGAAATTACGGTATATTAAACTAAACAAGTTCTATGTGGAAACTGGAAATTAGATATTCAAAGATATATCTAAAATATTTTCTGGTTATAAACCTGTTTAATCTGATTAAATTAATTTAACGGAAATTATGTCCGAAATTGGGAAGGATGGTACTGTATTGAGATTACATTTGTATTAGAAGCAAAACCAAAATAGGCTATATAGATTTATCAAATTATATCAAAATAGGTTTAATATGTGGGAGCTTTAACCCTCTTGCTGCAAATACCACGATTACCACATGCAACGTAAAAGTAGCAAAATTTGAGCAGCCCACGATTTTCGCTGGGTTGCATTTTTGCCGTCTATTTAGAAGCCTAACCTTCTCTTTTCTTTTTTAACGATTCATTTCGGCTTTTCTTAGATGTTTATCACATTGAGTGCCATGGTGACTGACACTGAACTTTCTGCTTAAGCTGGGTCAGTCACTGGTCACTGGCAGTGTAAAATATGATGCAAAACTTTTAAAATATATACTGTTTTAAGTAATTATTTAAAAAGTAAAATTCTGTCGTAAATAAAAGTTAAATAAATTTTAAATAAATTTTCAGTAATTACTTAAAAACAATATATATGTATTTTTTAGTCTTATATCCCATTTTAGACTGTGAGTGCCGGTAACTGACGTGGCCTAAATGGAAAGTTCAATGTCAGTCACCGGTGACTAACGTGGCATTCAGCGTGTTATTTCTTTATTCAGGTCTGAAAGAATTAGTTATGCAAATTTCTGTGAAGTACACAAGCTTATTTTGTAAGCATTTCACTAGTTCCTTTGAAAGCTGAAAGACATTGTCTTCTCCCCCATGAAACTAACTGCTCGACATTTTGTTAGTCATCTACCCCCTATCCCATTAATAAAAAGCCTTGTAGGCAGTGTGCTGTTTGTGATTTAAAAAAACTAAAACTAGCAAAAAAATTACAAGAGAAACGCGAATTTGGTGCGAAGATTGCGAAGTGGATTTGCTTCGTATCTTGTTTCGAAATTTATCATACTAAACTTCATTTCTAGCACAAGTTTTGTAAGTACATTGCATATTTTCATTAATATATTTGTTTTACCTTTCAACTTTGTGAAATAAGTCATAATTTAATAAAAATTTTGGTATTATATGAATATTTTTCGAATTCAGATTTCTAGTAGCTTTTTTTATGATCTAATTTATATTAAAAAAACTATTTTACAAAACATTTTTACATACTTTAACTCTAAAATATGTGTAGATTTAAAATATGTAATAAATTAAAACTAATTTTTGAACATATTTTGATGTAAAATAATAATAATAATACGCAGCAAGAGGTTAGGTGTTTTTAATGTTTAAAATATTTAATTGATATTTTAATGTGTTCAATAATTTTCCTTTTTTATTTTATCTAAATTGTGTATATTTTCTTCAATTGCATAACAGGTTTAATGATATTACAAATACGTGCAGCATATACAATATCAACTTTAAACTATGTGAATTACTTTTACGCGTAACAACTACGCAAATTGGCCATTCTCATTATAATAATGAAAATAAAATAAATCATGTCAGAAGTTTCTAGTTTTTTGCTACAAGACACTAGACGAGATTTGCTGCTTTTAACGTGCCTAAACTTTTGAGACAGACTATATGTTTTTACCAAATGATTTCTGTAGCTAGGCAACCCATTGTTTTCCAAAATTTCAGCATATTTTTCTCAGTACAGCATTCCATGAACATGAAATTAAATACCAAGGCTATCATTAACGCACAGTTTTGCTATCATCAAGTGCAAAATATCTCAAACTTCAAATGATAATAAAAATATGAATGTGTGTGTCTAAACTTTCGATGAGGCAGGCTGTATGTTTTTACCAAAAGATTTCTGTAGCGTAGTCAGCTCGTTGTTTTCCATAATTCCACCATATTTTTCTCAATACATTAATCTATAAACACGAACAAATATGCTAAAGCTGTCATTAAGACACAATCATACTATCATCAAATTAAAAGACCAAAATATCTTAAACTTCGGATAATAATAAAGATACGAATGTGTGTGTCTGAACTTTTGATGAGGCAGATTATATGTTTTAACCAAAAGATTTCTGTTGCATAAACTGCCCATTGTTTTCCAAAATTTCAGCATATTTTGCTCAGTTCAATATTTCCTGAACACGAATTAAAATGCTAAAGCTATCATTCAGACAGTCATTCTATCATCAAGTTAAAAGATCAAAATATCTTAAACTTCAAATGATAATAAAAATGTGAATGTGCGTGTCTGAACTTTTGATGAGGCAGACTATATGTTTTTACGAAAAGATTTCTGTAGCGTAGTCAGTCTGTTATTTTACAAATTTTCAGCATATTTATCTCAATACAATATTCCATGAACACGATCTAATATGTTAAATCTATCATTAAGACGTAATCATACTATCATTAAGTTAAAAGTCCTAAATATCTTAAACTTCGGTTAATGATAAAAATGTGAAAACGTTGGTGTAGTAAGAATAAAATTTTAGTCGACAAGTAATGTATTTAAATATAACCTTAATTAGACTTCCATATAAATAATATATGTTTGTAATCCTTATAGGCTTGCCGCAATCTTATCTTGCCAAATGGACTTCAGATATTATCCAGTAGATATTCAAGTTTGTCCTTTTAATCTGAGAAGTTGTAAGTATTTAAATTTTTATAATCAACAATACATTTCCAATAACTATACGCAATATATCGTTTCTGCGAAACACTATACATCAACTGAATACTAAACAAATAACTGACTTATTGTTATTTACAGTAAATATTATTGTGGAAAAACTGAAAATCTGATTATTGGTTTTTATTAAACGACCACTGTAGTGTACATATATCGTTGAAATATCTATTTCGTTAACCCTTTGAGTTCTGATGGTAGAATTTAATACCACATAATTTTAATTCCGAAATGTCACAACGGCACCAGAAAAATCCACCAAATTTATTTGAAAAAGATTTAATGCACTACTTGGTATATATCGTTAATCGGTTTTTTTCTTTAAAAAATACTGGTGCCAATGTGACATTTGGAATTTTGAAGAAATTTACACACCAGAGCTCAAAGGGTTAAAAAATTATGAAATTATAAAATGCTTAATACCATAAGCAGCAAAATATTCTAGCTCCTATTCTTTGCTCATTATGAAAGAAAACAGTAATTCTTGTAACCATGCATAAAAATATTCTTCATTCTATGATATTCTATCTCAGGGTCTCATAAAACAGTCGTGATTAATCAAAAAGTCTTCATTTAGTGGAAGGATTTAACTCTATAAGCATTTTCTTTCTTTCATCTGATAAACTTTTTTTTTCTTTTCACAGCCTTATGTTTTAATTTAATTGCTTTATTTATATTGCACATGTGAAAAATGTGTTACTTGTTTACTCCACCTCTCTTGCTTACTTTTTCTTACACAAGTGTAAATTTCAAAAATTATAAGTTAAAATTCAATATACGGTATTTTTAAAAAGGAAATTCCATATTTTGAAGCAGCGAATAACAAACTTTATTGTAATGTGACCTAGCTTAAAGGTCTGATTTTTTTTTTTTCATTTACACTGCAAAAAAAGACATGATATTCTTAACTCGTCAGCACTCGCGTGGGATAAATCTTATCCCATTTTGTCTTCCATTATATTTTTGACTAAATATGTTTTGAAACGAATTTACTGTTGGTTGTTGTAAAATGTATCAAGCTAGTTCCAGAGGAACTGATGCTGTAAGGTGTAAGGTACGATTTTTGGCTACCAGTATTTTAGAACGAAACGACTTATTTTATCGGAGATATCTCATTAACCGCTCCCCTGATTTGCCCGTACGTCATACGGACAACGAGATTTTGCCAATCATGATTTGCCCGTACCACCTACGGGCATCCATATTTCAAACATGTTTTATTATTCTCATTGGTAAATTTTTATTGTGAATTTTGTGTTATTTAATGAGTAATCTTCTGATTCAATTAGGTAAAATTTTCTGTTTTGATAATCGTTGGTAAAAGATTAAAAAATCTGTAAAAGACATGAAAAAATGCGCATTATGTGGAAGTTTTTTCAAAAATATTGATCAGTTAATTGTTTAATTGAATAAAGGGAAGTAAACTTTTAGAAAGCAACGGTGGCTAAAAAGCAAAGCAATTATCAACTATGTGACTTACACTACAAAAAAACATGGAATTAGCCATCAATATTTCTTCTTTTTAAGAAAATTCATGCTTTTCAAATTTATTTTCAGATTTTGTAAAATTTTCTGTAAAAATCACGTTTTATTTTTTTTTCGAGAAAATATGCAAACAATTTGTTTTACCTTATAATATATGGATTTTTTCATGAAATTGAAGCTAATTACATTGAACCCTTTGAGAGGCAAAGCACTTCTATTCACAAAATGCTAAAATGATTGAGTGACACCAGAATTTAAAACCTAATTTATTTCAAATTGATAAATGCTATTCTTTACTTACTTGATAAAATTAAAATTTTCATTTCAAAATTCTGGTGTCACTATGGCATTTAGCAATTAAAATTAAGTGGGATACATTTTATCCCACCGCCCCTCAAATGGTTAATAACAATTCATCAATATATACAAGTTTTTATTTTAATCTTTCATTAAAATTGTTTTATTGTGTGTTATACCGTGAGAATTTAAGAGTCTATACACTTAAGGGATTTTTTTTTATCCTAAGAGCCATATAAACTCTGCTAGTGAAAAAAAAGAAGAGACATCCCTTCACCCATCCCTTCTTGACCTTGACAGATGTAAGGCATGTCTGAAGAACCCTCAAAAAATTATTCTTTTTCGAAGAAAAATGTGTTTCACGTACATTTCACCCCTGCGCATGTGATATGGGTTAATCTAGAAAAATTCAGTGTAACCACGAATGAAAATGTACAAAAATCTCACCCGTGTTACTAACAATTCCGAAGAGAAATTCCATTCTACATATTCAGGGTGACGAGGTGTCAGGGAAAATCAGGAAAAACACAGTCAAGAAAAGAAAATGCTACCAGTATTTTCTTTCAGAAAATGCTTCAAATAATATAAAGAGATTATATAAACTGAATTTATCTTTAACAAAATACTGGTGTTTATGATCTATATTGACTGTGTTTTTATCTAACCACTCGCCACCCTGATATTTAAAAACCACATAAACTAATATATGATTGAGGTTTAACAAAGCATTTATTTAAAAAAAATTCTTTAGGTGGCACTAAATTACGTTTCTAAACAATTATTATAGTTTAATAATAAGCTTATCAACCAGGAGTATAGGTTTATGGGATGCTATCAATTTTCAAGCAAACATTTTCATGTTTAACAAATCTGTTTTACAGACAAACAGAATTCAATTCGGAACAAACATTTTCATGTTCAACAAACATGTTTTGCAGACAAATAGGATAAATCAACAGGGTTGACAATAGCATTAAATCAATATTATTTTGTTATCCTTGCATGCAATATATTCATTTGTGATGCTTAAAATGTTTTGTTGAGAATGGGTTGCATCCTCAAAACCAATATGAGAAAATTGTTTTGTACATTATAAAAACTACTCGAAAACGTTTTCGAAAATCAGTGGTAGCATAAAAAACTTTGTTTTTATAAATGCTTCTTTAACTCCCTTATATCCAGAACAACATATATAATAAGTTGAATTTTAGATAAATTTTTTGATGAAAACTGATTTAATAAATCAGTAATTAGACCTATTTTTGTAAAGTATTTGCAAGAATAATTAGATCTGTTAACAAAAATTATTTTTATGGAAATCTCACAATTCTTATAAGAACAGCATAAGTAAATGTATTGCAATCCTATCTGTAACAGAGAAGTGTCTTTTAGTTGCAACTTTTTCAAATAACGTTTTTTAATAGATAGAGATTTTTAATAGGTAAGATAAAATCCACGCCTAGGTAAGTGATTGAGAAAATAACCTCAATAAAAAATTATTAGCTTCGACTGTTTTACTGCACTTTAAAAATACGGTTCAGCAAATTATTTTGTATGAAAAGTGCAATCTATTTTTATTAGTAGACGAATTAAACAATTACATTGAATTTTCTTTAATGGTACTTAAAAGTACCGTCAGAATATAAAGGACTAAATCTAAAAAATATACTGTAATCTGATGTTTCTAACGGTAAAAAACGCCTTTTGGAATCATGGGTGATACGGAAAAAGTTATTGTACATTTTTGTTTATGATTATGTAATATTTTCATACATTAAGAAACATTTATGAAGACTCTACATAAGTACTACGTAACTAAAGTCTTTCATGTAATCTATCCTTATAAAAATTTACAATTCTATGTATATCAACATCAAAAAATTTGAACGATTATAATTGATAAAGACATTAATAAATGTTATAAAATTGTTTCGAATTCCGAAAAGTGCGCTTAGAATACGATAACGTAAAATAACTAAAAGTCACTTTAAATAAAATTCCTGCCAATCAATGCGTTGAATGAATTTTATAAGAAATTTAATAAGGTAGTTCAAAGCACCGCAGAAGAACAAAAGGCTAAGTATATATGACGAGCAAATGAAGATTTATAATGAAAACTACATTAAGCAATAAAGTAAAACAACTAAAATTTATTGTAAAATAAATTACTGTCAGGCATTGAGTTAAATGAATTTTATAATTTTGCATTAAAAAAATTCGTGGTACTTAAAAGAACCATCTGGGCATAAAGGGTTAAATATATGACAAGACACTGAAGATTAGTTACGAACCTATAACTACATGATAAAATACAAAGTAAAAACCATTCATACCTGCGTATGCTTGTATTCACCCGAGTTAAACTTAGTTATCCTTACAAAAACAAAAGTAATGAATGTGCAATGCTCACTAATTCTGCCCTTTACCTAAAGATCAGGGCTTTACAACTATTAAATCTAAGACATCTAGGAGAATTACTGCTGAGTGCAAAGGAAATTCTTCAATTACTTTTAATTATTCCCTTTTCAATTACTCCTCTATTACTTTTGATGTTGCGAGTTTTTCAAATGTATCCAATCTACTCCGATGACCCTGTATATTGAAAAGGCATTTACGATTAATAACGAAGCCATACTTACACAATAAATTAAAATATCTAAAACTCAATCTTAATTCTATTACTGCAAATCGCTTTGTTAAATGAGTTTTAAGAGGAGTTTTTTATGGTAATTTAAAGCATTGTCAGTGCATAAAGGGTTAAAAGTATATGCGAGACATTAAGGATTTATAAAGAAACCGGTATTATTAATACAATAAGTTCTCCCTTCAAAATATTCTGCTGATGCTAATCCAAATAATAATGCCCGCAGGAAAAAGATCAGCGTTAAGTGCTCTTAGACTTCGAGAGACATATAGGATGATGTGATCTTTTTTTTCGCTACTATTAAGTGCCGGATAAGCCTGCATAAGAAATTTTCAAACCTTATTAAAAATGTCTGTATTTTAATTAGTTACCTTTCATTCAGATTTAAGTAGATTTCAAGATGTTCCTATAGTAACTGTGTGTACTGAGAAAAAGAGATTTTTATACAGAAAATAATTATTACTATATTTTTCTCCATATCTTGATCTTTATTGTTAAACTGAAAAAAAATCTGTAATTGTGCAGATGTAAAGTTGCAAAAATCTGTATTCATTTTTAAATTTTATCTATACACTGTATAAAAAACATGTAAATCTACGACAGTAGTTTATTAAAGCTACAGAAATATGTATTTTTTGAAAAAAAAAATCTACTGAAATATTACTAAAATTTTATCCGTAACCCGAATGGCCGTTACTAGGAATCCCAGTTCTCTAAGAAATTCCCTGAAACTTTATATATATGTATTTTTTTTCAGTGCAAACGTATATCTGTTACATTATTTTTTGTTATTGCTGTTACATAAAAAATTTCTAGTAATCCAAATTTGCAACCAAAGATCCAAATAAACAACTCATAATCTTAGCTTCTAGACTTTTTGAAAAACTTATTATTTTAACCCTTTGCACTAGAGAGATGATTCTCACTGACCATTAGAATACCACGTAAATGAGTACTCCAAATGCTCTGGACACCAGTATTTTAAACTAGTTTTCTTCGCCTTATCTAATATCTGAATCATCTGCGATAAAAGATGGCAAAATAAACTGTAAGATATTAGTGGCGCCAAAAGCATTTGGCGTCCCGATTTACAAGGGACGCCTGAAAACACTAATGGTGTGTGAGAGCCACCTCTCGAGGTCAAAGGGCTAATTGTAAAATTATATGTTTAAACCTATCTTTTATGTATTTTTATGATGTAGTAAATATACCAACAAGGCAAAAATACAAGGCAAAATGGCAATAATACAAGGTAAAAATGGATGCATATTTTTAGTAGCCATTTAATAGACAGTTATTTATGTAAAGTCCTTTTCAAGATGGCCCCACCAGTGGCCGAGAGGTTCGGACCTCTCAACTGGTAGACGGCAGGTGCTGGGTTCGAACCCAATCGCGGCTGTCGGCCTAACCGTTCGGAGTTTTCCGTGGTTTTCTTCGAACCTTGCGTAAATACGGGTTAGGTTCCCTTAGAAAGACCCCCACGGAGGGCACTCCCCCTGGTCCTATATCCCATTAGCGTAGATAATCGGACGACAAAAATCAACCAACCTTTTCAAGATGATTATGAAACATTGTTTTTAAGCCTCAAATGAGATTATTCTTAGTTTATTATTGCTAATACTTTTAATGTTACTAGTCTCTATCGAGAAATAAATATAATCTTTCAGTAGTTCATAAAAATACTAATTAAAGTAAAAATATATACAAATCAAAATTTTATCTTAGATAAATTTAGACAAAGTTTATAATTATGTATAGTACAGTGTTACAAATACAATACTATTGCATTATTATTATATTATTATATCATACTATTACAACATATAGTACTTTTACATTTTATCAAATAAATACAAAAACATTTTAGAGTAATTTTATTTTATTTTTATTTATTTTTAGTATTTTTCCAGTTCAATTTGCTACATTTTAAAGTGTTTAACACTATAACGGTCGTGGGTGGTCATTCTGACCGCTACCATATGAATATATTTCGGTTCAAATGGGAAATTTCAGTATGAAATAAGTTTAAAAGAAACAAAGAAGAAAATCTTTAAATAAAAAAGTTAAAATATTTTAAATCAAAAATCCGGTGAGAAATAATTTTATAAAGCTTAAATAAAATTTACGGCTTTTATAATGTTAAAATGGTTTTACCATCAAATTTGAGAAAATAGAAATCCAGGCACATATGAGTTAAATAAAATAAAGTTTGCAATTAAAAGTAACTGGTGTGAATAATCAATAATTCGCGAACCTTATGCGGCACGTATACGTGACGCTCGTAACCAAGGGGCTAAGAATCATCGAGAAGAAAGTTGCTATAATTTGTATTTTAAAATACGTTTTATTTCTGTGTTTTCATTTTTCTTAATAAAGTTACGTAAAAACGAGTTTAGAATTTTTTTTTTTTTTTTTTTAAGTAACATATGTATACAGTAGTAACATATGCATGTAACATAAATGCGAACATTTGGGTGTCCTTCTGGAATATGAACTAAGCCCAACACGCTTTGAACTGGGGAAATACATTAAAGGAAATTTTTCTGTATCTATACTTATTTATTGTGTATATACCTATTATTAGATTTAATTTTAGAATTTCTGGCTCAAAATACGTTTGAATTAACTCAGACTCCGGAATATTAATGAAATATTGTCATTTACCGGACTCAGTACTCAAATGTACAATTTCTGAAATGCCACTGAAATGTCTATCATTTTGTGAGAATTACACTGTTAAATTCAAAGTATTAATACTACTCGCATTTTTAAAACGTAGTATAATATACTTTTAACTGTAAACTGCAACTTTTTTAAAGGAGAAAAATAACAACCTACGTAAAAGAACAATAGTATAGATGGTGTTTCAAGAACATGGTGTCAAGGTATATTACAGCTGGTATATGCTTCCAACACCCTCTAGATAATGTTACTACAAATAATTAATTATGTAATTATTTATTAATGACAATTTATTAATTACTAATAATAATTCCCCGAGTCTTCAAAGTCTTCGATTTTTTTCTTTGTTTTGCCTGTTTCAAGTGATGTTTCATGACCTCATGATAGAACGTGTCAAGGCTTTTTCTAATTTAGACGACAGTGATGCTACACGATGAGATATCTGGCAGCGTACTCTACCGGAAAACTACGGAATCATTATTCCTAATTCCAAAAAGATACAAGACTAAAAATACACATATTTACAAAGCTGTGCAGTCTCCTAGATTTAGTATAAAATTGCGTCTTATATGTAAAATTAATTCTTAAGATCAGAATAAAAAACTTTATTCAATCACCATCTTCAATACGCTACTAATTAAGTAAATAATATGTGAATTAAAATGTGTCTCCTTATAAGTCTACTAGCAATACTAAACTATGTAAGCAATGTACGGTTCATTTTAATAAGAAAAACAAGTTAAGTATACTCATTGGTCCATTCTTATGTGCAATTAATGACGTATTTAACATGATGATTGAATATTAAAAAAATTAGATTTCGGAGCTTCTAATAATGTTATTTTTAAATCTAAGACATAATTTCATACTAAATCGAGTTTCATTCTACAACTTTGTAACTGAACTTTTTAATCATATCTTAATCGTACTGTTTTTCACAAAGGAATGCTAACTCCGGCATTTGTTGATTATTTCCAATGCACCCTAGGAACGGGAGAAAGTCTTTATACGTGTCTCAAAAACATCACGTAAAGCAGGCAAAACAAAGAGATAAATTCGGCAAACTTGCACGTTCCATTTTCTTTGGCTCGTGAAATCATTAACCATCATTAGAAAATAAGAATTAATAATTCCTCGGGTCAAAATCGAAGCATGCAAGTTGTTCGGATTTTTTTCTTTGTTTTGCCTGCGGTTTCGTGACGCGTTTCAAAGCTTTCTTAAATAAAGGGGGCGTTCGTATCGCATAGTATTTCATCGTGTAACGCATGCCCGTTTTACTATATCTAGAAAAAGTATTCATGGCCGTACGAATTCGGTTCAACACTTATTTGAGGAGAAAAGTAATAAAGGAAGCATTTCATATACCATACTTACCGACCTATAATGTGCAGGGCCTGATTATCAACGGGGCACTCTCCTACCAGTAAAAAGAAATAGAATTTTTTCCCTTATTTATGACAGTAATTTCGAATGAAAAAGGCGTTTAAAGAAGTTGAAACTTTCCATAAAATTTTACTGGTAGGAGAGTGTCCCGTTAGTAATCAGGCTCTGATAATGTGCTGAGAAAACTAAAATACGTGGTATTTCTAAATAAATATCAGGATTTTAACGCTTGGTAGTGTTTAGTATATAAAACTTAAATCATAATTAATAAAATGAAAGAGCAACTCAGTTTTACCTACACAGTGAAAAAAAATCTGTAAAGGTACTAAACTTTTTCTAGGAAACTGGGATTCCTAGAACTTTTCCTGTAACGGTAACATCGAAAATTCAAGTTTCAGAATCGGTTACAGGATTTTTTCCTGTTATCGATACACGAAAAGTTCTTGGAATCCCAGTTTCCTAGAAAATGTTTAGTACCTTTGCAGATTTTTTTTTACAGTGTACAAGCTAACAAGTGTTCGATGTGAACATCTTCCGTCCCACGGCACACATCAAGTCGATATCTCAGTTCTTAGCAAAGAACTTCTGTATAGACGCTCACCCGATCTGACGGCATGTGATTTCTACTTCTGGGGGTTCATAAAGAATCGTGTGTACACTGTAAAAAAAATCTGTAAAGGTACTACACTTTATCTAGGAAACTGGGATTCCAAGAACTTTTCCTGTAACGGTAACAACAAAAACTCAAGTTTTAGAATCGGTTACATGGATTTTTCCTGTTATCGTTACATGAAAAGTTCTTGCAATCCCAGTTTCCTAGAAAATGTTTAGCACCTTTACAGATTTTTTTTACAGTGTATGTGCCTCCATTACCAACTGACCATTGCAGCTGTTCCAAAAATGTCCCCACAAGCACTAATCAACGTTTGGGAAGAACTGAGCTTTTGACTTGATGTGTGTCGTGTGACGAAATGTGCTCACATTGAACACTTGTAAGCTAGAAGGCAAAACTGTTTAAGTTGCTCTTTCATTTTATGTATTAATTATAATTTTCAATTTTGTGTAATAAATACGACCAAGCTTTAAACCCCCAATATTCATTTAGTAACATCTCGTATTTAAGAAGGAAATTTTAATTTAAAAAAAATGCAACTTATTGTTGTGTCGTACCTTTTTCACTTTATTTATTAAATAACATTTTTGTTTCGAAATATGTTTGTTTGATAAACACCGGAATATACGGTCGATGAATTTCTTCTATTTTCAATAAACCTTTGGCGAAGTAATAGTTCATTTAGCTCAAACCCAAGAGGAATAAACTTCTGCTTTCTTTATTCAAGAAAATGAAGTGCACTCGGATATTGCCCCTCAATTACCTCGTATCGTTACAGAGTGTGTCAGGAGAATTTTCGATAAATCTCATTCTTTTCTGAAAGACATGTTACAATGCTTTCTGATGTGAATAATTAAATGTTGTTATTATTTGCGAGTGATCCCAAGCTACAGTATTAAAAGCACGCAAAGTAATCAAGATCATTTTCCAGAGAAACGTCTCATAATAAAAGTAATTTCAGAATAAACAGCACAGCGTGCTAAAATGATATTTGCCCTAATTACAAATGAAAAGCTTTGATGATAGTAGTGGATAAAGGCCGTTTCTGCGGCCACAGGAGGAGAGGAGAGGGGCAATGGGCAATCAATCATGAGGCTAATGGGCAATCAATCCACAGCATTCAACCCCCACAAGCGATGTTTATATGATCAAACACCCAATATGTTGACTTCACGATTTTTCATGTCTCGTCATCAAAGACACATTTTTATCTCATTTTCTTGTTTTCACTGATATTTGTTAGAAGGGTTTCAAAGGTTTTTTACATGTCTTACATTTTATGATATAAATGTATATAAATATCTAAGGTGTATATATATATGTTTAAATGTGATTTTCTGTTTACATGTGATTAGTTAACTATCCCATGTGTATGGATCTTTGTATGACTATCTATTAATCAATTTTAAAAAAGTTTAGTAAATTAAAAAAAAAGTTTTAACGTATTTTGAAAAGTTTAAATGAATTTAAAAAAGTTTAAACGAATTTTAAAAAATATTTAAGTGAGTTTAAAAAAGTTTCAACAAATTTTAAAAATGTTTTAAGAAATTAGAATATATATACATAAAATCTTAAAAATGCTTAAAAAAATTCTTAAAGTTTTAAAATGTATTTAAAAATCAATTGTAAGTGAATAAAAGTATTAACACATGTATTATATAAGTGTGTACGCGAATGAACATGTTTACATATATGTATACTACGTATTAAACAATATGTAAGAAGATATTGTGTGACTATCTATTTGTGAATTTAAAAAAGTTTTAGTAAATTTTAAAAAGATTTACAAAATTTATATCAAGAAAGTATCAACGATTTTAACGAATTAGAAAGTGTTTTACCAAAATTTAAAAAGTTTTACCTAAAGAAAAAAAAGTTTTACCTAAAGAAAAAAAAGTTTTACTTAATTTAAATAAAAGTTTTAAGAAATTAAAAAAAAATTCAACAAATAAAATATGTATACATATCAAATTTAAAATAAGTTTAAACAATTAAAAAAATGATTTAAAAGATTAAAGAAGTTTAAACAAATTAAATAAATATAAATAATTTTTAAGACGTTTCAAAAATTTATATATATATATTTTTAAAAATTTAAGAAAAAGTAAAAAAGAATTGTAAGTGACATAACTACTAATACAATTATTGTAAATATGATGTGCTTGCTTCTATATACATCGACATGAAAAAGAATAAATATACATTTGATCAATTTACTAGAAAGATATATGTAAATTTGAAAACATACTTATAAATAAAATTAAGAATTTTAACATTACAAAAATATAAATTTTTATTGAATATAAAAGGAAAGTCGTTAAAAAAATTTTAATAAAATAAATATTCCTAAGAATTTTTAAACACCTAATTAAAAAAAGAATTACACATGGGTTAAATTAAATATATACTTAATAAATTATAGTTGATATTTAATGACTAAACATAACTTCTAAAAAAAATAATATTGTTGCACATTAGATACAAACTAAATCCTGAAAACTTTAAATGTTATAAAATACTCTTCCCCACGAATATTACTAACAGACTCTAATAAGAATCTAAAGTAAAACAAACTCTATTAAGGAATTTATCTATCAATCACTCATGCACATTTACAATTCATGAAAATTTAAAGGTTTTAAAGACACAAATTTTATATCCTTTAAAAAAGCTAAGTCAAAATATTCACCATTAAAATAAACTAGATGATTCACAAGAAAGAAAAAGCATTCCCGCTAAAATAAATATATATATATTTTTTAACTTAACACAAAAATTATTTTAATTTAAATCAAAAAACCATTGCTAGAAATATATTTCACATGTGTCATCAATTAAATTTTACAAATTCATGAAAGTAACCTTATTAGTTTAAAACTTTATTAACCTTATTAGTTTAAAATCATATAAACACTTGAAAAAAGTTTACCGATTAAACAAAATTAACAAAATATTTTTTCAAAACACTATTCTCACATGTGAAGAAGTAAGCTTATAAGTGTTTCACAACCGTTTTAAAAATATCATATCCTCCCAAAATTGCAAATAAATTTTTTAAAAGATCTGTTTAAAGCTACACATAAAAACTTTGAAAGACATTTTGTTAAGCCAATAATTCACTTAAATGAAAAAAAATAATAATAACACGTTTAATTTAATTAATTTAGTAACACATAAACTAGTTATACTTAATGTTTAATCATTTTTCTATCTTGGATATTTAAACTAACCACACTTGAAATTAAAACACCATCATTATTTTAAAAGTAAATGCAAGTCATCTATCTAAAAGTATGTTATGAAATAAAAAGATGAACAGTTCCTGTCAAAAAGATTTGATTTCAAAACAACTCACACATGCATAAAAATTTAAATAAATAGTATAGAAAGAGTAAAATTAATGTACATCATTCACTCCACTTTTAAAAGATGTGATTTCATAACTGATCATAGAATCATCAAAAATAATTTATATCATTCACTTCTTTCCAAAAAACTCACACATAACTATTCTAAGTTAATCAACTAAATAAAGATGCATTTCATAAAAAATAAATAATAACGACTTAATAAAAACTTATTTAATATAATATAAATAGTAACTTGACTTTATAAAACTATGTTTCATCGAATATGAAAAGGCATTTGACTTAATAAAGATATATGTTTCATACAATATAAATATAATTTTCATTTTATAAACATATAAATATCGCATAAATATAAATATTAATTTAACTTTATAAAGATATATTTCATAAAAAATAAATAATAACGACTTAATAAAAACCTACTTAATATAATATAAATAGTAACTTGACTTTATAAAACTATGTTTCATCGAATATGAAAAGGCATTTGACTTAATAAAGATATATGTTTCATACAATATAAATATAATTTTCATTTTATAAACATATAAATATCGCATAAATATAAATATTAATTTAACTTTATAAAGATATATTTCATAAAAAATAAATAATAACGACTTAATAAAAACCTACTTAATATAATATAAATAGTAACTTGACTTTATAAAACTATGTTTCATCAAATATCAAAAGGCATTTGACTTATTAAAGATATATGTTTCATACAATATAAACATGATTTTCATTTTATAAACATATAAATATCGCATAATATAAATATTAATTTAACTTTATAAAGATATATTTCATAAAAAATAAATAATAACTACTTAATAAAAACCTACTTAATATAATATAAATAGTAACTTGACTTTATAAAACTATGTTTCATCAAATATCAAAAGGCATTTGACTTATTAAAGATATATGTTTCATACAATATAAATATGATTTTCATTTTATAAACATATAAATATCGCATAATATAAATATTAATTAAATTTTATAAAGATATATTTCATAAAAAATAAATAATAACTACTTAATAAAAACCTACTTAATATAATATAAATAGTAACTTGACTTTATAAAACTATGTTTCATCAAATATCAGAAGGAATTTGATTTAATAAAGATATACATTTCACACAAAAAAAATATGATTTTCATTTAAAAACATATAAATATCACATAATATAAATATTAATTAAACTTTATAAAGATATATTTCATAAAATATAAATAATAAAGACTTAATAAAAATCCATTTCAAATAATATAAAAAGGAATTTGGCTAAATAAAAAAAAAAAATATTTTAATTAAAAGAATTAAGAATTTAACTTAGAAAATTTATAATATTCACTTCTTTTAAAAAAGGGCTTCAAAAGCATACACAAAGCTATTTTATGTTAGTTTAATAATGTATCAAAATATAGATAAGAATCTAACTTATAAAATTTATGTCAAAAATATAATATTACAAAGCATCTCACCAACTATTTAAAGGTAATTAAATAATATATAAATATTCAATGATATTACATTTAATATAAAGAGGAATTTCAATTTACGAATGATAAATTATAAAAACACTTAATAAAATCTACTTATCATTTACATTTACATGAGTCATCACCTAACTACATAAGAAATATATATATATATATCACCTGACTACCATGGGTTTCAAACTCTACATTCTCTTGTAAATCATTAGGGTTAAAAAATATACCACGTGGGACAAATAAAATCCTTATAAACACAGATGAAATTTATAATATTTAATGAAATGTGTACAACCACACAGGAGATCGATATAACACGATCTTATCAGATAAGATAATCTTGGGTTTTTACAGATAAGATAATCATGGGGTTTTCCAATGGATGTGTAATCATATAGTTTCCCAAGGAAATTAAATGTGCGGGTAAGACTCACATCGATGCATGTAATTTTAAATAATTATTAAATTAAAACTTCTAGTTCTTAAATTATGTTAATAAAGCTTAACTTTCAATCATGAAAACTTCTTCCACAATATACACCTGCAGTGATCCATCAAAGAGATACACATTAATTAGTTTTATTAAATAGAATTTTTAAGTAAGGATATAAAATTAATTTTAAAACAGTTAAAAGCATGCTTTTAAATGATAATAAAATATCATTTATCCAACACACACGAAATTAGGTAGAAAAGAAACTAACCTCTTATTAAATGCCAAAAGGAAATGCAACTAAGACAATTTTCAAAATACTACTACTTAAAAGAAGTATACTTCACAATATTCAAATACAAAAGATTACCTAATATATATATATAAATATATATTTATACAATCATATATTTTTGAAATCCTTTAAATGGTAAATTAAACACTGATTTTAATTATGTGATATGTTTACTATTACACACAAATAAAAAATCCACTTCGATAAAAGTAATTAATTCAAGTTAGGAAAACAAATTCGGACCTAAGGAACTTCAAATTTTTCAAAAATTATTTAATTGAAAGCTAGTTTTCAAAATGTTTAAAAGTTAGACTAAAAATTTTATCCCTAGAAATAAATACATTCTAATGTATGAGTAAATTACAAAATTTAATGAAAAAAAATCAATTAAGTTCTAACAACAAAGAAATAGTCGAAAGATTGATTAACGTCTATTTTATTATTTCACATGAACATATATGTTTAAATCTAAAGTCAGAATTACACGATAAAAATACAATCATGAAACTAAATTGTAAAACTTTTTTAATGTTAAATAATCAACAAACATAAAAAATCAGAATCTAAAGAATTCGAATATTACATATAAAACTTAAAATGCCGAATTTTTCAAAGTATAATTATCAAAGATTATTTTTTCTGATGAATTTTATAAAGCTTTTCTAATAAATAACTTGTTAAAAGAAAGTTCATCTAACAATGATTCATCATTGCCAGATAAATCTTAGATCATGTTATCTATGATAAGATAAGACTCACCTCGGAAATAGATGAAGTCCCCAAAATTACTTTTAACATTTGAATACAGTCTAACATTGATCTCCCAAAGTTTTATATAAAAATTAACATATAATCGAAAATACTTATGAATCTAAAATAATAATAATAATAATGATAATAATAAGTTATAAATGATAATGGTAATAATATGTGATAATAATAGTAAGTGAATAATAATAATAAGTGATTAAATATAAACAATAAGAATGTTTCAAACAATTTTTTTAATTACAAATAACAAAGATTAAATAATTTAAACACTTCGCACCATTTTCAGGTATTAAAATAATAATAATAATAATAATAATAATGATGATGATAGCAATAATAATTCTAACACACATGAAATGTATAAGTAATGAAGACATAATAAAAAGTCTATGAAAACACTCATTAATAAAAAAGTCTATGAAAACATACATTAATAAAATCAAAACAACTATTAAAAAATTTTATTAAATTTACTTTATAATTAAATTTCAATTTCAAATTCTAAAATATTAAAAAGATTAAGTATCATTGCTTAATCACAACTAATTATTATTTCTTAAATTATTTTTCAAATAAAATATTATTAATTAAAATTTATTTTAAATTTAAATATTATTAATTAAATTATTTTTTTAAAATTAAATATCATTAATTAAATTATTTTTCAAATAAAATATTATTAATTAAAATTTATTTTAAATTTAAATATTATTAATTAAATTATTTTTAAAATTAAATATTATTAATTAAATTATTTTTCAAATAAAATGTTATTAATTAAATTATTTTTCAAATGAAATAGTATTCATGAAATTATTTTACAAAAATATATTACGAATCGAATTAATTTCCCCAAACCAAATATATAAATTAAATAAAAAAATAAATATCTAATTAACTTATAACAGAAAACAAACATTGATAATAAT
The DNA here is from genome assembly GCA_964019185.1 of Maratus speculifer. Taxonomy (NCBI): domain Eukaryota; kingdom Metazoa; phylum Arthropoda; class Arachnida; order Araneae; family Salticidae; genus Maratus; species Maratus speculifer. The sequence continues at coordinate 367,040,634 of OZ025293.1, forward strand.
AAATTATTTATATATTTATTACTAAACATTTTTTAAATAGACAATAAAATTCAACAATACCCATTCGAAAACTAAATTCATTTCTCAAAATTAATTGCAAAATTATTAATTAAAATTAAAAATAATAAGACATTCATTACGCTAATCCAAATAATAAATTATATTCACAATACATTCATTAAACAATCAATTCAAAATTAATTGTAAAGTTATTAATTAAAATCAAAAGATAATACTAATAAAACATTCATTACACTAATTCAAATAATAAATTATAAGCATTAAACAATCAAACTTCTAAGATTCAATCTCAAGACGCAAAGTCATATCTTGAGAACCCCCTATAACTTCAATCCAATCCTACTCTAATACAACCAACTGATAGCCTAATGGATAAAGCGTCGGCCTCCTAAGCCAACGACCTGGGTTCGAATCCCAGTCAGGGAGAAAAAATATTCTTTTTCCAATATTCTCAAAAATGCTTCAACATTAGTTCACATAAGTCCACTAGATGGCGACACTGAAAAAAATCAAACTTGTAAAAAATTATCCAATGTCCACATCAAGTAGGGGAAAAGTGGCGGTCCGGCCTCAGGAGGAGGATTGAGGATCGGTGGTGGTGGTGAGCTCCTCCTCCTCAATCCTCCTCCACAATCCTCCTCCTCCTCATTCCTCCTCCTCCTCAATCCTCCTCCTGACATCGTCTTGTAAGAGAAGGTGCCTCCCCCCATTTTTCCCCTACTTGATGTGGACATTGGATAATTTTTTACAAGTTTGATTTTTTTCAGTGTCGCCATCTAGTGGACTTATGTGAACTAATGTTGAAGCATTTTTGAGAATATTGGAAAAAGAATATTTTTTCTCCCTGACTGGGATTCGAACCCAGGTCGTTGGCTTAGGAGGCCGACGCTTTATCCATTAGGCTATCAGTTGGTTGTGTTAGAGTAGGATTGGATTGAAGTTATAGGGGGTTCTCAAGATATGACTTTGCGTCTTGAGATTGAATCTTAGAAGTTTGATTGTTTAATGCTTATAATTTATTATTTGAATTAGTGTAATGAATGTTTTATTAGTATTATCTTTTGATTTTAATTAATAACTTTACAATTAATTTTGAATTGATTGTTTAATGAATGTATTGTGAATATAATTTATTATTTGGATTAGCGTAATGAATGTCTTATTATTTTTAATTTTAATTAATAATTTTGCAATTAATTTTGAGAAATGAATTTAGTTTTCGAATGGGTATTGTTGAATTTTATTGTCTATTTAAAAAATGTTTAGTAATAAATATATAAATAATTTATTATTATCAATGTTTGTTTTCTGTTATAAGTTAATTAGATATTTATTTTTTTATTTAATTTATATATTTGGTTTGGGGAAATTAATTCGATTCGTAATATATTTTTGTAAAATAATTTCATGAATACTATTTCATTTGAAAAATAATTTAATTAATAACATTTTATTTGAAAAATAATTTAATTAATAATATTTAATTTTAAAAATAATTTAATTAATAATATTTAAATTTAAAATAAATTTTAATTAATAATATTTTATTTGAAAAATAATTTAATTAATGATATTTAATTTTAAAAAAATAATTTAATTAATAATATTTAAATTTAAAATAAATTTTAATTAATAATATTTTATTTGAAAAATAATTTAAGAAATAATAATTAGTTGTGATTAAGCAATGATACTTAATCTTTTTAATATTTTAGAATTTGAAATTGAAATTTAATTATAAAGTAAATTTAATAAAATTTTTTAATAGTTGTTTTGATTTTATTAATGTATGTTTTCATAGACTTTTTTATTAATGAGTGTTTTCATAGACTTTTTATTATGTCTTCATTACTTATACATTTCATGTGTGTTAGAATTATTATTGCTATCATCATCATTATTATTATTATTATTATTATTATTTTAATACCTGAAAATGGTGCGAAGTGTTTAAATTATTTAATCTTTGTTATTTGTAATTAAAAAAATTGTTTGAAACATTCTTATTGTTTATATTTAATCACTTATTATTATTATTCACTTACTATTATTATCACATATTATTACCATTATCATTTATAACTTATTATTATCATTATTATTATTATTATTTTAGATTCATAAGTATTTTCGATTATATGTTAATTTTTATATAAAACTTTGGGAGATCAATGTTAGACTGTATTCAAATGTTAAAAGTAATTTTGGGGACTTCATCTATTTCCGAGGTGAGTCTTATCTTATCATAGATAACATGATCTAAGATTTATCTGGCAATGATGAATCATTGTTAGATGAACTTTCTTTTAACAAGTTATTTATTAGAAAAGCTTTATAAAATTCATCAGAAAAAATAATCTTTGATAATTATACTTTGAAAAATTCGGCATTTTAAGTTTTATATGTAATATTCGAATTCTTTAGATTCTGATTTTTTATGTTTGTTGATTATTTAACATTAAAAAAGTTTTACAATTTAGTTTCATGATTGTATTTTTATCGTGTAATTCTGACTTTAGATTTAAACATATATGTTCATGTGAAATAATAAAATAGACGTTAATCAATCTTTCGACTATTTCTTTGTTGTTAGAACTTAATTGATTTTTTTTCATTAAATTTTGTAATTTACTCATACATTAGAATGTATTTATTTCTAGGGATAAAATTTTTAGTCTAACTTTTAAACATTTTGAAAACTAGCTTTCAATTAAATAATTTTTGAAAAATTTGAAGTTCCTTAGGTCCGAATTTGTTTTCCTAACTTGAATTAATTACTTTTATCGAAGTGGATTTTTTATTTGTGTGTAATAGTAAACATATCACATAATTAAAATCAGTGTTTAATTTACCATTTAAAGGATTTCAAAAATATATGATTGTATAAATATATATTTATATATATATATTAGGTAATCTTTTGTATTTGAATATTGTGAAGTATACTTCTTTTAAGTAGTAGTATTTTGAAAATTGTCTTAGTTGCATTTCCTTTTGGCATTTAATAAGAGGTTAGTTTCTTTTCTACCTAATTTCGTGTGTGTTGGATAAATGATATTTTATTATCATTTAAAAGCATGCTTTTAACTGTTTTAAAATTAATTTTATATCCTTACTTAAAAATTCTATTTAATAAAACTAATTAATGTGTATCTCTTTGATGGATCACTGCAGGTGTATATTGTGGAAGAAGTTTTCATGATTGAAAGTTAAGCTTTATTAACATAATTTAAGAACTAGAAGTTTTAATTTAATAATTATTTAAAATTACATGCATCGATGTGAGTCTTACCCGCACATTTAATTTCCTTGGGAAACTATATGATTACACATCCATTGGAAAACCCCATGATTATCTTATCTGTAAAAACCCAAGATTATCTTATCTGATAAGATCGTGTTATATCGATCTCCTGTGTGGTTGTACACATTTCATTAAATATTATAAATTTCATCTGTGTTTATAAGGATTTTATTTGTCCCACGTGGTATATTTTTTAACCCTAATGATTTACAAGAGAATGTAGAGTTTGAAACCCATGGTAGTCAGGTGATATATATATATATATTTCTTATGTAGTTAGGTGATGACTCATGTAAATGTAAATGATAAGTAGATTTTATTAAGTGTTTTTATAATTTATCATTCGTAAATTGAAATTCCTCTTTATATTAAATGTAATATCATTGAATATTTATATATTATTTAATTACCTTTAAATAGTTGGTGAGATGCTTTGTAATATTATATTTTTGACATAAATTTTATAAGTTAGATTCTTATCTATATTTTGATACATTATTAAACTAACATAAAATAGCTTTGTGTATGCTTTTGAAGCCCTTTTTTAAAAGAAGTGAATATTATAAATTTTCTAAGTTAAATTCTTAATTCTTTTAATTAAAATATTTTTTTTTTTTATTTAGCCAAATTCCTTTTTATATTATTTGAAATGGATTTTTATTAAGTCTTTATTATTTATATTTTATGAAATATATCTTTATAAAGTTTAATTAATATTTATATTATGTGATATTTATATGTTTTTAAATGAAAATCATATTTTTTTTGTGTGAAATGTATATCTTTATTAAATCAAATTCCTTCTGATATTTGATGAAACATAGTTTTATAAAGTCAAGTTACTATTTATATTATATTAAGTAGGTTTTTATTAAGTAGTTATTATTTATTTTTTATGAAATATATCTTTATAAAGTTTAATTAATATTTATATTATGCGATATTTATATGTTTATAAAATGAAAATCATATTTATATTGTATGAAACATATATCTTTAATAAGTCAAATGCCTTTTGATATTTGATGAAACATAGTTTTATAAAGTCAAGTTACTATTTATATTATATTAAGTAGGTTTTTATTAAGTAGTTATTATTTATTTTTTATGAAATATATCTTTATAAAGTTAAATTAATATTTATATTATGCGATATTTATATGTTTATAAAATGAAAATCATGTTTATATTGTATGAAACATATATCTTTAATAAGTCAAATGCCTTTTGATATTTGATGAAACATAGTTTTATAAAGTCAAGTTACTATTTATATTATATTAAGTAGGTTTTTATTAAGTCGTTATTATTTATTTTTTATGAAATATATCTTTATAAAGTTAAATTAATATTTATATTTATGCGATATTTATATGTTTATAAAATGAAAATTATATTTATATTGTATGAAACATATATCTTTATTAAGTCAAATGCCTTTTCATATTCGATGAAACATAGTTTTATAAAGTCAAGTTACTATTTATATTATATTAAATAAGTTTTTATTAAGTCGTTATTATTTATTTTTTATGAAATGCATCTTTATTTAGTTGATTAACTTAGAATAGTTATGTGTGAGTTTTTTGGAAAGAAGTGAATGATATAAATTATTTTTGATGATTCTATGATCAGTTATGAAATCACATCTTTTAAAAGTGGAGTGAATGATGTACATTAATTTTACTCTTTCTATACTATTTATTTAAATTTTTATGCATGTGTGAGTTGTTTTGAAATCAAATCTTTTTGACAGGAACTGTTCATCTTTTTATTTCATAACATACTTTTAGATAGATGACTTGCATTTACTTTTAAAATAATGATGGTGTTTTAATTTCAAGTGTGGTTAGTTTAAATATCCAAGATAGAAAAATGATTAAACATTAAGTATAACTAGTTTATGTGTTACTAAATTAATTAAATTAAACGTGTTATTATTATTTTTTTTCATTTAAGTGAATTATTGGCTTAACAAAATGTCTTTCAAAGTTTTTATGTGTAGCTTTAAACAGATCTTTTAAAAAATTTATTTGCAATTTTGGGAGGATATGATATTTTTAAAACGGTTGTGAAACACTTATAAGCTTACTTCTTCACATGTGAGAATAGTGTTTTGAAAAAATATTTTGTTAATTTTGTTTAATCGGTAAACTTTTTTCAAGTGTTTATATGATTTTAAACTAATAAGGTTAATAAAGTTTTAAACTAATAAGGTTACTTTCATGAATTTGTAAAATTTAATTGATGACACATGTGAAATATATTTCTAGCAATGGTTTTTTGATTTAAATTAAAATAATTTTTGTGTTAAGTTAAAAAATATATATATATTTATTTTAGCGGGAATGCTTTTTCTTTCTTGTGAATCATCTAGTTTATTTTAATGGTGAATATTTTGACTTAGCTTTTTTAAAGGATATAAAATTTGTGTCTTTAAAACCTTTAAATTTTCATGAATTGTAAATGTGCATGAGTGATTGATAGATAAATTCCTTAATAGAGTTTGTTTTACTTTAGATTCTTATTAGAGTCTGTTAGTAATATTCGTGGGGAAGAGTATTTTATAACATTTAAAGTTTTCAGGATTTAGTTTGTATCTAATGTGCAACAATATTATTTTTTTTAGAAGTTATGTTTAGTCATTAAATATCAACTATAATTTATTAAGTATATATTTAATTTAACCCATGTGTAATTCTTTTTTTAATTAGGTGTTTAAAAATTCTTAGGAATATTTATTTTATTAAAATTTTTTTAACGACTTTCCTTTTATATTCAATAAAAATTTATATTTTTGTAATGTTAAAATTCTTAATTTTATTTATAAGTATGTTTTCAAATTTACATATATCTTTCTAGTAAATTGATCAAATGTATATTTATTCTTTTTCATGTCGATGTATATAGAAGCAAGCACATCATATTTACAATAATTGTATTAGTAGTTATGTCACTTACAATTCTTTTTTACTTTTTCTTAAATTTTTAAAAATATATATATATAAATTTTTGAAACGTCTTAAAAATTATTTATATTTATTTAATTTGTTTAAACTTCTTTAATCTTTTAAATCATTTTTTTAATTGTTTAAACTTATTTTAAATTTGATATGTATACATATTTTATTTGTTGAATTTTTTTTTAATTTCTTAAAACTTTTATTTAAATTAAGTAAAACTTTTTTTTCTTTAGGTAAAACTTTTTTTTCTTTAGGTAAAACTTTTTAAATTTTGGTAAAACACTTTCTAATTCGTTAAAATCGTTGATACTTTCTTGATATAAATTTTGTAAATCTTTTTAAAATTTACTAAAACTTTTTTAAATTCACAAATAGATAGTCACACAATATCTTCTTACATATTGTTTAATACGTAGTATACATATATGTAAACATGTTCATTCGCGTACACACTTATATAATACATGTGTTAATACTTTTATTCACTTACAATTGATTTTTAAATACATTTTAAAACTTTAAGAATTTTTTTAAGCATTTTTAAGATTTTATGTATATATATTCTAATTTCTTAAAACATTTTTAAAATTTGTTGAAACTTTTTTAAACTCACTTAAATATTTTTTAAAATTCGTTTAAACTTTTTTAAATTCATTTAAACTTTTCAAAATACGTTAAAACTTTTTTTTTAATTTACTAAACTTTTTTAAAATTGATTAATAGATAGTCATACAAAGATCCATACACATGGGATAGTTAACTAATCACATGTAAACAGAAAATCACATTTAAACATATATATATACACCTTAGATATTTATATACATTTATATCATAAAATGTAAGACATGTAAAAAACCTTTGAAACCCTTCTAACAAATATCAGTGAAAACAAGAAAATGAGATAAAAATGTGTCTTTGATGACGAGACATGAAAAATCGTGAAGTCAACATATTGGGTGTTTGATCATATAAACATCGCTTGTGGGGGTTGAATGCTGTGGATTGATTGCCCATTAGCCTCATGATTGATTGCCCATTGCCCCTCTCCTCTCCTCCTGTGGCCGCAGAAACGGCCTTTATCCACTATAATTACAAATGAAAAGCTTTGATGATAAATGTGATACGTGACATCATTAAGAAATTAAATTAATCATATGATTTAAGATAATATATAGTCCCCTACCATCTGTTAAATTACTCTTTAAAAAAAAACTTAATAATCACTAATATTTCAATTGATAAAGAAAACATTTGACAAAAAATGCAAATAAAGATTTTGAATTTTGCAGCACTTTTTCTCAAAATGATAACTGTGTCACTTACCACTTTCATCGTCTGAGCGCTTTGGATAACAACAGCTTAATTGTAAACAAGGACAGGAACAAGAAATAAAATATAACAAAGTTAAAAGTTATATTTGCATATTTCATAGCTGTTCTTTGTGTCTCTGCTTCGTCACAAGGGCATAATACAAACTCGGATTTATGAGAGGTTCACAACCATAATAGACCAAATCCATTTTGAAAAAAATTAGTCTATTTACGTGATGCGTAAAATGTGTTTTACCTACTCCCACAGTGAACCAAGTCTCTTTTCACATGCTTTCTCGTGTATGTCATCTGTTTACAGATTTGGTTCGCTTTAATGACATAACAAATATTGCAGCATAAATACATTTTAGTAAATAAACAATTTGTGTGACATCTCGAAAACTGCTGATTTGCGACAGGCATTTCCACTGAGTTTTGTACTCTATATGACGAGATTTTTGCAGCAATGTCACTCCTCCAAATCGGCGCATAACACTTATTGCACTTCCCTATAGTCCAAGAGCCGACAGCACAGAAACCTAAGGTATCAAGCACAAGAAAAAAATCTTTATTCTATGGAAGAGTAGTAACAGGGGAATCTAATTATTCATGTCAGCCGGAAGTGAAGTGGTGCATAAGCTAAAAATTAATACCACTAATGTTTCACTTATAAGTTTAGCATTGTGTTTGCCGTACAATTAAAGGTATGAAATGATTGTACGGCGAACGCAATGATAAGCCTACGAGTACATCACTAGTAGTAGTAATTTTTGGCTTATGCACCGCTTCACTTCCAGCAGACATGGATCACTAGATTTCATTATTACTACTTTTCTATTATAATAAAGGTTTTTTTCTTGTACTCAATGCCTTAGAAGGCAAAAAAAAACTTCTTTAAAACACCGTACAATAAATTAAATTGCGCCAGGCCTTTCGAAAGAACTTAGTCTTTCTTCATCATTCATACTAGACGCACGTCTTTTTGCGCCTGATGAAGAAAGACTAAGTTCTTTCGAAAGGCCTTGAGCAATTTAATTTATTTTATGGTGTTTTAAAGAAGTTTTTTTGCCTTCAATTCTATAACACCAGTTTCAACTTATTACCTCGATACCTTAGGTTTTTGTGCTGTCGGCTCTTGGACTACTAGTAAGTATAACGGCCCGTTTTCTTTCTTTTATTGAATGATTAAATTACCAGTGTTTAAAAATTAATAATCTTTAAATTTATGCAGTTTCCTACCCAAGAGAATTGGTTAAATATGTCTGGGATCAAGAAGGACCACCACCCATTAATCCAGAAATGCGTATGCTGCGACACAGAGTAGCTATTAATAAAGGGAAATCTGAAATACATATGCTAAACAGTAAGTAAACTTTTGCACGACAAAAATGTTTATTCTTAATTTTTATTAATTTCTTAAAACTGTACAATCAGAAAATGTTTTTTGAATGTACAGTTGACTCCCACAAATCCGCACAGCTTGGGACCAGAGGTTGTGCGGATTTTAGAATTTTGCAGATTTCTGGTCATTGCTTTGTTTACATTTTTAAAACAATAATTGGAGTGCAATTAATTGTGCAATAGGAACTATAATGAATACTTACAATATAATAAAATATTAAAATAAGTAATAAACTAGAATAATAAAAATTTAGATAGTTTTAAAACGATAAAAGTACTAATAGCAAAAGTAAAATTAATAATCAATAGTGTATGATTAAATATTCATTATAAAGATTAGATTTATTTTTCCAAAATTATTCAACAAAACTTGCCTCATAAAAGTAAATTAGTAATTCACATCAAAATCATAAAATAAGAATGTTATTTTTTTCAAGTTTAGCCAGTCTGAATAACCAAAAAATCTTGATTAATGCATAAATATATTTGGTAAGAAGATTGTGTTACCAGTAATATCAGCAATATCTTGAATGTTTTCCAAAAATATTTATTCTTCCTTTATGAAAAAAAACATGAATAGATTATTATTAAGAAAATTACAAAATAAAAAATATATGGAATTGATGCAAAACAAAAAATAAATAAAATTTTGCCCCAATACTTGAATTGCAAGTTTCATTTTTTACATCCATAAAATATGTTCGGATTTTAGAGAGTTGTGGATTTCTGGTTTGCGGATTTGAGGAAGTGTACTGTATTTAATTTTAATTCAGAAGGTAATTTCGAGGTCGTACTCGGTTTCCAAGATAGGAAACAAATCTTAAAAATGCCCAAAACCTTAAATTGCATTAAACAAAGTTTGTATGCGTTAACTATTCCCATAAATTTTCACGCTGCATAATATTCATAATCCAAGATTGTTTCAGGAAATTCAAAAATAGATGGCTTAGAAAATTAGAAATTGTTTTTTGGGGGGGGGGAGTTCTTTTATTAAATCCATGATTAGAATATTTTATTCTCAGCTCAGTATATTTCACATTATTGGAAGATTACGATGAATAAATGATTTTTAGAAATTTGAGAATCACTCCAGTAATTAAAAATTCTCCTTTTACATAAGATAAAAAACTATTTACATTTGTACACAGGGTGACCCTACAAGTAGTTGATCAAATTAAGTGAGTGATATGGGATTTTAATTATATTACCTTATTTTTAAGTTTTAGAAGGAAACTAACATGATCGCTACAACCCTTAGTGAACCTTTTCCAATGGATAAAGATGAAATTCGATGAGATTTAACAAATTTAATCGCAACAAAATTACAAATAAATATTTTTTTAATTGTCATTTTCTCAGTGGTTGATCAGGCAAAAAAAATCAATCAAAAATCTAAAAAATAATCTTTAAAATATCATCCTTGGACTGTGATTAATAATAATTCTTAAAAAATATATAACCCCACCAGTGGCCGAGGGATTCTGCTGTCAAAACTGGTAGACGGCAGGTGCTGGGTTCAAACCCAATCGCGGCCGTCGGCCTAATCGTTCGAAGTTTACTGTGGTTTTCTTCGAACTTTGGATTTCATTAAAGATGGATAAAAGAATATTGCTTGTCATAAAAACAATGGATAAAAATTATTAAATCTAATCTTATATCAGACCCGTTGAATAGGGTTAATCTGAGATACCATTATTTTACATGGCTGTAAATACTATGGAAATGAGAAGGCTGTCTCGAAATTCCCTCGGGGTTAAAGTTGTCATTATTAAATATATTTTTTTTTTTCATCTTTCATTTTGTCTGAGTTTCAGAATTTTTTTATTGTGTATGTAAAAGAAATAAATAAAATAAGGTATTGATTTCAAAATAATTATAGATTTTGAACGGATCCTGGAATTTCTAATCCAAGAAATTCTTTGATACCAAATATTTTCTTATACATTTTTTTTTCTGAATTATAGCAAAGTTTTGGCGTTTGAACGATATTTGTATTTCTATTTTTTTTTAAAATGCTGATATATTTCTTGGTAAAATCGCATGAACCATATGAACCCTGAATAACAAAGTGAATTTTATTATTCTAAAAATGGGGGTGGGGGGGGGGGGAGTCTGAGCATTTAGCATCAGCCTCCATTGACACTATATACTTTAAAAGTCCTTATTTTGTTATATATTTCAACTAGCACAGTTCTTAAATTCAAAAATATGTTACATAATCCAAAGTAGCTATGGATTAAAAGTCATTTTTAATATTTCTTTCTTTCCACAGTGTCATACTCGATGTTATATGTGAACCTTACATTTGAACGGGATTTGGCTCATCACTTGATACAAGTATTTACACCCAGTGCTCTTATTGTTATGTTATCATGGTTGTCATTTTGGTTGGGACTTGATGCTACTCCAGGGAGAATAACGTTATGTGTAACCAGCTTACTAGCACTTATTACACAATTTTCCAGCATAAGAAGAGATCTCCCGCCATTATCTTACATTCATGTGAGTATTTAACTATTTAATTTTAACATTTTAAGGTTTTCAGTAGTAAAATTTTTAGTTATTCATTACAAGTGAGTCTTAATTGTGTTTTCAAAAAACACCTGATGTTACTTCTCGCAGAATAACGTTACGTGTAACCAACTTATTTGTCTTATTACACAATTTTCTGTTATATGGAGAGATCTTCCGCCATTATCTTACATTATTGTAATTATTAAGTTATTTCATTTTTTTAATATTTTAGGTTATTCAGTACAAATGAGTCTTAGGTGTGTTTTCAAAAAACAAATCTCTCGTCAATAGCGTGAAATTTTTGTGACTTATTTACAGACCCCAGTAAAAAAAATCTGTAGAAAATCTATTGCTTTTTGGCCCAAAATCTGTGGAAAACCCAAAGGTATTTGGCCCATTATGCAGATATTTTTAAGGATATCTTTAAAAATTCTGCAGATATTTTAAAGAGCTGCTAAGTCTGCAAATTTTCTTCAAACTTCTGTAGAACATCTGTAGAAATTGGCGATTTCTTCAGATAATCTTAAGATTATTTTTAGTGGGGGACTCAATTTAAACGTAAAGTTATGGCTCGTGCAAGCATAACTAGGAGAGTAGCCAAAAAAATAGGTGGGCCAACGTTGACTATTTGTTGGATAATTGTACCATGTTGGTCTTTAAAAATGACCACTTTGCCGTACCATTTGCCAACAAATTTCCAATAGCAGCCCAACTGATAGCTGCTCAGCTACTATTCAAATTAGAGGAATCTATATATACAGGGTTATTCTAAATTAATTGTACAAACTTTAAGAGTTTGTACAGGGCATTGTAAAAATCATTTATTTCATAGGAATGCAATGTATCAAGTGAAGCGTTGAGATGCAAACACCTGGGGGACAATTTTTCCCTTTTTTATTTCAAAATTTCTCATTCGTACAAGAAAATTCCTATACTGTTCTTTCCTTTATTTAAAACAGACATTTCATGATTACATAAAGAAAAATTTCCTGCTTGAAAATTTCAGGTATAGAAACGAAATTTTTTAATTAAAAAAATTTAAAACTGGCAAATCTGTCAGACACAGGAAATATATGAAATAGAAAGGCAAAGTGTTTACTTACACTGTAGTTTACAGGAAATTAATAATGCATACAATAATATTTCAATAACTGTTCAGAATTCTGTCCACCAAGTGTAATACATGGTTCACAGCGTTGGTGAAACTATTGGCGTACATTTCTAAAGATGTCAGGCATTATCCACACACGCGCAGCATGTGAGTAACCAAATTTTTGTTATTATCCAGATTATTTATTATCTGCAAACTACACTGTAAATAAACGCTTTGTCTTTATATTCATGTATCGTATTTACTCGTGTATAAGGCGCACTTTTTTCCAAAAAATTTGGGCAAAACTCCTAGATGCGCCTTATACACGGAATAATTTTTTACTGTTGGATGCAGTCGGACAATATACATATGAAACAAGAAATTATTCAAAGAAGATATTAAAACTCGGAAAATGTTACTTAAATGAAGTATTACTGCATATTTATTTCATTCCTTGCCGTTTTTTATACAACAGAGCTATAATGACATTATTAAAACGCTAATTATCAATTCTCTTTACCGTCACTCATTCTTATTTCCCGTCATTCTCTTACATCCCAAAGTCTAAAAATGCATTTTCGTCTTGTTTTCTGGTCTGGTGTAATGTTTGTTTCGACTTTTTTTTTTTTTTTTTTTTCACTGAAATTCATTTGGTCATTCTTCATTAGCGTATTAAATTTATGGTGCGCGTTATATACGAGATTTTAAGAAATCGCAATTTTTACTTGTAAAGTAGAGGTGCACCTTATATACGCGTGCGCCCTAAACACGAGTAAATACGGTATTTCCTGTGTTTGGCAGATTCGCCAGTTTTGAGAGGTTTTTGTTCAAAAATTTCGATTTCATATCGGACGTTTTCAAAGAAGATTTTTTTTCTTTGTGTAATAATGAAATGGCTGTTCTAAACATAAAAAGAATAATATAGGAATTTTCTGGTATGAATGAGAAATTTTTAAAAATACAGGGTCAAATTGGTGTCAGGATCCCCTGGTGTTTATACCTCAAAGTGACACTTGCGTTCATACATTCTTATACAATAAATGTTTGTTACATTGTCTTGTACTAACCCTTAAAGTTTGTACCATGAATTTGGAATCCCCCTGTATACAATTTCTCAAAGATTTCCACAAACTGCCAACGACTGACCTTGGGAATACCTGATCTGTATTCCTTGGGTATTAACCCTTTATCTCCCGACGGTACTTATAAGTACCATTAAAATTACTTATTATAGATTTCTTTTAATGCATCAATTATTTGTAATATTGCTTAGAATGAGTTACAGATACATTACTTTATTTTGTTCCAAAAGCATTATTGGTTACACAAAACAAAAAATATTTTTAAAAGGATGATTTCTTTTGCCTTTGTATCTTTTCAGCTTTCTCAGCTTTCTCTGAGGGAGGAGAATAGGTATTTTTCAATTCAGAAATATTTTATTTATATTGTAAGAACATCATATTTGTACATTTTATAATTGCACAAAATAGCAAGAAAACAATTTAAAATAAAAGATTTGAGCGGGGTTATAAATATTGCACAAAATCCCTGTAAATTCAAATTTAATTAATCCTTCTAAATCCTCCAATCCTTCTAAAATCCTTCAAAAATTTATTAAACGATTATGTAAATCTTTTAATTTAGTTTAAACAATTTACGTAAAATGCTTTAGAATGTACAATTTCACGAATTCATAATTCCGTAGATAAAGGGTTAAACTGGTTTGTAATCGAATAGTTTTTTCAGTTTTTGATAAATAAATTAAATCTTTTAAAACCGATGCACAGTGGGGCAAAAACCCAAAAAGCTGGCCAAAAGTCAAAAAATGAAGTTACGATTTAGGGAATTTCGATTGTACAGTTGGCTAGAATAATGTTTGGAGAGTTAGAATCTGTATTTAAAAAAATATTTTCGCTTTGCCCTTACAAGCAGCATCATTTCAAAAATGATGCTTGAAGGCTAAGCATTTAGAGCGAATAAAAACAGCAAAACAACAGTTCCTCTAAACACGTGCTATATTTTACAATATTATCCGATTTTAATGATTTGAAATGGATTCACACTATGATAGTATGTACTTTATTTGCATGTATTAAAAAATTTATATTAAGCACATAAAAATTAATAAATTCATTGTCATTTTTGATAAAAAAAAATTAGAAATTTTTTTATTTTTTTTGCTTTTAAACATCAAAAAGTTTAAATGTTCCACAGTGTTCCGCAACGAAATTTAATGGAAATAATAACTTGGGCTATTGTCTAGTGATTCATAAAAAACCAGCTGCCTAAAACTGCCTTTCTGCATTTCACGCATATTTTAGTAACCGCAAGTAAAAATGCCACTTTTTCGGCCGCCTCAAAAATTTTGAAATTGACTACTTTTTACATAATTTAGCTGATAAATATTTTTTAAATTTTTGAATTATTCAATTTTATAATAGTTATGTTCAATTTTATAATTTTATAATATATAGTCCTATTATATTGTAAATAAATACTATAATCATAAGATTGCATTAATTTGATAAGTAAGCTTAGTAATGAAAATATGAAAATAATTCTCTATTACTGATCCGGTAGAATAACATTTTCTTATCTTTATAGGTAGTAATTTTGTTTGTTCTATTATAATTAGAAGAATTATTTTGTCAATGGCTATATTTGCTGATAAAAACTACTGAGCGTATTTCATTAATGCGAGTGAAAATCTTTATGAATATGACTTTTGCCGACATTAGCAATTTGGATTTGGTTTACAAGTGAGGATGTGATGACACATCTATTCTAAGTACATTTAAACAAATATTTAGCTATGAAGATGGTAGGAGGTTCTAATATATTTTTCACTTCTCCCGTGCTACTAGAATACATAAATGTTGCGAATAATTCATGAATCGTTAATTTGAAAATTCCGAGATCTTCATTTCACTATCGGGCGAATCAAGATCCATTTTTTCAAGAAATACGGGAGCTACTGTCAATGAATGGTATTGTATTAAACACAGGAGAATTAACTTATTTCTTTTAATACAATCATTGATACAGAAGAAATAGTCGTTAATAACGAATTAGTGTAATACTCGACGTTGCTACCTATGTCAGACAACATCAAAACAGCTTCTTACCGATATGACATTTTAATTAGAAAAGGATATAGATAATTTAGAATTCAGAATATCTACGTTACATGCTAAGATGCTTAGAGAGGGCTTACACCTCGCAGACAAACTGGATAGAAAAAATGGAAAGCTCGCACTCTGCATGAAAAGAAGAACACTGAAACTGCAAAATAAAATATGCAAAAAATATTTCGTTTACAATTAAGACTTCTTGTCAAGAAACCAAATTTCAGATTTTGAAGCACAAATGATGGCAATACAATTCAACGATTCTTTGAAAACACAACTATTTGTGCTTCTATAACGAGCGTATACGAAGATTTGATAAAACGATTCTATGTCATAAGTAATTTCTTGTATGTCATTTATTTGATCAATTTCGAAAATTTTTCCTAACAAGCAGCTCGTAGATTTAAACTACATCCCTGGTTCTATATGCCTACTTCAGTGCACAAACTATTTATTGATGACAAAGAAATAACATTATCTTCATTACTGCCAATTTGCCAAATACTATAAGATACTCAAGATTCATGCAACAAACTGATCAAAAGGCATCGAGAAGATTTATCGCAAACATGCAGTAGCTCAAGGAAATGAAAGGTATTTTTATGTCTTTTAATGTCATCAGATTATTTCATTTCAAGTTTAGGTAAATTATTGTAGAAGAAATTAAAAATAATTGATCCGAAGAGTCACAGGATCTTCTAATACTGCGAACAAGCTCTGCTAACTATTTCGACACCTTGACGCCTGAAGAATCTTTTTATTATACTACAATTGATTTTAAAGGTGAATTTCAGGAATATATTTTCTTTTTATTTTAATAATATAAAAAATAAATAGTCTAGTATTTTACTTTCCTTTAATGTACTTAAATTTCGATTAAATGTCTCTTGGTTCCTTGAAAATTACTTTTTAAGTTTAGCCTCGAAATTTTAAATTTTATTTAAATCATATTGTTTTTACTTTTAATCTGTCATTTTATTTATTTATTTATTCTTAAAGTTTAACTTTTGAATCCTAATTAGCATCCTGAAAAGTTTACGAAATTTCATACAAATGGAATCACTTTCGAGACATTGTAGTTTTTCTTCCACCATATTGTATCCGCCATTTTTTTTTTTTTTTTTAATTTTGTATTCTTACTTAGCATCCTCAAAAACACCTGTATACGAATTTTCGTGCAATTCGAATAACATTTTCATATTTTGGCCAGCTTTTCCGGATTTTGCCCCACTGTGCGATGGGAGAAATTGTCGACGCGGAAAAAAGTATTTTTTAAAAACATGGTAAGTTAATTTTTATATATTCAATCATTCTTTCAGCAATATTTTTTTAATATTTTGTATTTCGAAGTATCGCAACCCTTTAGGATTGAAAGTCTTGGCAAAAAAAATCACAAAATCTAAAAAATACGAATCCATAATATCATGCATATTCAATCGTTAAACCTTAGGGACGAGTGTCACGTATACGTAACGGAAAAGATGCTCAGGATCCTTGTTATTTCCACTACTTATTTTTTATTGTAAATTTTGGATTTTTTAATCAAGGAATTTTCTTTATTCAACTAGGCAGAATTTTCTGTTTTGAAAAATTGGCAATAAAAGGTTAAATATTATGTAAAAACGCTCGTCGCAAAGGGATTAAAATGATACGCGATTGTTGTATCATATCGCTCACTTGCAAGGAAAGTGACACATCTCGTAAAATTTCATTTTGCGTTTTATTTCACTAATAGATATGTCATACGTGTGTCTTGCCATACAAAAGATTCTTAAGTATAGTTATAGGGGAAGATGGGGATACTTGAGCCATTTTTTTAAATTTTTTATAATTTCTTAGAACAAAATAAAACATTGAAAATGAAAATTTGATATTTTTTCTTCAACTGAAAACCACTTTCAATTAATTTTGGCCCCACCAGTGGCCGAGAGGTTCGGACCTCTCAACTGGTAGACGGCAGGTGCTGGGTTCGAACCCAATCGCGGCTGTCGGCCTAACCGTTCGAAGTTTTCCGTGGTTTTCTTCGAACCTTGCGTAAATACGGGTTAGGTTCCCTTAGAAAGACCCCCACGGAGGACACTCCCCCTGGTCCTATATCCCATTAGCGTAGATAATCGGACGACAAAAATCAACCAACCAACCAACCATCAATTAATTTTGAACTATTTTTTTATGTCTAATAAATTTTTACTTTTTCTTTTACATCGTGGCTCAAGTATCCCCATGGAGGGGATACTTGAGCCAGATGTCACATTCTCACCAGTATTTTGCAAAGAAAAAAAACGATTTACAATATACGCGAAAAAATGCATTAAACCTTTTTCAAATAAATTTGGTCGAATTTTCTGGTGTCGTTGTGACATTTCAGAATTAAAATTATGTGGTAGAAAATTCTACCAGCAGAGCTCAAAGGGTTAATCACCATACTTTCAAAATGGTACCAAGGTATGTGATTTCTTTTTTACATGTTCAGAACTATAAATATGTTACCATGTTGCCAGTTTTAGAAAGAAAAATTGACCAACTGTAGAGATAATAGGGGTGGCTCAAGTATCCCCTATGCTCAAGTATCCCCACTCTTCCCTATGCAAAATCACTTTATTATGCGAATGGACATTCGTGACCACAGAAGAAAGGTGGATTGTGTGGAGAGGTAAATTTATCCAACCCTCTTATCCACATTGTATGTCTTCATTCTTAAAGTTCTGTCTTACACTTTTATGCACTTTTTTACTTTTGCAGACAGAGGTAAGTGCTATAATCTCATGCCACAGAAAAATCATGCAAATTTTCTTTTGCCTCTCCTGTAAAATTCACTTTTCATGCGGGCGAGTGATATTATCGGGATGTCGCTTTCGGAAATCCAATTCAAAATGTTACCTTCGATAGCATTTTCTGATAGATCGCCTATATTTAAATTCATTTCTTATTTCATTATTAAAATAGATCTTGTATATAAAATAAAATAACTGCGCAATTACATAGTTTCTGAATAATAAAAGCACCTGCTAATTCTATACGTACACGAACAAACATTCATGCAGAAATGAGTAAATAAGTAGCTTATTTACATTGAATAACAGCCTTAATTTATTATCAATTTTTCGCAATAAATATTAGAATATTATATTCCAAATGCATGCTCAGATTATAATTATACGAATTTATGTATCAATAAATTAATTTCCACCTAATTAATTATTAGGAATGTCAAAATATTTCATTTTTTTAATTAAACAGATTTACAAAAATTATACTTACCTAAGCTTTTGATCTGGTATAAATCTGTAATCTGATTATACAACATTTTAGATTAATTTTTAAGCTGATTATTATCAATTTTGCCGTATTTTGAAATTAATATGCCGACTTTTTTTTTCTTACAGAGAGTTGATATTTGGATGGTTACATGTATGTGCTTCGTTTTTGCAAGTCTTTTAGAATTTACGATTCTCATTTATATGGAAAGGCAACAAAGAAGACGTCGATACAATGATTCGCTTGATTACATTAATATGGTAAATGTCTTATTTCATTATTCATCATTAATAGTAAATTAATTGTGATTTCGAAAATTTAAAATTCTTTCGCTGACTTCATTTTGAAATTGTAAAAATATTGTTCCGTTCTTAACCTTCCTACCCTGTTCAAATTTTACTCAATCTTGATAAAAGCATTTCACACCAGAATTGTTATCTAAAACATTTTAATATATTTAATTGACTTATTTCTCTGAATCTGTTATTTAACTTTCTTTATGAAAAAATTTCTGGTTCGAATCGTATAAAACAAATGATAGTTATGGGTCGATTAGACCCATTCAGGGTAGGAAGGTTAAAGTCGTATCCGTTCAGGAAATTCAATTCGTGCCGGAAAATTCTGCCCATTTATTAATAAACATTAGGTATCGGAAAAAATATAGCAATTAAGGCCCCCACAATAGTCACTGAAGAAGACCCGGATGATAATGTGAAATCTATGGGCGCGTTCTTTGTCAAATATCTCGCTCAAATTTTAATATTTTTACATGATTTTTTTTGCATGAGATAGCTGAGAACGGTTTACAACTGGCCTATTTTTAACTTTTTCGATTTTGCTTATATATTTTTTATATTATGATAGTTTCAATTTCAGAATCGGTTTAAACCGGTTTTGAAAGATAAAATATTTTTTTTTTAAAAATCTGAAATCAAAACTGAAAAAGTAAAAACTAGGCCGGTTGTGAATCGTCCTTAGCTATCTTGTGTAAAAAAAATCATGTAAAAATATTAAAATTTGAGCGAGATATTTGAAAAGAACGCTCCCATAGACTTTACATTATCATCCGGGTCTTTTTCTGTGACTAGTGTTGCGCCTTTTTCGGTACGAATTGATTTGACCAAACAGACACGACTTTCTGAAAGACCCAATAAAATGAAACTTTTAACGATTTGAGAGTGGAAAAGAAGGAAATTTTATTCAATATTGCGGAAAAGATTTCTTGAGAAAGCAGTCTGATTCCGTTTTGATTTTGTTCAGTTTATGTTTAGGATCTAAAACCATATGGCGTTGTACATATACAAGGTGTTTCGTAAAAAATGAGCAAGACTTTAAGAGGTGATGGTACACATTCACACAAGCAAACTTCATCAAAGAATGTACGGCCGAAAATGAAACACAAAAGTGCTGCCACAATTAGAAACTTGGTTCATGCAAACGTTAAAACTGCATTCAGTATTGCCAGAGGTCTATTTTTTATAAGTCAGATTTTTTAATTGACACCACTTTTTATAATGGTAAATTTTCCCTTTTTTTTGCTTTAATTGAATGTGTCCTTAAATAGGGCGAATTTTTCCATTTCAAAAAAGTGGTACAAATCAAGAAATCTGAATTAACCGCTTCCATGATTTGCCCGTACGTCATATGGGCGACGTGTTTTTGCCTATCATGATTTGACCGTTCCACGTACGGGCATCCATATTTTAATCATGATTTATTTTTTCACCAGTAACTTTTTATTGTAAATTTCAGATTATTTAATCCAGATAATTTTTCTGATGCCCTTAGGCAAAATTTTCTGTTTTGAAAAACCAGTGATAAAAGATTAAAAATTCTGTAAAAGACATGAAAAAAATAGGCATTATTTGAAAGTTTTTTTTAAATATTGATCAGTTAAGTAGTTAAAAAAAAGTGGCCCAGTGACAACAGTAGCTCCATTCCTGTTGCGAGTTATGGAGAGGAGAGCGACACTTATAGCATTCAAATGTGATATGGTGCAGAAGATGAACCTGTATATGAAATTTCACCTCGATTAATACATAAAATCTTCTGATCCAAGCGTGCAACTGTCTATCGATTTTATTGGAACACGTTGTGCTTCACAAATAGGGAAAAGGCTGGTATGCATTTTGTCGGCGGAACTGCAAAAGGAAATAGTTCAGAGTTTCAACGATTGTACGGAGAGCGGTTTCCCACCTTATGTTTGTTACTAAATTCTTCTTTGTGTGCTTTTGTCTGGTATAACAACATTTCCATCGGCCCCCTCTTCACCACCTTCTGAATACAAGGCCTGAATGCTGATACAAAATGGCGGCTTCCTAAAGCGGGATTTTTTTCAGCGCATGTACGTTCCCTGAAATATTCGTACCAATGATATTTTAAAATTTCTTCCTCTTCATTTTTCTGAGATTTAATAACTCAAAGAAATCCTTTATAAAATACTGGTGTCAATGTTTTAGAGACCTTACATGCGTTAAATTAAATCCACCTTCGACCACCATTTTTTGTGTCAGCATTCAGGCCTAGTGTGCAAGCGGCACACTGTGCCCTCTTGTACTTTGGCATTTTAATTCCGACCATGTATTCTTTGGTGAAAGTTCTTTGTCTCAATATGCACTGTGACCTCTTAAATTTTTGCCCATCTTTTATAAAACACCCTGTATAACGCTATCACTTCAGGGGGGGGAGGGGTTAGTCTGACACTTGGTATTGAAAGATACCTTTAGCGTGTTGTTGTCTTTTTATATCGTTATCATGTTTTGATCCAAAGAAACCTTTTTCTGTTAACGTGTTCTTTGTAGGAATATAGTCTGTTATCATTTTTTAATGTGTCTTCTATTATTTTTATGGAAATACAAAATGAATTTTAAAAGATTATAAATTCATTTAATTCCAAAATATGGAATATTCCAATATTCGCCATTCATATTCTTCTAAACATAAACGTTTATAATTTGTTGTTAGCGAAACTAGGTTCGTAATGATTTTTGTTATGTTTAGTAGTAAAACATGGTGAAGAAATGTGTCCACCTGCTTTGTTTAGAAGAAAATCTGCCTACCCCTGGGTAGGGAATAAATACAAAAAGACAATATTATTGTTGAATGCATTATGTAACAAAAACTATCATTAATGAGTAAATAGTAATTATTTCTTAGTATTTTTGATGCAAAGTTATTTCCTATATAATAGTGATATATTATCAACTTATTATCTTTATTTAGATCAATAAAGTATGCGTATAATGAATTTATAACCACATATGTACATTCGAAGCCAAAACATTATGACCACCTAACTAATAATGTATTGGTCAATGTTTGATCCGAAAAACACCTGCAAAAAACTTTGACAAGGATGCAACAAGTTCTTGGTAGATGACCGGAGATAAAGTATATTAGTTGCCCAAGCAGTGGTCATGCATATCCGGAATGTTCCAAAATGGCTGTTGTTGCGCTCTGGGCTTGAATGACGCCTGAAATGTGCTCTGTTGGATTAAGATCCGTCGAATTAGGCGCCCAATACGTTAACTGGAACTAAGTATTATAATCCTGGAGCCAATCGAGCGAGCACAATTTGAGTCATGTAACATGGAGTGTTGTCTTGCACAAAGACTCCCTTTCCATTTCGGGAGACAGATACAATGTAATGGTGCAAATGATCCGCAATGATGCTCAAATAGTCCGTGGTGTTCATAGTCCGTTTTACAACAACTGCAGGTCCTAGGGACGCCCATGAGAACGTTTCCCAAATTTTAATATCGCCACAACTGACCTGTGTATAACCTGTTTAATAAGGGGGAGTAACAGTTCCCATAGAAGACAGCGTATCCAAACACGGCCATCGACATGTTGAAGGATGAATCGTGTTTCATCCGAGGAGGTAACTCTCTCCTCGTTCCATGTTTTACAGTCCAGTCATGTTGTTCCCCGGGACTCGTGTAGGAGTATTTGGCGATGATACTTGGTCTGCAGGGGTACATGATTGGAGCGCTAGCCCCGTAATCTTACATCTAACAGTGTCAGCTTAACTGCATGTTCCCAAAAGAATTCCAGGTGGACCTAACTTGTATTGGGATATAAATTGAGCCAGTTTCTGGTGCCAATTTCGCTGTACTAAATGGGGCGTCTCCGACTTTTTTTATTTGATAACGCCTGGCGTCCAACGCTGTGGGTTCTACTGATGGTTTCACAGTCATTGATTCAAATTGTACAAGTACTGACAACGATACCTCCCGAACAACCCATGAGAGGTGCAGTTTCTCATTCTGAGTAATCGGGGGACTAAATTATGTCCTCTATAAAAGTAGCTTAGATAAGCAGCTTTAACTCTCAAGGCAGACGTAAACGCAAAAATCATTCTTATACTGCCTACCAGCATATAAATACCGAATTATGTGCCTTCCACGTCATTCAGGCAAGTTCATTGGAAAATGTGGCGGTGGTCATAATATTTCGGCTCTTGAGTGTATATTTTTGCAAACATGTAGAAAGACTATAAAGAAAAAAGAAGAAAAAATTCTGGCCCTGATAACGGTATCATTAGGGGAGGTGAGTTTCGAGGAATAATAACGTATGTTTTAGAAGGTGAGGAGGGAGTCCAAAATTGACAAAAATTTGATAACGTTATATACGTTTAATATCTATCTGCATAATATGAAGTATTTTTATCTTTCTAACTTTTGTTGCTCTAATTTTAGATTTAAATATCGTTAAACAAGAAATTTGTGTATGCAATTATACATGCAATGTAGAATTATTGAAGGTTAAATGTTAATTCATTAAATAGAATCTCTGCTAC
Source organism: Maratus speculifer (assembly GCA_964019185.1). NCBI lineage: Eukaryota > Metazoa > Arthropoda > Arachnida > Araneae > Salticidae > Maratus > Maratus speculifer. The sequence goes on from OZ025293.1 coordinate 367,064,427, forward strand.
AATAATTTTTCATTTTTTTAATTCATAGTTTAAAAAGTACATTTTAATTTTTTTTTAATGTTTCGGCAAAAATGTTTTTCACATGAAATGTTGAAGTAAAATTTCTTTCACCCATATATTAATAAACTATCGCATATATTTGTCATTTGTTTAATCACACCACGTAAGAACGTAATTTGCATCGTTAGTTTTAAAAAGATAGCTCAATTTTTTTCATTAAAGAAATCAGTTTTATGTTCATTGCTATTCTAGAATACTCTTATGTCGAAATAAATAAGCTGTTAAGTATATTAGTTATCGACTTAATTAAAAGATTAAATCAAAACTGAAGCAAGAGCACAAACATAATTCGCAAATTCTATTAACGAAAACGCATTTTACCAGGAAAATACAATTACGCATGCATTATAAACGACATTACTTACAATGATTTATTAAGTTTTTTCCTATTCAAAGGTTTACATTAATAATACATTCAAATACTTCACTATACACACATATTTACTCCATCAAATGTCGTTCTCCAAATTACCTACGATAGGAAATAGCACTCTTTCAATATTTAATGCAGATTAAATCCAAATTATGTATGTTAGTCAAACGTTAGTTGCTTATGTTACCTTGAAATTACACATATTAGTCATTAAGTGTTAAGGAATTCACGGAATCATCAAATTAAATACTTAATATTTCAATATATTTCTCATAAATGTGCAACACAAATAAATAGTAAATTGTTCAAATTTTAATTTTTCTGAAACAAATAAATAACAAAAGAGCAATAACCATTTTCAGCTGAGTGCTTTAAAATGCGCGCTTAAATACTGTTCTATAATTTCATTGGGTCAAAAGAGACTAAAGTCATTGAAATGCAACTTAACGTATATGTAAAAGTATGAACATGTGGGCATACATTTATGTGTCTATATATACCGGGTGTCCCAAAAATGACTGATGGATTTTAAAATTCAATGAAATGTTTCTTACTAAATCTAGATTAAAAAAGCACTCAAAACACAATTAAATGCCGTCCTAATTGAGACATTTATACACGACTTAAAAAAAAACAAAAATAGGCAAAAAAACAAACAATCTGATTCCACAAATACATATTCGCTGGATTGGATAATACAAACGCATATAAAAAAATTAGACATTTTTAGTTAATTCCTAATCACATACTTTTTGCTATATTAATATTGATATATGTAGTATAGTATATGACATGCATATTTACAAATAAAGTATTTTTTTTACAGGAATCCAACAGCAAAACCCCGGACCAATCTGCGCATACAAAAAAGGTTTGCCAAAAGTCATATGAAGAACCTTTACAAAGAAAGAAATTATTTAATTCGGAGTACACAGATCACATCCGTCAATCCTCTGGTGATTGGATACAGAGCATTGATAAATCATCCAGATTTCTCTTTCCATTAGCTTTTTTGGTATTCAATGCTTTTTACTGGCCAGTTCTTTTAAGTCGATGATAAGATGAATATCATTTTCAAAAGTGTACGAAACATTGTGAAAAGCAAATTTAAAATTACTCAAGTGAAAAAGTGTATTATGTACTGTTTATTTCTTCTTGAATATTGTTACTCTGTGAAGATTTTCCTAAATTTATTGAAAATAGTGTATCCGCCAAATTTGTAAAAATTCTCAATAAAAAGTGAAAACATTAGTTTCTCAGTCATCATTTTGCAAAGGAATACGTGAGTTTTAAAACTCGCCTTGTCCAAAATTTAAAAAATTAAGTTTTCTCCACGTCACTCTATTTTATTTGTGAACTTGCGCGAAAAATTGTTAAAATCTGAAAAAAAAAAAAAACTTTTATTTAATATTTATGGCATTGTGAAGTCTTAGTTTAAAATGAATACCAATGGATGAATTAATGGGTTTTTTGCGATTTCCCAAAATTCGATTTACTGGATAAAGCGAGTTTTGAAATTCACGTCCTCCTATTTTTTTAAATTTCGCAATACACAATGAGTGTTTTTTTTTTTTCATGAAAAATATGTTTAGTGTCTCCGTAAATTTATAAAATCTCTAAAAAAAGGTGAAAACATTACCGTAATTTTCTGCACATAATCCGCGGATCAAACAATCATTTTTCGAACCAGAAATTTTGTCAAATAAAATGTAGCTTTTTAGATTGCCGTGAATAATTGCCTTCAATTACAAAATATAGTTTTTGAATCGAAAAAGAATTGTTTGATCCGCGGATTATACGCCGGAAATTACAGTAGTCATCCTTTTGCGAGTGAGGACGTGAGTTTCAAAACTCACCTTATGCAAAATTTAAAAAATCAAGTTTTCTTCATGTCACTGTTTTATTTGTGAACCTGCACGACAAAACATTACAATCTGCAAAAAAAACTTTGTTTTATCCTATATTTCTGGCATTGTAAAATTTGGTTTGCATTTAAAACTAATGCACACATTAAAGGCTTTTTCGTGATTTCCCAAAATTTGATTTTCTATATAAAGCGAATTTTTAAAATCACATCCTTCTATATTTTTAATTGTGCTACACTCAATGAGTATTTCTTTTCAATTTCCTGGAAAGGATGTTGAGTGTGTCCGTAAATTTATAAAATCACTCAATAAAAAGCGAAAGCGTTAATTTCTAAGTCATCATTTTGCAAATGATAATTTTGAGCATTGTGTGTACAATTTCTTTTTAAAATCATTATCTATGGCTTTACTTCAGCTTTTATTCATATATATATATATATATATATATATATATATCCACAAGGTGTCCCAAAAATGACTGATGGATTTTAAAATTCAATAACTTGCAAACGGTGGCAGCTATTTAAAAAATTTTTTGCAGGAGGGTTATGTACAATGTCAGGAGTTTTTTTGCCGTAACTTTTTATTTTAGTTCGAATCTCAAACAATAGATGGCGCAGACGGCGATTGAAGGCCAGGTGATCAGTACTGAGTGATGTCAGTTTCGGTGTCGAATTGGGCTTCAACTGCCGTCAGCGCCATCTATTGTTTGAAATTCGAAATATAAAAAGTTACGGTAAAAAAAACTCCTGACATTATACATAACCCTCCTGCAAAAATTTTTTAAATAGCTGTCACCTTTTGCAAGTTATTGAATTTTAAAATCCATCAGTCATTTTTGGGACACCCGGTATATATATATATATAAGTATATATATATATATAAGCATATAATATTTTGTAAGAATATTGCCTTTACGATAAAAGTCTTGATAACTACAATTTCTATTTTAAAAGCATACATCTTATACAAAACCTTGTTGGAAATTTTATTTTAGAAATTGTGCCATATAAAACTCGAACTTTATGATATGATAACTTAAAAATTAAAGTTTATATCTTTAATTACCCTTTTCTTTTTCAGGTATACTCTAATAGTAATTCAAATCATTAGCAAAGATAATAATCCATTAAATGTTACGAACTAAAAAAACATGCTTCGAATTAATTTGCCATGAGCTTTTCCAGTTTCGATTTCTTTCTAATTATACGCTTAGTCGAATCTAAGATGAATAATAATAATCAAAATGAATATTCTCAAGTGCATACCAAACGATTTACAAGTAGAACTAATTAATTTTAACCAAGTAATTTTTGAAGAAAAACTTCTTTTTTTTAAAAAGGCAAAGATAGATTAAAATAGCATAGAATAAAATTCTATTTCTAATGCTACTTCATCATAATTTAATTTTTTAAATATTATATATTAGCTGTCGTAGAAACACGATTTTTAATAATTTTCAACATATTTAGAATATGTTTATGAATTCAATTTGTATGTCCATCTGTTTTTCCGTACCAATTGACATTAAATAAATATATGTTATTGAGGGCTACGCAACGTTTAGTGTTGAAAATGAAATGTGTAGCATTTTCGGCTCCTTTACAGGGCCATTCAAAAGAATTCCGTTACATTACAGTCTATGGGGGAGAATCGTGATTTTAGAGTATTTTAAACATGCTGAAATTTATATGCATCACAGAGGTGTACTTAAAGGTTCGTATTATATAATGTCGTGTGCATAGAACTTATCGTTCATTTACAGGGATACACAAACGAATTTGGTTGTAGAAGAAAATGAGGAATAATTGACCTATTGAAATTTACAAACAATAAATGCTGGTAGTGCTTATACAGTATTGGTATGTAGTTTGGTTTATCATTTTTAAATTTGAATGATTTTAAATTTATCTTTTTGTGTATAAATTCTATAGATTATATACAGGGTCGCACAAAAATTCGCAACAACATCCTTTTACTGGTGTAAATTGCTGAGCGGAAATTTTCAACTGTATTACGCGTTTAATTAAAGTAACTTTAAATGCATATATATCTCTAGATCATATACAGAGCTGCAAAAAAATAGTATATTTCAATGACTTTTCATGTCAATATCAGAAATTGCGTTTTCAAATGCGTTATGTGTTTTCGAAATTGTTCATTTAGACATCATCTCTTACCTAAATAAACTGCAAAGTGTTGTTATAATATTCTGAAAAAACTGGAAAATGTTTGGTAAGCTATGCTGTACGGATGGTTTTTCGTACTTTTTTGCATTTACTTTGCATAAAATCTGTCTTTTTTAGAGGAGAGAGAGAAACCTAATTTCATTCTACATATAGAAATGATTTATAATATTACACTCAAAAAAACTGCTGCAGTAATTTTAATGCAGCAGAGATTTTAGGCAACGTCTATTAAAAAAAAAAAGGAGTTTTACGTATTAGATTAAAGTATTTTGCCTTTGGATAAATGGGTTCTACCCATGAAACATAAAATTTACGTAAGTTGACAAACGTAAAGACGTAGTAAAGTTACGTATGTCTGAAAAAAATGACATTTTCCGTAAATTTACTGCACTGTTAAAAAAATTGAGACTTTTGCTGCATCGTCACTCCACCGCTTTTATAGAAAACGATTACTTCATTGTATTATGGAGCATTCTCATTAGTCAGATAAGAGATCAGAAAAGAGATATTTTATAAAAGCAGTGGAGTGACGATGCAGAAAAATTTTCACATTTTTAACAGTGTGGAGTAAATCACGTTAAAATACCGTAAATTTTCTAAACTTTTTTCAGTTTAATTGTATTAAATTTCCTATTATCAGTAAGAAATCTTGTTTACAATGTAAATGAGCTAACTATTAATATTAATTATTTACAATTAATACTATACACATACTTTTAATACTATTAATTATAACTATAGCTTCGAGCTGCTGCTAAATGTGTTTAGTACAACTTAGACCCTTAAGTGATGCAGGATTTAGCTTCTTCGATGAAAATTTACATTTTTTCTCTAATTGCAAACAATGTGGTTTCAGTTCTATTTTAATTTATGGTTATTTTTCCTGTAAATATACGGATTGTCTGTATTTTTGCAACAATGTTTTTTTTTTTTTTTTGGTCATTATATTTATGTAACGTGTATAATTTAAAATTTATTGTTGATAATTAAAGGATAAGTCACAAGTAATCTGTGACAATTGAGTTAAAACAATTTGTTGCATATTTTTCAGTACAGATGCGTAGTCGATCAGTGTCTAAACTTTTGCTGAGAATTATATATGCTAATGTATTGTCAGGAGTTGCGAGCGAAATAACTCAGGAGATTATCACAAAATGATGGCTTTTTTTTTCCTTTTGATGGCTTAACAGTTCTGATTATCGCCAGTGAAAACTGCCATAAATAAACTTGAATAGAAAATTTCGTCTTATTTGAGAGCATTATTCGTGGTACGTTTGTCTCCCAAATGTCGTGAAAAAATTCTACTTCTTTTTACTGTTGTCCATTTACACAAGTAGTATACCTTTTTAGGGACACTGATTGGAGGTTGTCTTCGTTGTCACAATATGGGGGTACTGCTACATCAGAAATAAGCTTCTACCAGTAAAAAGGAATATTAGTTTTTGCCATTATTTTTTATTGAAATTTTAGATCAATAGGGCATTTAAATAAGAATAATTTTTTATTTAAATTTATCGGTGGAAGTTTGCCCCCGGGTAATGAATCCCTGCGAAAGCGGTTACAACTTAAGCTTCATGATTTTAAGGTTACGTCAGTTCCTCTTTCTTAATAGATCCATGCTCGATGATATTTTGAACTTAAATAACGCAAAAATTTATAGAAAAGGGAAATTGTGTTCTTCTGTCTCTTTTAAACATTGATACTTGAATTAGATACATTTTTATCAATGAAATATTTGAAGTGGCAAACAATTAGCGCTTAATATATCAACAAACATGTTCAGTTACTCTTTTAACGTCTGTTCGTAATCGTCTATATTTCAGAATTCCATATGACTTACATCATAATCTTCCAAGGTACTCATTGTAAAATGCTTTTAAATGTTCCTTATGCTCAGAAGATATTATTTGCAATACCATGGATGCCTCGGAACTATTTCCAAAAATTAAGATAGTCTTATTAAGATAAATTGCAACCAAAATAAAAAATGTATAAACTAATAACGTTAGAAATCAACCTTTGGGTATCAATTAAAAAGTTATTTAAAAATATTAAAATGCATGCGAGAAATTTGAAAATAATGTTCTTAAAAGTTTAATGTAAGCGCTCGAGTTTCTTCACGATACTAGCACAGAATATTAAGATAATCTAAAAATATTAATTTTTAAATAAAATTTTGTTTGCAAAATAATTATTTTCAGGATAGCCAATATCGATTTCAAACCGGGCTAATATTTACTTTTTCGGTTTTGGTTGCAGTTTCTTTAAATGAGGCTACACTTTTAAAAATATCGGGAAAAAGATACCTCTTTTCTTTAAGACTATTATCTAACAAATGAAAACGCTGCTTAAACACATATGGAGTGCGTTTTCATTTTTCAGAAATAGATGGTCTTAAACAGAGATAATTTTTCACGATATTTTTAACAGTGTACTTTCATTTTCGGAACCGGTTCTGGAAATTAAAATAGATTTTTTAAAAATCCTTCCACCAGTAATCACAGGGTGCGTAGTTATCAAGAAACTCAGAGGATTTTAATTCTTTTAGTATCAGAAATTCTTTAAAGTACTGGTTGTTACATCTGAAAAAGGATTTCTTTTTCGTTAAATAAAACAAATATTACATTATATAAATTCCGGTAAAAGGTCCTTACAAGGTCCTTCCAGACTACGCACCCTGAATTAAAATAAATTTTACAAATTTAAAAAATGCCTTGAATGCTTTTAAAAATGACATACTTAAATTTATAGATCAGCAAACTTTTGAAATATATTAGTCAACGCTATTTATTCATACATAATTTAATCTTACGAAAGAAAAAATATTTTTTGATCAAACTTTTGAATTTTTGTAGTTGGATTGACTTGAATAACAGTTTTAAACAAATATAAATAATGTAGGGGCGGGGTATTTAATAGCTTGCTTTTTCACTATTTGATTTCTTTCGATATTAAATAAACGCCATGCCATATGCTTTATTACCAAATAATATTGATTAAAATGTATCGAGTACTAGTTTACATCAAAATACATTCATTCAATTCTAGTAAAAAAATCGTTAGATATTATCCTTTGAAAACAGTTTCCAATTATGCGACTTTCTGATTAATCAATACCAAAAATCAAGTCAGCAGTCGTGATGAAACATTGTTTCAAAAATGAAATAAATCAAAATGTGAAGATTTGGGGAAACTAAAAAAAATAATTTGCACAAAAAAGCAATTTTTTATCGAAGTAAAATTGAAGAGAAATGAGTTGAACATATTTTTTAAAAATAATCTATTTACAAAATCCAGACAAGTATCTGAAAAACACTGGAATAGTAACAACAAAAAGTCTAACTAATCGGATGTACCACTCCTAAAACTTTCTTCAATATAATGCATGTTAATATTTCAAAATTCACCATCACAGTGCAAAATAAAATGACAGTCTATGTCAAACATGATTATTCTAAAAGATCTACTTACATGTGAAATTATACCATAATATGAAGTTTGATTAAATTCCATACATTAGTTATTAACCTTCCTACCCTGAATGGGTCTAATCGACCCAGTCCTATAATGCGTTTCATTCGATTCAAACCAGAAAACTTTTCATAAAGTAAAGTAAATAAATAACGCAAAGATTTAAGTTAAATAAGTATGTTAAATGGATTTAAATGAAAATTCTGGTGTGAAATATTTTAATCAAATTTGAGTAAAATTTCAACAGGGTAGGAAGGTTAAGATAGAGATTTCGTAAAAATCATGAAAAATACACCCTAGATGCGGAATCTGCTGGGAGATTCACACCAAAATGTAATCATCATCACATTATATCAACGTATAACTGAATCTGAAGTTTTATGAAAATCTATTCATTAGTTAGTGAGATATAGCAGTTGCACAATAATGCACCATGGCAGCGCCACATATTGAGCTATTTACACCAAAAACTAATCGGCACCAATTTATATCAGGAACAAAGTGGAATCTGAAGTTTTGTGAAAATACGGGCTTTAGCTCTTCAGATAGAGCTATTGCAGAAATTGTGAAAAATACATCATAGTGGCGCACCTGTTGGGCTATTTACACGAAAAACTAATTAGCCCCAATTTATATCAGAGATTATGTGAATCTAAAGTTTTATTAAATTCCGTGAATCAGCTCTTGAGATAAAACGACCACAAAATTTGTGTCACTTAGAAACAAACAGAAACACAGATAGTCAGTCTGTAAAAACATATTTTTCTGGATCTCTGACCTTTAACTTGCGTAAATACGGGTTAGGTTCCATTAGAAAGACCCCCACGAAGGGCACTCCCCCCCTGGTCCTATATCCCTAGCGTAGATAATCGGACGACAAAAATAAACCAAACCAAACCTCTGACCTTTAAAGCTTCTAAATCCGTTTGAAATAGGGATTAAAAAATTTTCACGAATCCAATACTTTCTTCTTGTAAAATAGAAGAAAATAAAAATTTACCATCATTCAACATTCGAGTGTTTTGCATTATAAAAACTTCAAATGAAAATGAATTTTTTTTTTTTTTAATATCTGAAAATCATTTCACGACTGCAGAAAAGCAGAAAATCTTACTCTTGATATATTCTTTTCATAAACTTTACTTTAAAAAATTACCAGAACGGCTTTTCTTACAATAAAAGTTAATTTCTACAATTTTGCCATATTAATTACGTCCTATTCAACCCTTTACCTACCGAAATATGAATTCATGAAAATTTTACATTCTAAAGCATTTTACGTAAAATGTTTAAACTAAATTAAAAGATTTGCATATTCATTTAATAAATTTTTGAAGGATTTTAGAAGGATTTAAGGATTTAGAAGGATTAATTAAATCTGAATTTACAAGGAGTAGGTGTAATATTTATAATCCCACTCGAATCTTTTATTTTAAATTGTTTTCTTAATATTTTGTATAATTATAAAATGTACAAATATGATGTTCTTACAATATAAATATAGAAATATTTCCGAGTTGAAGAATCCCCATCCCCCTCTCTCAGCGCCAAGAAAGCTGAAAAGATACAAAGGCAAAAGAAATCATCCTTTTAAAAATATTTTTGTTTTGTATAACCAATAATGATTTTGGAATAAAATAAAGTAATGTATCGTTAACGTATTCTCAACAGTATTACAACTAATCGACTTATTAAAAGAATTTTATAATAAGTAATTTTAATGGTACTTATAATGGTACTTATACTGTCGGTATAGATAAAGGGCTAAGAAGGAGTCCTATTGTTTTTGTATTACTGCATTTAAGATATACAATCGTATCAAATTTTGTATTCATGCATCTTTTCATAAGAGTTTAATAGCTATTGCATCAATATCGAACTTTTAATTACAAATGATTTTTTTTGAGGGGGGGGGGTTAATATTTGAAAATCCTTTCACGATTTCAGAAATGTAGAAAATTTTATTCTTTTTAAATTATTTTCATAAACTTTACATTAAAAAATTGCCAGAGCGGCTTTTCGTACAATAAACTTATTTTCAACAATTTTGCCATGTTGATAACGTTCTATTTAAGATACAGTCCTATTATTTTCGTATTACTGAACTTAAGATATATAATCGTACAAAATTTTGCATTCATGCATTACAAGAGTTTAACAGCTATTGCATCAAAATCCGAGTTTCAAATGCAAATGGTTTTTTTTTAATCATTTCACAACTTGCATAAATGCAGAAAATCTTTTTTTTTTCTAACATTTATTTTATAAACCTTATTTTAAAAAATTGACAGCACGGTCTTTCGTACAATAAAGGTTATTTTCCATATTTTATCATTGATTACACTCTATTTAAGATGGAGTCATATTATTTTCGTATTACTGAATTTAAGATCTATAATCGTATCAAATTGTCTATTCATGCATTTTTGCATAAGAGTGTTTAACAGCTATTGCACCTAAATCCGACTTTCAAACGCATTTTTTTTAATATTTGAAAATCATTTTACGATTGCGGATATGCAGAAAATATTATTGTATTAATATTCTATTAATAACTTTACTTTAAAAAAATTGCCAGAACGACTTTTCTTACAATAACAGTTATTTTCTATAATTTTGCCACCTTGATTGCATCCTATTTAAGATGGAAGCCTAGTATTTTGAATTTAAGATATATAATCGTGTCAAATTTTGTATTTATGCATTTTTGCATAAGAGTTTAACAGCTATTGCAACAAAATCCAATTTTCAAATGCAAATGATTTTTTTAAATATGTTGAAATTATTTTACAACTGCAGAAATGCAGAAAATCGTATTCTTTTGACATTTTTTTCATAAACTAAACTTCAAAAAAATACCAGATTTGCATTTATACAATTTCAAAAGGTAGAAAAAAATATTTTCGAACTATAATAAAAATTCCTCATTAATCTTCACCATTTAATTAGATGTGTTTGTGATATTACAGTGCATTCAACTGAATAAAGACTGACAAAATGATAAAATATAGAAAACAGAAATTCATTACAAACAATGTTATAAAAAATAAATATGTGTTGGCGAAATTAACCATTGATATAGATTTGGTTTGATTTGGATATACTCCAGATTTCTTTACAATAAATACTTTATCACATTACTTTCATGATAATTCACTAAAACATGTTGTTTTATTCATTTTCCTTCGCATTGCATTATTATTATTCTCTTCGTAACGTCAAGATCTTTTATAACATTATTCTTCTATGTATTACATGAGAAAGTATGTAATAAAAATATTAAATGCGAAGACATTTGGATAATATGTTAAAGCAGAGCTTAATATTTAAATTAAATTAAGTTGTGTGAATTATAAAAATGCCAGACAGTGAATTTTGTATTATATTTTACTATAACTGTTTTTCACAACTACTTGAAGTAACTCTAAAAATTTTAAGTAAAGAAAAATCAGGAAATCGAATTTTATAGGCATCTGTATTATTAAAGATATGTTTAACTAAAATAAATGTTTGTAACATTCTACAAAACCTAAAAAGTTTGCTACATTTTCAATAAAATTTATAAGAGTGCTTTATTTTTAACCCTTTATAGACCTGAATTACGGAATTTTTAACCTTCCTACCCAGTTGAAATTTTACTCGAACTTGATTAAAATATTTCACACCAGATTTTTCATTTAAGTCCATTTAACATACTTATTTAACGTAAATCTTTGTGTTATTTATTTAATTAACTTTATGAAAAATTTTCTGGTTTAAATCGAATGAAATGCATTTTAGGACTGGGTCGATTAGACCCATTCAGGGTAGGAAGGCTAGACATATTCTTCCCTAGGTATTAAAGGGTTAAGTTTCGACTGTTTCAGTCTATGCTTTTTAAATATCATAATAAGCATATTTTGTATGAAAAATGAAATCTACTTTTAGAAGTAGACAAAATTAAATAAATTTTACATCGAATTTTCTTTAATGGTACTTAAAAGTACCGTAAGGTTATAAAAGATTAAATTATAAGACAGGGAGCTTTTGGGACTTTTTCATTATTTCATTTTCATTTTCAATATACACTGCTCGACATTGAAAATGCAACACCAAGAAGGAGTGGTCAGAAATTTATGCAAATTTCAAAGTAGGCGCATGTCACTGAGTTATGCAAATGATGTGAAATGCGTAGGTCTCCGACGCACATGATGTAAGATATAAGGGAAGAAACTTGTAGAATGGGCAATATTCGTGTCGCTATTTCTGCCAGACGAATTATCGAAGAAATTTTGTTTTTGTCTCGGAGGATACGTGTATAGAAGAGAATGCCAGGACGCCGTCAACGAAGGCACTTCCAGCAGGTAGACGATTTTACGAGAGGTATGGTGATGGGACTGAGAAGGGGGGGAGGTTGGTCTGTAGGTCAAATCGCAGCTGATACCCACATGGATGCGAGCACGGTGCATCAGCTATGGCGAACATGGTTGGAACAAGGAAATGTGGCAAGATTGAGGGGGTGCAGGTGCAGCCAGAGTGACGTCAGCACGCGTGGATCGACGCATCCACCGACAAGCTGTGGCGGGCCCGCAAGTCACTTGTACCTCGATTCTGCAGCATGTACAGGTTACCCTGGATGTTTCCGTGTTGACCACAACCATTTTCCGTCGATTGGTTGAACATGGCCTGCACGCACGGCGTCCGTTAAGAAGACTGCCATTGACTCGACAGCATAGGCGCCAACGTTTGGAATGGTGCCAGACTAAAGCGACTTGGATGGCAGAATTTCGAAACGTTGCGTTCTCAGATGAGTCACGCTTCTGTTTATCCAGTGACAGTCGCCGCATACGTGTGTGGCATCTACGTGGAGACAGATCAAATCCGGCAATAACTGTGGAACGCCCCACCGCGCGACAACGTGGCACAATGGTTTGGGGCGCTATTGCGTATAATTGCATGTCACCTCTAGTTCGTATTTAGGGCACTATGACGGCCCAACGATTTTTGGATAATGTACTGCGGCCAGTGGCAATCCCCTACCTTCAGGGGCAGCCTAATGCAATTTTTCAGCAGGATAACGCCCGACCACACAGTGCTCGCAGGTGCCAACATGCTCTGCAAGGTATACAGATGCTTCCCTGCCCACCGTACTCTCCTGATCTGTCACCAATCGAACGTGTGTGGGATGTGATTGGACGCCGTTTTGCGGACTCTGCCCCTGCCTTGTTCAGAAGATGAACTGTGGCAAATGGTTGAAAGGAATGGAAAGCGATCCCTCAGGACACCATCCACGCTCTTATTGACTCGATGCCTAGACGTGTTTCTTCGTTCATCGCAGTTCGCGGTGGTCCTACATCCTACTGAGCCGACGCCGTTCTCGTTCTGTATTCTGACTATCATTTTGTAATAAAGATTACTTAATGCTCCTTGCTGTCTCTATCTTTTCCCCAAATTTCATCACTTTCTGACCACTCCTTCTTGGTGTTGCATTTTCAATGTCGAGCAGTGTATTTCAATGTTCAATTAACAGTGAATTTTGAAAATAAAATTTAACTGAATATTTAATAGTATAAAATATTTAATATAATAAGTAATTTACATATTTATTCAACAAACTACTATCTCTGACAATAAAGTTCGGTGAATAGTCCTGTAGCATCAATGTAGATGAAATATTAACGAAACTTACCATACCATCCTTCAAAATAGTCATCTCCTATAATTATGCACCGCTGAGATCTGTTATACATGTCCTGGGAAATTCGCAAGAAGTCTTATTTTAGGATGAAGTTCAAAAGTTACGGCATGTTTCGTTGGATGTCAGCAATATGGTCAAATCTCTTTCAAAAAGAGTTTGAATCGTGAAAATAGGAAGGAGGATTGAGATCTGGCAAGTATGGTAGGTCTTCAATTTGCACCATCCCTCATGAATTTCTTTCATGAGGAATTTTCGGTGTTTTGCAAAGCTTAAAACCAAACTTTAAATTGGTCTTTTATTCGTTCATTTTCCTGCTCTCAGTTAAGAACCAACACACTGAACAAACTCTTAGTAAAGCACGTCTTACACAGAACATAAACGACGCTCAACTGAACAACGGTGGGGGAAGATGGTCTACACTTGCCTCTATGCAGGTGCAGCGTTTTTTTTCCCCAGTGTTGCCAGATCGGTCGTTCTGAATTCATCCACCGAACTTTATTGTCAGAGGTAGTATGTTAATTTTAAAAGAAAACATAAAAGAATGTTAACAATAATGGGCATTTCTTCCTTCAAACTTGCTTTTATATGACATATTTTAATCACTGTAAATCTGCCCAAAAATTACGTGTTGATCAAATTTGGTGTGTGCGTGTGGGGGAAGGGGTATCTTACCTACTCTTGATAATTTTATGCTAAATCTCGGTATTCTTACTTACTTGCCAAAAGGTCCAACCGGATATGCATAGCAAAATGTTCCCCTGCGGCCGATGTCTATGTGGAATTAGGCTTAACATGAAAATACAATATAGAGGATTTTACCTTGGAAATTGGAAATTGCACATTAAGCGTAGAAAATTAGGTGCTTTCGTATTATAAGGAAGTTTTTAAAATATTCAGATATTGCTGTAATAGTATATAGTACTTCAGGTACAGTAGAGTATCCGAAATCATTTGTGTATCCCTGTTCAAACTAATAATTTAAAGACAAGAAATATAAGAGGATAAAAATTTCTTTATGCAGAAAAACGAAGTGTATTGTTTAAATGTCCGTCAGTTATTTAAAAAAATGCATTTTCTAAGATGCAGATTAAGTCTTTTTTTTCTTTTTAAATTTACCTCTGACAACTTCAGGCTTTTTATCGTCCTCCAGATGATGTTAAAAAATCTGTATTTTGGGCCCAGGTAGGGCCAGGACCGAGATGTTACTTTTTTCTGAAGACCCGCCAGGCCGGGCCTAGCGTACTTTTCATAAAGGAGGGGACTACTTCCTTCAACTTAGGGGCACTCTGGAAGTAATTTTCAAACCCGGTCTCGACAAAAACCGTATTAAAATCACTGTCTCTGACTGACTTAATACGTGCATGAAATAAATAAAATTCGGCTCAATCGATTTTTTTTACGAAAAACATATAGATTTTAAAATCTTTATTTTACACACACACACACACGCACAAAAAAAAACTTTAAAATTCATTTTTTTAAATAGATTATTCAAAGGCTAAAAATTTAAATACAATAAAACCAGTGAAAAGAAATCTGCCTATGACGGAATTCTGTCTTAAACGGAAAATATGTTGATTCATGCAAAATAAAAGCCTGAAAAGAAAATAAGCTCGAATTGCATCTCCTAGGGAGAGCATCTGTCTATGACAGTGATGCACAACCTTTTTACCAGAAAATCGTTTCACACCAGAATATTTGAGAAGTGTAGTTTCTTTTCTTTAATAGCCAAGTTTCTGTCGTTGCTATAAGGAAAATTATTCTGCATAAAAATAGTGGTATTTTTGTGGCCCGCGGGCCAAAGGTTGTGCACCCCTGGTCTATGACGCACTTTTTCTTTTCGATGTGATTCCGTCTTAAAAAGTTTTAGTGTATGACATTTTTCAGAGTCTCCAACGCATGGGATATGGATTAACGATATTAAAATAGAAGTGAAACATTTACATATAAATAGAGATTCATTGATAAAATAAATATATTACAGCCTTTGGCGCTTCTTTAATAATAAAAAATATAAATATAAAAAACGAAAAGCTATAAAAGAATTTTTTGGTCAGAACTCCTCCATATGAAACATTTGTTTCCCCTTATACCATTATGTAATGGAATACTTTTGTGTAGCCCTGTGAATTAATAAAAAATATTTTTTGCACCCCAGATGCTACAGAATGTGTATTTTAATATATACTTCGTAGATGCACATCATGAATCAATTTTATTATGTTCAAAAGAGTGTAACACCATTAAAATGCACCTGAAACTATTTTTTCCCATTAGCCGTAATGCAACGGCTTGGATTGCTTTTGCTTGGATGCTTTTGATTGTCCCTGAAAATCCGATTTCAATAAAATTTGAAATGACTCGACAAAATTGTGCAAAAATTATATATTTTAAATTTCAAATGATTTGATTGGGTAGTTTTTGCTCTGTTGCATGCGGACAGACGGACGGACTGAACGACGACTATAATTGCTACGTATTTACATAACTACGAACACACCTAAAAACAGTCCATGCTATCGTTTTAGATCTTAGTGTTCTCATTTCTTATTATCCAAGTTGATGCTTCTTTAAATAAGTTATACTTAATAAACTAATGAATTACTTTCTAATCATGAAAGGGAATGCGATATTATTCTCGAGGACATTTCTAGACCCCTTACGACCTACTGGTAAAGTGCTGTTGTGCTGCAGTGGATATACATACAAATGTTTGGAACATATACAGAGCTGCACAAAAGAATTCGACTTGCTTTCCGAATATGCGCAATAATTGCTGAAATTGAGTTTTTAATTGCATTTTAATTTTCCCAAATTGTTTATTTGTATATATATATATATATATATTACATTACTAAGAGGAGAATTTTCATTAAAGTATTCTGAATGTTATAGACAATATTTCACAATCGCATTCTTGATGCATGATTTTTCTTTCTTCTTTTTTTTATTAAATTAGTCATATTTTAAAATATTTTTACTGTCAATAAAAAAAATTGGGAACATAATTTTAATTACATCATACCAATTTAAATATAAGACATATGCAAATCAAATGGATTTAAATTTTGTTTATTTTGTCCAATTATGTCCATTTCTTCCATTTTATTCTATTGCGTCTGAGTCATGGACTTTTTATATAACTAGTTGGATATGCCAGACGCAAAACTTTCTTCTATCTCATACATCTTAATACTTCAAAAAATACTTACAATGTTAATACTTAAATATTATTATTTCCATAATATTTAAACAATTATTTCCCACTTAAATTTCTGCTTCAGTCAATTAATCGGAAAAAAAGGAGTTAATCTGGACCAAAATATTTATTAAAACCAATAATTTCTCGTCATAATGTCGTATATGAGCTGTTTTCGTATAGCCGGCTTAGCAGGATGCAAAATTCCATTGCATGCATGAGCCACCACACTGTAAAAAAAAGGATCGATCTACTAAAAAAATTTTAGTGATCCTTGTAATTACTATTTTTTTTTTTTTTTAAATCTTACTCGGTTACAAGAAATCTGTAAGAATTACTAGAAAAAAGCTAGCAACGAATAGAGTTAATAGTTTTACATTTTTAATAGCTATTACTAAAACTCACTTGGTGTGGCCGTGATAGCCTAGTGGTCATAGCACCGAACTCCAGGCTGAAAGTACCCGGGTTCGATGCTGGACGCCACCAAATATGCACCGAATGTATGCAATGTAAGTACTCGTTAAATAAAGGGATTGTGAAAATTCTGTCATAGCAGTTACTATGGGTAATTTTCTCTGGACTTTCCCTTCCCTTTAGAAACATGTCAAAATAGAGCAGGTAGCAATGTTTGGTGCTGCCATCTATTGCGGCTTTGCCGAAAATCTTCCGCTTTAGAAGTCTGTCTTTTTACCCACTGAGTGCAGCTCGAAGAAAGCTACTGCCCTTCGGGCACACGTAATGGTTACTAAAAATAATTTTGGAGCTATTACTAAAATTTGCTTGGTGGATCATACTAAAAAGTTTTAAGTTAGTTATACAAAAAATTCTTTCGTTCAGTTTACAAAAAAATTTTTGTTTCACTTGCAAAAAAAAAAAGTTTGCAATGGTTACTAAAAAATTCTGCGGAATACAAATTTACTAAAAAATTTTTAGTAACCTCTTGAATTTTTTTTTACAGTGCACAGCACATTAAAACTATGGAAATTGCGAAAAGTATACAAAAATCCCTGTTACAGTGCCCCTTTCCGGCAGAATATTTTGAAATTCAAGGAGGACCTGCTTGCCACAGCAAAAAAAAAATTCACAAAAACTTCGGTTTAATTCTATGCATAACTTCGTGCATTACTCGATGGTAACAACAATGAAAATGGCACAAAAATCACTATTGCAGTACCCTCTTTTGGCGAAAATTTGTTTCAATTCTCTGCATAGTTTCATGCATTTTTAGTGGTACAATAATGACACACGGACACACGAAGAGACAGATATTTTGTATAAACATTTTTGGAGATTTTTGACATCTAAAACGTCTAAATCCAGCGAAAACAGGATATCAAAAAATTTCAATAACAGTGCTTTCGTCTATTGAAGATAAAGGAAAGTAAAAATGAACCAAGTGGCAATTCATTTTTACACTTTAACACTAGAACGCCCGGATGGAGTCGATTCGACTCCGACCACGTAATTAAATTTCAATTCGTGCCAGAAATTTTTTCTTGAACTAACTTAAATTCAAACCAAGGAAATTTATGTTAATTAAATCAATCAAATAATTTTGAATAAAAATTCTGGTGTTCAATATTATTATCAAACTTGAGTAAAATTTCCGGGCGTTCTAGTGTTCACCTTCCTACCCTGAATGGGTCTAATCGACCCAGTCCTATAATGCGTTTCATTCGATTCGAACCAGAAAACTTTTCATAAAGTAAATTAAATAAGTAACACAAATACTTAAGTTAAATAAGTATGTCAAATGGATGTAAATAAAAATTCTGGTGTGAAATGTTTTAATCAAGTTTGAGTAAAATTTCAACAGGGTAGGAAAGTTAAAAACCTGACCCACACATTCTGCAGGTTATCCTAAAAGAAAAAAAAAATATTCCTCTAATTATGCGTTTTAAAATCGAACTGCAAGGTCAGAATTGCGTGAATCCTTCCTTAGCATAACCTGACATGGGATATTTTTTTTCAATCAAATATGATCTTGTTAATTAGAGAAAACTAAAAAAAACATTTCATATCTATCAAAAACCTTTCGGTCTTAAAAGGATAATCTGAAGTATTTATATTCACTGAATATAATATATGTCTATTCGAAGACCAAGTAGTATTTTGTGCATTTTTATTTTATTTCCATTAACTTTTTTTCATTGGTTGATTTTTAATGAGGTTTTGGAAATTTTTACTTATTACATTTTAAATCTATCAACTCAAATAAATATTCTTTATTGAATACTCAGCTTCCCATATAACATTTCTCCATGAATGCTACTCCGGACTTTGAGATAAAAATTAATAGCATAATATTTTATCTCAATAGTACTTAAAAATAGAAAAATGTTTAAGGTCTTTTCACATATCATCAAATACATTCACATTATTATTATCAGTATGAATATTATTCCCAAATTAACTTTGAAATAAAATACAATTAGCCTTTCAAACATCATTCCCTATCCCTTTAATTCATTATTCCCTCTTTTTTTTATCTTTTACGTCTTCTAATGATTTTATTTATCATTTATGCAAAATAATGTAATAGCCTTATTGTATGTAACTTAAGAGAATAAAGTTGTAGTAGCAGAGTCACATTTATTTAAAATCGTTTTCTTTCTATCCTTTTTGGTGACATTCCAAAAAGCCAGTCGCGTGTTGCTTATCTTATCGCTTTATTGTTATTTTTCTAAATGTGAGATGCAACAGTAAACTTTTTTGGCATTTTTTAAAAGTAACACTGCGTGTATTTATATCTAGAGCAGATATACAAACATGTGCATATACCGGGTGTCCCAAAAATGACTGATGGATTTTAAAATTCAATAACTTGCAAACGATGACAGCTATTTAAAAAATGTTTGCAGGAGGGTTATGTATAATGTCAGGAGTTCTTTTTTTTACCGTAATTTTTTATTTTAGTTCGAATTTTAAACAACAGATGGCGCTGACGGCGATTGAAGGCGAAGTGATCAGTGCTGAGTCAGGTCAGTTTCAACGTCGACCTCGACTTCAATTGCCGTGAGCGTCATCTATTGTTTGAAATTCGAACTAAAATCAAAAGTTACGTTAAAAAAACTCCTAACACTATACATAACCCTCCTGCAAAAATTTTTTAAATAGCTGTCACCGTTTGCAAGTTATTGAATTTTAAAATCCATCAGACACTTTTGGGACACCCGGTATATATATATATATATATATATATATATATATATAAGCATATAATATTTTGTAAGAATATTGCATTTACGATAAAAGTCTTGATAACTATAATTTCTATTTTAAAAGCATACATCTTTTACAAAACCTTGTTGGAAATTTTATTTTAGAAATTGTGCCATATAAAACTCGAACTTTATGATATGATAATTTAAAAATTAAAGTTTATATCTTTAATTATCCTTTTCTTTTTCAGGTATACTCAAATAGTAATTCAAATCATTAGCAAAGATAATAATCTATTAAATTTTACGAACTAAAAAAACATGCTTCGAATTAATTTGCCATGAACTTTTCCAGTTTCGATTTCTTTCTAATTATACGCTTAGTCGAATCTAAGATGAATAATAATAATCAAAATGAATATTCCCAAGTGCATACCAAACGATTTACAAGTAGAACTAATTAATTTTAACCAAGTAATTTTTGAAGAAAAACTTCTTTTTTTAAAAAGGCAAAGATAGATTAAAATATCATGGAGTAAAATTCTATTTCTAATGCTACTTCATCATAATTTAATTTTTTAAATATTTATATATTAGCTGTCGTAGAAACACGACTTTTATATAATTTTCAACATATTTAGAATATGTTTATGAATTCAGTTTGTATGTCCATCTGTTTTTCCGTGCCAATTGACATTAAATAAATATATGTTATTGAGGTCTACGCAACGTTTAGTGTTGAAAATGAAATGTTAGCATTTTCGGCTCCTTTACAGGGCCATTCAAAAGAATTTCAAAAGAATATATATATATATGTATGTATGTATGCATGTGTATGTGTACGTGTCCGTACATATGTGTGTGTGCGTGTGTGTAAGTGTATATATGCATATAATGGGTCAGAGGGTAAAACGATGATAGTCTGCTTTTTGTGGAGCATGATATAACTTGTATAGTTTGGAAGACGTTTTGACAACCTTGAATCAAACAAAAATAAAAATTACAGTTTCACCAGTTACTCAATTGTTTAAAAAACAATTTAACAACTGAAAAACAACTGACACTGATTACAGCTGTTAAGCAGGAAGAACGTTGAAAGACGATGCATGTAACAGGAAGAATAATAAATAATTATCATCTGTGACTGTCACAGTTCCTCTCTTTCCTGAATATATATGTGTGTGCATATATGTATATATATCCATACTAATATAATAAATGGGAAAGTGTGTGTGTGTGTCTGTTTGTCCGTCTTTCATGGCAAAACGGAGCGACGAATTGACGTGATTTTTTAAGTGGAGATATTTGAAGGGATGGAGAGTGACATAGGCTACTCTTTGTCTCTTTGTAACCCCCCACTTCCCTAAAAGGGGGGGATGGAAGTTTGTATGGAGCAGGTAGAAAGCTAAAGTGTTACTCATGGATTCCGATAGATGGCGCTGATCGCTGATATGTTTCTGAAACAAGATAACTTTGTGTGTTCTCAGTCTTCCGTACGATAAAAAGGAGAGAGTGGAATAGAATGAGATAGTTGGTTTTTCTCTTTTTGTTTCATTCCAATTTATTCTGTACTGATTGGATATATATTTTTCTTTATCAAGATCTTAATTTCCCTCACACACACACACACACACACTTACATGTTTTCTGAGTATTTTTAAGAAGAGTCAGATAATTACTGTTTTATTAGCTAATAAATTTTATTCTACAGTTTATTATATAGCTATCTGTAAATATTAATTAACACAAAACATAATTTCAATTGATAACCGTGATATATAGTGCAATATGTGAAAATTACTGATGTTAAGGACATTATTACTAGATCAATATCTTAATGCTCATAATGTAGTATTGTGCCTTATATAACGTAAGTATATCTAATGCATGTCAATGTCAGCGATTTATGGTCCAAAACATTAAAATTATGGAAGTCAAGAAAAATATTACATGCATCCAACATTTGATTGTATATTAGTTATTTAATGTTCTCATTTAAGCATTGTATGTAAATTAGTTTCAATATCACACTTGCCAACCTCCGGCTTTTTACAAATCACAGAAACATATTTGGAACCAGAAATTTATTTAGCTAATTTAATTAAATAGGTTGCAAATGAGAATAGAACTTAATGGAAGATCCGTTTAATTTAACAAATTTTCCGGTTCAAAATCCGTTGTCTTGATTTTCAAAAAGCCGGAGGTTGGCAAGTATGCAATATTGTCTTAAATACCTTTCAATGTAAAAATGTTAATTTAGTTGCAAAAAGGCCTTATAAATTAACTGGAATGTATGTTCGGTATTATTGTTAATGTATGTCAAAATGGGAATGGGTTTGAATTACCTCCCCCGGGGGAGGGATAAAAGTTTAAAGCGAAAGCTGAATCTTTTAAGGAATAAGACAATCGATTTGGTTTTGGATTTAGTTTTTCGTGAATTGGTTTTGTTGTTTTTGGTTTAAAGTAAATATATATAAAAATAATAAGTAAAATTTACTTTCCACTTATCCCTCAATAATTCTATGAGATTTTAAAAGGTCGATTACATAGTTTGTTGTATTTAATGCGAGCGAAGCCGCGGGAAAAAGCTAGTATATATATATATATATATATATATATATATAGAGAGAGAGAGAGAGAGAGAGAGAGAGAGAGAGAGAGAGAGAGAGAGAGAGAGAGAGAGAGAGAGAGAGAGAGGGTGTCACAGGAGTATTGGTACAAACTTTAAGGGAAAGTAGGCCACATCACAAGGATTCAGATTTGCATAGCAACCCATGGTCAAAAACGCTTTCCTGGCGCGTAGTGACAACACAGAACACAAAAAAGACAGGAATTGAATTAGAGGAGAAAACATGTTTATTATTCTTATGAAAGCAAAAAACTAAGGAAAAGGAACCTTAATGAGACAACTATTGTCATCATTTCATACAAACACTTATCAATAAACTTCTGGCCTTTTCTAAACAAACAAATATTCCATTCCCATGTAATAAAAACCTGTCATTTCCATTTTTATTTCTTACTCCAAAATTGCATAAAGTACCTACTAAATGCAGGCTCATTTGCAGTAATGTTAAAAGTATAGGCAATAATTTTAACCTTGAATTAGATGAGCAACTAGAAGAATTCCCAGATTACCAATCCGTTTCAACAATAATTCTGGTTACAAGCACTGAATCCCAAACTTCTGCTATTCTAGATCTATCATCGCATTCCGTCGCAGCGGCTACATACATTTGTCAGACATCAACTTCTTATTACTTCTTATTATTTATTTAGATCTGACTAAAATCTTTTATGTTATAAATTGTTTTGATAATTAGAAAAAAAATTGACAGATTTTTTTAAAGTGCGATGTTAATTCTACCATTTCAACGCATCAACTGTTTAATATTTCTTTGAAAACAAACTATTAATATTCAAAATTTTAGCTATTATGTTTAATAAATCCCTCAATGTTATTAAAACTTTATACCCAATTACTTAAGTTGAGAATACAACAATGTATTTCATTATGCTCTTATTTATCAAAATATTTTTAAAGTATGGATGACTATTCATCATTCCTGAAATTCAGCACGGGTCAATCCATTTCAAGTGGTCCAGAAAATATAAAAATGGTCGCTCGACCATTTTTAAAAAATCTGAAATTTTTTGTACAACAACCCTAACAAGACGAAAGTTCAAAATGACTGTTCTTTTGATTTTACTATTTTTTGTTTGTGCATGGCGGCCATCTTTGTTTCATAGTGTGCAGCGATTTTCTCAGATGCTAGGATACACAAAATTGTAAATATCTCGTCTTCTATTTTCCCAATTGAAATGGGGTTTGCAGCATTTTTTTCAGAATAAAATAGGCTAAATATACAGTGATAGAAAAATTTTGAAAAAAAAAATTTTACAGGTGAAATTTTAGCACAAAATGTACGATTTTTTCCTAAATCTACTTGTTTGCAAGAGGAAAATTTTCATGCAAGGAAAATTGTCAACCTTACACAATTTTTTCTACAAATAGGTCAAACGTATGTGTAATCATACACCAAATCCCAGATCTGGGATTTAATTTCTCTTTGCGAAAAAAATTCCGAAATTCGTCAAAAATTTCAAAAATCGAACTTTTTAGGCTTTGATATCTCTGGTGGGGCACGAGATAAAAATCTGAAATTTTGGCCTATGATAGTATTGTGTAGTAGCGTTATGTACAAAAAATTTCAAGAAGGAGATTTCACTACAAGCTGAGATATAACATGCAAAATATGCGAAAACAATACTGTCAAACTATTGTAAAACTACTATGTAGTTGTTCAACAAGACTGTCAACATTGCACAATTTTTTCTACAAATAGTTCAGACGTGTGTGTACTCATACACCAAGTCCCATATCTGGGAAATGATTTCTCTTTCCGAAAAAAATTCCGAAATTCGTCGAAAATTTCAAAAATCGCACTTTTTAGGCTTTGATATCTCTGGTGGAGCGCGAGATAAAAATCTGAAATTCTGGCCTTGATAGTATTGTGTAGTAGTATTATGTACAAAAAATTTCAAGAAGGAGATTTGACTACAAGCTGAGATACGGTGATTAAAAAAAATGTTAAAAAATGCTATTACGAATACATTAGGAGAAATGAGTTTAGTCTCTTTTATTACAATATTTACACAGAAAATATCGTTTGTTGAAAACAGTTAAATAATAAACATTTAATTTACAAAATACTATATATGCTCAACAAAGAGCTTAACAATATTTACGAGAGATGTTATGAGTTCGACCAGTTACTGTTATCAGTCCATCAGGCTGTTCTTTCTAAAAATTTTATTTGAAGCCCCCAAGTCTTATCATCCCTTGTTAACTTGAATGAAATTCTCTAGGTTTAATAATTGAAGCCATGTCAACTCGATCAGTTGTAATCCATTGTCTGTAATTTACTTTTCCTGAAATGTGTTCGGAGTAAAATTGTTGCAATAGCATTTCTAGTAGATTTGTTCATCTGTACAAATAGTGTATTAGCTTAGCATACATTCTGAATTGTTTAAATCACACAGAAGCATTTTAAAAAGATATTTGTAATTAACATTTAACTTTATACCATAAATAATTAATTTAAAATTTTGGAGGCATGAACAATTACATAGTAAGTTACAATAATTTGGCAGTATTGTTTTCACATATTGTCCATGTCATATCTCCGCTTGTAGTCAAATCTCCTTCTTGAAATTTTTTGTACATAACACTACTACACAATACTATCAAAGGCCAGAATTTCAGATTTTTATCTCGTGCTCTAAAAAGTGCGATTTTTGAAATTTTCGACGAATTTGGGAATTTTTTTCGGAAAGAGAAATCATTTCCCAGATATGGGACTTGGTGTAAGAGTACACACACTTCTGAACTATTTGTAGAAAAAATTGTGCAATGTTGACAGTCTTGTTGTACAATTACATAGTAGGTTTACAATAGTTTGACAGTATTGTTTTCGCATATTTTGCATGTCATATCTCAGCTTGTAGTCAAATCTCCTTCTTGAAATTTTTTGTACGTAACGCTACTACACAATACTATCATAGGCCAAAATTTCAGATTTTTATCTCGTGCCCCACCAGAGATATCAAAGCCTAAAAAGTGCGATTTTTGAAATTTTTGACGAATTTCGGAATTTTTTTCGCAAAGAGAAATTAACTCCCAGATCTGGGATTTGGTGTATAAGTACACATACGTTTGACCTATTTGTAGAAAAAATTGTGTAAGGTTGACAGTTTCCCTTGCATGAAAATTTTCCTCTTGCAAACGGATAGATTTTGGAAAAAATCGTACATTTTGTGCTAAATTTTCACCTGTAAAAATTTATTTTTTTAAATTTTTCTTCCACTGTATATTTAGCCTATTTTATTCTGAACAAAATGCTGCAAACCCCATTTCAATTGGGAAAATAGAAGACGACATATTTACAATTTTGTGTATCCTAGTTTCTGAGAAAATCGCTCGCTGCACACGATGAAACAAAGATGGCCGCCATGCACAAACAAAAAATAGTAGAATTAAAATAACGGTCATTTTGAACTTCCATCATGTTAGGGTTGTTGTACAAAAAATTTCAGATTTTTTAAAAATAGTCGAGCGACCAGTGCTGGACCACTTGAAATGGATTGACCCGCACATAAAATTTCTTTTAATATCAAAATATCTTTTGCCAAATTTGTCGGGTTCTCAATTATTATTATTATTATTATTTGATGAAAACTTACTAGCTTTGTAGAAAATTTGCTAAGAAATTTATATTCCCCAATCACTTTTACGTCTACACTTTATTAAAAAAAAAAAAGAAAAAAATCCAAGTTATAGAATAGATTAATATTTGCCATTGAGAGAAATCTTAATTTTTTAATGTATATAAATTTCTTTTAATAAAAGTTTTAAAGGCTTTTCACAGCTAGTAAACAGCAAGAACAAGAGGGTAGCAAACCTTGAAAGGGGGGGGGGGCATAACGAAAAACAGCCTCGATTCAGTACTCGAAAAGAGGTCGGCAGTGTGTTCAAAACCTATGCACAGTATACAGCTCATATTCAAAATATTAGAATAATTACCTTTTTTTTAGAAATTGAAAATATCGTTTGGTAATTTAATGTCTTTTAATGAAAATATGCAAACGATATTTTTATTAAGAACTTATTGTTGATTAAACTTACTTGTTATCTTAAATTTAATATCATTTTTGAAAAGATTAATTGCAAAAAAAATTATTTTGAAAAGTCAAAATATTAGAATATTTATTCAAGTGGTTCAAAATATTAGAATATTTCACATTAATTCTCCTTTAATTATTACCAATTCTTAACTGGTGGCATCATTGATTAAATTCAGAATATTTTATTTAAAATCAGTATTCTTTTTTGCAGTTTGTTTCTTTTTCGTCTTAAAATGGGCCGTGTGAGTGATATTCCTGAATCTACTAAACTTCGTATGGTTGATTTGTATCGGCACGGTAAAAATCAATGTTTTATAGCGAATTATTTACATTGTTCGCAATCGAGCGTTAGTAAAATACTAACACAATATTCAAAAATTGGAAAATTTCAAAATAATCGCCGAAATGGTGGCCGAAAACCAAAAACATCTGCTAGAGATGACAGGAAACTGAAGCGTATAGTTAAGAAAAACCGTTTTAAAAGTGTGCGATTCTTGCACCGAAAATGAAAAGAAGGAGTTGAAGTTTCTACATCGACAACATTAAGACGTCTCCATAAATTTAAATTTGAATCTCGTGTACCGAAAACAAAACCTCTCATGACTGCAAGACAAAAGCGTATAAGATTGAATTGGTGTAAATCAAGACGTTTATGGAGCAATGAAGATTGGAAAAATATATTATTTAGTGATGAAAGTATGTTTTGTGTTTCATATGGTAATCAAGGTATTCGAGTTTGGAGAATGAAGCAAGAAGCATTTGATAAAGAATGCCTTAAACGTTCCGTAAAATTTGCTGCTAGTGTCATGGTTTGGGGTTGTATGAGTGCAGAAGGACCTGGAAAGTTATGCATCGTCTACGAAAAGGTTAACTCTCTGATATATCAAGAAATTTTAGAATATTACATGATTCCATCACCAGAAGATTTATTTGAAGATGATTTCATCTTTCAACAAGATTTAGCGTCCCCGCATACCTCGGTGTCAACTAAGAATTGGTTCCGCCAACGCAACATTAAGGTACTTCCTTGGCCACCAAATTCATCAGATCTTAATCCCATCAAAAACTTATGGTGTATAATGAAGAAAAAACTTCAAGAAAATCCTCCTTCAAGTAAAACTGAGTTAGTGGCACGTATAAAGTCTGTTTGGGCTAATATTGATAGAAATGTTTGTAAACACCTTGTATATAGTATGCAAGATCGATTGTACGCTGTTATGAAAGCTAAAGGGGATGCTACAAAATATTAACTACCATTTACTTCATATTCATAAGGTAATATTGTTGCGTAAAATAAAATATTCTAATATTTTGAACCAATCTAAATTTTATTCTAATATTCTGGTGTGTTTAAGGAAGCTGTATACCTAATTTATTGTGCTGTATTTTATATTTTATAAATGTTAAAATCTTATCTAAACATTCCAGATTTAATTTATAAGAAATTTAATTGCATTTACTTAGTATAAAAAATAAATAAATGACAAATAATTTTTTCTTATTACTTTTTCTCAATTATTCTAATATTTTGAATATGAGCTGTATCAGCATTCCGCGATCCTCAGTCTGTTTGCCGAGCGGACAAAAAGCCTTTCCAGCCGACATCAAACACCAAGGTCGCCCGGACGAATAATAATCAGATTAGGATATTCGGCGTAAGTTCGGCCAGGGATTATTTGCTATTTGGGTATGCATTTACACTTTTAAACATACTCTTTATAAGCAGTATCTCAAAACCTTGGATGAATTCTATAATATTGGGGTGGAGGAGTGGAACAAAACCAGCCTTAATATTTTAAGAAAAGCTCTTTTATCTTGAAAATCAGTAGTTCAAAAACGAGAAATCACACTCAACATACAAAAAATA
The DNA here is from genome assembly GCA_964019185.1 of Maratus speculifer. Taxonomy (NCBI): domain Eukaryota; kingdom Metazoa; phylum Arthropoda; class Arachnida; order Araneae; family Salticidae; genus Maratus; species Maratus speculifer. Next base: position 367,092,974 of record OZ025293.1, read on the forward strand.
AAATTCTTATTGTTTATATACTTCTTTTTCCAAAATCGTTACAAAAATGTATGAACACCATTTGTATTTTTTATCTGCAACTTTTTTTTATTGAACCACATACATCTGACTTGAGTGCTCTACATGAAGCCTGCTTGTAAGGCATCATCAATATACAGGGACGAGATAGCACAAGGAAATTTTAAAACACAAGAGGTATACAACCAGGAGCACCGCACAAAGAGCATGTGCAATGGAGCCAGCGAAAATCGAACACACAGCCTGATACTCTCTCAAGAGATTAGCAGCTTCGTGCCTTAACCACTCGGCCATGGAGGCCCCAACTGCAACTCGATCACTTTTAAAAATGCGTGATATGTAGGATAGAATTCAGATGAATTTTGCGCTGTTAGAAAAACGACATTAAATAATCAGAGGCCTTGATTTTTGCGAACTTTTCACTATTTGCAAAAAAATACAAACACCTGATTCGTCAATCTCCTTTCTCTAACAGCGGAGTATGTACACTGTAAAAAATTTGACCTTTTTGCTGCATCGTCACTCTCCCACTTTTAAAGAAAACGATTACTTCAGCCTATTATGGAGCATTCTCATGGGTCTAAAGAGATATATTCTATAAAAGCGGGGGAGTGACGATGCAGCAAAAGGGTCAATTTTTTTTACAGTGAACCCGGATCCCAGTCATATTCTAGGATGCCGGGATATGAGAGTTCACTGTTAGAAATTTGAGCCTTTTGCTGCATCATCACTCCGCCGATTTTATAGAAAACGATTACTTCACCCTACACTGTTAAAAATTTGACCCATTTGCTGCAGCGTCCCTCCACCGCTTATATAGAAAACGGTTACTTTAATGACGAGCGAATATTTCTTCCACTGGCTGGATAACCTCATTGGCTGAAATCCGCCTCATTGAGACTTGGCGACGATTTACTGAGGAAAAGAACTTTTTCACCAGCTAGCTTGGAAAAAAAGCCACGGCCCGTTTTATTCAATCGTCACGTCGCCATGCAGAAAATACGCATTCATTTACAAGTGCTGTGCAATAACTTTTTCAAATATAATGTGTTTAAAATAATAAATATTAGGAAGTTTACAAATAATTTAGTTTTTCAATGTTTTAATAAACTGAATAAATCAGGAGTGAAAGATATTCATAAAAAAGTATCTTCATATAATCTGTTCTTATCGCCAAGCATTAAGCAATAAACGTCATTTCTGCCATACTTAAAATGTGATAACCAGTGGATCAATGAGATTATCCAGCCAGTGGGAGAAATAATCGCTCGTACTTTAATGTGTTATGGAGCATTCTCATTGGTCATAAAAGAGATATTCTATAAAAGCTGTGGAGTGACGCTGAAGCAAATGGGTAAAATTTTAACAGTGTATTATGAAGCATTCTCATGGGGCAAAAGAGAGATATTCTATAAAAGCGGGGATGTAACAATGCAGCAAAAGGGTCAAATTTTTTACAATGTGACGACATACGATGCTCAGACTGTGCTTAGACTCCTGCATTTGTTTAAACTAAAGCAAACCTAGGTATTTCCTGTTCCAGAACTTGGAGATATCGCTTGATCGAGTTCAGTTATACCAGTGAGAAGGCTGAGAATCATTAGATTGGCGATATTCATCATCTCAGCAATATGCTTGGTGATTCGCGTGGATTCAATGATTCATTGGTTTAAATAGAGATATTCTATATAAGCAGTGGACTGACGATGCAGCAAAAGTTTCAATTTCTTAACAGTGTATACAGAAATTACCGATTTCCACACTACACTGTTAGAAATTTGAAACTTTTGCTGCATAGTCACTCCGTCTCTTTTATAGAATATCTCTATTTTGACTAATGAAAATACTTCATATTGCAGTGACGTTATCGTTTTCTATAAAAGCAATGGGGTGATGATACACTGTTAAAAATTTGACCTTTTTGCTGCATCGTCACTCCACCGCTTTTATAGAAAACGATTACTTCAGACTATTATGGAGCATTCTCATGTGTCAAAAGAGTAAAATAAAAGATAAAAGCGGGGGAGTGGCGATGTAGCAAAAGTGTCAAATTTTTGACAGCGCACAGCTAAAATTTCAAATTTTTAACAGTGTATATTTTCTAGACGCTGCACTGTTAGAAATTTTAAACTTTTGTTGAAGATGCACTCCACCGCTTATATAGAAAACGATTACTTCAATGTATCATGGAGGATTCCCATTAATCAAAATAAAGATATTCTATAAAAGCAATTGAGTGACGATGCAGCAAATGTTTCAAAATTTTAAAAGTGTTCTTTAAGGTTGGGGAGCGTCCAGTGGAGCAGGTGAAAGTGACTAACCTCGCCGATTATTTGACCGACACGGTTATCGGAAATCTGACTTTGTACTGAACATGCCCCTACACTGTTAAAAATTTGACCCCTTTGCTGCAGCGTCCCTCCACCACTTATATAGAAAACGGTTATTTTACAGTGTTATGGAGCATTCTCATTGATCATAAAAGAGATATTCTATAAAAGCTGTGGAGTGACGCTGCAGCAAATGGATCAAATTTTTAAAATGTACACTGTAAAAATTTTGACTCTTTTGCTGCATCGTCATTCCATCGTTTTTATAGAAAACAATTACTTCAGCCTATTATGGAGCATTCTCATGGGTCAAAAGAGAGATATTCTATAAAAGCGGGGGAGTGAAGATGCAGCAAAAGGGTCAGATTTTTTTACAGTGTACTTTCTCAGGGCGTATTCAGCGCAACTTACCAAAGTAATCAATGTTACCGACCGATTGTAGGGCAAACGAATGCGAATTATGGCACCAATGAAAACTATCCTGTTGAATTGTAGCTGACGTCACATTTCGCCTTGATTTTCATTTCGTACTTGTTTACAATTTGTAAGTCACCGGTAAGTGACCGGTAAGTTGTGCTGAACACGCCCTCAGAATCGAGCTCGAGTATCCTGCGCGGTTAAAAATGTGACCCTTTTGATCATCATCACTCCCCCACTTTTATAGAATATCTGTATTTTGACCTATGAGAATGCTCCATATTAGGGTGAAGTAATCGTTTTCCATAAAAGCGGTGGAGTGACGATGCAGCAAAAGGGTCAAATTTTTTACAGTGTGTGATATTGATCACTTCGATAAGCTGCACTAAACATGCTCTGTCATTTGCGACTGTCACAAATGTTTCTCTTGAATCACTCTTTATGCGCCGATTGCAAATTTTAGCATTTGAGCCCGTCGATTGCGATGGCTACGGCTGTTTCACCTGTATCCACGCTCTACTTCAAAAGCTTGCCTCCGGTTAATAAACTGACATGAAGGTATTTCATCTGCGTAAGGTGATATAAAATATAAATCTGTAATAAATTTAAACCCTTTCTCTCTTTTTACGTCGTGTACGATCGCCGGTGTATAAATAATTGGAATGAAGTAATATTTTTTGTGTTGATTTATTAGTATTTAAACCATAAGTTTTTGTCTGTGTTTTAAAGTTTTTATATTTGAGTTATTTAGTATTATTTTCGGCTATTAGTTTAGTATCTGTTTAAATTATTGATACGAGTGGCATGCGTACAACTATGTATTTATACATATGTCTCATCTAACTTTATCTTTTGCACGACATCTGCTACACTTCACTGTAGTGATCAGAACTTGATCACTATTGAAGTTGCAATAAATAAAAACATTGATTTCTTTTATATTCTTATAGCTTCAGGAAACTTAATTTTTCGTTTTACTTAAATACTTAATGAATACTATTAAATAAAGCAACTATTTTTCGTTACAAAATTTTTGGAGGGAACTCTTAATATCTGAAGTAAAACATACCCGCTAAACAAAACCTATGTTCATAGCACTTACCCTATCAAGGGCATTGGAGGGTTAAAAGAACTTTGAAAAATAGTTATACGAAATAAAATTGTGAAAGATCGGGTATGCATAAAGTTGGCTGTAACACTAAAATTCTATTTTAACCAATCTACTCTCAAAATGTTTCATTGTATATTAAAATTTAATGATTTTGTAATTTATAAGAACTTCTTAGTTAAAGAAAAAAAACTATTATAAAGTAAAACTGATTTTCCTACTTTATGCATGTTCTTGCTTCTGAAAATCTGTTTAAATTTTTAACAAACAATAACCCAACGTTGTCTATAATGCATAAAATTTACTAATAACACAAGTCTAGAATCTGTTTGGATTTTGATTTAAAATTCTCATTTAACTTTTAACCCTTAAATTTGACCTGAAAATTCGTATGTTAGGAATTTAATAAGTTTAAATGGGAACTACGCTGCTTTTGATTTATAGTTAGCTGTAGTTTAGATTGATATTAGTATGGTAATGATTAGTTTCACTGTTTTCCAGATGGCGCAGTTTAAAACAATCCTGTGTGCTTTACTAATCTTCACACTCGTGCATGACAATGAAGCTGCTACACCTTTCTTCTTGCAAGCCATCGCATCTGCTTTGGGGACAATGCCTTTCATTGCTGGACCAATGACAACTGGACTAGTTGGAGCGAAATTAGGGGTTGGAGCAAAATTGCTATATTATCTTGGCTTTTTTGGACGTAGAAGGGCTAAACCGAAACCACCAGCTAGAGCCAAACCTAAGTCTACCTTTGGAAATGCTCCTTTTTCTCAAGGAATGGGATATCCACAACAGTTCGGAAGTTTCGGAGGGGGAGGGTATCCTCAGATGGGAGGATTCAATCCTGGATTTGGAGGACAAAATCCATATGGGTATGATCCAGCACTAATGTATCAAATGTTAGCAGCTCAGGGAATCGATCCAGCTATGGCAATGCAAGCTATGGCAATGTCTGAAGGTGGAGTCAGAGGTCAAACAGTGCCATCATCGCCTTTTCCTTTTCCTCCAGGTAAGAATTCTCAAATTCTATATCGTACTTGAACCTACTGGATATTACGTACCAATCTACTTAAGGGGCATCCAAAAATTACGAAGCATAACGTAAATGAGCAGACATGTGTAAAGTAATTTTACTAGTTTATCGGTAGACAAATTGAGTGTTCAGCAGAAATTTTGTTTATAAAGGTGCAACTACAAAATTTAAGCGCCGAAAATATTAACTATTTTTATAATTTCCATAGTTCTCTAATATAACTGTTTTTGAGGGAACTGTCGGGTTCTTCAATCTGTTTAAAGGTAAAGTTTTTAGCAGATTTTCTTAATCAACTATGGAAATAAACAAGCCACTAATCTTGAAACTAATTTAACTAAACACAGGTTATAATCTTGTTTAAACTACTTGTATTGATAGAAAGTACTCTAGAAGAAAACTACCATGCTCCGGTATGACCGTTTACTGAAGTTCCTTTTTAGAATTTCTGTGAAATGTTTGTAGCTATTTCGGCGAGTTCATTGATGCGTCATCTTTGTGTTATTAATGTTTGAAACCATAACATTTGCCAATCTTAAGTTAATATCTACACTTTAAAACATAGAAAACTAGAGATACAGCTCAGCAAGCAGCTTGTTTGCCCGACGAGCGTATACTTATTTTCATGCGTACATTGATAATATACGTATAACTGAACTTAATCAAATTTGACAGGCTGTATTTCCTTTAACTATTTCTTTGCTGTACTTTCAAAAACACTAAATCTGTTTAGTGTCCTGAAAAGTAATTTAGCTTGAACTCCGGTATTGCCGCATAATTTGTAAACGGAACAATGCGCCTGGTGAGGGAAAATGCTTATCCGAATTGTCGTCAAAATTGTTTGCTTTCTCGGCGCCGTGAACAGATAAGTTCATTAAGCTGCAGGTACCACTGAAATATTAATATTCTACAGATATGTAGGTATTAAAACGGGTGTGATTGATATTCTCATTGATTGTATTAATATACTGAGTTTCATGTAAGAAAAATTTAGCATTTTTAAATGCAGTGGAACGCTGCAAATTTTGTCTCTCTCGGCCGTCAAGGTCTTCATCTTAAATTTTAAAGAAATCGAACTTTCACTGTCGTTTAAAAATTGGCTACTATAATAAATTTAGAGGTATGGGAAATAGTTCGTCTTGTGTTTAAACGTATTTATGTTCAACCATTTTTAAAAACTGTTAATAAATTCACTCAATCTAAAATTCGGAACTTTTTCAAAACCTTTCCTGAACTTTAACAGCTCGTGGAGGCTTAAGCTTTTACTTTAACCCTGGAGAACGCGCGCTTACCCAGGGTATGAATGGTTTTAACTTTGTCACTAATAAAATCGGATTATAACAGTCACTTTATTTAGACGGAGACAATTCTTGCAAATTTTGCGATAAAATAATTTAAAGATTACTTTAAAAAAATTAGTGGTTGCTATTGTAAAAAAACCATACACTCCGGGTCTTTTAGGCCCTGCGCGCGTCCTCCCGGGTTAATTCTAATCAAGAATTTTTAAGTTATTTTAATAGCGGTTGCAAAGACCGCCTGTTGAAATAGCTATAAAATTCAGACGGTCAATTAAGTGAATTTGGCGTCAATTGTATCCTTAACTTGAAGGACGGTGGTTTATTCTTCAATCTTTTTAGCTGATTAAAAGTTGTAAAAGTAATTTAAATAGTGAAAATACTTGACGATTCTGTGCACTTTACGCATCATGAAGAATAACGATGTGATTGAATGACAGTACTTTTGATGTTTCTAACAAAGCATTTTAATGTTTAAAAGATCTTGAATATTGAAATTTCAAACTGTATTTTACTAAATTTAATTTTCTGGAAGTGCTGTTAATCTTGATTTGTAGTCTAATAGTTGAGTATGAGACGGTAGTGTGGTAAAATATCCAGCGAAGGTTTAAAGAAAATACTTCTATACACTGTTAAAAATCTGCTGCATTTTGCTGCAACGCACTCCCCTGCTTGTATAGAAAACGGTTACTTGGCCGTGAAATGGCGCTTTCTCATTGGTTGGAATAGAGATTATATACAAGTGGTGGAGGGCGTTGCAGCAAAATGCAGCAGATTTTTAAGTGTACAGCAACTTCAAGAAAGTATACATTACTATATGTATTCTTACAGTCAATTATACTGACCAGATGCTATGTTCATCCTGACTTGTTTAAGTGGATTATTACGGTCAGAAATTTAGTTTTATATTCTAAAATAAAGATTGTAAATATAAATTTGGATTTTCTTATTCTCGTATATACTGATCCCCCCCTTTTTCTGAGTTAAAAATGGAATTTCTTGGCTTATACACGGAAATATGGCAAGCGAATCTTCATATATCTAAATTCCCGATAAGGATCGTGCATTTCTCAATTATATCGCAAATATTCTTATCCTAGTTGAGACTTGAACACCTGCTGTTCTGTGCCAAATTGCATAGAGTAATCTTCCATTTATAAAAGTTCGTATTAAGACTTCAAAAATTATAGCGATAAAACTGTCAATTTTGTGATTTTGGCTTAGAGTTCGGCGTTAATTACAAACCCTTGTGTGTGTAAATGAAATTAGTCTAATTGTATTTATACAGGTGGAGCAACAAGACCCCCTGTTCCAGCTGGAGGTGGATTCCAAAATGATATGCCAAGCTCGCCATCAGGAGGTGGTGGTGGGGGTAGTGATGGAATGGCTGATAATGATATTGAAAGTTTCTTCACTTTTCTTCGTGATATGGATGACAATACTTGTATCTCTCGTCTGATGTGCGATATTGGAGCAGATCCCTCGTTTCTTGGCGACTTCTCCGAAAACATACATGGTATAGTTAGGTAAGAACTGTTGTACAGTATTAAACTTAAGTGTCCTGTGTCACTGTTGCAAACATGCTGCAACCTTAACAATTAATCCCAGGTACAAAGTTAATACTTCCCGATATTTCACCCACTTTAACTCGTCTAACCAAAATTTGTAGAAATTCCTACATGAATTCAAAATGCTTCGAAACGGGCTTAACCAAAGTCGAGCTTTTTAGGAACACTGGTAAAGGTGGTAGCTAAGCAATTGAGATTTAAATTGAGAAAGGTGAAATTTTAGCTTACGTACTAGTTTCTGGTGTAGTGTATAGCCCTGGAATGCTATTAATCTAGCTTGCAGGTGTAAGTGCCCCGAGTAAATTGTCTTCTAGATTGAGAAGTAGTTCGTGGTAGCCAAGCTCCCCAATTTTCTTTTTAATCAAACTTAAATTTGTTTTTATTAGCTTTAATTTAATTTCTAAGTTATATTTACTAACCTCAATCTTACGTTTTTCAAATTACGTTCAATACGTCGAATCAAATTTTATAAAATTTTATTCTTGGTTAGATTTTTGAGGGTACGGGGAGATTTATACGAGGGTGGTTCGATAACTGTCCCTAGTATATAAAAATTGTAAATACTTGCAATCGTAAAGAAGTTAGACTTGGATGCCTATATGCTAAATTTCGAAACTAGCTTCTATATTGAAACTTAAGACGGATGGGGTGAAGTTAAAGACCCTATTTTTTAAAAGGGGCAAGGAGGCTGGTTTCTAGCTTATGGGGCTAGAGTTGACTGCGGATGAGATGTAGCTACTATCGTTTGGGTTGGCTCATTTAATCAGCTATGGAGTTATTTTGCATTAAAACTCGGATTTTGATTAAGAAAAGGGAGTAGGTATCGAAACATGTTTCTATATTTAAGGTTGAAATTTAAGTCAACTTATTTATCGATTAAATCTAAGTCTAGACTGCATATAAACCTGGCAGCTAAGTGAATAAAAATTTCAAATTGGTTTTCCGCTGGGGGCGTACGTCATAGGGATTACTGCTTTAAACACGCGAAAGGATAGTTAATGTTGAGTCGGACTAAATTCTTTCAAATTTAGTGTCTGCATTTAGCTTATTTTTAACAGAATGGCCGAGGTCATCTAAATGGCCATTGGATCTTAAGCATAGTTTGAGATAAAGTTTGAAAGATTTCAAAATTGAAAGCGTCCTGAACCGGAAACAAAATTGAATATATACATCAATATCTTAATAAATTAACCCTTTGAAAAGTAATATTGCATTCTCACAGAAAAATTTTACTGTTTTTCAAAATGAAAGGCATTTTTTCAACTTTTATACTCTAACAAAAGTAAATCTGGATTAAAATTGAATGAGATCTTGCTGCCCCTCAAAGGGTTGCGCAAAATAATTTGTAAATGTTGCCACTGGTTTATCATTCAGTTGCTATTTTCGCAACTAGCAATAGCAAAGGCTTGGAGAGCATCCAAAAATGTTAGATTTAATAACTTTGGCATTTCAATTTTTAAACTTTGGCAATTTTTGTGGATGCTTGGCTTAAAATCTAATCTTATTTGATTTTAATAAAGTTTCATAATATTTAGTAGTGGTAATAAACTTAAAAGGATATTTAATTTTCTATCAAGGAATACAGTAAACTCTGTTTTAAAGCTCCTGCTCTTTGTATGTTAGGATAAAGAGCGAGAATTTGCCTATATATAGATTTAAAGCGAAAATTCTAGTTGGTTGGTAGGTCTAGATTCGAGGCAAGTACATACTTAATTCGGTTTCTAGTTAAAAAAAATTTCAAATCGGTAAACATTCCTTTCGGCTACTAAAATCAACCAATTTAAAGTAGCTAGCCGCGGTTATTCGTGGTACAAGGAAGTTTTCAACGAGTAGTTGCACTGTACGTTGTGTTGTACTGCAGTGGAAACATGTCTTGACCTTCATGGAAATTTAGAGCATGGTTAACTTTTTATTCGGATCGCGACAGAGACTGGCGCAGCATTTAACGTGGTTAAAACATATCGTGAATTTTTGCTTTGTAACCGAAACTATCATCAGCCGAATGCTATTTCGAAGGAATCGTGTCTCACGGATCAAACGGGAAGACCGACAAAATAGGCTAAAGGTTTAAAATCGTATCTACATTACAGTACATTAAAATGTCAATAGTTTCAAATATCGTAATTAAAACGAATAGTGACATAAATAAGATTAAATGAAACTTGCTCTGAAATGCGTTCAACAAATAGGTACCGTACCCACATACCATTCCTTGAATGCAAATTTTTAGGAGCAGCGGTACATTTTCGTGGATGACGCCAATAAGCGACGGTAGTAGCCAGAGAACGTTTCGTTCCCGCCGCTAGTAGGCGGCAGTAGTAACGAAAAGTTCAACGTAGCTTCATCGCTTTCAGAGTACTTTAACAGTGCCAGATCATGAAGTAACATTGAAATTTTTCTGAATGTCCGCTTCTTTCCATGCTCTGTTCTGGCTCGAGGCTTCCTCAGCAGTTGGAGAATTTGACCAGAAAAGCTACTCTTGTGTTGTCAGTGATATTTTGCCGTAAAGAAGTTGGATATGTTATAAACATCTCAGAGGGAGATACCGTACGTATAAGCACTGAAGGATGTACATTTTCACTTACCGTAATTTCGGGTGTATAAGCCGCGGCTCAAACAATTCTTTTTCGACCCAGAATTTTTTTTAAAATCTAAGTTACTACTTAGATCGCCGTAAATATTTGTTTAATCATTAAATAACATTTCTGGGTCCAAAAAGAATTGAGCCGCGGCTTATACACCCGAAATTACGGTAAATTAATGTCTAACCTTGTAATATCTGTAAAATGACTTAACTTCAGTTTTGTGCCAAATTATTGTAAATGCCTAATTTCCCTGCCCACTTTGACAAGTCTTATGGTGAGCAAATTCAGCCTTAAACTTTAGTTCGTGAATTTTTGAAATGAAGATTTGGTTTACTCATTGGACCAAGCAAAGGCATGAGTTTGGGTAACTAAACAAACTGGATAAATTTTAACCCGCCGGAAAGCTCCTGAGGCACACCATTCTTACGTTTCTTTAGAAACTTTAGAGTTCCGCCGGGTTAAGGGGGACATCAGGTTGAGCAGCCGGAAAATGACGATTTGACAATTGCAAAAAACTCTGTAGTTTCAAAACCAATTAATGAAATAAAAAATTTCTATACTTTCATAAATATGGTTTAAAAAAATTCAAATATAAATTTAGCAATATTAATTTTTTAATGACAAAATGGACGTTTTAAAAATATAAATTTTTAAATATGCATCTTGCACGCAAGATTGCAAGTTCTATTGCAGGTATATATTTAATATTGCATTTACTTATATTACTATTTTACACTAAACCTAAAAGAATATTCATTCTTTTGCATAATTAATGGCATTAATATTAAATTTAGAAAATTGATTTGTCATAGAAAATTTTATTTAATAGACTAAATTGAGGTTCAGCTTAAATGTACGCACGACAAACTGCAAAATTTCATGGTTCTATGATAGTTTTTGAATGAGTGCGCGCAATGCCAAAAAAGTTTGGAGAAAAACGGCTTCAAAGTTAATTTTATAGATCAATTGCAAATTTTACAACAAATGAAGATTGCTTATGCTAAAATTCACCAGGGGCATAAACACATCCTTCTTTAAGTTGCAGAGCGTCAGTCGCAGCTTTTAGGTTTTTTGGCTCTAAGAGCTTAAAGTGTACATGCTAGTAATCGCTTTTCTGAGCGACCGGAAAGTGACAATTTGACCACTACTAAAAACTTAGCAGTTTAAAAACCAATTAATGTAATACAGCAATTTTTTTGTCATAAATATTTGCTTTAAAAATCTTGAAAATATACATTTAGCAATATTTAAATTTTGACAAGTTTTGATGTTTAAAAAATATGAATTTTTAAATATGCGTTTTGAAAGGAAAAATTTTAAATTCTACGGCAGATATGTTTAATATTGCACTTTCATTCAGTTATACCGGTATATTTTACTGAACCAAAATTTAAAGGTATATTCAAATTCATTTGCATAATTAATGGCATTAATAATCATATTTAAATTTAGCAAAAATTGCTTATTCAAAAGGTCTGACAAATCAAGCTAAATTGAGGTTCAGCTTACGTACACATGAAAATTAATAAAATGAAAAATTTCCTGGTTCAGCAATTGGTTTAGCGCAATGCCAGAAAATAGTTTTGAGACAAACGGCTTCAAAGTTAATTTTAGATTAACTTTTTAATGAGGATTGTTTGTCATAAAATTTACCAGGGACATAAAATACATCCTTATTGAAGTTTGAGTCGCAGCTTTTCTGGCCATTTTTTTTGGCTCAACGAGCATAGTGTGCTCAGGCCCGGACTGGCCTGGTCGGCGATCGCCGAGGGCCCCCGGCCCAAAGGGGCCCCGGAGGTGCAACTCAAAAAAGGAATGTTCGATTTTATAATTACTACTTACATAAGAAAAAAATTGTATTTTCCAATAATTTGAGTTTTCAATAAATTTTAAACAATTGATAGTTTTTTCATGGTATCTTATAGTTTCATTGTGTCCTGTACGTTGAACAGACGGAGTAGGGCTGCTGACTGATACATCGCCCTTTCTGCAGTACTCATAGAAACAGATTGAGAGTGCATCGCGACGCTCACTTGCCAATCTCCTATAGTATGGTTGTAACTAGCGCAATTTCAGTGTGGTCAACATGACGCAGTTGTACGAAAGCGACAGTACGAAAAGGAAAGAAAAAAAATTAGAAAACTTTCAAACATTGAAAAATGTTTTAAACTTTTAATATTTGGTTAAGTAGTAAGGGTGACCCAATTCCACTCAATTTGCACAATAGTTTCTCTTAACATACAATTAAGATCCTTTTTAAAGAATACTACATACACATTTATGAAATATTTTAAAACTATACTTTAAAATCACGATATTTTCTCAACATAGAAAATACACAGTAATAATATTGATTACTGAGAAGCCTAGATTTTTGAACATTAAAATAGATTCATTATAAAATTAATGTAGTTTAGATTTAAAGAAAAAAGACGGTAAAAACATTAACTTTTGAAGATGTATTATAAAAAATATTTGTGAAAATATTTCTGTCATTTATTAGAGAATCTTTCTAATTCAAAGGAGTTAGTTCCTGACATTTTTAAACTCATTTTCTTCGGAAATACATAGGTTTTGCTACTTTTTCTTATTCAGAACCTATATAATCAAATGGTCTCATTTTTTGATACATATCTTTTAGAAATATTGTCAAAGTTAGCATTTTGAATTGAATTTTTGTAAGCGATACCATTGAAAAGGGAAAAAACTGCAGTCACGTGACAAATCTCTTACCATTCGATAATTTATCAAAAATTGAAAAATTATTCTATTCCCAAATCCTTTAATAGTCACGTATGTCAATTTTATGCATTTACAGTTAAAAATTAGTTTTGCGTTATTGAGAAGTGGATTGAAAACCACCCTAAGTTATACTTCCAAAGATCCCATTAACAGAAGTTTATTATCGCTATTAATATTTTTTAAAAACAGTAACCACCCTACACATTATGAGAACATTTAAGTGCAGTTCTGGCCCGATCTACTGCATTAGAAAAAAAACTGCACACCTCATCACGGCCTTAGGTATGTCTGCTGAAAAAAATAAACCCTGCCTCTGATACCACGTAACTGTCCCATATCCGCGTTTTTCTTTGGATAGTGTCAAACTAGCGTCGGCTCGTGACGCACATTTATACTCATTCTCGCGAAAGTCATTCACTGAAAGCGGATCATATTTTATAGTCTTCGTTTAAGTTTTTATATTGGATTGGCAGGTTTCCTATTTTTTTTATCGGCCTAACACTCCCGCTAAATTTCTTTGCGTGACCGGCTTGCAGACTGGGCTGGATACGGGTCTCTGGCCAAACACGGGCCCATGCAAACCTCTACAAATAGGTTCAATGTTATGTAATATTTTAAAAGACCCATATGATAGCATAATATTCAGCATGATGGTAGGTAGTACTCCAGATATAGCTGTTACGTGTTGGCAATTTGCATTAGCTATGGCCCCACCAGAAGCCGAGAGGTTCTGACCTCCAAACTAGTAGACGGTAGTGCTGGGTTCGAACCCAATCGCGACCGTCGGCCTAACCGTTTGGGGTTTCCCGTGGATTTCTTCGAACCTTGCATTTCCTTGCGTAAATACGGGTTAGGTTTCCTTAGAAAGACCCCACGGAGGGCACCCCTTGCCCTTAGGGCCTATATCCCACGTGTAGATAATTGGCCAGCATAAAACACAAACAAAGCGTTAGCTATGTCCTTCAAGAAAAGGTATGTTAAAAACTTTTAGGAAAACAGACTCGCTAGTAAGAAGATTAGCAGTTCGAACCGTGATGCTGGAATTTGAAGTTTTCATACTAACTAGGGAACTGCAAGAAGTGTAATTTACCGGTTTTACTAATAGTGGTATCGTTGGAAAGATCGCTTTATGAGGAGTAAAAAACTCAATGGAGCTACCCGTCGGAAACGAGTAGTTTTCGAGATATCTGACAATTTATGCAACGTAGCTATAGTGACAATTACTGAGGAATCGCAAAAAAATAGTTTAGATTTTGACGAAAGTGGTATTGTTGGAAAGAACTTATCGCGATGAGTAAAATTTAAAAACTACCCATCGGAAATTAGCCGCTTTCGAGATATGCGATAATTTAAGCCACGTAGCTAGTACATATTGGGCTAGTGCACACTTAACAGAGGACCGCAAAAAATTGTTTTGATTTTGACGAAAAGGATGTCGTTGGAAAGATTATTTTGAGAAGTAAACTCAATGGAGCTACCCTTCGGAAATGAGTCGTTTTCGAGATATCCGACAATTTATGTAACTTAATGGAGTTTCCCCAGTAAGCGTGCATTAGTTATGCGATACAAATTGTCGGATATCTTGAACGTGTCATTTCCGACGGGCGATTCCATTCAGTTTTTTAATCCTTCCGATAATATCTTTTCAGTGATACCACTTTCGTTTAAATAGACCAAAATTTTTTGCGGTTTCCCAGTAAAGGTTAATTAGCTACGTGACATAAATTGTCGGATATCTCGAAAACGGCTCATTTCCGACGGGTAGTTCAGTTTTTTATTCCTCACAATGAGATCTTTCAAACGACCCCACTTTCGTCAAAATCGGTGACTTACACTTCTTATAGTTCCCTAGTAAGATAGAAATTTTTTTAAATTCGTACTTTTTGCCGATTAAAGAGTTTATATTTTTATCACTAATATTTATATATATATATATACAGTAGAACCCCGTTAATTCGGACCCCTTTAATCCGGATCTCCGGATAGGTTTGGTCATTTTTTTCTAGTTTGAGTATAGATTGGCTAATTTTCGTAACATTAATTTGTTTTATCGTCGTATTCTGAATTAAAAAACACTTCTGACATCTTTTCGGAAGATTTAAACAAAGTAAATATCTTTACTGTCTGTAAATATTCAATAAGTTTAACATAAAGGTGATTTTCTGTAAGTATATTTTATTTCATTTTTTTCCAACTCTCCTAATCCGGATTTTCGATAATCCGGATTGGGTCCGGTCCCAATTAATCCGAATTATCAGGGTTCTACTGTATATATAATTAAAATTTTCTTTCTATTTTAAAAACGAGCGGTTTATTAATGATTCAGCATTTAAAATTTTATTTAAACATTTTTTTGTTTTTAAAAATTTTAAATTTTATTTATCTCCGCTATTCTTTTTATTTCGCGTTTTTAAAATATTTTGCATTTTGAATATTAATAATTTGAATCTTTTTTAATTAAAATAAATAACTTCCTTTTACTTTAAATTTATTGATGCTACCATCTATGTAAGAATTTAATAATTATAAATCAACAATTTGGATTTATTAAAGGATAAGCTGTTTTGAAAGATATATTAAAGGAAATACTCTGAGCGATCTGCGATCACACGTGCCCAGTTTTTTTACTGTTATGTCACTTTTAATGTTTACTTAGGTGTCACAGTAGGATTTAGATTATGACTTCGACACAGTCATCCGATTGCCGAAAACTAAAAATATACCTCACGCTCATTTTTAAATGATAAACCACTTAAAATGAATTTCTTATTTTTTTCCCAGCATGGAATTTGTTTAGGTATGGTGTATAAAAATATATATATTGTGAAAGTACGTTAACAACATTACAAAAAGCTTACATTTTACTCAACTATTTTCAAAGTGACGAAATAGCCTAAATGTGGTTTTTTGCTATCCAAGCCTAAACTTAAAAATAATATATTGTTTTCGCTAAATTTCCCGTAAGGGGGGCCCCTTTTCAGTATCTAGCCGAGGGCCCCCAAAGGAGCCAGTCCGGGCCTGAGTGTGCTGTTGCGAGTTGAAGGGAATCTCCAATTTTGTGTTGTCGGACGTTTTTAGTGATAACGCCCGTTCTAGTTTTTTTAGAAATTTTTTTGCAATGGATTTGTAACATTTCAAGGAATCCACTAATTTTTTTTTCATTTCAACCTTATGTCCCCCCCCCTTAACCCCTTGAGCTCTGCTGGTAGAATTTTCTACCACATAATTTGAATTCCAAAATATCGCAATGACACAAGAAAATTTGACTAAATTTACTTGAAAGCTTTAATGAATTTTTTCGTGTTTACCGTTAACCGGTTTTTTCTTTGCTAAATACTGGTGCCAATGTGACGTTTGGAATTTTTGAAGACCGGAGCTCAAAGGGTTAAGGAACTAGGTTGTCTGTTTCATAGCTGTAATCGGGTGAAAGCAGAATGGACTTGATCTTTTAAGAGCCGACATTAGTCGCGCAAAGAAATTAAAACGCGAACATTAATCCAATGGAGGCATTTTGAAATATTTTGCATGGGATAGCTTTTGGGATCTAACAAGGCTATTTTCTCACTATTTAACATTCTTGGAACGGAACTCAACGTCTTAATATAAAAATCCAACCAAAAATCTAAATGCAAAACTTAATGCAATCGATATAGTTCAAAATAACGTTCCAGTAGGCTTAACATTAGTGTTTTCCGTGACCATTGTTATTTTACTAGCATTCATATTGAAGTTTTTAACTTGGCCTCTTTACAGTAAATATCGGAAATGAATAAACTTGAACCTACTCGGTTCTATACTTCGTCGGCTAGTTTCAACCCTGTTTTACTGAAGAGGGCATACTTAGACTGAATTTTCAGATTAGTTTTCATTTTACAAAACATTTGAATTCCTGCTTTCATTTAGCCAGGGGTGCCCAGAGAGGGGTTTGGTGGCGCAAGATGCGTCATACAATTTAGTTTTGGGGGAATTTGAGAAAATAATTTTTTTTGGGGGGAGGGGGTAATTAAAATCTCCTTTTTAACTGTAAAAAAAGTAGTCTTTTAATATCGCTCTTAAAATTTTCAACATTTAATTTCCAGAAAAGTTCCTGTGTTCTTTCTTTAAATTCTAGATAAAGGCAATAGCAACTCATTTTGCTATGCTCAACTCGCTATCTTGAATGGGCAGTAGATAAGTACAATATATTTTACGATTGATATTCTGTTTGAGGGGGAGGGTGTCAACGTTGAAGTATGAAGAAAATTTTTTTTGGGGGGGGGGGGGGGGATTGTTATCACTGCATTTAGCTTTTACCTTAGTTTCGTAGCGTACCTCTACGTCATGGTTTTAAAACTTGAAGTGTGTGTCGCCGAATATCCTTTTTTAATTGTCTAAATTTTGGCTTTAAGTTTAGAAATAAAAATTGACAATATTAACTAGGGAATGCAAAATGTTAAGCATAGATTGACTATTGCTGTCACTGGAAAAATTTCATCGAACTCAATGAAACTAAAATTCAAACTACCCGGTTTAGATATCGGTCTCAATTTGTGTTTTGTTAAATTTTGCTGTTAAGATTTCCCGTTACGTTAAGTAGTCAAATTTCGAAAAATGACTAAATAGTGCTATTTTCTACATTTTTTAAAGAAATCTTATATTTCGCATAAAAGTAAATGTTAATTCTGAAAGTGGTGCAGTGTGATTGGTAGCCTTCCAAATGTTTAGTGTGGACATCCGTGGTGTTCTCTGGTAGTTGTCTGCTGTATAGAAGTGTGCAAAAAGTCATTTTTAACAGAATAAAGCTCTAGTACATAAATTGAGACTTTGTCATTGTTCAAAACGGCCGATTTGCCTCGGATAGTTCCAATGACTTTACTTCCCACGGTAAGATCTTTTTAAAACTCTTT
Source organism: Maratus speculifer (assembly GCA_964019185.1). Classification (NCBI taxonomy): domain Eukaryota; kingdom Metazoa; phylum Arthropoda; class Arachnida; order Araneae; family Salticidae; genus Maratus; species Maratus speculifer. The sequence goes on from OZ025293.1 coordinate 367,110,959, forward strand.
TCGTCAAAACCCGCGCGCAACACTTCTTGCACTTCCCTAGTAGCAGGATTGATAGTCCTTCAATAAGGCTGATTCGGGGAGTATTGAGGATAGAGATCAAAACGAGACCTTGGCTAAGCGAATTTAACTCTTCCTGTCATAATAAACATCGGTGCTTTGGTTTCATCTCCCTGATCTAATAAAGTTGGCAAGATTAAGATGTTGAGTGTTAAAATGCAAGGCGCTATAGCTAAGCTTTTTAAATTTGGAAATTTGAATGCTGTTTTGCATTAAAGTTCTATTAAATTACCTGTAAACAATTTTTCTTTCAGCACTTTAAATGTCCAACCATCCAGTGGTGCCTACCAATATATTGCAATTATGGAAACTGGCAAACGTGAAGGTGGATGTGGCAGGAAGTTCCCCCAGTGTAGCGATTCTGCCTACGAAATTGTGAAGAATGTTGCACCTACAGTTGGCATTCCAGAGAACGTAAACTCTGATATGATCAATAGATTGTAAACTGACCTTTCATTCCTAACGCCATTTTAGCTTCATCCTCCAAATATGGCTTGAACGATTATTGTAAATGTTGCAGCTCCTGAAGTGCTTTCTGGGAAGGCCCGGAGTCTGGAAAGCATATTTTATCTATTCAGTATTTTGCTGAAACGTGTATTTTTAAGCAATAAATATAAATGCTTTAAATGGTTCTTTATTGATTTACATGCTTGATATTCTTATACAAGGAGGAAGTAACATAACTTGGTTGATTTTTGTTTTAAAAAATCTCAAACATTTTCCATCTTTAGTCTTCTCAATGTAGGATAACCCACAACGGAGCGATGTATAAAACAGTTTGATTGGAAGGTGAATGAGACTGGATTCACTGAACACTTCCCGAACTAAAATTTTATGTACAGGATTAATCAAATACTTATTCAAAAATTTCTATTAATGATGCTTTGGCTCCACACAATTTCTTTAGAACCTAAACTTAAACGGAAAGTAGTTAAAATGAAAATTGAAAAACAGGCTGAGAGTCCGCGAACAGAGTTAAAAGGTTGGTTCATCCTTAACTAGATAATTTCTGTAAAATATTTGTGTGCAGGATTTAAAATCTACTTTAAAAAACCTTCAGCGATGGTACTAAAATTTAAACTTTTAGTATATTTGAAATATGGAAAAGCAACTATAGCAGAAACAACCAAAAACAATGAAGGCAATTGTTGGCAATTTAATTGCTCGCAATATTTTTCACCCCCCCCCCCCAAAAAAAAAAACTTAAGGATTTTTTGTTAATAAAACTTAAAATTTATTAAGACGGGGAAAATGCTCTAAGTGAATTGGATGAAATTTGGTCTATTTTTAAATTCTTATCGGAGACATTAATCCGTAAAAATTCAGCAATTAAGCTTTTTTTATTGGGAAGTTCAGTTTTGAAATTCAAAGGATCCTTTAAAGATATGTCAACCTTTTTGTATCTCTTTGAAGAGAAATATTTATAAAACGTGTTAAAACTGAATCATGTACTCTTAATTTTAGACAATAGGTAGTCTAATTTTTAAGACTTAAAGGAGGTTGATTCTACGTGTATTTTTTCTTCACTCGTAACTTCTCTAAATGGAACAGATTTTGATAATTCTTTGAAAGTGCAAGATGCCCGTGTGGTCCAATTTCAAATTCCGGCGATTAGAACTTTAGAAAAACGTTAATGGTTTCTTTTTGAAGCAGTTGTTCAATTGGGATTTATTTTTAAAGCTTACTCTTACACAAAAATGCAATATTTTTTTCTAGCGAGAAATTCTGACTGGACAATGATCCCCCTGACTGCCTAGCCAAAGGGTAATATTGTAATGTTTTCTCTAATTTATTAAAAATATATATAGATGTTTTTTCCAACCTGATGCAAAATACGTTATTAGTATCGATGTATAATCTTTATAGAATCAATCCTAACTTAATTTTTCAGAACTGGGTTTTATCTGTTAAATTATACTAATTTATATATTGCTTACGTTGCAGTGAAACCTGCAGCTTACAAGGAAGGTCTCCATTGGGGGCATACTCAGAATTTGTGAAAAATACGAATTAAACTAATCATGTAGGTAATAAAGGATCAGTCAAAATTAGCGGCGGAATTACATTATTAGATATGTAAAAAAATAGTTTGGAATAATTGGCGTGAAAAGCTGAAAGCGACGCGGGATTTGGCGAGCAGTGCATTTACTCGCCAAAAGCAGACGATTTTAAGGAATATGAAAATTGATTTTGACTTCACTGTTAAATCTGCAGCATTTACTGCAACGTCACTCCACTACTTTTATAGAATGTCTCTCTTCTGACCAATGAGAATGTTCCATAGCACGGTGAATTGACAGTGTCATACAGTGTTAAAAATCTGCTGTATTTTGTTGCAACGCACTCCACCGCTTGTAAATCTCTATTCCAACCAATGAGAAAGCTCCATTTCACGGCCAAGTAACCGTTTTCTATATAAGCAAGAGTGCGTTGCAACAAAATGCAGATATTTAAGTATTTTTCAATTTGGAACAATTTTAATTGTTTTTAAATGATAAAAATATATTAATTTCATTTTGTTAGTACATATAAACATATGATAAAATTACACTTAAAGTAAAAATGCAAAACTAAAATTACTTAAACTTATTTAAATAAAATGAACATAGTTTTTTCTTTAAAAAGTATTCGAAGCGTAAAAGCGTATTTTTCAATTTCGTTTTTTCGCCAACCGGAGATAAATCGCCAAATAAACGAAATTTTTATTTTTTACGGACGTTATAAGGAGGTTCCGCCGAAATTTTTTTTATAAACATATAACTGTATGAAGAACATTCTGAAATTTTTTCAGATTTTTCTGAGTATGCCCGTATGGAGACCTTCCTTGTTAGTGTGAAAAAATCAGCCGGCGGCAGTCAGGAGGTTAGGATCCAGATAGGCTTTGTTCTTAGTGAAAGGAAGCTGGAAAAAAATTACTGATAGAAAGCTGTAGCTACATAACTCCAGTTTGTATAATCTATTTTGACAATGCTCTATCTATTGATTAGAACTTTTAAAAATAAAAACTTTAAAATTGTTTTATCCAGTCATTAAATTAGAAGCGTTCATTCTCCGTGCTGTTACTCTTAAAGATCATGATCTTGCAAATTTTTGACTGGATTCGGATTTTGCGCTATCGCGAAATGGGATTCACCAATAATTAATGCCCTGTTCACACTACGGATAGTTAAGATATCTCAGACCTGGAACTCTGAGTTCCACAAACTGTTCAAACTCGATCAGGCTAGATACAGGAACAACCACTCCCTCTCATTAGCTATAAAGCTTCGCTTTTACTGATTGGCTGTTGTGGCCGTCTTTATTTCAAGCGCATGCGCATACGTTACACTTGTTCAGTTCAGATAGTGACATTCGCTGAGATATCTTGGGTAAGTGTTTCAATGTGAACAGGCATCCAATTCCGGAAGGATCCACATCCAACATGGCAATCTTAAGATATCTTATGTTTGGTGTGTGAACAGGGTATAAATGTACTTGCTTTAAGCAACGACACTTTAGCAAAATGAAGGCTTCTTATTCGTCAGTTTCCGTTAATAGCACAATCTACTGGATCCCGTCAAAGTTCTTTCGCTGTTAGCAAAATGATATTGCCCAATTAGAAGCCTGCATTTTTGCGAACTTTTCGCTGTTTACTTAAGTGAAAAGTTTGCACGAAAACAGTCTTTTGATTGGTCAATCTTGTTTAACTAAATAGTAAAAATAATAAATATATTATAGCCGCTATTGCACAGTACTTCCCGAAGTGGAAAAATCTTAACTGGATCAATTCTTGTATACACCAAAACAGAAAATCTGCATCGATGCTTACAAACATCGGAAATAAGTATTAAAGCTGAAAATACACATTTAAAGTACCCTTATATGTCGGAGCACAGGTGCCTGTGTATCAACGTCCTTTCTACACTGCATCGTTTGCTGCACCATCACTCCACCGCTTTTATTAAACTAGCTTTACTGTGTTATGGAGCATTCATATTGCTCATAAGATATTCTATAAAAGCTGGAGTGGCGCTGCAGCAAATAGGCTAAATTTTCTACAGTGTAGAAAACGATTACTTAACCCTATTATGGAGCATTCTCATGGGTCAAGAGATTCTATAAAAGCGAGGGAGTGACGTTACAGTAAAGGGTCACCTTTTTAGTGTATACCGGATGCACAAAGAAATTGAAGTGCATCTCTATGGGCGTGTTCAGCGCAACTTACCGAAGTAACCAATGTTATCAACCGATTGTAGGGCAGTACGAAAGCGAATTGTGGCACCAATGAAAACTATCCTGGGTAATTGTAACCGACGTCACACTTAGTCTTGATTTTCATTTCGCACTTGTCTACAATCGGAAAGTTGTACTGTACGTGCCCTATGTGTATCGAAACGGTCTTAATATTCAGGCTATATAAATAAATCGGAATGCTTTCAGTTTTTCTTCTGACGGACTTCCTTGGTGGTAATAAACGAAGATATTTCATAGGTTAAGACGAGTCTAAAGAAAATGGCGAAATATTTTGAGCTTGCCATTAAAATGAAGCTAGTTAATTTCTTGCACTTGTATAATAGTACTCATTCAGGCGACTATCGTCAAGTTTTGGAATAGTAAGTTCCTAAATTTTGTGTAGTTTGGAAAACCGTGTCTGTCAAATCAGCCTGAACATACTGTAAAAAAATTTGAAACTTTTACTGAATCGTCACTCCACCCCTTTTATAAAAAACGATTGTTGGTTGTATAGGGTTTAGTGGCACAAAATCCCTGGAGGGACATGCTGCGCCAAAACAAAGACAGACAAAAACAAACAGGATACCTGGATGGGGTATCCCATCCAGATTATAAAAAACGATTACTTCACTGTATGGAGCATTCTCATTGGCTAAAATACATATTTTATAAAAACGGTGGAGTGACGATGCAGCAATACCTTAAATTTTAAGTGTAGAATGTTGCTACTCGTATGGAGACAGTCAAGTTCTTGTTATCAGATTCGAACGCAACATACAGGCACCAGTGCTCATTTCCAAAGTCGGTCAAATTGGATGACTGCAGATTATTTATTAAATCATAGTGCATTTTTGGTACCATCTTAATTTTTAGTTTTTATGACAGAAAGGAAAGTATTTTAATATGTACCAACATACGGAAATACTTTGCTTTGCATTAACTCATGGAAGCAATTTGATGCGCTCTGATTATTTAAGGACACTTTACTGACAGATTTTCAGCGTTTCGACGCTCTCCTTCAATGTCCTTAGATTTCGATGTGGAGCTTAAGGTTTTAGATGTAGCAAATTTCCGATGTGCGAGATCATTCCAAAGTGCTAAATCTTCACTGGACAAATTTTCACATCCAATAAGCCGGAAACTCTCATCGATACCAACCGACATAGGAAGTAAGTGCCGAAAAGATAAAAATCCCACTACTACACTGTAAAAAAAACTTGACTAGTTTGCTGCATTATCACTCCACGGCTTTTATAGAATAGTCTAACCCCGTTATGGCGAACCCGGTACATAACGAACTCACGGATATAACTAAAATTTTGGTCCCGTCATTTTCCTATTGTACTTAATGCTAATTTATTCTTTTATAGCGAACCTGCGAAATCTTAAGAATCTGTTATAACGAACTTTTTTCCATTCTATCATGATTTTTTGTTAACTTTTGCGAAAATGGATTCGACTCTAGCTTTGTAACAAAATGCGAAAATGTAAACCATCTAGTGAAACATGGTGCAAATTAGCGAAGGTCTTTTTATTAAAAGATAGAAAGAACTGCATTCTTACTCTTTTATGGTAGCCATATTCTGCACGTGTGATCACGCCCACCCGTCATTCATTTTCCATTACTCCTATCACAGCTGTTTAATAAAAAGTATTTAACGCTAACGTATTCATCTAACTTATTTATGAATAATTCGTGATATGGCAGCATTGAAAAGAACTTCTTCTTTGAAGTAAGCAATACTCAAACTTTTTTTTCTTAAATTATAATATCTGGAGTTCAGAAGATGAAAATAAAGTTAAATGAAAAAAAAAGTAAAGGAAAAAAAAAACTATTTTTAACGCGCCAGAAATAACTAGTGTTGGAATTCATAGCCTGTAAAAAGTGTAAAGATTGCAGTAAAGTTGGGAACCTTCTTTAAGTTGTCTGCCCATTTATTTTAACTTATCTAAACTAGAGTCGTATCTTCTTGTTCGGGTTATCGGCGCCGTACTGTATTTTTGTCTTTCCTTAATACATCATTATTGGATAGAAAGGTAGCAGCTAAAAATATTCAGATTTTGTGAACTCTAACATTTTAACGGATAGGATATAGCGAACAAAACGTTCGGTCCCGTGAAGTTCGTTATAACGGGTTCGACTGTATATCTCTTGACCCAGGAGAATGCTCCATAATAGGGTGAAGTAATCGTTTTCTATAAAATCAGGGGAGTGACGATGCAGCAAAAGGGAAATTTTTTTTACAGTGTATACGTGTTTCGGATGAAAAATGTTTCTCCATAAGTCAACACACAATAATGCGCATTGCTATGTGTAGCGACATTGTCATAGATTCAGATTTGGTTACCATATTGGATATCTCAATGATTTTAAATTTTGTTCAGATAGGATTCCTCGATATGCAAATGACGATACACGGGATACATTTTTTTAGTGAAACTATTCTGGACAAAATCGAGTCGCCAAGCATCTTGAGTCGGCCATTATCATCTATTTTGATAACTTCTGACACACGTACAATCTAATTCTTTCAGGATCTTAATGAAAAAAATCATTAAGATCTGTAATACAAATGCCTAGCATTGCTATAGTTTGGACAAAAACGTCTATCAAAGAAGTGTCTGGACATCGAATGTCGTCACTCTCGCATAGAGGTAGCTAAGTTTAGGTTATCAGTTTCCGATTACTCATACAATCATCACCGTTCCTTTCTCGTGTCTTTATGGAAATTAGATTGTATTGTTTATCTGAAGAATAGCTCTATTTTTCATAAAAATATTTCTTTTTGCTTTTTCTGACTGAAGGGCGAGTAATTTTGGCTATACTAGAAAAGCACTTTACTATGCATTGATATATGGAGTCATTTTGCTGTGTTTATATATGTAAGTAAGCTCTTAGCCGCTCTGTGATGCTTAACCCCTTGAAGGGCGGTGATGCCGCTACGGCATCACATAATTTTAATCCCAAATTGCCACACTGGCACCCGAATTTTTTAAAGAAAATTCCACCTTTATCAAATGAGCGAAAACACACATTTACTAGTTTACAAATAAATTCTCTTGTAAATACTGGTTTCAATCAATTATTTATACATTTTATGGATACAAGTACCTTGCCCCGGAAAGGGTTAAGGTCACTTTACTTGATGGGTTGTGAGCTTTTCAGTACCCATTTCCGAGGTCCGTAAGAATCTATTTGGACTTTAAAGTTCGATGAATACGGTAACTTTTCGAAGAGCGAGATCTTATCTAAACGAGTTACCACATCCTAAAAACCTAAAGAGCCACAACGATAGACATTGTAAGTTGCTCTCGAATAGCTGAAAATAAAATGGGAAATTGACCAGAAAATTAAATACATCAAAGCCCAGGAAAGTAATTAATTGGTCAATGCAAAGAGAGACTGTATGTCAGTACAAATAATAGACTATTATAGTATGAATAACTAAAAAGTAGGAAAAAGAAAAAGCTTTTTTTAAGAAAGTTATCAAGATTTTAAAAAAGCGCTAAAAAGAATTAAATAATTCTTTAAAATTCTCTAATGACAAAACGTTATCCAATAAGCACACATCGGGTATCTCGTACCGGCAAAAAAACATTTAAATTTAATATACATAATTTAATATCCACCAAACATAGATTTTAGAGATAATATTTTTTACAAGAGATGAATTTACATGTTTGATTTAATTTATGAAAATATACATATAAAAAATATTGAATTACTTTTTGAAGTTGGTGCCAAGCTGTCTTAAATATAAGAGTTGTGAATATATTGTGCCTAGTACCATAACGAAAATGGTGATGATCATTATAAATTGTGACTGTTTGGCACAGAATTCAAAAAGCAACTCATTACTTTTATATGTATATATTCATAAATTAAATCGTAAATATGTAAATTCATCTCTTGTAAAAAATATTCTCAAATCTATTTGGTTTATATTAAATTATATATTAAATTTTAACCGCTTTTATGCCTGTACCTGATATCCGATGTGTGCTTATTGGATAATGTTTTGTCATTAGAGAATTTTATGTAAATTTCTTTTATGCGAAACCTTCTATAACGAAATCTTTTTTTTCTTAAATATATTGGACTACTCTCTGTGTTTGAAGCAAAATTTGTAATACCTCCTTGAATTTACTATTACAAAATTTTGTATACAGGACTTCTTTTTTGTAAAGTTTCTAATAAAAATGTCTCCTAATATATTACAAGCTATATTTACTTCATAACATACGAATAGATGAACAGAACCTTATCTCAAAAATAATCTTAATTCTTAACCTCCTCAGTCCTGATATCGTCTGTAGCACACTAAATATTTAAATTTAAATGAATTTTGAATTGCTAAAATTATTTTTAGATATTTCTAATAAACGCGCGCATATAAGCATCATGCCTAGATGGATGTATCTTTACTGCATAGGGGGAGGCTGGGGTACAATGGACCACTTTTGTTAATTTTGACTGTTTACCCTAAAAATATTGTTATTTTTTAAAAAACTCTCATGCATGCATGTTATCCATACATTATAATTTAGAATACATCTACTCAAAAATAACAACTACATATACTTTTTTAAATATATATGTTTAAATAGCAAATGATAAAATGGACCATTGTACCCCATGGCCAGAGTACAGTGGTCGACAGCATGGGGCTCTATGGACTGCATGTAATTCTAAAAATATATATTAGTATTGAACATTTTTTAATAATAAGCATATATCATAATTTGTTTATTCATGTCTTAAATTCATAGATACAATGTAAGATTAATGATTATAAAAGTTAGCAAATGATGCATCAAAAGATATTTGTGTCACTGAAAGCCTGCTGCTTTCTAGTGAAACACTAGAATTTGGAAGAAACATCACAATACCGTAAACATTTGCAACAAGAGCTACATCGACAATATTGGAAAACATAAATTTTGGTTTGATTTTCAGCACATGAATCTCACAAAAACAGAATCAACATTTTTTTTTCTATTACTAAATCAACAAAATAAATCTATGGGGGTTTTGGGGGGGGGGGGCGAGGAGGGCGACAAACTAGTTTTTGGCGTACCAGATTTATAAATCAAGTTGATTTACCTGATTTCTTATTGATTAACTGCAGATTTACTGATTTATTCTTGATTTACTTGCGATTTACTGATTTACTTATGATTTACGGATTTACTCTTGATTTACTTGCGATTTACAGGCCTTAGCATTGCTTTGATTTGCTCTTCAGATTACGTGACGTGACGATGTTCTTATAATGCTATAAGAATAAAGATAAAAGAAATACCCATATGATATCGTTATTTTCGGATTCGCTACCTGTTAAAAAGCATTCCTAACTCGTTTCTTTCCTAACAGTTCAGAAATCAGGTACATTAACATCATCGTACAAAACTGTACATCTCTCTCAAATCTCTTTAGACGAATTTGCACATGTCATGTGCTGCCATCTACAGGTGCGATTTACATTTAATCCTTTACACCCCGAATTAATATCGCTATGTAATTATAATTTTGTTTTTCCTATATTACAGCTTCAAATGTTTTAATTTTATGCATACAAATTTAGAAAATAACAAAAATAAATATTTTTTTGTTGTTGCTGTTGTTTTTATTTTAGTGTTCGCATTTTGGATCATGATTTTTGATAGACAACTTATGCAAATATAACAAATTATTTTCGACTATATTCTATTGTATATTGTTCTCAAACATTTTCTCGAATTCCAAAAACATTTAGATCCCTATAAGTCAAATGTATGTAATATAGTGATTGAGATAAAAGCAAATAATGTATATTTTAGGCAAATTAATAAATTTACATATTCTTTAATACCTGTAATAAATGCTTAAGCATAAATATATTTTTTTCCAAAAGTTGAAATCAACCTTATGTTTTATAGGAAAAATAAAAACATCGTTATTATGTTGTTAAATATGTTTTGAATTACAAATAATGCGATGTTCCCATTTGGGAACATTCGCGTTTAAACATTTGATAGTTTCTAAGTCTTACTTAAAAAATGCAAATTCATTCGTGCAAATCGTTCATTTATTCAAGATGCAAAATAATTATATCATAAATATGATATAATTAATTTTACAAGGAAGGTTACCTATTAATTTTAAACTAAAATTAATTGTGTATTGTAAAAATTTAATTTTTATAATAATTTAAAAATGCTTTTTTTTTATGTTTAATTTATTACATGATCATTCTATCTAATAACATTATACTTTAATCATGTTGTTATTTCTAAAATTTCATATTCATATTTAAAAATGCTTTTTTTTAAATATGACATTGAAAAAAACAACTGCAAAAATTTTTCTTACAAGCAAACTAAATAAATAAATAAAATAAAATAAATTAATAAAATTAATAAATTTTCAAAACGTTTAAAAGAAATGTGTTATTCTAGACTTTAACATCTAAAAAATAACAGTATACATCACTCGCATTATTATTATTTCAAAATTCTTTGATTTATGTTTAAAAATATGATTTTTTCCATTCTTTTTGGTTTTACAAAGGGGACCCTTAAAATAATATGTAAGATGTAGCCTAATTTTGCAAAAATTATTTCAGATGATACTGATAGATACTTTTTGCTAAATCCGCAAGATCTGGGAAATTATCGTATGATGAGTGGCAGATCCAACGGTGAGGTCACGGAGATCATAACATCCCCCCCTGAACTGCAGAAATATTATAAAAATTGCTTTAAAAATGAAATGTACTTTCAGCGCCGTGCGAAAGGGGGGGGGCGAAGGGGGCGGTCGCCTCCGGGCGCGGAAATTTAGGGGGCACCAAATTTACTCTACGAACGTCATTTTTTGGTCTGTCACAAACAAAAGTTGGGGGTTGGTTGGTTTGCTGATTTTTGACGTCCGATTATCTACGCTAGGGATATAGGACCAGGGGGGAGTGCCCTTCGTGGGGGTCTTTCTAAGGGAACCTAACCCGTATTTACGCAAGGTTCGAAGAAAACCACGAAAACTCCGAACGGTTAGGTCAACAGCCGCGATTGGGTTCGAACCCAGCACCTGCCATCTACCAGTTGAGAGGCAAAAGTTGGGAGAGGAGGGCGTCAAATTTTTGGGCCCAGATTTTTGGCCCGTGTGCAGCTTTCTCTTCACACGCTCCTGTATACCTTAAAACCTCCCCCCCCCCCCCAACTGTTCAATAATGCGAATCTTTCTTATTCTATAAAGGTCTACTCAAATCAAAATTCGATAATTTGACTCATTTGTTGAAGAATTTTCAACCTCGAGAAATTATCAAATTTATTTATTCGGAAACTGTGTTATTAAAAAGTGTTTTCCATTTTTCAATAAAAGCGAATTTTAAAATAAAACTTTCAAAAAATTCCATGAAATTCAGCATTTTAAACTAAATTTCCGGACGCCACTGCTAATTGCTCCCTCATGATGACATTGCTTTGACTGTCAAGTCTTAAAAATAATCGTAAAATGCTAACTTGTTCATTTTACGAACATATTTCAAAGAACATTTCAAAATCATTTTTTACATCTATGAGAAAATAGAAAACATTTCAATTTCCTCATATGTAAATGAAATCTGTGTAAATTATTTATTAAAAAAAAATACTAACGCATTTTTTTAAATAAATGAAAGTGAATTAGCGGAAGTATCGCAAAAAATCGTCACTTTTAATTTAAGAATAACTTTCAATATAATAATTGATCATGAAGTGATGTAATACCCCCTTTCCTCTAAATTGAGGATTGAATCTACCTTTGCATATTATGGACAATGCTTTACCAATACATGTTTTTTTTTTTTTTAATTCGTTGTTGAACCTTCTTTAACTGAATACTTCGCTTGGCATAAATATAAATCAGTTTGCTTTATCATTTAATGCTTCAGAAAAATATGTCCACAGTTTACTTCTTTTTCTTTCCATAATAAAAGAAATAAATGAATCAACAAGCCTAGTTCATGAGATAAAGCTGTTGTGATAATTATGAATAATGCCGCATAGCAGCGCCACCTGTCTGGGGATACATGTCAAAATGTAATCAGAACCATATTATATCTAGAACCAATGGAATCTAAAGTTTTATGGAAATCCGTCCATTAATTCTTGAGATATAGCTATAGTAGAAGTCGTGAAAAAGGCAGCGTAGCAGCACCACCTGTTAGGTGATATACACCAAAAGCTAATCAGATCTATTTTACATAGAAGTCTAACTGAATATAAAATTTTGTGAAATTCCGTGCTTTAGCTCTTGAGATAGAGCACCCACATGATTTATGTCGCATAGAGACAGACATTTTGAAAAAACATGTTTTTTTGGAATCTCTAACCCTAAAACGTATAAATCCGTCAAAAACCGGAATTCGACAGTTTTCCCGAATTCAATACTTTCATTCGAATGCAGTGAGATTTATTGATTTTACACTGATTTATCGATTTAATACAGGATTTACAATTTAAATTTGATTTAATGATTTTAATTTGATTTATTATAGGATTTATTGATTTGTTATTGATTTACTATAAGATTTACAATTTACATCTTGATTTCCTGATTGTAACTTGATTTATTAAATTATATACTGATTTACTATTGGATTTATTTATTGTAATTTGATTTACCATCGGATTTACTGATTTATTACAGGATTTACTATTTAAATCTTGATTTACTGATTTCAACTTGATTTACATAGCGGTAAATCTGCTGTGTACCAGATTTACAGCGTTGTCGAACCCCTCGGGGGGGGGGGGGTCAAATATTTAACCAAAATGTAATTAACAGTTTTTATTTCACTACTAAAATTAACATCATTCTGTGAAATTTTATCACTACATTCTCAGAATCATTCAAACTTTCTGATTCATTTTTCTTTTGAAATATATTGCAGGCATTCAGTGTTATAGTTCTCTGCAGCTAGGTAATTTTTTAATTTTAAAAAACACAGAATACAGGACTGGGGTACAATGGAGCATGGTCCATTGTACTCCATATGTGACTTTGAAAAAAAAAATGAAAAAAAAAAGTTTTACATTCAATTATTTTACTTACAATAAATATAGTAATGTATTATCAAACCTTTTTATTGTGCTGAGCAATGTCTTCAAAATTACAAATCTTTAGCTTAAAAAATAGCATATGTTTCACTGAAAATATTTACTTTTACCTGTCTCAAATCAACTATCAAGAATAAAATGACAAAAATGGCAGCTATGCACATGGTTTTAAATTTTTATTCACTACTGAAGAGTTGCCATGTATGTACCAAAATATGAGGCATTCGAAAACAGAAATAATATAAAAAATAGGGAGTGGACCACTGTATCCCGTGGTCCATTGTACCCCACTCTTCCCTAATTTTTAAATTTTTTTAGTTTCCCGTAATATTCGTCTCGGAACTGAGGCGGTAATGAAACGTTTCCCCGTAAACGTACACAAGGAAAAACGGTTTTCCCAAAACTCAAATCGGAGCGCAAATTATGTATAGCTTAAAATTTTATAGTCAATATTTGTACGAGTTTTGTTATGTGCATTAAAATGTATTTACCTTTATGATTCTTCAAACCCCCCTTCAGGTTTCAAAGTTAATTTCCGGTTCATATTTTGAGCTATTACTTCAGTTAAACGATAATAAGCAAAAGTAAAGATTTTTGGAATTCGAAATGTTTGTGACAATTTCGAATTTCTTTATTAAGCTCAGATTTAAGGATAGGCACATACCTTAACTTCCCCGTCTTTGGTGCTTTGATTTTTAAACGATTAAGTATTTTATAAGTCAAATGTTAAAATCAAAATTTTAACCTTCAGTGATTTACAGAAGACTGAAATATTGCCGTACAAGTTTTTTTAACCCGGGAGAACTCGCTAGTAAGAATTTCTCTCACGGTGCCCAATTCCTTTTCTTTCACTTTACATTCACTTAATATCAACTTTTTTGTTTGGTTTAGTACTTTTATTCACAAAAGAGGTAAAGTAATCGAAATTGCATTGTGAAATTTTATTAAAAGGAAAAATGTTTTAAATAAATCAAAGGTACAATGGAGAAAGAATCTCATGCAGCGAGTTCTCCCGGATTAAAGCTCTTTAAATTAACAGAAAAGATAGGATAACCCTTTCAGGGGTATTTTTGTTCCAAAAATATACAAATAATTGATTCACATCACAATTTAAGAACAAATTTATTTGAAAATAATAAAGAGTATTTTTCACTGATAAGATCGAAATTGTGCTAAAACTTTACTGGTACGAGTTCACAATTGCAAGATTAACCGTTTAGACTGCAAACGGCGCTCCTAAAAGGGCTAAAAGATACAATGAGTGATCAAATGAAAAGATACGAAACAACATGGTGGTTACAAATGTAGACTTTATTAAAAATATTCACCATAGACCTGAGAACAACGATCTCACTGATGAACAAGACGCAGGATTCCTTGTTCCTAGAATTCCTGTGGCCGTAACGAGACCCAGTCCTTCACAACGTCCTTGAGTACGTCGTCCGAGTTGAAGTGCTTTCCTTTCAGGTGTTTCTTTAGTGGACCAAACACATTAAAATCGCAGGGAGACATATCCAGACTGTAGGGCGGATGGTCCAAAGTCTCCACTTGAATTTGGCCAGTTCCATGTGTGTGACTCTGGAGACACACACAGTTTCATAGCTGACATCCATCTTCACCGCCAACAATCGCAATATAACACGCCGATCACTTCTCACTAGGTCGTCCACCTTGTCGATGAGATCGCTCGTGATGACAGTGTTTGCCTGGCCTTGTCTTGGTCATCACCCAGACTCTCACGGCCAGCACGAAAACGGACACTCCATTTTCTGACAGACTTGTCAGAGACACATTTCTCCCCATAAACTGTCACCATCCGGCGATAAATAGTTGCCGGTTTCTCACCTTCCGCTTTCAGAAATCTTATAACTTCTCGCTACTCCTCAATAGTCGAATTTTGCTACGCGAACGACATCCTGTCCTCATACGGACTTCCGCATCATTTGGACGCCGCTTTTGATAAGAGCCTCTGCTCTCTACTCAACATGCGGGCGTCTGCAATGGTCCGATCCCAGTCAGAGACTCCAATCGCGTCCCGAGATGTCTCGCTACGTTCTCCCTTGGCGGAATATGCAGATATTTAACGGTTACGTTTTTACATCGTTTCGTACCTTTTCCTTCGATCACCCCTTGTACTTTCTTGGTCAAGAGTCGTTAAGTATCAAATTACCTGAGCTGTACAAAACTTAAATTCTATTCAGAAACTGACATTTGCATCTTTTAATGCATATAATATAGATTAATTCTACCTCCAATGACAGAAGCATGGACAAGGAACAAAATTTACATATATAAATCATCCATTTTTTCGTATCGTATATTAATGTGTGTCACATAAAGCAATTTGTCATATTTTAGCTAATTTAATTATGTATTTTTATTAAGATTTGTTACAAATTTGTAAGAAGGGCACAATAGATGTATTCCCCTCGAAGGAGAAGTCCTTGTCGCCATCAGCTAAATCACTTCCGAGACATTAGGCTCGAAAACTGCTGGCCTAACAATAAATTGCAGAAATGTGCAAAACGTGCCCTAACACGCAAGAAAAATTATATGAAACTTAAAAAATGTACTATATAATTTTTTCCCAAAAGGCATTTTACATAAGCCTGTTAATTTGATGCAACAAACGGAACTGTATTTCAATTAAGTGTCATTCGAGTCAAGTTAAGTTTACAAAAAACAAAGACAGCTAAGAATTAACAAATACCTCAAGGTAAGGGAGCTTTGAATGCTTAAAAAGATGTCTGAAACAAAAAAAGATCTTGACTTGCAGGTTTAGATTTCATTGGTTCGTGGAATTTTTAAATTCTACGAGCTGCTGCTTTGACGTTTTTCTCGCTTTAAACTTTCAGCCACAAAATAACTCAAGTTTAACCGAATTCCACTCATCTTAAGATTTGCAAGTTAGCTTCTCGTAGAAAATTGAAACAACTCTAATGAGCGATTTGTTTTTAAGCAAATTAAATTAAAATGACTAAAACGCTTAAACTCATTCACGATCTAATAAATTATTGCTCTTTCCTGAGAAGCCAAATCCACTCTTTCGTTTTAAGAGTTTGTAATCCCTACCAAGGCCTTTTTCTTTTATGTACAGTTGGTTGTACTAAAACTGTAATACTTATTCCTTAAGTCAGTTTTCGGATATTTGTAAAGTTAAAAGCATAAGATTTCCGATTAACACTAGAACGCCCGGATGGAGTCGATTCGACTCCAATCATGTAACTAAATTTCAATTCGAACCAGAAAAATTTTCTTGAAATAATTTAAATCTAATCCACGCAAATTTACGTTAAATAAATCAATTAAATAATTTTGAATAAAAATTCTGGTGAGAAATATTATTTTCAAACTTGAGTAGAATTTCCGGGCGTTCTAGTGTTAAGGAAATGCTAGTTTTCAAGTAACAAATATTAATATTTCATGGGAAGATTCACTCTCAAATTTCAAAATAATTGGTTGATTTAAACTTTCAGTGCTGAGTAATGAAGTTGTGCTCAAGTGTGTGTATACAGGGTGTTTCAGCGAAGTGCGGACAAATTGTAAGGGGTGATAGAAGGCATGATGACAAACATTAGGACATAAGAAACCATGGGGCGCAAACGTCTTCTGTAGGAGCCAGGGAGCATCAAAGTTTAGCGTCCAAAAAATCAAGCGATGATAAAACACGGAAAAAAGGTCGATTCATTTCCAGTTTTCGCTGTAAACTTTGTTTATATCGAAAGTTTGTCCAAAAAAAATTTTAAAGGGAACTGTCAAAAAATGACGGTAGAGGGTGTTGTGTTTGGAGAGATAAGAGAAAAACATTTATTGTTTCAATTCATAAGTAGGCTAAGTGATCGTACTAATTTTGTGAGGGACATTGCGTTGAATGTAGGCCAGCAAACGACCCAAAAAATGCTACCAATATAGTTTTTTCTTAAAATAATGGAAAATCTTTAATCATGATGACAATAACTCAAGGAAAAAACAAAGTTATGAAAATATAAATTTGATAAAAAATAAAAGTTACCTGTATATTTCTTGGCTGCTGAAGAATAAAAATCCAGACAGACAAGTGCACAGGAATCAAGACACAAATTGATGAAGATAAATATTTTTTTATTTAAGATAACTTGCGTATTTCATTATGAGCTTTGAATATTTCTATATATGTATATAAACATATTTTGTTTTCGTGTACATCGATTATTTACTTTGTTGCAAATTTTTCACAATGGTATTATTTTACGAGTTGACATATTCGAAATACAATTCTTCTTCACAAGGTATCCTTATACGTATCTTTATATCATGAATTAAACATTTTTTCTTGATCGAAAAAAAAACAAAGACAATATCATTTTTTTGAAATATCAATTATATATATATATTTTCAAAATATATGTTTGAAAAACTTCTCACAGAGATATATCAATATTTACTCCTGGGGCGCCGTTCCATATTCAAAATTTATAAAACTTTATGGCCAAATGACGATATGATGAAGAGAGACATCGAGAAAAACTTTATGAAAAATATATCCTCACTTCTTGAAAATAAGATTCACCACCTCGGCATTTTTTTCAGAGGAAAAGTGAGCTTACAAAAAAGGCATTGAAGAAATGAGAAATAATTCGGTTAGAAAGATTTTCGATGAGAGATTGACGAAATAAAATATTTGAGAATTACCATGACGTCAGTTAACTTATTGTTGTATATTTAGAAAGAAGCAACAAACAAATGATTCAGGATGCGGTTGAAGATGGACTTACTCCTTGCAGCCTTAAAAAATCAACCTCGATAAGCCCTGGCGTGGACATTGAAGAACGAAAACGGACGCATTCAACGGTCCCCGGGACGCACACCTGCCCCGAACTCCGCTAAACTTTTCCGACATTTTCGATCATCCAACAGCAACCATCTCGGCTGGGGTCTAACAGTGCGACTCCTCTGACCGCGGGGAGTCAGGAGGGAAAAAGAACAAGGGTTACTGTAAACCAGGCATACGCCAAGTTGGCGACGCACGAAAGAGGGGAGCGAGGAAAATTAAGCCAAGTTATGATACCAAGTATGGTGACAAATGAATTTAATAATGAAAGAATTGATAAACACTTAAAGAAGGAAGGCCAAAGCAGGTGGCCAGGCACTCAACGGCTTAAAACACGTCACCTGCGGAATTTAATTTGATAGGCCAAGGGGCGGGCCAGATTAACCGGAAATACCACCCATAGAACAAACTAGATTGTTCTAGAAGGTTTTTAAACCGGAAGGAATGATTTCAAAACAAGATATTACCGGTTTGGAACATTCGAAAGCTAGGTAAAGAAGAAAACATAACAGGCGACAATATCAAAAGAAACGAAATCGAAATAATATTTAAATTAAGAACATGAATAAAAAGACATGATATGAAATAAAATAGTTAATAAAATTGAATTAAACTAAAAAAATATGGGGGGGTTATCGAGTAACCACCACATATCTACCCGGGGCTCCCCAAAAGAAAATATTGGTGAGATGACAAAAATGTAACAATTTTTTCATCGAGACAATATTTTCTAAAACATGTACAAAGATATAAAATAATTACACAAAATAAATGTATCAGAAATAGTTATATGAATATAAATAATTGTTTTACATGATATTTAAATAATAAAAATAATTACTATTATGGTAGTAATCCTTATGTAAATACACCAAATATAGCAAATATTAAAATGGAAGGTATACAAAAATTTTCTTCCAGAGGTATCTTATCATGTATCAAAAAAAAATTTATTACAGTCTATATCTATGTGTAGAAACAACAGTCCTTAACTATGAAGAGTCTCTTGTTAAGCTGTGCAAAATACAATATGATAACTAAATGCTTTAGCATATGTAAAAAAAAATATTGATTATACAACAACATGTATATCTATATTTTCAGTTGGCAACAAAATGAAACATACTATAACTGTATATGAATCATACTATAATTGTATATAAAAATGGATGGTTTCAAATACCACATGATAAAATTGAATAAATTTGTAAGTTGAAGATTTGAAAAAGAAAACTACATGCAAATGGTGCAGAGAGATTATTTAGGCTCTCATAAAAAAAAATTTTACTTATATCAACATATAGCTTTTTAAGCTTTTAATTAATCCTAACTGATTAATCTTAGCATCATTCAATAACAACATTTTCAAAGAAAAATATAACAAATTCCAAAAAAGCATATGTTAAATTGGTAGAAAAAGTAATGTTATTTTCCAATGAAAACATCATGAAAATGAATATATCAATTTTCAAATAGCAAATGTTGATGCTCTCATAAAAGGAATATTCTTGAACACTTTCAACATAAATTTGACAATAGTTGCATAAATACTTTTAATATTATACTTCATTCAAAATAAACATAAAATAAAGGTTATTTATATTCTGATAAAAGGAACTTATATGAATATGTCAATCTTGTATATGACTTGATAATGTCAATTTACAAACAAAAATCAATTATGTCAAAGAATTTATATAAGACCTTTTGAATATGTTTAAATGCAATTTTTCAAACACTTTTAAAAAAAACAAGTGATCATTTTTGTAATTGTTATATAACAAGTATTTTATTTTATATAAATATATAATGAGTCAACCAACATCTTTGGATCCAAAGTATAAATACTCAGATGTATACAAAAAAAAATAATACTTATTGTGAGTCATTCATTTTCTATAGTTGAACAATAAGAGAAAAAAATATTAATATGCATAAGTTTATCATGCACTTTTATTTTTGTTAAATGAGGTTAAATGTTAGAGCATGCATGCATTGTAAAGAGAAGTCACAATAGGGAAAATAATTTTAAGAGTACTCTTATTCATGTTTATCTTACATCAATTACAATTCCACCTTTCTTATTAGAATAAACATTTGTCACAAAAAAAATAACTTTAAATAATGACATAATATTAGAACAAGCAAATAAAAGGATAAATTCTTTCTCAATTTTTTTAGCACCAACTATTGCAATTAAAGACTTTGTAAGGTTAAAAATAGTAGCGTATGGCATATTTGAGATCATATATACTTATTACAATAATTAAGGTTTGAAAATGAATACAGAGAATGATAAAGATATTTAAAACCATACATACATCAGGAGGATGACTGTTGTATTGCTCCAAGGAGAAGAAGACTTAAATAAAGAAGAAAAAAATAACAACAGCTGCCTGCAGCTTGGAGGGAAAATAAAAAAAATTACACAGTCATTCTTCTTACTGGAATATCAGTCTAACTAGTATTAACTGACTATACTACAAATCAAGAGTCATCCTGTAAAAGGAAAAAGAAGATTAGTTTATTTTTTATACAATTTATGATTGCGAGGGCGAAGATCATAATTTTTAAATTGAGTAGACTTGTTTTTAACACCAGTGTGAGTGCTATCAGGAGGAGCTTGTGACTGTACTGATTTACTTGAACAAGAAGATGTTTGTTGACACTTAGAAGAAGAAAGAATTTGAGGAGATGTGTTACAAGCAGCATCATGATTTGAAACTTGAGTAGGAGAGTGTTGTCTCACAGGAGTAGAAGATGCATTATCAACAGGAGCTTGATCATGTGATACACTTTTAGAAGAAACTGAAGGATATTGCAATGCTTCATTTCTCTTTTGAAGCTTCAAGATTCTGTTAGTGTGAATCAACATGGGTGAAGCGTGACTATTATTAGAATCTTGAATTTGAATAAGCACAGGAGAAATTATTTTCTTCACCAGGTATGGGCCTTGTACTTTTTTGTTAAACACAGTGGGAAATTTTACGTAAACAATGTCATTAACATTCATGTTGGCAAATTTTAATTTTTCTCTCGATTTTTGGTACACTTTTTGTCTAGAAGATTCATTATTCTTGTAAGCTTGATAGTATATTTTCTCAATAACATCCATTAATTTATGAATTTCATAGGCAGTATTGAGAATTTTCCAGGAAACTTGAGATTTGTAATTGGAATAAATGTCATTTATTTCTCTTCCAAAATGAAGAAGATTTGGAGTGAATTTTGTGGCTGGATGAGGTGTAGCATTATATATGGATTGGTGAATTTTTAGAGCAGTTGGTACATCACATCCTTGTGAAGCCATTGTGTTCACAGACGATTTTATTTGAGAATTAACTCGTTCACTTAATCCGTTAGCCTGGGGATGGGCTACAGAACTGTGTTCCAATTTAATGCCAAGCTTTTTATTAAAGAAAGAAAACATATCACTAGTGAACTGAGAGCCATGATCAGTGAGGGTTAATTCAGGCTTACCATGAGTGGAAATGTAATGTAATAAAGCTTTTGTAACAGACTCAGCGCTGATATTATTCAAGGCATATAATTCTAAATGACGAGAAAAGTGATCTATGATAGTCATCACATATTGACGATTTCTTAATGGGCCGAGTAAATCCATAGAGACTTTTTGATTGGGAGCTGTTGGAAGTGGTGCTGGTAAGTATGGAGCAGTATTTTTTTTATGATTTTTGTTTACTAAACAAATTTCACATGAGTTGACATAATTAATGGTATCAGAAACAAGGGTTTTCCAGGTAAATCTTTTCTTTAAATTAACAATGGTTTTATGAATGCCAGTATGAGTAACATGAGCAATTCTTAAGGCTTTTGCTCTAAGTGACAAAGGTAAAACAGCTTTATGTAGCTCAATATCTTCTGAAGAAAAATGTCCATTGTAGCAAAGTAACTCATTACTTGGATTAATATAATAGCCATTTAAACTTTTAGACTTTTTGTTATTTTTAAGATCTTCATAAATTTGTTTAATTTTTGGATCTTTTTGTTGTTCAGAGACAATGGTGTGATCAAGAATTTCTAATAATGGATCTTGATTATTATCATTATTTGGAGGCGAAGAGTCACTTTGAAGATGACATGTGTGGTGTGTTTTGTCAACTAAACCACATGGAAAGTGAGGAATTTCATTATGTAAATCTTTTTGATTATCAACAATGGGTAAAGGTTCTTGTGTAGAAATAAGATCTGGATTATTATGGAGATCTTCAGTAGGAATGTGAGGTGTTCTACTCAGAAAATCTGCTAACACATTCTCTTTGCCTGGTACATGCTGGAATGTGTACGAGTATTCTGATAGTTCTAACAACCATCGAGTAGTAATATCAGCTGGAGATGTAGCCTTTTTATAATTATTAAGAGGTTTAGCATCAGATAATAGAATAAAGGGTCGACCAAAAATATAATATTTAAAAGCTGTTATGCCTTTGTAAATGGCATAAAGTTCCAATTTGATGGCAGGATACTGTCTTTCTGACTGAGATAGAGTTTTGGAATAATAGGAGATTGGTCTGAGTTCACCATCAAATTTCTGCATAAGAACAACTGATATTGCTGTCTTTGATGCATCTGTATTAACATAGAAAGTTTCATTCCAGTTTGGGAGATTGAGCATAGGTTTTTGGAAGAAAATGTCTTGTAATTTTTTAAATGCATTCTCTTGTTCAGATTTCCAAGAAAATTTATTTTTAGGTTTGGTGACTTCAATGAGAGGAGTAATCAATTTAGCAAAATTAGGAATAATTGACCTATAAAATGAACACAAACCTATAAAACTTTTCGTTTGCCTCTTGGTTTTAGGCGTTGGAAAAGAGGTAATTTTTAAAATGTTACTTGTAATAGGAAGAATTTTATGATCTGTGAGGTGGAATCCTAAAAAGTTAATACTTGTTTGCATAAAGGAACATTTTTCAGGAGACAGAGTAATGTTATTAGCAATAAGAGTGTCTAATAGCTTTGTGAGTTTCATGGTCATTTCTTCAAATGAATTAGCACCAACTACAATATCGTCTTGGTATGCATAACATGAATCAATTTGAGATAATTGAATAACTGAGTCAATTAATTGTTGGAAGGTGCTTGCAGCCGTTTTCAAGCCAAATACGAGACGTAGGTAGGTAAAGATTCCCCATGGAGTAGTAAAACTAAGCTTATCCTGCATATCTTTAGGTACAGCTATCTGCCAGTATGCAGAGGGCAAGTCAAGAGTAGTATGATACTTAAATTTTGATAACTGCACCAATAGATTTTGAATTCTAGGAAGAGGATATGAGGATGGTATAATGATCGAATTTAGCAATCTTAAATCTAGAGCCAAACGATACTTTTGAGGCTTGGACATATCAGTTCTCTTCTTTTTAACAAGAAGCATGGGACACGCCCAAGATGAATTTGATCTCTCAATAATGCCAGCATTTAACATTTGATTAATTTGGTCAAGAGCTTCTTGCTCAAGTGCCTGTGGCACAGGAAAAGGTAGCGTTTTGACTGGATGAGAATTTAGCATAGTGAATTGAGGATTGACCAGGTCGGTATGACCTAAAGTGTCAAGAGATTTTGAAAAAGCAAGAGCTTTACTACACAATAATTTTGTTAAAGATTCTTTTTCATGAGGAGGTAAATGTTTTAAATCAAAGTCATTTGGAGACAGTTCTTGAACTCGTTTTCTCTTAATCTCTTCAGATGGTAAAATTAAATTACAATAATCGTTCTCAAAATCCAAATCAAAAGAGTATTCCTCAATATCTTTCTCATCTACATTGATACATTCGCCAATAATTGAATTTTTATTTAAATGAATGTCCAGCTTTGATATATTCTGACATACAACCAAAAATAAATCATTTTGAATTGCAGATTTGGAATGCAAAGTTTCATGTAACACAAGACCTTTATTTTTTAAATTGGGTTTGAAAATAAAATATTCAGATGGAGGATTCAAGTACTTAACATGTAAATAAACAAAAGAATTAGGAGGGATTAATTCTCTATTGAGTAATTGTACCATATTGGAATTCACCAAAATTTTATTACCAATATTTAAATGAGTTTGCTTTTCACCAACATAACTACCATCATTAGTATTTTCAGATGAAAAATTCTTGCCAGGTATATTATTATTAGAAGATAAATAGTTCACAACATTACCATAATCAGTTGGAAAACAGTTAGAAAAATAAGTAAAATTACCATCAATATAAGGATTATGAAAATTCATAGCAGTATTAGCAACATTATTTGTAAACAAACCATTATTTTGAAAATTATAATTGTAAGGATAGGTTGTATAATTGTTGACTAATTGTAAATTTGTATCATCATAATTTGCACATATATTATCAGTATAAATACCATTACTTAGATTATTTGACATAGAATCTTCATAACAAGGCATTTTGTGTACATCTAAAGAATATGGTACATTTGAATTATCATAATTATATTCAGAATTCATGAAATAGCAAGTAGGAGATTCGTTATAACTGTGAAAATGAATATGTTTATCTTTAATCAAGATAGACTTAAAGCTGGGTGATATGGTAATAGAATGTTTGTTGATAAACTCAAATCCAAGTATGGCTTGAAAATGAACATTTTGTATCTTTGTAAGGTAAAAGACATGATGAAAGAAGAATTTATCAATTTTAAACGCAATCTCTATGCATCCCTTGAAAAAAACTTTGGAATTTATGGTAGACACAGATACATTACGGGATAAGAATTTATAGTGAAGCCTGGATTTAATGCTATTAAAGCATTCCTGATCCAAGAGTGACAAACTTGATCCCGTATCAATTAATGTTGAAATCTCATTATGTTGAATGTTTATGAGTATGCATGGAAGAACATATGAATTATTAAATGAGCTGCAGATGACATGTCTTTCTTGTACATCATCATCAATTTCAAGATTTTGTTTGGATGTCAAAGACTTATAGGAATATGAAGGTTTGTTAAATTTAGGTGTCACAGGGGAAGTTTGGACAGCTGTGGACGATACTAAAGTGACTGAAGAGCTTTTGTCACATTGTTGTTTATGTTTGTTAATAAAGTGTACTGACCCTGAATGAGAATTACGGGAGAGAGGGCGGTCAGTAGAACCAGTCTCCCTTACATGTTTAAATGATAGAGATTGTTTTTATTATTAGAAGAAGAGGTATAGTTTTTCCTTCTGTGAGGGTACGACGCAAATTGAGATGAAGAATTTTGATTTGAAGAACTGATAATGTTCTTAAATTTGTAGCACGTATCCATACGATGATTGAATTTTCCACAGAACGCACACTGCACAACATCTCGTCTATGATGAAAGGAAGCAGAGTTTTTTTTGTGAGAAAATTTGTCGAAGGTGGGTTGATGATAAGGACGTTTCCGATAAAAATTCTGTTGACGAAAATTATTTTTACGTTTATCTGTAGCCTCTTGTTTATTTGGAGAAGGAAAATATGTTCTCGGTTTTCTTTTAAAATTACGAGAAGCATGAGAGTTGTCTTTTGGAGTTTGCAAAGGTGAGAAGGTAGTTTGAGAATTGACATAAACTTTGTCCTTCGTATGTTTTATAGGAGACTTATGGAGCACATTACTAGAAGCAATAGAATTATCATGGCTTTTTTCAGTATCCAAACAATATGCTTGATTATAATTTTCATACGATTTTTTAGGGGGAGAGTCGTAAATATCTTGAAGAAAATTTGCTCGTTCAAGAGCTAACTCAAAAGATGAAATATTTTCTTCAAGAATTTTTCGTTTAATTTGTTTAGGCAAAGCCTCAAGAAAATGAGTGAATTTTAATGAATTGAGAGCAGGAGGATCCAATTTAGGGTAAGCCAGCCGAAGTTGTTTATCCAGCCGAAAAGCAAAATTTTTGACTGATTCATTTGAATCTAAGCTTAAATTCTGCAAGGATTTAAGAGAAACAGACTTTTTTGAGGGTAAGAAATAGTCTATAAAAGTTTTTCGAATGTCCTGGAAATTAGAGTTCTTGAGCTGAGACTGAGTTTCAAGAAAGAAGAGTAAGGCGTTACCCTCCAGTTTCGATTTGAAAAGAACAAAAAGTTCTTTATCTGTGAAATTATTTAACTCTTGTATATCAGATAATTGATCAAAGAAGAATTCCACAGTCTGAGGGTTGCCGTCGAATGGCTGAATGGCAATATTTAATTTAGACTGAGGAGGCATTATGAGATAATTAAAGTGAGAGCTCAATAAATGACAGGTTAGATTTGGACATAGACTGGTCTTATAATAAATGATATATAAATCGACCCATTATTTAAAAATATTGACAAATTTCATTTACGTTATACATCATTTTTATATATATTAAGAAGAAGAATAATTATGTGATGAAGAGAAGAAAAATACCAACATATCTTTGTTAGCATCCGATCAAAATAACATGGCCCAAAAATTGTATATAAATATATATATCATATGGCTCAAAACAAATATTCTTATATTTATGACAAAAGGAATAATTTATATTAGCATAATCAATTATATTTACCAGCACCTCCGTTAAATAATACATATATATATTAGTCATAAATTATGTCATGGCAAGAAAAAATATATCAACAAATTATGTTATATATACTGTACTGCTCCAAAAGAAAATATTATCTCAGCATAAAATCAAAATATATTATGCATGCATTTATTACACCACACTCAATAAAATAGGAATATAAAATATT